>CM071930.1:28132791-28874272 GCA_016081115.2 Rehmannia glutinosa
AAAATATTGCATGGATTATTGATCATGTTTTAAATTTATCCTTTCAATTTTAGTTTCGTGGATTCAAAATTATATATTTACATTATGATACATATCTATCTATTATATTTAGAAAATAATCAGTTGCATTAATTCTCCGATAAATGTGTTAAAGATTGAAATCATATATATAATATATAATATTGTATGTATCTATGTATTATAATTTAATAAATAATTCACCATATCATTATTGTCAAAAAATATTCACATACAAGTTGATATTATAAATGTATTCAAATTTGCATTATAAATCAATTTTAGATATAAAATAGATGTACACATATATTGAATTTGTAAAAAGATGAATACCATACGAATTTAAACATTATTGTGTACATACTTTTTTGAATATATGATAAGTTAATACTTATTGCATAAAAGAAATAATATTTGTTATTTTATTATGTTATATTTATTTTTAATATCAAACATAGAAGAATTATTGTTCATTCGTTTATGGTATAAGATATTTTCTTAAATAACCATGATTTGAGTAGAATTATATTGTTAATCAATCAAATGGCACTCCAAGTTTATTTATTAAATTAATGTTTATAGTAATTTATTGAATCTAATTTAATTTAGTTGTTGGAAATTTTAAATAGAACATATAATTTTTAAATTTTAAACAACTACTTCATAGTGCTCTCCATGTATTAAATTATTGTAATAACTATTATTTTATTATTCTTACATTATTTTGTTCTGGTCAAGATGTGTTAACATGCACCACTTTTTTCCCGTTCGTGAGGCGGTTTGGGTTTTGATATGCCCGTCTATCCACACCTATTACCATTCCCACAATATATTAATTAATATAAAAAATATACAATATTTTATTATATATATTCGTGCATCGCAGGAGCATTATACTATGTAGGTCCAAGCGGGCGTAAGTAAGTTTTAGAAGGGGGTTGAATAAACCTTACCAACTTTTTTGATTTTAGTCCTTTTAAAATATTACGAGTTAATACACAACTAAGTACTTGAGGGATAGCTAAGTTAGTTAATCGTGAGAATTAGCCACTCAGCGGGCTCGATATTTGTTGATAGAATAACTCACTGCTTAGTCTAAACCTTAACTTGGTTGTGAAGAGATTTTCATTGGAAGACTTAACACCCTTGAATTTGATTTAACTTTGTTTTAACACTGGTTTTAGACTTTGTTATTTATCGGTTGGATAGCAAATTATCGTGAGATATAAAATATGTGTGCGGAGGAACGTAAATATCTTTGAAATATAAATGACACAAGTAAATTATATAGAGGTTCGAAGATGGGGTAATTCTTCTACTCCTCTCTTCTCCAACTCTGGAAGAATCCACTAAGTAATGATCAGTACAAAGTGGTTATCGGATCCCAGAGACAAGTCTTGATCATGCGGTGACTTGCTCCTTGGACTCGGTGTGGAGATGCCTTGGTCACACGGTGGCTTCTCGTCAGGCTCGGATTCTTCAGGCGGGCCGCTTTGCTACTTAAGCTTACTTTCTCAAACTTCTTGGATTTGATCACGAAGCCCTCCAATAACTTGAGATTGGTTCGACTCAACCTTCCTACAATCCTCCTTGGAAAGCAGACCCCTTTTGATTCTTCAAAAGTTTCTCTTCAAAAGTTTGAAGTTGTCTTTCCTTCACAGCTTGGTGTTGGATCGATTTCCTTCGAGATTTAGGCTTGAGGATTTTGCTTGAATAACTTGAGAATATTTGCAGGTTACAGTTTGAATATTGCTTGATCTCTCAGGTGTGCAAGGTTCGGGTAACCTTTTCAATGCGATTCTCGGCCTTTTTATAGTGAACTTTTCAAAATCTGCCAGTTGAAGAGATAGGCTGATTTTCAAAAGTCACTTGTGTTTGTTGGCTTGTCTTGTCGCAGTCCTTGATGTTGACATAT
Organism: Rehmannia glutinosa; assembly: GCA_016081115.2. Taxonomy (NCBI): domain Eukaryota; kingdom Viridiplantae; phylum Streptophyta; class Magnoliopsida; order Lamiales; family Orobanchaceae; genus Rehmannia; species Rehmannia glutinosa. Next base: position 28,134,725 of record CM071930.1, read on the forward strand.
CCTCGTATTTAATGTCTTGCAGCATTGCAGCGTCTCTGACACTTGGTACAGTGTTTCCCATTGGTTTGTTCCTTTTGCACACAATGGAACTAACACTTATATCTCGACAACTTTAACCTGGTTACTATTTCGAGTAACATTCTTGACTTTTACCAATGGATTTTCGAGTTGTCTTGATTTGACTGCAGTCTTTTATTCCCCAGGTGACTTTGAGTTAGCTTCCAATCATTGGATGACTCATCCGTCACTTCAACTGAGACTTGGCTTGAGTTGACTTGATCGACTCTTCATACAGATTGTATCACACCGATACTCCTTCAAATCGAGTCCTTGATCTTCTTTCTTGGCCATAATTTATTGCTCCTCATCAAAGTCTTCACTTCGGTCTTGATTGACTTCTTGTATTTCCAGCATAGTGACTTGACTAAACATTCACCTATCTATTACAATACAAATTACAAAGAAAATGGGGTGCCAACTTTCTAATCTAAGTTTTACATAGCATTCATCAAAATCTAAACAATAAATTTCCCAATAATTTCCCCCTTTTTGATGATGCCAAAACTTAAAAACATTAATTAACATGTAAACAACACGTATACATCTGACATAATGCAAGAACAAAGAATGTATGCGTAGAATCAATCATTTTATTGATCATAGCATTCTTGTCCTTTACACCATGTTTACAAGGTTGTATCGTCGAGCATAATCATATCTAAGCCAATTTCAAGCATCTATGCTAAGATATATAAATAGAGAGAAAATACAACAATATTTTATTGAATGTACAGATGACTTACATACATATGTATTTACAAAAGTAAAATACACAAAGGGCTAGCATCAACACTTCATCGTCTTCGCTACCTCCTCCTTTCCTCTTCAGCTCTATCGTCATCAGCTCTCTTTCTCTTCTTTTCTTCTTGGCCTACTTTCTTTCTTTTCATAAGCTCTCTTGCAGCCTTCATCTTTTTCTTTTTCTTTCTTGCCTCTCTTGCACACGCTTGATCTTGTCTTTTGTTTTCTTTCTTCAATTCTCTCTTCACATATTCAAAGATTCTTGTCCTTTACACATATATGTATTTACAAAATTAAAATACACAAAGGGCTAGCAGCAACACTTTATCACCTTCGCTGCCTCCTCCTTTCCTCTTCAGCTCTATCGTCATCAGCTCTCTTTCTCTTCTTTTCTTCTTCAGCTGCTTTCTTCTTTTCATAAGCTCTCTTTGCAGCTTCATCTTTTCTTTTTCTTTCTTGCCTCTCTTGCCACAGCTGATCTTGTCTTTTGTTTTCTTCTTCAATTCTCTTCACATATTCAGCATTCTTCCTAGCCACTTCTCGATTGGCTACTGCATCATACCCAGCCTAGTAGATCCTTCCTTTCTTGCCTGGATCTATGTATTCAATATTTTTGGGCAAAGGTCTAGGTCGAAAACCTCTTCCTCCACCACTTCTTCCTTTTCCTCTTGGTGTATACTGTACATGAGACTTCTGTTTACCAGTTGAATGGCTGCTGGTAGTCTGTTGCCTATCCGCTTCTTCACATAGCTTTAGACCCTTTCTCCCAAGATGCATCCTGGCTTGGGCTAATGGCATGTCCTTGAAATAGCCTTCGGATTCAAGAGTTTGAATTTCTTCAACTGATCTTGGCTCGTTTCCGTCATCTGGAATGGCATCTTGGTCCTTTCCTACTGGAATGCCACCATAAGCTTTCAAGACTTCTAGTACACGGGCATCCATCTTCCTTTCAACCTCTTTCATCCCTGCTTCCACAAATTTTCTTTTCTCAGACATAGGCACAACAGAGTGTTGGAGCGGCAGAGTCACCGGAAGTTTGCTGATTATGCTAGCTGTGACATGACCTTGCTGAGGGGTTTCAACAAGCATTAAGGTCACATCCTTTGACCTTTCCCCCTCAACAGCTTTTCCCTTCTCCTTTCTCTTCTCATCAGCTGTCTCCTTCTTCTTTTCAACAGCTGTCTCCTTCTTCGCAACAACTTTTTCTTCCTTCAAAATCCTCAGGTATTCCTCTTCCCCCTTTTTGGCATCATCAAAGGAGAGAGGAACCCCTGGAAACATCTCGGCAAGCATGAAGTCCAGTCGGCTGATAGCTGAATTCTGCTTGGAGTCTACTGCGGAGTATGCTGTTCGAAATTCCGAGCAGGTGGCTTTGGATTCGGCTACCGCTAGTTTCATTTCAGCCATGAGAAGGCTGAATTTGGCATTCATGTTCTCTTCCACACGCAGAAGTTCTTTGCGTTGAAATTCACGCAGCAGCTCCATCTTAGTGGTATGAGAGGCATGCATTCTATCAATGTTCGCCTGCATCCTCTGCTTCATGTCAGCATTGTCAGCGCCCCAGACCAGCATCTTGTATTGTAATGCTTTAAAATATCTAACTTGTTCATATCGCATTGTACTCTGCTATTGACACCACTCTCTGATTTGTGCCACAATCCCTCGCAAATCTGCTGTGAGGTTGGCATCCCTATTATCCAGCCGCATATCTAGTGAAGCCTAGTGCCGTTCAATCTTCTCAATCTCTCCACAGATTTTCTTAAAGACATCATGGATCTCAGCTGTTACCCCGGTTTCAAGCGCCCAAGCAACATCAAAATCAAAGTCTCGCTAGAACAATGGAATCGTGGGAGTTACTAGATCCGCTTTCGATGTTGAAACGTCCGCTCATGGGGCTTTTCTTATTCAAGGTCGGGTAGCTCAATCGAGAAAGGGAAAGTTTCTTCGAATGCATCATCACGCACATATGGTATTGATTCTACAGTTGTTCATGCCCGTGATGATCCTGGTTGAGTCGAGCCTGCTGTAGCTTTGGGAGCCTACACAGATGACTCGGTCTCAGTTGGGCCTTGTTGAGTAGATTGCCACCGACCGAGCCTCACTGCCTTAACGCCTTCTTCGCCTGGAGATTCTCGCTAAATGAATTTCCTTGTCCCATTGCTTTTTTAACGTCATCGGAGGATGATAGAACCTGGGGGTTAGGTTCATCATCTAAGTTAAAAGTTTGACGAGCGTGACTTTGAATTCGCTTACTCGCACTTGGAAGAACATCCTCACTGAGTCCTTTGCGGCAGGGTGGACTCACCTTCGTCTTCGGATCCCAAGAATGTTCTGGGAATCATGAAGAGCACCGATTTCCTCTTCCGAGTCAGCAATGATGACTTGAGGGATGCTCTTTTCTCCTTGATTTTTACCCAGTGGAAGTCTCAACCTCCTTGGTCCTTCAATACCTCCAAGCGGTCTCAATCGCAAAGAGGTCTTAAGAATCCCTTCGACAGACGCACTGCCTTAGGGTCTTGGACATTGGCATCCAAAGGAGTCTCAACTCCTTGGATTGCACTTTCGAGTGCCCGCAGTGTTAACTCCAGGGTAGTAGTTCCATCCTTTTCTCGACTACAACAAAGAAAGCGTCTTAGCCTCGCAGCGCTTGTCGCTTTCCAACTGGGACAGACTCAAAATGAGGGGTGAGTGTGTTCTGAGTTCCAGTTTGAAAGGACATATGTTTGCCTTCTCCAAAGGTGTATGGGCTTGCTCTTGACTTTGTCTTTCTCGTCCGCCTTTATGATACGGGAGGATGTCCATGCAATTCTCTTCATTAAAAGCCTATCGTGCGGTGGTAATCCCTAGGAATTGCATTAATTCCTCTTCCTCTTCTATAAATTCGGGCGTTCAACCGCACCTGGAGTTGTTTAGCTTCCATGCCCTCCATTCATGCGTTGCACGGCGCTGAATATCCGGATATACAGGTGAGTACATGATGACATCATCATCATCATCTTGTTCTTGTCCTTCCTTTTCGGAATGGAAGGTAGCATACTCCGCTTCTTCTTCTTCAAAGATCATCATCGGGACGGTGGAGACACAACCCTTTCGCCAGGGATTCTGGCTGCCTCCGCCGCTTCTTCCTCCTCGCTTGTTCTCGTCACAACTGGTCTTCTATGTGCCTCTGATCACCTTCAGCAGACTTGGTTTGTCTTGTCAATGATTTTCGAGACCGCACTTCCTCGCCAGCCTCGGGGTTTTCTCCGGTGAGTTGCAGACTGGTTGTCTTCTCAAGCTCTAAAAGCTTGGAGATTCTCTTCCTTCTCTTAGTCCTTACCAGAGGAATATCTGGTTTGGATTCCTCCTTTTCAGGTACCGTGGCGATAGGGGCCGGAGCATCTTTCTTGGTTGGAGGAACTGTCTTTCTTGGCTTGGCAGTCCTCTTCTTTCTGATGGCCGGATAAGGTATTTGGGCTTCCTTCTCCGCCTTGGCTACATGGGCAGGAGACACGGCACGCTGGGGCGTGACTTGGTCAGCGGGCGTGGGCATCCTTCTTCTTTGCTGTAGGGGCAGCTTTTTTCTTTGCAGCTGCAGGGGCAGCTTTCTTCTTTGGAGGGGAGGCAACAGTTGTTTCCTCGGGATCAACTGATTCCCCCTCACTTGTGTCCGCCCTCTTCTCATGGGATCTCTTCTGGGCTCCAGAAAGGTTAGCCCTGAACATCCTCTTGTTTACATGGAAGGGCTTTCCATGTTGAAGGGGAATGCCCTTAACTTCCATTAAATGCCCAATCACTAGGCCATAGCCAAGTGATCCTCCAAAGGATCCATCTTCCTTGAAAGATTTATTCACAACGTTCTGGCATAGTCTGCATTGCATACCTAACTCAGCCAGCTTAACTTTCTTTCCTTGCATGATCGCAGCCATGAAGATCAGCTTAGTCTTTGACAGTTGATTGAAACTGCCAAACTTCATATCCACACATTTTGAAACGACATCCATCAGCTTGTGATAGTCGTCCTTCAGCAACTTCTTCTGAGCTGTGTAGATGACTTTCGCAGCACACTCCGGTTTGGCTACTTCTTTCCATGCAGCAACCAAGTTGACATCAGCTTCGTATATTTCCGGCGTGCCCTCCTATGGCAATAAGCAGTGCTCCGCAAGGTCCTTAATAGTAATCATGATGTCCTTATGGTGGACGAAGGACTTGATACCTTCGTCCTGTACCTCGGCATTCACGTAGAACTGCGCTACCTCTTTCAGGTAGGTGTGCGAGTACTCCAACATAAGTAAAGGTTTTAGACTGGCCTTTTCCAGCATATCAGGTATCTTCTTCACTAGGATTTCATCGGAACCCTGCTTTATCATTCCTTCGAAAACCACAGAGGAGCCTAAGTGGATTTGCTTTGATAACTTTGCAAAATCGATCTTCGGTGCCATTTTTAGAAGTTTCTTCCGATTGAATCTTGGTGAACTGATTTGAGAACTTGTAGGGTTTTTGAGAGAGAAAAACTTGTTTTCTTTTGCTTGGGAAGATGAATAGTTTCGGAAAAGTGTGTGAGAGAAGATTGAAAACCGTATATAAGGGTTATGAACGGACGGGCTTTTGGATTTTGAAAGTTGATCAAAATCAACGGCTCAGATTTAGCACGCCACACTGCATTTAATTGCTCGCATTTAATGCGGCAACATTTATATCCAATCATATGCTTATCGTGCGACTTTTTTGACTGTCATTGTCATTATTACGACGTCATCCTTAAAAACATTCCCGCTCATTAAAAACGACTGCGTTTTTGTCACTTAGCTCATAAATGACTCAACTTACTCCACAAGTGACTCAACTCTTCTTCTCTCCTTTCGTATGACGACTCAGCTAACTCGATACAACTGACTTTCCGATACGGCTGATTCACTGGGCTGATTCATGAGATTTGTTCTATTTTCATCTTTTCACGTTCCATCTTTTCTCATTGAGTCTTCTGAGTGTCAACTCAGCTCAGTTAACTCTAGCTCATGCTTAAGCTCTTCAAATCTTGATTCACATAGGGGTTTGGTGAATATGTCCTAATGTTTTATCAGTTGAGATATATTCCAAATTGATGTCTTTCTTTTCAACATGATCTCTTATAAAATGATATCTGACATCAATGTGCTTTGTTCTTGAATGCAACACAGGATTCTGAGTGATTGCAATAGCACTTGTGTTATCACACATAATTGGAATCTCTTTTTCTTCAATTTCATAGTCTCTCAGCTGTTGTCTCATCCATAAGACTTGGGCACAATAGCTGCCCGCAACGATGTACTCTGCTTCAGCTGTGGATGTGGCTATTGAGTTTTGCTTCTTGTTAAACCAGGAGACCAATCTGTTTCCAAGCATTTGACATGAACCTGAAGTACTCTTCCTGTCAACTCTACATCCAACATAGTCAGAGTCTGAGTAACCAATAAGCTTGAATCCACCTTCCTTTAGATACCATAAGCCAACTTCTTGGCATCCCTTCAAATATCTTAGGATTCGCTTAGCTGCAGTCATATGACTTTCTTTTGGTGCAGATTGAAATCTTGCACATACACCTACTGCAAAGGTGATGTCTGGCCTGCTTGCTGTTAGATAGAGCAGTGATCCAATAAGTGCTCTGTATCTTGTTTGATCTATAGCCTTACCATCTGCATCCATGTCCATCTTAACTGATGTATTCATTGGTATTTTCACAGAAGACTTATCTTCCATACCAAATTTCTTCATTAAATCTCTTGTGTACTTTGTTTGACTCATGAAGGTTCCATCCTTTAGCTGTTTAACTTGAAGTCCTAAGAAGAATGTCAGCTCTCCCATCATGCTCATTTCAAATTTGCCTTGCATGAGATTTGAGAACTTATCACACAGCTCTTTATTTGTGGATCCAAAGATGATGTCATCCACATATATTTGAACAAGCAGTATACTCTCCCCATCTTGAATTCTGAAGAGTGTTATGTCTACTTTGCCTTTGGTGAATCCATTGTCAGTTAGAAATTGAGACAATGTGTCATACCATGCTCTAGGTGCTTGTTTCAATCCATATAGAGCTTTCTTGAGCTTGTATACCTTATCTCCAATGGTCTTCTGCTCAAAGCCTGGAGGTTTCTCAACATAGACTTCTTCTTCCAACAATCTATTTAAGAATGCACTTTTCACATCCATTTGATATACAATGAAATTTTTGTGTGCAGCATAGGCAAGAAACATCCTTATTGCTTCTAGCCTTGCAATAGGAGCAAATGTTTCATCAAAATCTATTCTCTCTTCTTGGCAATACCCTTTGCCTACCAATCTTGCTTTGTTTCTTACCACAGATCCTTCCTCATTCATCTTGTTTCTAAAAACCCATTTTGTGCCAATGACATTTTGATGTGTTGGTCTTTGCACCAATTCCCATACTTTATTCCTTTCAAATTGATTGACTCTTCTTCGCATGGCTTGAATCCAATGTGTGTCTTCCAATGCTTGGGACACATCTTTGGCTCTATTTGGGAAATAAAACAAGTGAACATTGCTTCTTGTTGAGCTCGGATCTGGTTCTTACACCATCTCTCACATCTCCAATGACTAGCTCGTGGATGGTCTCTCGCCTATCTCACATCAAGGTTGAAGTAAATCGCCCAGTTCATCATCTTGCGGTTGTGTTGTCTTATGCAGCGACTCTTTCATTATCATTCAATTGCAGATTTTCCAATTGTCTTTGAGACTCCTGTCTCATCTTCATCTTGGTTGATTTCTCCGACTTGCCTTCAACATAGGGACTCTTCTGCATAGTTGGTTGATTCCGCTTATCAGCTAACTCTTCGATATCTTCTCCATTCACATTGGGCTCATCAAAAACACATGAATAGACTCTTCTGTGACCATAGTCCTCTTGTTCAGCACTCTATAGGCTTTACTTTCAGCTGAGTATCCCAAAAAGATACCTTCATCAGCTTTAGCATCAAAAGCCTTTAGATTATCTTTGTCATTGTTGTGGATAAAGCATTTACATCCAAATATTCTAAAATACCCAACATTTGACTTTCTCCCTGTCCATATTTCATAGGGAGTCTTTGTCAGCTGTCTATTAATCATGCATCTATTTGGAGTATAGCATGCAGTGTTTATAGCTTCAGCCCAAAATCCTTTAGGCAGTCCAGCTTCAGATAACATGGTCCTTGCAGCTTCCTTGAGAGTTATGCTTCTCCTTTATGCTACTCCATTCTGCTGTGGAGTCCTTGCTACAGATAATTCATGAGCAATACCATTTTCAACACAATACTGAGTTATTATCCCATTGACAAACTCAGTTCCTCTATCAGACCTTATCTTTATAATGGTTTGACTCTTCTCATTTTGAACTCTTCTCATCACCGAGGTAACTTCTTGCAAGGTTTCCTTCTTTTTGCACATAAAGATTGTCCATGTATATCTTGAATAATCATCCACCACCACAAAAGTGTATTTCTTTCCACTTATGCTGGCTGGTTCAACGGGACCAAATAAATCCATGTGCAGCAGATGCAGTATCCTTGTTGAAGAAGGACTATGCTTCTCTTTGAATGATGATTTGATCTGCTTTTCCATCTGGCATGCATCACAAACACTCTCCTTCTTGTACACTGAGTCTGGTAAACCTTCCACAAGATGACTCCTTGCAAGCTTGCTGATTGTCTTGAAATTCAGATGACTCAGCTTCTTGTGCCACAGCCAACTTGATTCGGCTGTACTCTTTGCTAACAGACAAGTGCTTGGTGTGGTAGTAGACTAGTCTACCACATACATATTCTTTTATCTAGATCCTTGCAACACTATTTCATTTGATTCAGTATCTTTAATTTGCCACACTCCCATATTGAATCTAACATTATAGCCCTTGTCACAGAGTTGGCTGATGCTTAACAGGTTCAAGTTGAGACCTTAAACATATGCAACATCTGTGATTTCTAATCCATTTTTCTTGATGGATCCAGTGCCTCTTATTTCCCCTGGAGCTTCATTTCCTCCAAATATGACTTTTACGCCTCTAATCTCCTTGAATTTTGACAGATTTTTCTTGTTTTCGTCATGTGTCCGGGCAGCCACTATCCATGTACCAGGTTCCTTGGCACTTTTCGTTGTTCCTTGAACCTGCAATCAAGGAAATTAGTTTTTAGGTACCCATGCTTGTCTGGGTCCTGAGGGGTTAGTTTTGTAAGATGATCCAACCAACCTATAGCCAATTGACTTGACTCTAAGAGGTTGCCATCTATCTGTACCATAATCATAACTCACTTTGGCAAATTGCTTGGGGGCTTTAGGTTCATACAGTTGTCTCTTTTGTCTGTATGTCTGTGTGTGTTTTAGCAATTGCCTTGTTTGGGTAGTTGTGATATTTCTGAGCGTAGTGCCTGGGTGCATATGTGTGCTGATGATAGCTCTTTTGCCTTTGTAATGACCTTTGTTGAGTTCTAGGTCTTTGCCATTGAGGCTTGTATTCCATAGGTCTTTGGTGATATGTCACATTATTCCAATCAGCTTGGCTTGGGTAGTTTCTACCATTCCCATCATATGTGTTTCTTTGATAAAACTTCTGGGGGTTTTTGGTAGCTCTGTTTTATTCTTTACAGAGTACTTCCTATTTGAGTTTGAGGAACTCATTGATTTCTTCTCACTGTCCTCTCAAAGATACTCAATCGGGTCATTTTTTCCTTTTCCTTTATATCCAAGACCAGTTTGTTTGTGATTGTGCTTTGGAGTAAAATGTGGGTGTAAAGATTTGGTGTTTTGGATTTTTGAGATGCTTCATTACTTGAAGATCCTTTTTCCAAAATCACTGGGAGTTTGACTGTAAAAAGGAATTGAATCTTATTCTGTCTTATCTCCACATTCTTTTTTGGCTCATAATAAGGTCATCCAATGATTTAGATGCCTTTTTAAATGATGCAATCACATTTTTGAGATCATTTTCCTCTTTTCTACAAATAGCCTATCTTTGCTATTAGTTTAGCATTCTCACTTTCTTGACTCTTTCTTCTCATCGCCTATGTGACTCGCAGTACTCAGCCCTCCTTAGTCAATTTGTGAGTTTTCGCTTTGAGGCTGTTTTCCTCGTTTAATAGTGTGTGTGAGGATTTAATGTGCTCAAAGTCTTTCATCATTTTTCCTAATGAATCATAAAGATCGGTGGGTGATGAAGTGTGTGTGTCACAATCACTATCACTAGAATCCGAGTGAGATGAGTTAGAATGTACCTCATCTTCTTGGTCAAAGTTGATCTTGTTCTTTAGCCATTAGACAAATCATTGCTTCTTCTTCGTAATCGCTTGAGTAGTCGCCACTACTCTGAGTCTCCGCTTTAGACTTAGTTGTCTCAGCAATTTCTCTCGCAGCCAACATAACTTTTTTTTTCTTTTGTCTTCTTTCTCTCAAGACTCTTCTTTCTTCTTCTTCATTCCTGTATTTATTGACTGACTATCGCATATGGACAGTCAATGGCAAAGTGTCCTGGTTATTTACAGTTCTAACACAGGTTCTCAGCTCTTTGATCAGCTCTTTCTGTTTTTGGGTTATCGCCTCTCTTATATTCAACCTTGATGCCGAGCTCTCTTGGGTGGCCTATCTTCCTTGACTTGGAGGAGTCAATGTCTCCGGAGGATTCACCCTTGTTTCTTTTATAGTTCTTGTTGAAGAACTTGTTGAATCTTTTAACCATCAGGGCAATTTCCTCCTGGTCAATGGCTTCCTTGACCTCAGCTCTCTTCCCATCCTTGACTATAAGTGCAGCTATTTTGGGTACAGCTGTCTCCTCTTGATCTTTTCTTCTCAGCTCAAACTCATAGGCTTTGAGGTCTGAGAATAGCTCATGATTGGATTTTGTTGTGAGGTTCATTGAATGTCTCAGGGCCATGACCTTCATTTCCCATTCACCGGGAGGCTTTAATCTTCATACACATTTTCTTCTGTGTATATTTTTTCCCAAGTGCTGACAATTCATTTGTGATTTTAGTGAATCGAGCATCCAGCTGATCCAAGGATTCACCTGCAAGCATTTTAAAATTTTCAAATTTCTGTACAGCAACGAAAAATTTGTTTTCTTTAATTTGCTCAGATCCTTCACAAATTAAAGTTAATTTATCTCAGATTTGTTTTGCAGTTTGGCAAGATTTGACTTTGTTCAACATTGTTTTGTCCAAGGTTTTGTAAAGTATGTCCTTGGCCACATTGTCCAAGTTGTATCTTTTTTCGTCCTCGTTTGTCCATTCAATCATTGGTTTCAACCAGTATCGGGTCTTGCCTCAAGAATGACTCTTCTTCTCCTTGTGGTCGCTCCGATGTTTGTGTTCACTTTCGATTTGCAAAGTGGTCCATCCTCTATCACTATCCATATTTCATCATGTAAAGCAGATAGATGAGCCTGCATACGAATTTTCCAGTCATCAAATTCCTCAATAGTGAACATAGGAATACATGTCAAATTTGCTTCCATGATGCTGAATAAAAGAGATGATTTTTGAAAGAGCAAGTGTTAAAAATTTCTTTGAAAGATTGGAGATCTAGTTCAGTAACCAGTGCGGAAGGCTCGATAGAGCTGTTGATAGAATAACTCATTTTGTTTAGTCTAAACCTTAACTGGGTCGTGAAGAGATTTTCACTTGGAAGACTTAACACCCTTGAATTTGATTTAACTTTGTTTTAACACTTGGTTTTAGCACTTTGTTATTTATCAGTTGGATAGCAAATTATCAGCAGATATAAAATATGTGTGCAGGAATGTAAATATGCTAAAATATAAATGACACAAGTAAATTTTATAGAGGTTCGAAGATGGGGTAATTCTTCTACTCCTCTCTTCTGCAACTCTTGGAGGAATCCACTAAGTAATGATCAGAGTACAAAGTAGTTATCAGTCTAGAGACAAGTCTTGATCGCGCAGCTGACTTGCTCCTTGGACTCATTCTGGAGATGCCTTGGTCACACAGCTGGCTTCTCGTCCGACTCAGCTTCTTCACAGGGCGGTTGCCTTGCTACTTCAGCTTACTTTCTCAAGCTTCTTGGATTTGATCACGAAGCCCTCCAATAACTTGAGATTGGTTCGACCTTGAACCTTCCTACAATCCTCCTTGGAAAGTAGATTCTTTTGATTCTTCAAAAGTTTCATCTTCAACAGTTTGAAGTTGTCTTTCTTTCACAGCTTGGTGTTGGATCGATTTCCTTCGAGATTCAGGATTGAGGATTTTTCTTGAATAACTTGAGAATATTTGCAGGTTACAGTTTGAGTATTGCTTGATCTCTCAGGTGTGCAAGGTTCAGGTAACCTTTTCTCAATGTGATTCCTCAGCCTTTTATAGTGAACATTTCAAAAATCTGCCCATTGAAGATATAGGTTGATTTTCAAAAGTCACTTGTATTTGTTGGCTTATCTTGTCGCAGTCCTTAATGTTGACATTTCCTCGTATTTAATGTCTTGCAAAGATTGCGGCAATCTCCGACACTTGGTGCAAGAGCTTCCCATTGGTTTGTTCCTTTTGCACACAATCGAACTAACACTTTATCTCTCGATAACTTTAACAGTTACTATTTCGAAGTAACATTATTGATTTTTATCAACGGATCTCGTTCATTTGTCTTGACTTGATCGCATATCTTTTATTCCCAGGTGACTTTGAGTTAGCTTCCAATCAATGGATGACTCATCCTCACTTCAACTTGAGACTTGGCTTCTTGAGTTGACTTGATCGACTCTTCATACAAATTGGTGATCACACCGATACTCCTTCAACGAGTCCTTGATCTTCTTTCTTGGCCATACTCGCTTGTTCTCAAATGAGTCTTCACTTTAGTCTTCAGTTGACTTCTTGTATTTCCAGGCATAGCTGACTTGTCTCAGCTTGTTCAACCCTATCTATTACAATACAAATTACAAAGAAAATGGGGTGCCAACTTTCTAATCTAAGTATTACATAGCATTCATCAAAATCTAAACAATAAATTTCCCAACATACTAGTTGAAATTTATAAGCCAAAGCTAAAAGAATGTGAATTATATATTGTCTCCAATTTTATGGTATCCAAATATACCTACAAACTCAAATAAATCCGTCTAATTTCAAGTTCAGTTTCTTTGTACGTACGAAAGTAGAGAAATTTTCAGACAATATGTTTCCGTATAATTGATATGATTTTAAATCTTTTGATGATATTTTGAATCTTCATCACGAAATGCATATTTTTATTATAGGTATGTGGATTGCCAAATTAATCTATTTTTTTAGGGTACTGATGTTAATGGTAACATATAGTTGATAAGTTCAAGATTTTTTCGAGTTGTCAAATCGCTAATCACAATAATTTTATTATAGATGTCATAGGAAAAGTAATGACTATTCAACCACCCCGCAAGATCTCTGAAAGAAATAGGGTTATGGATATCAGTCTTGAGGATTTAGAGTAAATCTATGTTGACTATGTATATTTGAATAGTACATACTTCACATATTCCTTAAATTTATAATTGCTTTATATAATTAATTTAAATTACTTGATTCGAGAGGGCAAGACTTACGTGTACTGTGGGATGAATTTATCGACAAAACACTTTCATATTTGAGTGAAGGTTCGTCGCTTTATTGTGGTTGCTCTACAATTTTGTCAGGTCAAAGAATATAAAAGTTATCTTAATATGATTAAGCTTTTTAATGGAAATATTTGATGTATTGTGTATTATAATGTTTAATCAACAAAAGAGGTACATGTTACAAATATTTGTAATGTGAATAAGATAATTATAAATATTTGATAGATTTATTAATACATTTATGTTAAGAAAATATTTATTAATAATATTATAGTATTCATTTTTCAACAATACAAGTTCAATATAAAAATGTATGTCTCATAAATTATATATGTAATTTTTTATAGAGACATAGTGTGTATGAGGAAGAGATGGATATATATAATAGTTGGAGATATAAATATATTGAGAGATGAATATAAACTAGATGAATTTGACATATAAGTCTACAATTGAAAATATAAATTTGATATAATCTTTTTTGTTTTTATTTACTTTATATGAATACTATTATTAAAATAAAGTAATAAATATACCCTAATGTTAATAGATAGTTTTATTATAATCAATATTATTAAAATAATAATACACGTGCAACTAAAGTAAGTGGTCTCTCATTCTCTTTGATGCAGACTTTATTTCAATTACAACTATCATTAATGTGTAATGTCAATTAGAATTTCAGCGAGAGTAAAATGCCGTACCCTGAAAAAATAATAATAGTGAGAAACTACCCTGTTTTCTCTCTTTGTAGGGTGAGTAGGGTTTGCTCGACTGCAGTGTCCATTCCTCGCCGGTGTCCGTTCGACATTTGATTTTTCTTTCTTTTCCCCCATCTTCTTTTCTGGTCTCTCTCTCTCTCTCTCTCTCTCTCTCCTCAATCCTCCATTTTCTCTCTTTTTTTCAGTGGCTCATTCTCTCCGTTCTTGCTTAATGACCCGTACAGAACCACAATTCTTCTGAAGCTGGACATTGATGAGACTCCAAGATTTTCTGTTGAAGCTAATGATGCAGTGGAAGAAACTGAAAAATTGGCTATACATCCTTAGTTGGGAAGGTGTGGGGATTTAAGGCCTTGTATGGTTATGTTTCCATGGACCATTTCTAGTTTCCAGTGTTGGAAATTGAATTTTGAGAATTTATTGGTTTTCGTGTGAAAACTGGAAATTTCATATTAAATGGTGGCCCGTGGTTATTCAATAAATAATAAAAAATTCACTACAACATAAATGATATTAGGTAACACCCAAAAAATATTACCTAATGGCCATAAAATGTTACTATAGAAATAGGTAGCATTCTATGGTGCTGCACTTGCACGTGCTACCTATAGTCTATGGTATCACTTTTATTAGCTTTTAGTGACACTTTTTCTAAGTGTTACATTAAGTTCTCTATTGGTAACACTTTGAAGCAATATTTTCTAAAGTGTTGCATATGAATCTTATGTAACACTTTTTGTAACACTTTAAAAGAAATACTTCTAAAGTGTTACATATGAATCTTATGTAACACTTTTTTTGTAGCCCTTCGTAGAAATACTATTTTTGGCCACCAAGTAGATTCGAACTCACGACCTATTAGTGTGGAAGTGACAATTTGCCACTAAGCTAAGTTGATTCTTATTACAACTTTTGTTTTGTTTTATTTATACATATATATATATATTAAAATTGCATAAAAATTATATTACATGTATAAATAATATATTTTACATAGTAAGGATTATATTATATAATATATGTATTAAATTATATTATACACTGTATATATCATATTTTATATTATATAGTATATAGTTTGAAAATCATATTATGTTATTTATTAAAGGACACAAAAAGTTTAAAATATCAAAAATATATATAATGAATTTATCGACAGATCAGTATTCAATCGGTAAAAATAAAAATATATAAAAATATAAAATTAATTTACCGATAGATAAAAATTTTAACAGTTAAAAAATTAAATAATAAATAAATAATGAAAAAATAATTTACCGATGGAAAAAATAAAAAAATAAAAGCAAAACTAAAATACTTTATAAAAAGAAAACAAAAATTCATTTAAAAAAAGAGTACATGATGTCTACAATTTTTAGGTTTGGTGATTTTTTTTGTCTTCACCTATTTTGTGTCATCATCTAATTAAATAAATCATTGACATGATTTAATGATAGTTATATAATTTTGTGTTACTAAAATATAGCCTAAAAAGTGTTACAATTAATAAAATATAGTGTTGCCAAGAGTGCTTCTTAAATAAAGTGATACCTATTTTGCGTTACAAAAGAAATAACAAAAAAAGTGATACTTAAAAAGTGTTACTTATTTAAAAATGTTACATATAAGCGTTACATATTGATAAAGTGCTACAAAAGTATTACATACAATTATAATGTAAAAAGTGTTATAAACATCTGTTACATATGTACCTTATGTAAAAAGTGCTACAAAATTTGTGTTACCTAATCTCATTTATGTTGTAGTGAACATCTTCGTATTCAAGTTTGGCTCAGAAATAGAAATTTCATATTCAATGGTGGCCCGTGGTTATTCAATAAATAAAATATATTTCAATGGTTAAGCTAACGATGGCAGGTGATATCAAGAAATGGAGTTTACATTTTTGTCGTTCTGGATCCACATTTTTACCTCCTCGATCCGCTTGACGGACAAATGTGTCTCTAGTGTGGGTGGGCTCTTAGGAGAAGTCATTGTTGTAGATTTATAGGGGATGATTCCAAGGGTACATGTGAATTTGATATCTTTAAGCCCCGAGGGCTAAGGTTTTTTTATAATCCATGGGAAAGAATAGACGCTACCAAGGACCTCTTATGAGAAAGCCCTCTCCTTCTCGGGATTAGGAAGAGGAAAAGTTTATTAAGACCCCCTTGTGAGGAAGCCTCTCCGGAGCGCCGGACGAAGGGAAGTTTATTAGAACACCCAGGAGGAAGCCCCTCCCCTCCCGGAGTGTCGGAGGAGGGAAAGTTGATTGGGACCCCTTGTGAGGAAGCCTTACCCCAGGGAGCACTAGAGGAGGAAAAGTTTAGTAAGATCCCCTTGTAAGGAAGCCCCCTCCGGGAGGACCGAGGAGGGAAAGTTTATTAGGACCCTCTTGTGAGGAGGACCTCTCCTCCCGGAGCGGGAGGAGGTTCGTCAAGATGTGTCTTGCACATTTCTTGCTGCAAAATATTGTGATTGTTTGTTGCTCAAGTAAGTAAGATGGTTGGAGGAAAACGTAACAACTCTTTTATTAAATCATGATCACTTATTGCAACAATCGAAAGGAAAAGAAAAGCAGTAACTTATACTACTCTTGGAGCTGGGCAAATCTTAAAGGATAGAAGTTCCGCAGATTGTCGATGTTCCATGTGCAGGAAACACTTTTTCCATCTAAGCGTTGTAGCTTGTAGGCTCCTAGTTTCACCAATTCCACGACCTTGTATGGCCCTTCCCAGTTCGAGTCTAATTTTCCGACCGGTCCAGAGACTTCAGCTTTCCTTAGGATGAGGTCTCCTACTTGGATGCTCTAGGGGCGCACCTGTGAGTTGTAAGCTCTGGCCATCCTTCCCTTGTAAACTTCGGAACTGGTGAAGGCCTTCTCTCTAAGTTCTTCGATTAAGTTTAAGTTGTCTCTCATGTTGTTGTTATTCCTTTCCGGAAATTAGTTCGTCACCCTTAGACTCGGTTAGCCTATTTTTGTAGGAATGACTGCCTCGACTCCGTAGGCTAGACTGAAAGGAGATTCACATGTGGCTATCGTGGGCGTTGTTCGATATGCCTACAATACAGAGGGAAGTTCTTCTGCCCATATCCTTTTGGTTGCCCCAAGTCTGGTTTTTACGTGGTGAAGAATGTGCGATTAGTCACTTTTGCTTGCCCGTTGGCCCGAGGGTTCCCAATAATGTGAAAAACTGTTTGATCTTTTTCTCATGGCAACATTATTTCAGCTTGGATCCCTGGAACTGAGTTCCATTGTCAGATATTGATGTTTGGGGAATTCTGAACCGGAAAATGATGTTCTTCCAGGTGAAATTGATAACCTCCTTCTCTTATATTGTTTGCGAGTGGTTCTGCTTCCACCCACTTGGTGACGTAGTCAAATGCCACGATCGGGAATTTTTTCTGGTTCAGAGCTATCGGGAAAAGTCCCACTATGTCCGTCCCCCACTGCGCCAAAGGGCAAGGGCTTTCCAGCTGATGTAGTGCCTCGGCGAGAAGATGTGTGATATTTGCATGCTCTTGGTATGGGCGACAATGCCTCACCAATGTCTTGGCATCTTTCAAGAGAGTTGGCCAGAAGTAGCCATGCCTCAAGGTTTTTGCGGCTAGCGCCCTTCCTCCCGAATGGTTGCCACAACTTCTTTCGTGAATTTCCCTAAGTACGTAACGAGCTTCCTCAGGAGCTAAGCAGTTCAAATAAAGTTGGGAGAAACCTTTCTTGTATAATTCTCCATTTATCACAAAGTGGGACGCCATATTTCATCCTTCCATGATGGGGTTTGTTGTGTGGTGTTAACCACTTCGCTCTTGTATGATTGTATTTCCAAGTTCAATTTCCAGTTTATAGTGGTGGAAAATGAATTTTCAAACTTTATTTATTTTCGCGTGAGAATAGGGAATATATGTTTGTTTTGTTGTCTGAATTTTTATTTGGAAATAAAAATATGTTTGGTTATAGTTTTCTGAATGTGTTTTTGACATAGGTTTGCATGATTATAGTGTATTTTTATATAGATTTGCGTGATTGTAGTGAAAACTTATTTGGTAGTGTTTTCAAAAGAATATTTCCATAAAAAAGTAAAAATTGGAAATAACTTCATTTCAACTTAAAACTTTTTAAACAAACATAAACTCATTTTCCGGAATAGTTGAAAAATAGAAAACTATTCTTGAAAATACAACCATACAAAGGCCTTCAGCTTTAGGTTTCTCTAGTTTCGGGTGGCTTGACACTAAGAGTGCAATAGCTCTGTTGTTGACGGTGGCCATTGAGCTGGCCAAGCAAGCGAGTTGGTCAGCTTTCACATTCTCCTTGCGAGGGTTTTGTGTTACCACGAACTTCTCGAATTTGTTCATCAATTACTTGACGGCAGTAAAGTACTTGATCATCTTCTCTTCTCTGGCCTCATAAGTTCCGTCCACTTGGCTTGCCATGAGTTGAGAGTCACTGAAAGCTACGAGCTTTTTTGGCTGGTGCGAGGGGATAGTTTTCCTCTGTCAAGCAATGTTTCATACTCCGCCTCATTGTTGGAGGTGGGGAATTCAAATTTGATCACAGATCAAGTTGGTCTCCCTGTGGGATTTCCAACACGATTCCAACTCCATTACCGGAAGAGGTGGATGAATTATCCACATATAGTCTCCATTCTGTAGGTGGACCATCTATACCAATTCCGTGTATCTCCACGAGAAAATCGACTAAAACCCAGGCCTTGATGGTGGGTTTAGGCTGGAATTCAATTCCATGCTCGCTTAGCTCTACTGCCCATTTAACCATTCGTCATGAGGTGGGGAGGTTAGTGAGCATTTGTTTCAATGGGTGACTAGTCAGGACCACAATCGGATGTGACTGGAAGTAAAGTCTGAGTTTCCAAGTGCAAGTAACCAGGGCTAATGCCAACTTCTTTATGTGAGTATAACGAGTTGTTGCATCAAAACTTTGCTAATGTAGTATATTGGATGGTGATCTCGTTCTTCCTCCGAGACCAAAATGCCACTGAGGTTTTTCGACGTGATCTCGACAAACTAGTTTCATATAGAAGTGGAGGCGAGGCCAGATATGTCTTCAAGTCGTTGAATGCTTGCTGACATTCCAGAGTCCACTTGAATTCCTTCTCTGCACGTAGCAACTTAAAAAATGGTAAGCCCTTGTTAGCGGACTTGGAGCAACCATGCAACCAGCCAACTTATGCACGCCTTTTGCATTGGTGGGCGCGGCATATTCGTAATGGTGGATGATCTTTCGGGGTTGGCCGATTCCACGTTAGGAGATCATGTAGCCCAAAAATGTTTCCCCATTTTCTCTCGAAGGTGCACTTCACGTAGTTTAGCTCCATCCCATAGGTCTTCAACACATTGAAACATTCTTCAAAGTCTCAAGGGGCGTCTTTGAGTCCCTCTCGGGTGCTTCTTACTAGCATATCGTCTATGTAAACCTCCATGTTTCACCTATCTTTTGAAATTCGGTTGACCCTCGTAAGTCGCTCTGTGTTTTTTTCAAGCCAAAGGGCATGACCTTGTAACAATAGATTCCCGCTCGCTTATGAAACTAGTCTTCTCTTGATTTTTGTTCGCTAATTTTATTTGGTTGTACCCCTAAAAGACATCCAAAAAGCTAAGGAGTTTGCATCCGTGTTGGGAAATTATTTTGTAGATTTGGATGAATGCCATGTAAAACTTAGAATAGGAAGTTGGCACCCCATTTTTGTTGTAAATTGCATTGTAATAGATAGGGCTGGTCGAGTGAGTTAAGTCACTATGCCTCGAACATGCAAGAAGACAATCGAGACTAGAAGGAAGACTCACGTGAGGCACCGAGTATGGCAAAGAAGAGAAGATATGAACTCGATCAAGGTGCGGTTGAGATGCAACGGTGAGTGAAGTATCGGTCAAGTCAACTCAAGATAGCCAAGTCTCAAGTTGAAGTGATGAAGAGTCATCCAATGATTGGAAGTCGACTCAAGTCACCTGGGGGAAGGCAAGGAAATGCAATCAAGTCGAGATAATCGAAAGAGATCCGTTACGTAAATCAAGAGAATAACTTAAACAAGTAATACTTCCATACTACCTTTCTTGAAGTGCCTCGGCCTTAAGCGTGCAAAAGGAATAAACCAATGGGAAGCATCTTTTTGTCGTTTAACACCGAAAAAGTCAAGAATCATTCATACGAGGAAATGGCAATTCCAAGGATCGCAACAAGACAAGCCAACGACCACGAGTGACTTTCAAAAATAAGCCTATCTCTTCAACAGCAGATTTTTGAAAGATCGCTATAAAAGGCCGAGGAATCACTCGAGAGAAGGTTACTCGAACCAAAAAACATTCAAGCAAACATTTGAATCAGTAACTGAAAAAAAATATTCTCAAGTCATTCAAGATTAATCCTCAAGCCTATATTACGAAGGAAATCAATCCAACACTCACCGCAAAGGAAAGACAACTTATCGTTGAAGAGGAACCATTTGAAGAATCAAGGGGTCTACATTCCACGAAGGATTGTAGAAAGGTTCAAGGTCGAACCAAGCTTAAGCTATTTGGAAGGCTTCGTGATCAAATCCAAGGAACTTAAGCAAGTGGGTTGTAGTAGCAAGGCACTGCCCTGTGAAGAAGCCGAGTCGCATTTGTGTGTGACCAAGGCATCTCCGATCGAGTCCCAAAGGATCAAGTCATTTGTGTGATCAAGACTTGTATTCGGACGTTAACCACTCGTATATTGATCAATACTTAGTGGATTCCTCCGGGGAGTTGGAGAAGAGAGGAGTAGAAGAATTACCCCATCTTCGAACCTCTATAAAAACTTATTGTGTCATTTACATTTTAGCACTTTAATTTCTCGCATCTTATTTTTATATCATTGATAAATTTGCTATCCAATTGATAATCAAGTGAGTGCTAAAACCAAGTATTAAAACAAACTTAACCAAGTTCAAGGGTGTTAAGTCTTCCATTTGAAAAACAAATCACAATCGAGTTAAGTCTTTAGTCAAAACAATCGAGTTATTCTATCAACACTTGCCGAGTCGCTGAGTGACTAACTCTGGCCGATTAACTAACTTAGTTGTCCATCAAAGACACAATTTGTGAAGTATTAACTCGAATATTTGAAGGACTAATTGGAAAAGTTGGTAAGGTTTATTCAACCCCTTTCTAAACCTTACACTTACACCCCTTGGGACCTACAATCCGAAGATGTGTCGGCGCTTGGTCGATCTGGGGGAGCGAGAATGGATCATTCAAACAAGCTTTGTTTAGATCTCTAAAATCGATGCACATTCGCCACTTCAAATTAGGTTTAGGGACGAGCAGCACATTAGCCAACCACTTTGGGTACTGCATGGGTTTGATGTTCGTTGCCTCAAGCAGCTTGCTCACTTTTTCTTTTATTGCCTTGCTTCTGTCCAGCCCAAAGGCTTTTCTTTTCGGCTTCACAGGCTTATAGGTTGGGTCCACCCCCAGTCAATGCAGGGCAATCTCTGGGGGAATCCCCTGCAAATCTTTCATCTCCCAAGCAAACACTTGTGCATTCCTTCTGAGGACTTCAATGATTTCTTGTTCCACATCAAGCTCTAGCTTGGTGCCAAGCTGTATAGTTTTTGTCTCGTCAGTTGGGTCTAGGGTTACTAGATTGATTTGCTCAACCGCCTCGAGTTTGGGTTCCTTCTTCAGCTTATGGACGACGAGGTCCTCTTCTTCTTAAGGTTCTTCGGAGCAATCTTCTTCTTGGAGGAGACCCACTTCCATCGGTGTAGTTAGTGCTTTCCAGAGCTCTGGGTCCAAAGCTTGGGGTTCATCTTTCCAGGTGGTAAAGTGGTATTCTCGGGCCACAATCCTATCTCCACACTCTTCTCCAATTCCTTTTGGAGTAGGGAATTCAACTTCTGGTGGTAGATGCAGGCAATGGCTCTGAATGAGTTCAAGGATGGGCAGGCAAGGATCACATTATACTGAAAAGGGTATTGACCACTGCAAATAGGAATGACAATAGGGCGGGTCAAAACCCGGCTCTGCATTAAACCCATCCCATTTGAGGTGGGTTTAAACCTAGTGAAGCGGGTCCTAAGATGGGTCTCAGACCTGCTTTTAAAAAATCCACTGGGTCCTAGGCGGGTAATGGGTCCATATGGACCCATCCCAGACCCGCCCTGTTTATGTTAAGTTAAATAATTTTATTTAATTTTATTAGAGGTTGAGTCTCTCAACTCGTCAACTTGTCCAGTCTGTCTCTAGGGCTTGCAAAAGTCTCTGTCTTTCTAATGACCTCCGCGTCTCTCAAGAGTCGACTTATTAATCTCTAAAAAGTTCGGACTTCATGTTGCAAATTGTCATGCACTACTGTTCAATTGATTATTCATGTTGGCTGTCAATTAATCTAATGGAGGCCTGAACTGATGATTGATAATTTTGTTGTTATGAAAATTCTTATAAAAGACAAATGAACAAATTAACATTATGGAATTCAGGGGTCATAACATCATACAGTTAGCCAACACACAGATTAATGCTCTTGGCGAGTATGATGGGTTGAACCCGCCGGGTTGCGGGTCTAATGCGGGGTGGGGTAGGTCCCATGTTTAGTATTTTCTTCAAGGGACGTGTCCCGGGTTTGGCCAAACCCATCCTAGACCCACCCCATTGCCATCCCTAACTGGAAACCTCACCATCTTCGTGACCCGGTGTGGGTAGCTTCCCAGCGAGAAGGGAAGCATTATCTCCCCGAGGATGGGGATCTTCTGTTGACTGAGATCCTGTAGAGTAGCGGTGACTTCGGTCAGAGATAAGTCTTTGAATCCTAACTGGTAGAATGTGCAGTACGACAGTATGTCCATAGAGTTGCCAATGTCGATCAACATTCTTTCACCCAGAAGTTGGCTACGGCTACAGCTACAAAAATGATTAGGGGAGTTGCTGGGTGTTCCCCTTCCCGAGCTGCGGGGAAAAGATCTTCTTTGCCGAAAGTTATCTCTTCTTGAGGCTTCTCCCCGTAGTATATTTGTTGGTGATATGTTGCATGATGAAATGTGTTCCTCTTGAGCTCCGTAGCAGGGCTTTCTTAGCAGGAGCTGAGCCTCCGTACACCGATCCTCCAAAGATGGCGTTTATCACCTTTTAATCCTCCATATGCTCCGAAGTTGCTACGAGCGTCTTAACATCATTCCCAGAGACGACGCCAAAATGATGTTGCTTTTTAGGACACATCACTCCAAGTTAAGGTATCTGGTAAAGTTTAAGTCTTCTTATCCCAAAGCTGGAAGTCTTCAATGATGGGAACTTTCCAGCAACACCAGCAAATGCTAGACGAGCCCTAGAGTTATCCCAAGGAGGCCCTCGCTCAAGTCAGCACGGTGAACGAGAGAAAACAATACAGAGAATACTGAATGCGTATAATATGGATTGTGAGAATCTCATAATATTACTTACTATTTTGCATGTTTTTGTGTGTATTTTATGTGATGATTTATACATATTTTTGGCGTGTTTTATTTGTATTTGCATGTTTTAGTGTTACGTTGTGTTATTTTGTTGTTTTTCTAGGATTTGGAGCAACTAATGTCAAAACGTCATTTCGCACTACTATAGCAGTATTCATATTTGGAACATAACTTTTTCATATAAAGTCAATTGGACCCGATTCTTATGTCATTAGAAAGCTAAGAGAGAGTTCTACAATGTCTACTTGATGAGAATCCAGTCAAGAAGGATCTAGGAAATACCAAATGCAAGCTATCTCGAGTTCTTGAAGGATATGTAATTGAGTTCTTGAGTTCTTGTATTTGTTTATCATAGATTAGATATTTATTTTTGTTGTTGTGGGTCGTTTTGATGTTTAGAGGCCAAGTAAACCTTTAGGGTCGTGTCTTAAATTGTTATTCGAGTTTAGGTCGAGCAGGGATCGAATTCAAGTCGTAGGAAAACATTCGCAGGGGCGCACGACTTGTACATTGACGCACGACCAGGGGCACGGCCGTGCGTGAAGCCCGTGTGTGATGCCGAATGATTGGGAGCCTACGGCTTGGCGCACGACCTCAGCGCATGGACTGATGTGAACCGCATCAACAACTGTGCATATTACCCAACAATAATATGTTGTTAACCCAATATTTTCACTAGTTCGGTTAAAGATTGGTGGAAACCTCTACCCATTGCTTATAAAAGCAAGAAACTCGGTACGCGTAGACGCCACAAACGAATGTGTAAGTTCGCTTGATAATTCGGTAATTGCAACAATATGAACAATCTTGAAGCTCTTGGAAAAACCCCAAAGGGTTGAAGAGAAAAATCTCTAATAAATATGCAATATCAAAGTTGTTATCAAAAAAATAAACAAGTGTTTGCCTTATATAGGCGACTCAAAACAAACCCTAAACCAAAAAAAAAACCTAAACCAACTAGGAAATAACTTAAAATTCAAAAACGGAAATAAAGACTGAGCAAAACTCGTATTCCTGGATTAGCGCACGGGCTCACGCACGGGCCGTGCGCTAAGGTCGAGCATCAATCGGCGACACACACATGCTCGCGCACGACGCCGTGCGGCCGAGGTCGCGGCGCTAAGTCAGAGGCTCCCAATCATTCGACATCATACACGGGCTTCACGCACGGGCGTGCCCCTGGTCCTGTGTCAATGCACGGGTCGTCCTCCCCTGCGAATGTTTTCCTGCGACTTAAATTCGATCCCTGCTTGACCCAAACTTGAAATAACAACTTAAGACGCGACCATAAAGGTTTACTTGGCCTCTAAACATCAAAATGACTCGCAACAGCGAAAATAAACACCTAATCTATGATAAACAAATACCAGAACTCAAGAACTCGAGATAGCTTGCATTTGGTGTTGTCCGGATCCTTCGTGACTGGATTCTCATCACTACTTCTGGTACTAAATGCAAATGAAGACGTTTGGATGGATTAAAATCATGTGAAAGTAGAAATTAGGTGATGAGATTTCGAAAATGACAGTCTTAGTATTTTGGCAATAACTCTCTCTAGAAAATTTATATTGAGGTCATTCAAGTGGCTATGAAAGCTATGAGATAGAGCTACAATGCATAAGAAGACACTAAGAGTAAATTCCGAAGTCTGGAGGGCGGCCGGGTGTGCATAAGAGGTGCGCATCCGTGCACAATGCACAAAGATGGCGTAACGGCTCGTGCGTGTGGGGCAGCTGATTCTTGTGAGGCCACTACAGCGACTTCTGCGAGAACACGAATTTTTGATTTTTTTCGTTTTTGGCTCTTCCACCTTGTATAGAACTCTAGGATTATAAATAAGACTTGGGAGCCCATATTTTCGATAATCGTTATTTCTTAGCATTTTTAAACCTTAGTTTTTGTTATTTTCTCTTCCATCCAACATTGGGGATTGCTTGTTTTTCCACCATAGATATTTTGTGGCTAGATCAAAGCGTAATTATTCTCCATCTTCTTTATCTGATTTTCAATTGATTGGTGATTGTTGCTATTACATGATCATATTTATAATTGCTCTCTTCCTCTCAATTGAATTGATGAATCCATCTACAAGTATGAACTAATTTCCTTGTTCTATGATTAGGATGATTTGATTCAAACAAACAAGCATGAGTATTGATTAATTGATTTGTTTTCCTGAATAAATTGTTATACTTGAGGGATTAATTGAGATCGAGAGAAGATATTATTACTGGACTAAATTTATTCAGGGGGTTAGATATGAATCATAAATATATTATCTAACTTGGTTAATGAAGATAGCAAATTATGTAGGGATAACTCTAATCTGTGAATACATGAGTTATCAGATCTAAGCATAGTTTTTACCTGTTTGTTATAATTATTAATCACATGATCGATTAGTTGATATTCTGCTTGCAAGTTTGATGTGATGATTCCGAAATCGTAGATCTTTATCCATATCGTTTTCACCGGGTTTATTTGTGTTTAGTTTTAATTGGCCTTTTATTTATTTTTCCTTAGATAATTAAAATCACAAATTTGGTTAGAGTGTTTAGGATTTATTTTCTGTTTATTGTGATACATAATAATTATTTGCCGGCTAAGTCTTCCTTGAGAGACAACTTGTGGTTAACTTGCTACCCTACATGATCTCATACTCTGGTGAACGTCGCTAGATTAATTTAGGTGTTTAGCGGTCGAACACTTACAAATGAGATGGAGAGACCTTTATATACCTGGATAGAAGGCCTCATAGGAGAAAATAACTCGTAGGTCGGATCTAGACCTCCTGGGTCGGGTTATTCCAACTGTAGTCCACTAATTAATGAGTAACTAGTGGGATTAAATAAATATATAAACTGAATTATAATGATAATAAAAGGACATTTTTACACCATGAGCTTGTAGCTCAAGTTGTATCGTTCACCCTTTATAAGGGTATTGACCAGGGTTTGAACCATGTATCTTTCAGTTTATTTGAAATTTATCTCAACCCCTCCAACTACTACTCCCAACTTATTAAAAGAAAAGGATATTTTTGCCCCAACAGTTTTTTATTTTTAGTCTTCTTACAACACTACAACCTGACCCATATTATTTGGACCAAAATTAAAAGGATAAGGATAAAATACCGAACATTCCTGAAAAAATAATACATTTACACTCTCGGCCTTTCTTCTGGACATTTGTAGGCTCCCACCAATTTTGCCGATTTTTTTACGTTGTTATTATAAGGTTGCTTTGAATATGTTTTAAGTATGTTTCATCTAATAAAATTTCAATGAAAAAATAAATTTGCCTCCATAAAATAATCAATTTTGTACTCAAAATCTTATAAACAATATAGAAATATACACATATATTTAATATTAAAACAAAACAAATTGAATATAATAGAAACAACACATGAATATAAAAACACAATTCAATTTTTGATCCAATGCATTGAAAACGTTGAAAACACATAGAAACAACATAACAATATAAAAACAATACAAGAACAAAAAAAGTTTAAAAATAGGTAAAAAGTTGCAATGAAATATCGAATACAACATAAAAACAATAAAGAAACATCACAACAACATTAAAAACAATATAGAAACAACCTAGAAATAACATAAACCATATATAAAACAACATATGAACAAAAAAGAGCGTAAAAAATAGATAAAAGTTACATCAAAACATCGAAGCAACACACAAACAACAAAGAAACAAGTAGGAAACAAGTAGGAAACAATAGAAATAACATAGAAAAACAATCGAGGAATAAAAAAAATAAAAAAAAAGCATAAAAATATCCCAAAAATGTGCATGAGCGTAAAAATATGCAAAAAAGAGCGGAAAACGTATTTAATGTCTTTTCTGTTGAAATGTTGCTCGCTTAAGGGAATAAGAGCTAGCAACTGAAGGTCCGTGACCTTGAGCAGCTCTTTATCCTTAGAAAATCTGGGTATTTTTGGAATTAATTCAGAATAGAACACTAGATAAAGTCCCAATGTCTCCATGCATGTTGCTCTTGGTACTAAAGCATTTGCAATTGATGAATTAAAGAAAGGGCCGGCCCAATATGATGTTGATCTCCATGTTATCTTATTCTCGTTAATTATATTATTTAATATGGACATGGTCCTCATGGACCATTAATCATTTAATTTTTTCAGTACAATGAGATAGTAGAGAAAGAGACACATGCACTAATATGACATCGAACTGGATCAATTGCCCTTACAATACAAGTCTCACCCAACACAAAATTGACCCCACCATTAATCATTTAATGGATCTAGATGTAATAGGATATGCATCTACATAAAAATATAATTAAGGTCCCATCTGCTTTTTGGGACTACTAGAAATATGTCATTAAACATTTAAATTAAATATGATTAATTTACTCCACCAAACTTACTTTTTAACCTACTAAAAGCAATCCAGCTTTTGAACTTATTTTCTAAACCTTTTCCTTCACCTTTAAATTTTACGAACTCATTTTTTATATGCACGCCACAAGAATCAAAGTTTTTGCATAAAGAAAAGGGTAGATGGCATGTCATCCCCTAATTTAACAATTTTTGGCACATAACCCCAAACCAACGTAACACCACTTCACCCCCTAAATTTAAGCTAATGAGAGCACTTTGTCTTCCATAAGCCCATTCGGGCCAAGACATTAAGTATAAAAATTGAGCGGGCCTTTCTAATGGGTATTCTTAACATGCCAAAATTTACAAAAGGGAAAAAAAGAAAATTTCAAAATTATTTGCAGTTTATTAAACAAATTGATAAAAAAATCCAAACTTATTCAAAAATTTAAAAATTTAAAAGTATTAAATCCGATAATTTGTTTAAATAACTAAAAATAGTAAAAAAATATTTTAAAAACCTAAAAGTATAAAAATAAAATATGGTAATTGTTGAGAAACTATAAATCATTTATAAGAAAATGACATTTATTATATTTTAAATTCCAAAATAAAACTCAAAAGTTTTTATAAAATTTTCTAAAAACCGCAAACCGATTTTTGAATAATTTTAAAACTTTTTAGAAATCTGGGATAATAGAATTGGGATATTAAAATCTGAATCTTTTTGTAAAATTTATAAAAAGTTTTGAGTTTTTAATTTTGGAATTTAAAATATTTTAAATAAATGTCAAATTTTGTATAAATGATTTATATCTTTCTTGACAATTTCCATATTTTAATTTTATAATTTTAGGAATATAAAATAATTTTGGTTTTTACTATTTTTAGTTTTTTAAAAAATTATCAGATTTTATATTTTTAAATATTTAGACTTTTAAATAAGTTTGGATTTTTTAACATTTTTTAATAAATTGCAAATAATTTTAAATTTTGTTGTTCTTCCTTTTGTAAATTTTGGCATGTTAAGCCCATTAGAAACGCCCACTCAATTTTTATACTTAATGTCTTGGCCCGAATGGGCTTATGGGGGGCAAAGTGCTCTCATTAGTTTAAATTTAGGGGGTGAAGTGGTGTTATGTTGGTTTTGGGGGGTTATGTGCCAAAAAATTTTAAATTAGGGGGGTGACATGCCATTTGCCCTAAAGCAAAAGGAAACCACTGTCTTTACAAAATAAAGAGAAATTAATTAACACCATTTCATGTCGTCCTCCTCTTAGTTAGAAGTATGTCACCCGTATGGTTCCGTTAGGGTTTCGTCCTTCACGTCACCTCCCTCTGCGAGGTTTCCCTGGTTTGATGTCCATCTTCCACCTCTCTCTCGACTTCACCCATCTTCACAGATTTCTTAACTGAGCTTTTTCGTTTTTTCTGAGTCTAGGGTTTACGGTCCTGCTAGGGTTTTTTCTTTGTTCTTTCTTCTTGCTTTAGTTAGGGTTGCATTGTGTCAAGTTCTGCTTTTTCTTTCTTTTTTGAGTCTGGTAGTGTTTTTGTTTCAGATTTGTGTGGCTTTTTTATTTTTTGCAGGGTGTCCTCTAATACTCGATTCATCTCTATTTTGGGCGACGGAGAAATATATACCTTTGGTCATGGAGGATCCAACAGAGGAGGAAAAGACCGTATTAGATTTGGACGATACAGTTGGTGAAGTTTCGATCGAAAATTCGTCATGGACGAACTACCTGGTAGGAAAACTAATCACGGATAAAAGATGGAAATCATTTTATCTTATTGAAGTTATGAAGAAGTCCTGGAAAGCGAAAGAGGACATAATCTCTCGTGAATGGGGGGGATTGATCCTGTTTCGATTCAGTCGAAGGGAAGATATGGATTGGGTTCTCCAAAACCAACATTGGCACTATGAAGGAGGTTTATTCGCAATCAAGGCTCTGAAGGAGAACGAGCAACCCTCCACAATTATGATACAACATTCAACTTTTTGGGTTAGGGCGTATGATATCCCGATCGGATGCATGAATCCCACGGTGGCAAAAACATTGGCCGGTCGGCTCAGAGAAATTGCAGCGTTAGGCCATTCGACGGAGGGCCTATTTGGTAAGTTTATGAGGTTCAAAGTATACCTTGATATCACAAAGCCGTTACAACGCTCCATCACTATTCGGATCAAAGGGAATACTCTGACTAACTGAAGTACGAGTCGCTGCCTTTATAATATTTTTGTTGCGAAATTATCGGGCATTTTTTTTGTAACTGTGAACACTACGATCGCAACGAATTCATAGACACGTCGAGTATGAAATACGGTCCATGGTTAAAAGCCTCCCCCCTTAAATGAATCCCATCGACCCGTCCCACCTCTTCCAATTCCAACCCGACCACGACACGTAATATTTTCGGCCATGAACCCAGAAACCAAAAAACATCCCATATACAACCCACTGATACTAACCTCAATTCCCAGCCCCACCACAATCGGACACAAACACCACAGCCATACCACACCATGCACGAGCCCATTGAGCAAATCGAAACCCATGACCCCATCGCATCCCCGCTAAATGCCCACCTTAGACGCTCCCTTCAATCCTTGTCCCCTATCACTTTACCGGAAAACCGAAATGCACAACCCACCATTGACCTCAATATTCCTTCAGCTAGCATCTCACCCTCTCTACCAAATATCTAAGATGAAAACTCTAATCCCACCACACCAAAGTCAACACACTCCAATTCCCTTACGTCTCAGTCCACCACAACACCCATTCAGGCCCAAATCCCATCAACTCATACCTTTAATGCACCTACAGACAGCCCGCATACTCATCCCATCACCAAGACAAAAGTCAAGACCATACACAAAAACCTGGACCCGCCTAAAAACTAAAACCTCAACACATCAAAACCGGACAACCCAGCTAAACGCTCTAACCCCACAACCTGTTCTATTGAACCCCAGGAAGATTGTGGAGCAAAAACACAAAAGGAGTTCGGGCTTTTTGAAACATCTTCTACATTTGCACTATCGGCGGAGGTTGCAAAAGAGCAACCCCATCGGGCACAATGAGTTGCTTAAGTTGGAACTGCCAAATCAATCAGAAGATCCCAATTTTGTTTTCTTAATGGAAACAAAATTATGCGACGAGGATTATGAGGAGATATACAGGACTACGGGCTTGGAAGGCCACCATATAGTCAAGTGTGATAAATCAGACGGGGGAAGACGAGGAGGATTATTTCTACTCTGGAAAGATACGTTCGAGGTTACTATTTCATCATCATCTTTAGACCATATAGATTGCGTAATTTCTGACAGGAATGCAAAGTGGAGATTAACGGGCATATACGGTTGGCCGGAGGATGGGCTTAACGAGAACACTTGGTTGCTTATTAACGAGTTTGCGTGTATTTATCAGCTGGGAATGGGATGGTTATGTTTATGCGACTTCAACGAGATCCTATATAGCTTTGAAAAAACCAGAGAGAGGCCGAAAGACGATGGAAAAATGGATGCTTTCCATTCATGTATCCAAAATAATCAGTTGATGGATCTCGGATATAAGGGATTCTCCTTTACGTGGACAAATGGACAAAGCCGCGAAAATAATAGTCAGGAAAGACTTGACAGATGCCTTGTCATTGCGGATTGGATTTATCAATTCCCAAAACACAAGGTGGTGCATTTACCTCGCGTGGGTTCGTATCATTGCCAAAGGCAAATTTGCTTGGAATGGTGTTAATCAAAACAAAAAAACAGTGGAAAGAGAAAAAAAAGGAAATATATACAGGTTTGAGTCGATGTGGTTGTTGGACGAAACGTGTAAGAGAGTTGTAAGGGATGCATGGCAAGAGGGCGTTGCAACCATTAGAACAGAGCAGGTCGTTAGGAAAATTAGAAATTGTGGGGAACAACTTAAGGCGTGGGAAAGGGACCATTTCGGTAATATCAACTATCAAATTTGTGTTTGCGAGGAAAAATTACAAAAGAAAACATTGACTTTACCATCTTCAGAAGTCCTTCGGGCCAGACGGATTGTAGAAAAACAATTGGCTGATTTATATCAAAAGCAAGAACTCATGTGGCACCAACGCTCAAGAGCGAATTGGATTAAAGAAGGTGATAAAAACTCGGCCTTTTTTCATAGAACGGCCTCAGGTCAACAGACAAGAAACAACATGGAGAAAATTCAGGATGAGAATGACGTGTGGGTGGAGGAAGATAAGGAGATTACTGAGAAGTTTATGGAGTATTACAAATACCTATTTTCCACGGAGCCCAATTTGGATATGAATCGAGCATTGGATGCACTCGACAATAAAATGTCAGCTGACATGAACGACACATTGCCACATTCATTCACAAAATAGGAAGTGAATATGGCTCTGATGCAGATGCACCCGACTAAAGCTCCAGGATCGGACGATATGCCAGCCTTATTTTATCATAAATTCTGGTCCCTTATCAATTCGGATATTCTCTCCATCGTTCTTGATATTTTAAATGGTAACGCTAACCCCGCAGTTTTATTTGAAACCTTCATTGTCCTTATCCCCAAGAAAAAGTGTCCCGAGAAGGTTAGCGATTTTTCGCTCGATTAGTCTTTGCAATGTTATATTTAAGCTTATTACTAAGACCATTGCTAATATGCTTAAATCTATATTGCCAAGACTAATTAGTCACACGCAGTCAACTTTTGTTCTGGGTCGGTTGATTACTGATAACGCCCTTCTAGCCTTTGAAATTTTTCGCTCCATGAAGAATAGTAAAGCCAAAAAAAGAGGGAACTTCGCATTCAAACTCGATATGAGTAAAGCCTACGATCGGGTTAAATGGGAATTTCTCTCGTGTGTCATGATTAAATTGGGTTTAAATTCTTCTTTTGTTGAGCATATTATGAAGTGCATTACTACAGTCTCTTTTTCTATCCTTATTAATGGTCAGCCGAGAGAATCCTTTCCTCCTATTCGTGGGCTCCGACAAGGAGACCCGCTTTCCCCGTATTTGTTTCTTTTTTGTGCAGATGCATTCTCTTCAATGATTAGAAAGGCGGAATTCAGTAGATCGTTACATGGGATAAGAATATGCAGAAGGGCTCCATAAATTTTGCACTTCGTTTTTGCCCACGACAATATCATTTTTGGAAAAGCTACTGAGAAAGAGATTGAGGTGACGAGTAATATTATTAGGGATTATGAGAGAGCGTCCGGCAAAAAAAAATTTGGAGAAGTCGGAAATCACTTTTAGCAGGAATATCGAATCAGCCAAACAACAGTAGCTTGCGGATAAAATGGGCGTGAATTTGGTTTCAAAACACGAAATTTACCTCGGGCTACCTATGGCTGTCGGTCGTTCGAAGAAGGAGGTATTTCAGCTTATTGTGGATCGAGTCCGAAAAAAGCTTAAGCAATGGAAGAGCCAATCCCTTCTTATATTATGAGTTGTTTCCTAAACCCTACTAACATTTGCCAACAGTTAAACTCAATTGTTAGCAATTTTTGGCGAGGCCAGAAAAAAGAGGAAAGAAGGATTCATTGGTGTGCTTGGAATAATCTAACCAAAGCAAAAGATGAGGGTGGTTTGGGTTTCCGAGATCTACACTGTTTTAATGAAGCGATGTTGGCTAAACAGAGTTGGCGGCTTATTCACGAGGACAATTCCTTACTGGCTCAGTCCCTCCGGGCGAGATACTACCCTAATAATAATTTTCTGACTGCTAAGATCGGTCATAATCCATCATATACATGGAGAATCATTCTAGCGGGCATAAATATTATTACTATGGGTATGCGATAGAACATTGGTAATGGGACGGATGTGTTGGTTTGGAAGGACCCTTGGGTGCCGGATCTTTCCAATTTTAGGATTCTAACACCGCATAGGGCGTGGTCGGACGATCTCCGAGTGAGAGAGCTGATACATGAAGATTATGCGGGATGGAATGTTGCAAGGCTGAGGGAGATGTTCAGCACGAATGAGGTTGCGCGGCACCATGCGCGGACGCGCACGACGACTTGCAGAACACGAAATTTTCAATTGTTTTTTTGTTTTTTGGCTCTTCCACCTTGTATAGAACTCTGGGATTATAAATAAGACTTGGGGAGCCCATATTTTCGAACACCTTTACTTCTTAGCATTTTTAAACCCTAGTTTTTATTTTTCTCTCTTCCATCCAACATTGGGGATTGCTTGTTTTTCCACCAGAGATATTTTGTGGCTAGATCATAGTGTAATCTTTCTCCATCTTCTTTATCTGATTTTCAATTGCTTGGTGATTGTTGTTATTACATAATCATATTTATAATTGTTCTCTTCCTCTCAATTGAATTGATGAATCCATCTACAAGTATGAACCAATTTCCTTGTTCTATGATTATGATGATTTGATTCAAACAAACAATCATGAGTATTGACTAATTGATTTGCTTTCCTGAATAAATTATATTACTAAATGATTAATTGTCTGATCAACTTTTGATTATTTTGAGAGAATAATTGAGATCGAGATAAGATATTATTCCTGGACTAATTTATTCAGGGGGTTAGATATGAATCAGAAATATATTATCTAACTTGATTAATGAAAATAGCAAATTATGTAGGGATAGCTCTAATCTGTGAATACATGAGTTATCAGATCTAGGCATAGTTTTTACCTGTTTGTTATAATTATTAATCACATGATCGATTAGTTGATATTCTGCTTGCAAGTTTGATGAGATGATTCTGAAATCCTAGATCTTTATCCATATCGTTTCACCGGGTTTATTTGTATTTAGTTTTAATTGGTCTTTTATTTATTTTTCTTTAGATAATTAAAGTCACAAGTTTGGTTAGAGTATTTAGGATTTATTTTCTGTTTAATGAGATACATAATAATTATTTGTCGGCTAAGTTTTCCTTGAGAGACGACTTGTGGTTAACTTGCTACCCTACATGATCTCATACTCTTGCGTAGCGCCGCTAGATTAATTTAGGTGTTTAGCGGTCGAACAGTTACAAATGAGATGAAAAGACCTTTATATACCTGGATAGTAGGCCTCGTAGGAGAAAATGACTCGTGGATCAGATCCGGACCTCCTAGGCCGGATTATTCCAGCTGTAGTCCACTAATTAATGAGTAATTAATGGGATTAAATAATATATAAACTGAATATAATGATAATAAAAGGACACCTTTGCACCATGAGCTTGTAGCTCAAGTTGTATCGTTCACCCTTTATAAGGGTGTTGTTCAGGGTTCGAACCCTGTATCTTTCAGTTTATTTAAAATTTATCCCCTCCCTTCCAACCACTACTCCCAACTTATTTAAAGAAAAGGACATTTTTGCCCCCAATAGTTTTTTATTTTTATTTTTCTTACAACACTACAACCTGACCCATACTATTTGGACAAAAATAAAACGATAAGTATAAAATACCGAACATTTCTGAAAAATTAATACATTTACGCTCTTGGCCTTTCTTCTGGACATTTGTAGGCTCCCACCAATTTTGCCGAATTTTTTACGTTGTTATTTTCAGGTTGCTTTGAATATGTTTTAAGTATGTTTCATCTAATAAAATTTCAATGAAAATATAAATTTTGCCCCCATAAAATAATTAATTTTGTACTCAAAATCTTATAAACAATACAGAAATATACACATAAATTTATTATTAAAATAAAACAAAATGAATATTGTAGGTCCCAAGGGGTGTGGGTGTAAGGTTTAGAAGGGGGTTGAATAAACCTTACCAACTTTTTCGATTTAGTCCTTTTTAAAGTTCGAGTTGATGTTACTCTTGTTGTGTCTTTGGTGGATGTACCAATTTAGTTAATCAAGAGAGTTAGTCTCTCATCGCACTCAATCGAGCCGTTGATGGAATAACTCATCTGTTGAGACTAAATTAACTCAACTATAGTTTGTTTTCAGTGGAAGACTTAACACCCTTAAGTTTGGTTAAGTAGAGATTTGAAGCTTGATTTAGTACTTAGAAATTATCTAATGGATAGCAAATATGTCAGCAGAATTAAGCAAATATGGTGCAGAATTTAAGTCTTTGAAATGTAAATGACACAAGAGGTTTTTATAGAGGTTCAAGATGGGGTAATTCTTCTACTCCTCTCTTCTCCAACTCCCCGGAGGAATCCACTAGGTATTGATCAAGATAGAAAGTGGTAACATACCGGATACAAGTCTTGATCACACAAAGGTGACTTGTTCCTTTGTGACTCACCGAGACGCCTTGATCACTGGCTTTTCATTGACGACTCAGCCTTCTTCACAGGGCAGCTGCAACTACAGCCCACTTGCTTAAGCTCTTTGGATTTGATCACGAAGCCCTCCAAAAACTCAAGACTTGGTTCGACCTTGAACCTTCCTACAATCCTTCGTGGAATGTAGACCCTTTGATTCTTCAGTAATTTCCTTTTCAACTGATTGAAGTTATCTTTCCTTCACAGGTGAGTGTTGGATTGATGTTCTTCGTAGTGTAGGCTTGAGGATTGAGCGTTTAATAACTTGAGAATATTTCAGGTTACAAAATGTTTCTTTCTTGCTTGTATTGTCAAGGTAACTGTGTAACCTACGTAACCTTTTCTCGAGTTATTCCTCGCCTTTTAGTGTTCTTTCAAAAATCGCCCCGTTGAAGAGATAGACTTATTTTTGAAAGTCACTTGTGGACGTTGGCTTGTCTTGTTGCGATCCTTGAATTTGTCATTTCCTCGTATAAGATGTTCTTCACTTTTCAGAGTTCGACACGGTGTAGTGCTTCCCATTGGTTTATTCCTCTTGCACGCTTCTCGGGGACTGAGCACTTCAAGAAAGGTAGCATGGAGATATTACTTGTTTAAGTAATTCTCTTGATTTCTCAGGCAACGGATCTCTTTCGATTATCTCGACTTGATCGCATTTCCTTGTTTTCCCAGGTGACTTAGAGTCACTTCCAATCATTGGATGACTCTCCGTCACTTTGACTTGAGACTTGGTCGTATTTGGTCGACTTGATCGATACTTCATTCACCGCATCTCACCGCTCCTTGATCGAGTCCCCTGTCTTCTCTTCTTTGCCATACTCAGTTGTCTTACAACGGAGTCTTCCTTCTAGCCTTCAGTTGTCTTCTTGCATGTTTAGTCATAGCTGACTTAACTCAGCTTGACCAGCCCTACTTATTACAATGCAGTTTACAACAAAGAATGGGGTGCCAACTTCCTATTCTAAGTTTTACATGGCATTCATCAAAATCTAAACAATAAATTTCCCAACAAT
This sequence comes from Rehmannia glutinosa, assembly GCA_016081115.2. NCBI lineage: Eukaryota > Viridiplantae > Streptophyta > Magnoliopsida > Lamiales > Orobanchaceae > Rehmannia > Rehmannia glutinosa. Next base: position 28,171,861 of record CM071930.1, read on the forward strand.
TTCCCCCTTTTTGATGATGCCAAAAGTAAAAACATTCAAAATGTAAATAGCAAAGATACATACGATAGTGCATTCACATAGAATGTATGCGTAGAATCAATCCTTTTATTGATCACAATATTCTTGTTCTTTTACACAATCATTTTACAAGGTGTATCGTGAGCAAATATTTGTCTACACAAAAATAGAGAGTTTACAATTGTTTATGAGAAGACTTACATAAAGTGTATTTACAAGGTAAAATACATGAAGGGGTGGACAAAGAACACTTCATCTCCTTCATTTGTCTCCTTCTTTTTCTTCTTCTTCAAAGATCTTCTACTCTTCTTCTCTTTTTCTCATCTCCAATTCGCTTCTTCTTCTTTCTTTTCATATGCCTTTCGGTGCCTTCATCTCTTCTTAGTCTCTCTTGTCTCTCCTCCCAAAGCTGAGTTTGTCTTTTATTTTCTTCTTCGATTCTTTTCACATACTCAAAGCATTGTTTTTAGCCACTTGATTGGATACTTGGTCAAGACCAGCCAAGAGATCCCTCCTTTCTTGCCTCCGGATCTATGTACTCAATATTTTTGGGCAGAGGTCAGGTCCAAGCCTCTTCCTTCACCGCTTCTTTTCTACCTCTCCTCGGGCGTGTATTGATCGAATCTTCTTCTTCCCCTGAGTGACTAACGGAGTGACCAGCAGAGCGATCGCTTGAGTCTCCGCTCGTCAGCCTTCTTCACATAGCGTGAGACCCTTTTCCCAAAGACAAGTCCCAAGCTTGAGCCATGGACATGTTTGCAAAGTATCCTTCGATGCGAGCGTTTTAAATTCATCAATCGATGTTGGCTCGTTCAAAGATCTCGAGATGGCATAAGTGTCTCTCGCTCACCGGAATGCCTCCATGTTGTTTCAAGATATTCATAACTCGGGCATCTATCCTTCCTTCCACTTCCTCCATCCCTCGCTTCAATTGTTTTTCTCTTTTCACCATAGATATAGCAGAGTGTTGGAGTGGCAGACTCACTGGGAGTTGGCCGCTAATGATATCACCGTGACAAGACCTTGTTGGGGGTTTTTGCAATCATCAAGGTCACATCTTTCGATCCTTCCCCTCAACAGAGACTTTCCTTTCTTTTGTTTTGATACTTCCTCATTGTCTTTCCTTTACAAGCTGCTCCATTTTTCTCAACATCGAACTCTTCAGCCGCTTTTAGGTATTCCTCTTCCCCTTTTTGGCATCATCAAAGGAAATAGAACCCCAGGAAACATATGGCAAGCGGAAGTCAAGCTCGCGATAGTCGAGTTCTCGCTTCGAGTCCGTCTGCGAGTATGCGGCACGAAATTCAGAGCGAGTAGCGTTGGACTCACAAACTAGCTTCATCTCGGCCATGAGAAGGCTGAATTTTCTATCCATATTTTCTTCCGCACGCAGGAGATCACTCTTATTTTTCTCATGCAAAGAGCCTTTATCTCAAGCAGTGTGAGCTTCATGCATGTGCTCAATGTGTTCTCTCAATTTCGCCTTCTTTGCATCAAGATTCTCACCGCCATACCAACACTTGTTGAACAATGTCCTCAAGTATCTAGCTTGTTCCACACGCATTGTTTCTTCTTTGTTGCCACCATTCCCCGATTCTCGATGTTATGACTCTCAAGTCACTGTAAGGTTGGCATCTCTGTTGTCCGGGGTCTCATGTCCATAGAGGCTCGGTGCCTCTCCATCCGCTCAATTTCAGCAAATAATGCCTTGAACACCTCGCGAACTTCACTGTTTCTTCCGTTGCGGTGAGGGCCACGCAGCGTCAAAAGTCATAGTCACTGGAATGATGGTACCGATGGAATGACAGAGCTGGTCTATGAAAGCGCACGAGTTCGTTCTCCGACTCTTCAGGGAGGTCGGGTACCTTCAGGGAGAAAGGAAATGATTCTACAAAGGAATCATCACCGCCAATCGGGATTTGTTCAATGATGAGCGATGCGCGTGAGGTTCCTTTTGGAGTCGAACTCCGCTGCAGCCTTGGGAGCTCGCGCGATGGACTCTGTTCACCGGGGTCTTTTGTGAAGTGGACCAGCCTTTTGCCGAGCCTCACTGCCTCAACAACTTCGTTGGTCTCGGTTGGTTTCTCCAATTGAGTAGACGGTCCCGGCATTATCGAGCGTCATCGACGATGATGAGATTTCCATTGGTGGCTCATCATCAAAATTAAAGGTTTGACGAGTAGTCTTGGGATCGACTTGCTCGTGCTTGGAACACCCTCACCGAAGTCTTTTGATCTCACGGGGATGGGATGACTTCTTCGCCGCCTTCCGATCCCTTAAAAGTTACATCAGATTATCCCGGGAATCATGAAGTGCACTTATCTCCTTTTCGATGGATCAATGATAGCAGGAGGGATGTTCTCTACTTCCAGTGCGTTACCCGGAGGTCTCAACCTCCCGTTGGCCTTCATTATCTCCCCAGATCTCAATCGCATGGAGGCTCGACCTCTCTTTCGACGGTGTCACTGTCTTAGGTCTTCTATGGTGGCATCTATGGAGTCTCAACCCCATGGATTGCACTTTCATCGCCTGCAGTGTTAACTCCCTGTGGCTGTTCCGTCTCGTGCCTCGATCGCATCGCCAGCCGTCATTAGCCCTTAGAGTAGATTGGCACTCACCGAGACAGCCTCAATGCCCCGAGCTTCGTTGATGGCAACTTGTTGTTCATCTTATGTTTGTACTTTCTCCACTTCGCCTCCGAGATTCGTTGTGGAGTCATCCGCAGATCCTCCGACCTTGCCGCAGGTGGAGGGAGTTTCCCTCACCGGGCGCACCACCGAGCGACTTGGAATGGGGTCACTCGTCTCCAAGCTCCCATTTGTATTTATCGAGTGTTCACCATCAAAGGTGGTAAAACACCTTCAATAGGGGTTGGCTCGACCTGGGTCCCCACTATCCTAGTTTCATCGCCAACTCCCTTATTTCTTTCTTCCGAGTGAGCTCGGGAAGTAGTTGCAACAACAACGATGGCGATTTGCTGAACCACTCCCATTGGATCGATTTCACCGTGTTTTGGAGGACTCTCCAGGTCCCTCCATCAATCTTTGCTCGTGAAGGATTCTGGATTCGTGCAATGCTTGCTGCATTTGCACTTGTTCTGTGGCAGCAGCAGGGTCCAGATCCTCATCACTTTCTCGATAGAATATCGAAGTGAGAATGCGTATGTTCAGGTGGGTACGGTGAGAGGGCAGATGCCGGCCTTCTCTCGTGCCTCGCCTTCCTCTGCCGCGCCTCTCCTTCTCCTTATCCTTGAAGATCCGCAGATATCTTTGCGCTTTTCTTCATCCGGTGTTGGGATCATAGAGGTCGGTCCAAGGAAGTTTAGCAGCTTCCTCTTCTTCTTTGATGAACTCGGGCCATTGGAATCGTTTCCCGGATCGACCCAACTTCCACGCCCTCCACTCGCAGATGATTTTGGATGTCCGGATAAAGTGGGGATAGGATCACCACATCACTATCATCTCTATCGCCTTCTTCTTGTGTCTCAAATTGTGAACTACATTGTGTCTTCAGTTGCCTCGATGATCGCCTTCTTCACAGATTTTAGCGCTTTCATCAATAACATCCGGAGATTCTACTTCTCCAGCCAGCTTCTCGTATCCGCTCGGTGAGTGGTCGACTCACGGTTTCTCAAGCTCGGAGTGCTTGATGATTCGTCGTCGTCTCTTAGTTTGTACCAGAGGGATTTCTCGGTTCAGAGAGAGTGTCTTTTTTGAGTCTTGGGCGGTGGGGGCCTGGCCGGTGTTTTCTTCCTCGAGGAGCTGGCCGTCTTGGCTTCTCGCTTTCTCCTCTTTTTGACGATTGGAGAAGGTATTTGTGAGTCCTTCTCGACCGCACTTTGGGCAGAGACACTACGCAGGGGCAGGAGTGTGTTTGTTTTTCTTTTGCTTTGCAGAGAAGCAGTGATTTTCTTAGCAAATCGCAGGGTGACTTTCTTGGTGGAGAGAAAGCAGTTGTATCTTCGTGGTCACCGATTCCCCTCACTCATGTCGCCTCTCTTGGCGTAGCTCTCTTCTCAGGCGCCGAGAGAGGTTTGATCTCGAACATCTCTTGTTTACATGGAATGCCTTTCCATGTCTAAGAGGACTCCTTTCACCTCCATCACCGCCAATCACTGTGCCATATTCTAGGATCCTCCAAATGCACCATCTTCCTTGAAGGATTTGTTCCCTACGCTCGGGCAGAGTCTGCCGTAAACAAACTCAGCCAGCTTTATTTTCCTTTCTTCGATGATCGCAGCCATTACGATCACTTTGCTTTGATGATTGGTCAAAGCCGCCAAATTTGATGTCTATGCATTTGGCAACTATGTCCAACAATTTGTGGTAGTCCTCCTTCAAAGGCTGACCTCTTGTTTGTGTGTAAACTATTTTATCAAAGATAGTCGGGCTTGGCTATTTCCTTCCAAGCAAAGAGCATGTTTACATCACTTCGTTGATTTTCGATGCTCCTTCCGCGGTGAGTGAGCGTTGTTCACCATATCCTTGGCAGAGATGGTGAACTTCTTTCCGTGAACAGATGACTTTATCCCTTCATCGTGAATCTCGGCGTTCACGAGAATTGTGCGACCTCCTCCACATAGGTCATTGGATATTCCAACGTCAGAAATGGTTTCAGCCCGGACGTTTCAAGCTTTTCAGCGATTTTCTTTATGAGAGCGTTATCGGACCCCTGTTTGACCATGCCCTCGAAATCCATGGTCGACCCTGTGTGGATTTGTTTTCCTAGCTTGACAAAATCATAGGTTGACGCCATTTTTCAGTATTTCACTTAAAAGAAACTTAGAAATTTGATTTGAATACTGAGAGGGTTTCGAGAGAGTTTCGCCTTTACTTCTGAGATAGAAATAAACCGTTTTGGTGATATGTGAGAGAAGACAGACGAAAATGGGGTAAGTATGGTTTCTGAGAGGACGTGCGGGTGGTTTTTGAAATGTGATCGAAATCAACGGCTTAGATTTTGCACACCGATTTAGCATTTAATGTCTCGTATTTAATGCGGCAAAGATTTATATCTAATCATAAGCTTGGTGTGCAGCTTTTTGTCCAGACACATCATCATTATGTCGACGTCATCCTTAAAAACATTCCCGCTTAGTAAAAACGACGCGTTTTTGTCACTTTGCTCATAATTGACTCAAACTTATCCCTTAGCCGATTTAACTCTTCTTCTCACAGCTTCTCTTAGTGACTCAAATTTCTATCACCGACTTTGTGATAGTGTTTTTCCGACATGGTGATTTACTTAGCCGATTTGTGAGTTCAACTCTTTTTCCTTTTTGTGTTTCATTTCTTTTCTTTGAGTCTTCCGAGTGTTAACTCACTCAATTAACCCTAACTCATGCTTGAGTTCTTCAAATCTTGACTCACATAATGGTTTTGTGAAGATGTCACCCAATTGTTTATCGCTTGAGATGTATTCTAAGATAATGTCCTTCTTTTCAACATGATCTCTTATGAAGTGATATCCGACATCGATATGCTTTGTTCTTGAGTGCAACATCGGATTTTGAGTGATTGCAATTGCACTTGTGTTATCACACATGATTGGAATTTCCTTTTCTCAACTTCATAGTCTCTGTTCTTTGTCTCATCCATAGAACTTGGGCACAACACGCTCGCTCGCTATGTATTTCGCTTCACCATTTGTAGAGGTGGCTATTGAATTTTGCTTCTTGCTAAACCAGAAATCAGCCTATTTCCAAGCATTTGACATGTGCCTCGAGGTGCTTTTCTGTCAACTCGTGATCCAAAGATAGTCGAGTCCAATAGCCAATTAGCTTGAATCCACCTTCCTTTTGATACCATAAGCCAACTTCGCTTCCTTTCAAGATCTCAAGATTCTCTTAGTTCTTTGTCATATGGCTCTCTTTTGGAGCAGATTGAAATCTCGCACATATACCTACAAAGAAAGGTGATGTCCGCTGCTTGCCTGTGAGATAGAGCAATGATCCAATAAGTGCTATGTATCTTGTTTGATCTACAGACTTGCCATCCGCATCCACGTCCATTTTGGATCGATGTATTCATTGGTATTTTCTGCAGGACTTCTCCTCCATACCAAATTTCTTCATTAAATCTCTCGGTGTACTTTGTTTGACTTATGAAGGTTCCATCCTTCGCTTGTTTCACTTGGAGTCCAAGGAAAATGTCACTCTCCCATCATGCTCATTTCAAATTTGCTTTGCATGAGGTTTGAAAATTTTTCACATAGCTCTTTGTTTATGGATCCAAAAATGATGTCATCAACATATATTTGAACAAAGATACTCTTCTTGTCTTGAATTCTCAAGAGTGTTCTATCTACTTTTCCTTTTGTGAATCCATTCTCGATTAGGAATTGTGACAAAGTATCATACCATGCTCCGGGTGCCTGTTTCAATCCATACGAGCTTTCTTGATTTTGTATACCTTATCTCCAAGAGTCTTCTCGCTCAAATCCTCGGAGGTTGTTAACATACACTTCTTCTTCCAATAAACCATTTAGGAATGCACTTTTTACATCCATTTGATATACAATGAAATTCTTGTGAGTCGCATAGGCAAGAAACATCCTTATAGCTTCCAATCTTGCTACGGGGGCAAATGTTTCATCAAAATAATCCCTTCTTCTTGGCAATATCCTTTGGCTACTAATCTTGCTTTGTTTCTTACCACGTAACCTTCCTCGCTCGCCTTATTTTCGAACACCCATTTAGTGTCAATAACATTTTGATGTGTGGGTCTTTGAACTAATTCCCATACTTTATTTCTTTCAAACCGATTCGCTTCTTCTTGCATAGCTTGAATCCAATGTGTGTCATCTAATGCTTGTGACACATCTTTGGGCTCTATTTGTGAGATGAAGCATGTGAACATAGCTTCATGTTGAGTTCGATCTTGTTTTTACACCTTCTCTTATATCTCCAATGACAAGTTCTCGTGGATGGTCTCTCGGCCATCTTACATCAAAGTTGGAGTAAGTTAGTTGATTGATGCGTCTTGCACCGTGTGTTCTTTGTGATCGCCTCTCTCGTAATCACTTACCGCAAATTTTTCACTATTTTTTGAGATTCAGCTATTTCATCTTCTTCTCGAGTTTACAATTCCAGCCACCAAAGATAGGGACTCTTTCGCATGGTTGGTTGATTTGGCTTGTCGTTGATTCTTCTATGTTTCCTCCATTAACATTTGGTTCATCGAACACCACATGGATGGATTCCTCCGTAACCATTGTCCTCTTGTTGAGTATTCTCAGTAGGCTTTGCTTGGGTTGAGTATCCCAAGAAAATACCTTCGTCGCCTTTAGCATCAAACGCCTTTAGATTATCTTTTCCATTGTTGTGGATGAAGCATTTACATCCAAATATTCTCAAATATGCAACATTTGGTTTTCTTCCACCCAAATCTCATAGGAGTCTTTGTCACCGCCTGCTTATCATACATCCTGCTTTTGAGTGTAGCAAGTCGTGTTGATTGCTTCACCCAAAATCTTTTTGGTAACCCCGCTTGACTAACATGGTCCTTGCCGCTTCTTTGAGAGTTCTATTCCTTCTTTCTCGCAACTCCATTCTCATTGTGGAGTCCTTGTCGCAGATAGTTCATGACCAATGCCATTTTCAATACAATATCGAGTTATTATTCCATTGACAAACTCAGTTCCTGGTCTCGATCTTATTTTGATAATGGTTTCGCTCTTCTCATTTTGAATTCTCTTCATCGGTTGTGGTAGTTTCGTAGAGTTTCTTTCTTCTTACACATGAATATTGTCCATGTATATCTTGAGTAGTCATCTACTACCACCAAGGTATATTTCTTCCCACTTATGCTAGCAGGTTCCACTTTGGGCCAAATAGATCCATATGTAGTAGGTGCAATATTCTTGTTGAAGATGGGCATATCTTTTCTTTGAATGATGATTTGATTTGTTTTCCCTTCTGACATGCGTCACATATACTCTCCTTTTTGTATACTAAGTCTGGAAGTCCTTCCACAAGACTACTCCGCAAGCTTGTTAATCGTTTTGAAATTAAGGTGACTACTTTTTGTGCCATACCAACTTGATTCACCGCTTTTTGCTAATAGACAAAAGTCTTGGATGTTGCATTGACCAATCCACGACATACATGTTCTTCTCGTCGCATCCTTGCAACACAATTTCATTCGATTCAAAGATTCTTGATTTGGCATATACCCATGTTAAATCCAACATTATAACCCTTGTCACGAGTTGGCCGATGCTTAGCAAATTGAAGTTGAGTCCCTCAACATATGCAAAGTCTGTGATTTCTAATCCATTTTTCTTGATGGATCCAATTCCTTTTATTTCTCCTGGAGCTTCATTTCCTCCAAATATGACTTTTGCTCCTTTGACTTCCTTGAATTTTGACAGATTTTTCTTGTTTCGTCATGTGTCCTGGAACAACCATTATCCATGTACCAGGTTCCTTGGCACTCACTGCTCCTTGAACTCGCAATCAAGGAATTTAAGTTTTAGGTACCCATACTTGCCTGGGTCCTGAGGGGTTAGAATTGTAAGATGATCCAATCAACTTATAGCCAAATGATTTGACTCTAAGGGGTTGCCATCTATCAGTGCCATAATCATAATTAATCTTGACAAATTGCTTGGGAATTTTAGGTTCATACAACTGCTCTCTTTGTCTCAGTATGCCTCGTATATGTGTTCTCGCAACCGCCTTCTTTGGGTAATTGTGATATTTCGAGTGTAGTGCCTAGGTGCATGTGTGTGCCGATGAAAGCTCTTATACCTTTGGAATGGCCTCTCACGAGGTCCGGGCCTTGCCATTTGGGCTTATATTCCATAGGTTTTTACCGATAGTTCACATCATTCCAATCACTTGACTTGGATATTTTCTACCATTCCCATCATATGTTTTTCTCTTATAGATTTTCCGGGGTTTTTGGTAGCTCTGCTTTCTTCTTTACAGAGTATTTTCTTTGGAGTTTTGAGGAACTCGTTGAATTTCTTCTCGCTTGTCCTTTCAAAGTGCACTCAATCGGCCGTTTTCCTTTTCCTTTATAACCAAGGCCAGTTTGCTTGTAATTGTGCTTTTGATTAAGTGTGTGTGCATCATTTGGATTTTTGATTTTTGAGATACTTCATTGCTTGAAGATCCCTTTTCCAAATTCACTGAGCCCGACATAGCATAGTGGAATTAAATCCTAAGCCTGTCTTGTCTCCACATTCTCTTTGACTCATAATAAGATCATCCAATGATTTAGATGCCTTAGTAAATGAGGCAATCACATTTTGAGGTCATTTTCCTCTTTTCTATAGCAGCCATTTCGCTAATAACTTTGCATTTTCAGTCTTTAAACTTCCATTCTCATCGCCTATTTGACTTAGAGTACTCAACTCCTTAGTGTTTGTAAGTTTTTGCTCTTGAGTAGACTGTTTTCCTCATTTAGTAGTGTGTGTGAGGATTTAATGTGTTCAAAATCTTTCATCATTTTGCCTAATGAATCATAAAGATCGTGGGTGATGAAGTGTGTGTGTCACTCACTATCACTAGAACCGAGTTTGATGAGTTAGAGTGTACCTCATTTTCTTGGTCAAAGTTGATCTTGTTCCTTGGCCATCAAACATATTAGGCTTTCTTCTTCGAGTCACTTGAGTAGTCGCCTTCACGCTCTCTCAATCACTGCCTCTCTTAACTTGGTCGTCTCAAAGAATCTCTGCAGCCCAACATTGCCTTTTTCTTTTCTTGTCTTCTTTCTCTCAAGACCTTTCTTTCTTCTTCATTCCCGTATTTGTTGACTACAGGATATGGGCAATCAATGGCGAGTGACTGGTTGCCTACGGTTCCAAAGATAGATATTCAACCTTTTGATCAGCTTCTTTCCATTCTTGGATTGTCACCTTTGATATTCAGCTTTTTGATGATATGTTCTCTTGTTTGGCCTATCTTCCCTTGACTTGGAAGGAGCCGAGTGTCTTCGGAGGATTCGCCCTTGCCTTTCTTGTAGTTTTTATTGAAGAACTTGTTGAACCTTTTTACTAGTAGGGCTATTTCTTCTAGGTCAATGACTTCTTTGACCTCGACTCTCTTCCCATCTTTAACAATTAGAGCAGCTTGTTTTGGGTACAAATTGCCTCTTCCTCGATCTTTTTCTTCTCACTCAAACTCATAGGCTTTGAGGTCCGAGAATAGTTCATGGTTGGATGTTTTTGATAGGTCCATGGAATGTCTTAGTGCCATGACCTTCATTTCCCATTCATTTTGAAGACTTTTTAGATCTTCATACACATTTCCTTCTCGTGTATATTCTTTTCCAAGTCCGATAAATTTCGTTGGTGATTTCGAATGAATCGAGCATCCAGCTTGATCTAGGTTCTCTCCCGAAATCATTTTGAAGTTCTCAAATTTCTCAGACACCACCGATAATTTGTTTTCTTTGATTTGCTCCGAGACTTCACAAATCAATGTTAGCTTGTCCTGCATTTCTTTAGCCGTTTTGCATGATTTGACTTTGTTGAACATGGCTTTATCTAGGGTTTTGTAAAGAATGTCCTTGGCCACATTGTCCAAGTTATATCTTTTTCTGTCATCATTTGTCCATTCACTCTTGGTTTTTCAATCATAGTGGTCCGGGAGCTATATCCTCTTCACCTTCAAACCGCAGCTCTTCTTACAAATGTGTTCACCTTTAAGATTTGCAGTGGCCCATCCTCTATCACTATCCACATCTCATCATGTAATGCCGATAGATGAGCTCGCATACGAATTTTCCAATCATCAAATTCTTCAATTGTGAACATAGGGATGCGTGTCAAATTTGCTTCCATGATAATAAATTTTAATGATAAAAAGAGTTTTGAAAAATTAAGTACTAAAGCAGACATTGAAAAATTTAGAGATCTAGTTCAAGAACTAAAGGCGGAAGGCTCAATGAACCAACCGCTCCGATACCACTTGTAGGTCCCAAGGGGTATGGGTTACGGTTTAGAAGGGGGTTGAATAAACCTTACCAACTTTTTCGGTTTAGTCCTTTTTAAAGTTGAGTTGATGTTACTCACCGTGTGTCTTTGGTGACAAACCAATTTAGTTAATCAAGAGAGTTAGTCTCTCAATGAGACTCAATCGAGCCGTTGATGGAATAACTCGGTTGTTGTTGCAGACTAAATTAACTCAATCGTAGTTTGTTTTCGGGGAAGACTTAACACCCTTAAGTTTGGTTAAGTAGAGATTTGAAGCTTGATTTAGTACTTAGAAATTATCTAATGGATAGCAAATATGTCAATGTAATTAAGCAAATATGGTACAGAATTTAAGTCTTTAAAATGTAAATGACACAAAGAGGTTTTTATAGAGGTTCAAGATGGGGTAATTCTTCTACTCCTCTCTTCTCCAACTTCTCGGAGGAATCCACTAGGTATTGATCAAGATACAAAGTGGCAACACCCAGACATACAAGTCTTGATCACACAAACGGTGACTTGTTCCTTTGGGACTCGATGCACCGAGACGCCTTGATCACTCGGTGGCTTCTCGATGCGACTTTCTTCACAGGGCAATCGCTTTGCTACTACATGCCCACTTGCTTAAGCTCTTTGGATTTGATCACGAAGCCCTCCAAAACTCAAGACTTGGTTCGACCTTGAACCTTCCTACAATCCTTAGTGGAAGTGTAGACCCCTTGATTCTTCAAGAATTTCCTCTTCAACTCGATTGAAGTTATCTTTCCTTCACAGTGAGTGTTGGATTGATGTTCTTCGTAGTGTAGGCTTGAGGATTGAGCGTTTAATAACTTGAGAATATTTCAGGTTACAAAATGTTTCTTTCTTGCTTGTATTGTCAAGGTAACCTGTGTAACCTACGTAACCTTTTCTCAGAGTTATTCCTCAGCCTTTTATAGTGTTCTTTCAAAAATCTGCCCGTTGAAGAGATAGGCTTATTTTTGAAAGTCACTTGTGGACGTTGGCTTGTCTTGTTGCAGTCCTTGAATTTGCCATTTCCTCGTATAAGATGTTCTTCACTTTTTTTTCGAGTTCGACACGGTGTAGTGCTTCCCATTGGTTTATTCCTCTTGCACGCTTCTGGGACTGAGCACTTCAAGAAAGGTAACATGGAGATATTACTTGTTTAAGTAATTCTCTTGATTTATGTGCAACGGATCTCTTTCAGATTATCTCGACTTGATCGCATTTCCTTGTTTTCCCTGTGAGGTGACTTAGAGTCGCCTTCCAATCATTGGATGACTCTCCGTCACTTTGACTTGAGACTTGGTCGTATTTGGTGACTTGACCGATACTTCATTCACCGTGATCTCATTTGCTCCTTCATCGAGTCCCCTGTCTTCTCTTCTTTGCCATACTCATTTGTTTACAATGAGTCTTCCTTCTAGCCTTCATTGTCTTCTTGCATGTTTAGTCATAGTCGACTTAACTCAACTTGACCAAAGCCTACTTATTACAATGCGTTTACAACAAAGAATGGGGTGCCAACTTCCTATTCTAAGTTTTACATGGCATTCATCAAAATCTAAACAATAAATTTCCCAACAAATATAATAGAAACAACACATGAATAGAAAAACAGAATTCAATTTTTGATCCAATGCATTGAAAACGTCAAAAACACATAGAAACAACATAACAATATTAAAAACTATATAGAAACACCCTGAAACAATATAAATACAGGAACAAAAAGAGTTTGAAAATAGGTAGAAAGTTGCAATGAAACATCGAATACAACATGAAAACAATAAAGAAACATCACAACAACATTAAAAACAATATAGAAACAACCTAGAAATAACATAAACCATATATAAAACAACATATGAACAAAAAAGAATGTAAAAAATAGATAAAAGATGTATCGAAACATGGAAGCAACACAGAAACAAAACAAACAATATAGAAACAAGTAGGAAACAATAGAAATAACATAGAAAACAATCGAGGAACAAAAACAAATCGAAAAAAAAAGCATAAAAAGATCCAAAAAATGTGCACGAGCGTAAAAATATGCCAAAAAGAACGGAAAACGTATTTAATGTCTTTTCTCTTGAAATGTTGCTCGCTTAAGGGAATAAAAGCTAGCAACTGAAGGTCCGTGACCTTGAGCAACTCTTTATCCTTAGAAAATCTGGGTATTTTTGGAATTAATTCAGAATAGAACACTAGGGGTGGCAATTTTTGACACAACACGATAGCACGACACGAAAACGATACGAAAATAGCGGGTTAGTGTTTAGTCTTATTGTGTTCGTGTGCTTATCGTATCGACACGATAAGGACACGAAAAGTTTGTGTCGTGTTCGTGTTTTTATCGTGTTTACACGATAGTGACACAAACACGATAGTGGCACGATAATGACATGACACGAACACGATAAGGACACGATAATGACACGTTTACCTATTAGTGATACGATAATGACACGACACGAACACGATAAGGACAATATAATAACACGTTTACCTGTTAGTGACACGATAATGACACGATAACATGATATTTTGTATATTTGTGTCGTGTATTTTCGAGTTATATCGTGTAATTTCATATCGTGTATTAACGTGTAAATTATTTTCTTTTTGTTTTTGACTTATCGTGTCACTATCGCGGTCGACACTAAAATTTTCGTGTTCGTGGTCGTGGTCGAGCAGCATCCTTATTGTGTCGCGGTTCGTGTTTGCCCTTATCGCGGTCGCGGTCGTTATCATGTCGACACAAAACACTTACATGATAATACGATTTGACACCCTATAACACTAGATAAAGTCCCAATGTCTCCAAGCTGTTGCTCTTGGTACTACAAAGATTTGCAATTGATGAATTAAAGCAAGGGTCCGCCCAATATGATGTTGATCTCCATGTTATCTTATTCTCGTTAATTATGTTGTTTAATATGGTCATGGTCCTCATGGACCATTAATCATTTAATTTTTTAGTACAATGTGATAGTATGAAAAGAAATACATGCACTCATATGATATAGAATTTGATCAATTGCCCTTACAACACAAATCTCACCCAACACAAAATTGATCCCACCATTAATCATTTAATGGATATAGATTGTGATAGGAAATGCATCTACATAAAAATATAATTAAGGTCCCGTTTGCTTTTTGGGACTACTAGAAATATGTCATTAAACATTTAAATTAAATATGATTAATTTACTCCACCAAACTTACTTTTTAACCTACTAAAAGAAATCTCAGCTTTTGAACTTATTTTCTAAAGCTTTCCCTTCACCTTTAAATTTTACGAACTCATTTTTTATATGCACGCCACTGTTAGCCGAAACGGAATTGCTCAATCACAAAAATTGATTTTATGTGATCCGAGCAATCCGAAATAGGATCTTGAAACGTAATGCGTATTAACATGAATTGATTAATTTGTAGCAACAAGAAAGAATTGAGATTACCCTTGTAGCGTGCTTTCAAAAATCTTCAGCAGAAATTCCACGCTCCAAACCCTCAAGCCTTCTTCAGTGTTCTCCAAGAACTCAAGAATGCAAAGATGAATCTCTCTTATGTGTGTGGGCACAAAATGATCGATAGATGTTATTAAGTAGGAAGAAGAAATAATTAACTATGGAAACTTTTGCCAAAAGGAAAGTATTACTTTAGGTAATATTCGATTGGCAAATCATATGATTTATCTTCTTTCCAAAATTATCTCAATCACCCACTTAATTAAATACACTTTCGCATTAATAAATTATAACTCTTATAATTTATTAGGTTCTTTTCTAGAGCCACCAAAGGGACCGATCGGACCCAATTAGACTAAGCTCCAATAAATTAATTTCGATCCAATCAACTCTTGATCAATCAAAATAATTTATTAATCTTATTCCATTCCACTAAAGGGATAAGATTGCACTCTTAATCTAATTGAAATTACTGAAGCCAATAATTAAATCCTCTGATTTGTCGATCTTACATGTCACCCCCGTTGATCAACTAAATATTAGAAATATGATAAAATGACCAAAATCCATTTTCTAATATTTATAATCCCAATCCTCATCTTCTATCCGATACCCCATGTGATTGCCATCACATCATGAATTCAACAACAAATGTCGAATCACCGAGCTCAGATTATATGTCTATTAGAAGAACACATGAGATCATGATCATGCCTATTAAATAGGTGATTTGATTCCATATTGTGAATATATGTTCCTTATTATTTCACTTTAATTCCCAAAGCATCGAGATATTGATCATCAATTTAATCTCACTCATTGATGCCTCAAAGAACTTCAAGTTAGTAATCAAAGTTCATTACCCACTCAGATTAAGGTGTCACGACGATAATCAAGTGAAATTAAATATCTATTGGTCAATTAAATATTTAATTTCACGTGGTCCAGTCCAATACATTAAGAAAATGTATTAACAATTTTATTACCAAAGTCAAGATAAACTTCAATAAAATTGAGACGATCTTATCAAAATAAATTGTCCATATTTATTTACCGATCGTGGACTTTAATTTTTTGAATTGAATTATAAATTGAATCTTTCTGTGTTTAACAACTTAAACACTCAATTTATAATATCAAACAATTCATGGACATATGCAAGCTCGATATATATGAAAATAATACTTTATTCAAAATGTCAATTACATAGTAATTTACTCGTAGGCACAATACTACCAACATTCTCCCACTTGCCCTAGAGTAAATGAGACATGTCTAGTACACCCATACTTTCAATATGCCCTCAAAACTTCTAGTTGGTAAACTTTTAGTAAAGGGGTCGCAAGATTTTCTCGCAGACGTTATCTTGCTTACTAACACATCTCCTCGTTGAACGATATCCCCGACAAGGTGATACTTTCGTTCTATGTGTTTTCCACGTTGATGGTTTCGGGTTCTCTTGCGTTTGCACATCGCACCATCGTTGTCACAAAGACAATGTAATGGCTTGCGATGCGATGGAACCACCTCAATGCTTAGAAAGTTCCTCGCCCACACGGCTTCTTTGGTCGCTTCACAAGTCGCCACATATTCCGCCTCCATTGTGGAATCAAGCAATACATGATTGCTTGATACTCCTCCAAATGACAGCACCACCACCCATAGTAAACACTCGACCCGATGTGGACTTACGAGTGTCCCTATTAGCTTGAAAATCGAATCGATAACCCACGGGCACCAAATCAGAGTGAATAAACTAGCATATATCCTCTAGTTCTCACAAGATACTTGAGTATATGCTTTACTGACTATCCATTGCTCGGTTTTGGATTTGACTGATATCTACTGACAATTCCAACATCATAACAGATATCTGGTCGGGTACACACAAAGATAGCATACATGAGGCTTCCTACAGCCGAGGCATAAGGAACCTTCTTCATGTATTCCACTTCACTAGAGTCTTAGGGCAATGCCCGTGACAAGTGAATTCCATGTCCGAAAGGTGTTTGGCCTTTCTTGGAATTTTGCATAGCAAACCTCTCAAAGATCTTATCAATGTATGAAGCTTGGGATAAAGCAACTGCTTGTTCTTCCTATCTCGAAAGATGCCGATTCCTAGAACATAACTTGCTTCTCCCAAGTCCTTCATATCAAATCACAGCTAACCAAGATTTAGCTGATGTTAACATTCCTATGTCATTCCCAATGAGCAGAATGTCATCCACATACAGTACGAGAAAAGTCACCTTGTTGTCTTTAATTTTCTTATAGACACAAGGCTCATCAAGATTTTGATCAAAACCATAACTCTTACAAACTTGATCAAATCGATATTCCAAGACCAGACGTTCTGTTTAAGTCCATAAATGGACTTTTTCAGTTTGCATACTCTATGCTCTTGACCCTTTTGGATAAAACCATCTGGTTGCATCATATAGATGCACTCGTCAAGACTTCCATTAAGAAAAGTTGTCTTGACATCCATTTGCCACACCTCATAATCAAAATGAGCTGCAATGGACAAGAGGATCCGAATAGACTTCAGCATGGCCACTGGTGAGAAGGTTTCTTCGTAATCGATTCCTTCTTGCTGGGTAAAACCCTTAGCGACCAGTCTTGCTTTATAGGTTTCTACCTTTCCGTCTATCCCTCTCTTTATTTTGTAAACCCATTTACACCCTATGGGTTTTACCCCATTAGGCAAGTCTACAAGATCCCAGACGGAGTTAGTGTACATAGATTTCATTTCTGAATCCATAGCACTCATCCAATGATCAACGTCTATATCCTCCATAGCTTCTTTATACGAAGTGGGATCCTCCTCTTGTTCAGTGGTGACTGCCTCGAAAGACTCTCCATAGAGCAAGTATCTAGAGGGCGGTCTGATGACTCTCCCACTACGTCTAACCGGTGGAGGCTCTTGGATGATTGGAATTGGTTCTTGTTCTCCCACTAACTCTTGTTCACGATGCTCCTCATTCTCATCTTCAGCACCTAGAGGTGTCTGAACAATGGGAACATGATCTCCTTCCGTCTCAGGTATTGGAGATCTAGTAGGTACAGTAGGTGGAGCCTCTGTTTGTCTCCCACTAGATCCAACTACCAACGGCGGTAAAAATGTGAATTCAAATTGAGTGGGTTCAGTGCGGAACTCTGGAATAGATGAACTGGGAAGGTTTTCCCTCATCTCTTCCAAAAGGACCTTACTCTTTGATTCACGTTCTTCTATATATCTATCCTCTAAAAAAGTTGCATTTGTACTGACAAATACCTTTTTATCCTGAGGACTATAGAAGTAATATCCTCTTGTTCCCTTAGGATAACCTATAAAAATGCATACCTCTGATCTTGATTCCATCTTTTCCATCTTTCCCTTAAGCACGTGTGCAGGACATCCCCATATCCGGATATGTCTTAGATTGGGCTTACGTCCATTCCACAATTCCAGGGGTGTCTTAGGGACAGATTTAGAAGGAACCATATTCAATAAGTATACTGCAGTTTGTATAGCATATCCCCAAAAGGATGTAGCAAGAGTAGAGAAGCCAAGCATAGATCTGACCATGTCTAACAAGGTCCTGTTTCTCCTTTCTGAGACACCATTCTGTTGGGGAGTACCTGGTGCGCTCAATTGGGATAAAATCCCATTTTCTGATAAGTATGTTCTAAAGTCGTTGGATAGATACTCTCCACCTCGATCTGATCGAAGTATCTTTATGCTCTTACCTAATTGCTTTTTCGCCGATTCAATTCCTTGAATTTCTCAAGTGCTTCAGACTTGCGAGCCATTAGGTAAACATAACCGTATCGAGAGTAATCATCAGTGAAAGTGATGAAATACTCATATCCACCTCTAGCTTGGACACTGATGGGTCCACATACATCAGAGTGTACTAATTCCAAGACTTGTTTGGCCCTAAGCCCTTTAGAAGTAAAGGACCTCTTAGTCATTTTACCTTCCAGGACAAGATTCACATCGGCAGAGATTCTACCTTTAAATCATTTAAAGGACCATCCCTTACTAGTCTTTGAATCCTATCAAGGTTAATATGACCAAGTCTTAGGTGCCACAAATAAGTCTCATTAGTAGGAGATAACTTCATGCGTTTGTTAGATGTAGTGTGATGCAATGAGCTGTCAGAAGGTTTCAAAGTATACAAATCGTTATTCACATGTCCCTTACAAATAAGAGCTTTATTCAAGGTAATATCAACCGCCATCGGTGAAAAATGGACATAATATCCTTGTTTAAACAATAAAGCAACAGAAATTAAATTTCTAGTAATATTTGGGACATAATAACAATTCTTCAAAACCAAATGTTTATTATTGCTAAAATAAAGATAAACAACTCCCTACAACCTTTGCAGACACCACAGCTCCTGTGCCAACCCTGAGAGTATGTTCCCCTTCATTGAGCTCCCTGGTTACTTGGAACCCCCGCAATGTATTGCAGATATGATTAGTGGCTCAGTCTACTATCCAAGTATCTCGTAGAATCAACCACTAAGCATGACTCAATAAAAGAAAACTCACCATCACCTTGCTTTTTAGAAGCTAGGTATTTTGACGATTTCTCTTCCGGTGACTTTCTCCCACAATTGAAGCACTTTCCCTTCAGCTTACCATCTGTCTTAGCTTTTCTTAGCCTTTTCTTTGTGAGCCCTTCTTATGGACTTTTTCCTCTTATTCCCTCCATTGCCTTTCGGCTTGGAAGAGGATGGTCCAACGTAAGAATAATGACAAATGCATCACCACTCTTGGTCTTTAAAACATTCTCAAAGATTTTGGAGCTCTTTCATCATTTCGGTCGGGGACATGTTAAGCTTGTTCATATTATAACTAACTTTGAAGCTGAGAACATCTCCGGGAGAGTCTCCAAAGCCATGTCAACTCGAGTCTCCGATTTGATCTCGCCCTAAAACCTCAGCCCACGTTAAATCGAGCGATCAATGCAAGCATATGATCTCTCACGGCGCCCTGTGCTTCATGCGCATGTTCATTATAGATCTAATGCCGTTTTGCGGGCCTCGTCCCTGGTGCTCAAACATTTCCTCGAGGCTTTCCATGATTTTTTGGCAGTACTCATACTCGATGTTTGTTGCAACACATTTGAGATAGATCCCAAAATGTAGCAATGGGCCATCTCATCAGAATGAGTCCGCAGTGAGAACAATCATGAGATTTCTTTTCCAATCAATGTAATTTTCTCCAACTAGTTGGTTTTTAGATAAGATCATGGTGAATGAATGAGCAGACATTTTCTGAAATATAAAATTCAAAATAAAATGAGCTTGCATACAACAAAAGAATTTCATATATGATGCATGAGAAAAGCATGAGTAGACCCAAAACTACTACAATATGGCGATAACCTAAAACCCCAAAATCTTAAACATATTCCTCTATAGGAGAAATAAATGTGATTTATGGCCAGCCGAACCCTCCCACTAAATTCAATATATCTAGCAACTCTCTTGCAATATTAATTTAGTACCGCATAATTTGGCCATCATTGACATCGTTTGGATATTCTATAGGAATTCCCCACGGTGTCTTTGATTTAAGTGCATAACCTCTATATTGATTATTTCTAAGTACCTAATTAATTACGTCACCTATAGGGTAATCATAATTAATTAAAACTTAAAAATTGATCACCATAAAAATGGACCCAATCTAGTAATCAAACAATGTAGCCTTTCCATAGGGAGACCAATAACATTCGCACGAGGCAAACATATATTCTTACTAATGGGTTAATAGAGAGACCGTAGGCTCACTAAAATAGTGCACCCTCTCTCACTTAATATTTTTAACTATTGGGTTTTAAGAAAAATTAATAACTCCCAAACAAGTTTTTAAAAAAAATTGGTCCAATTATTAATCACAACATAAATTTTCTAATCTAATTAAAAATTAGAAAAGAAAATAAATATAAAAACTATGCATGACAATATAGTACCTAGAGCGGTGTATATGCGATCTATATGGCATGTTATATGAATGACATTTAATTCACAAAATAATTAAAGCAATAAAAGCAATAATTAAAAACAAGAACAAATTTATGGCCCATCCTAGACACAAAATTACAAATTAATCAAAGCCCAATTGAGCCACAACCCGGCCCAATTCTTCAACCCATTTGCAATTGCCCAGCCCATATCTTGAAGCCTTTCAAAACAAACAGCAGCCCATCTCCACCATTCAGCCCAATGAAGTAGGAGGCCCAAGTACAACAATTTCAATTTGTCTGCAGCCCAACAATTGAAATGCCCACAAGCTGCTGGACCAAGATTAACCCTTTCAAGCCCTTTTCTTTTTCTTTAAATAAAAAATCTGAAAATGGAAAGTAAACCCATCTTCTCCTCACGCGTCTGCCACCAGATTCACTGCCGGAATAAACACGCCGCCGTCCGCCTGGGTTGGTCCACTGCCAGACGTCGCGCCACGATGCCAAGGAGAAGATCAAAAAGCGTGGACTTCACCGCTGCCTCCCCGCATATCAAATCGCTGCAACATCGCAGCCGCGTCGAGAGCAAACGCCGCCACCACGCAAACCAGATTTCCGCCACCGCCTTCAGAACGCGCGACAGGCAGTGCTCGAGGCGATGATATCCGTCGCAGGTGACTATAGAAGCCTTTGTGATATGCGAGAAGACCTCCAGATTCGAGTTTGTAGCTTCTTTGTCTCTTCAATGGTGGATTTATCGAAAATTGCAGTTAGGCGCTTGAACTCTTGAAGAAGATACAACTCAGTCCCAAAGTTTCTGAATCTTATGTTCGGTCTCGTATATTACAAATTACAGAAATCCTATTTCTATTTGCAATAATTAAAATCAAAAGGAAATTATGGAGACGTAATCCACCCCTTTTGTTACAAGACTCGAAAATACAAATACAGTTTTCACAATCAAAACTAGGGCCATAAATTGTTCAACAATTAAAACTCATTCAATCTAATAACAAAATAAATCACATAATCCTAACACCGCTCAACTAACACATGCATAAACAAATTAATGAATTCAAAATACGCAAAACAATATCAAAACCTAGGCTCGATACCAATTGTTAGCGAACGGAATTGCTCAATCACAAAAATTGATTTTATGTGATCCGAGCAATCCGAAATAGATCTTGAAACGAATGCGTACAATAACATGAATTGATTAATTTGTAACAACAAGAAAGAATTGAGATTACTTCTTGTAGTGTCTTTCAAAATCTTCAAACAGAAATTCCACGCTCCAAACCTCAAGCCTTCTTCAGTGTTCTCCAAGAACTCAAGAATGCAAAGATATGAATCTCTCTTATGTGTGTGAAGACAAAATGATCGATAGATGTTATTAAGTAGGAATAAGAAATAATTAACTATGGAAACTTTTGCCAAAAGGAAAGTATTACTTTAGGTAATATTCGATTGGCAAATCAAATCATATTGATTGGCAAATCATATGATTTATCTTCTTTCCAAAATTATCTCAATCACCCACTTAATTAAAACCTTCGCATTAATAAATTATAACTCTTATAATTTATTAGGTTCTTTTCTAGAGCCACCAAAGGGACTGATCGGACCCAATTAGACTAAGCTCCAATAAATTAATTTCGATCCAATCAACTCTTGATCAATCAAAATAATTTATTAATCTTATTTCATTCCACTAAAGGGATAAGATTGCACTCTTAATCTAATTGAAATTATCAAGCCAATAATTAAATCCTCCGATTTGTCGATCTTACATGTCACCCCGTTGATCAACTAAATATTAGAAATATGATAAAATGACCAAAATCCATTTTCTAATATTTATAATCCCAATCCTCATCTTCTATCCGACAATCCTGATTGTGATTGCATCACATCATGAATTCAACAACAAATGTCGAATCACTGAGCTCAGATTATACTGTCTATTAGAAGAACACATGAGATCATGATCATGCCTATTAAATAGGTGACTTCATATTGTGAATATATGTTCCTTATTATTTCACTTTAATTCCCAAAGCATCGAGATATTGATCATCAATTTAATCTCACTCATTGATGCCTCAAAGAACTTCAAGTTAATAATCAAAGTTCATTACCCACTCAGGATTAAGGTGTCACGTACGATAATCAAGTGAAATTAAATATCTATTGGTCAATTAAATATTTAATTTCACGTGGTCAAGTCCAATACATTAAGAAAATGTATTAACAATTTTATTACCAAAGTCAAGATAAACTTCAATAAAATTGAGACGATCTTATCAAAAAAAATTGTTCATATTTATTTACCGATCGTGGACTTTAATTCTTTGAATTGAATTATAAATTGAATCTTTCTGTGTTTAACAACTTAAACACTCAATTTATAATATTAAACAATTCATGGACATATGCAAGCTCGATATATATGAAAATAATACTTTATTCAAAATGTCAATTAGATAGTAATACACAATACTACCAACAGCCACAAGAATCAAACTTTTTGAATAAAGAAAAAGGAAACCACTGTCTTTACAAAATAAAGAGAATAATTAATTAACACCATTTCAATACATAAAACATACCCTAGTAAACTAATTACAAAATGACCTGGACATGCAACAGCTTATACATTTAATATGCCCGAGCCGACAAGGGTATCTTAAAAAAAAAAACACTAAGTCCCCCAAATATAGCCAAGTTGATGATCAAACATATAATCATCATTATACTTAACAATTATAATAATACCTTTTTCGTTGTTAGTTGAAGATAGAGAAAAACACCTACCAACATGATTAAGGTTTAATTAATGTTGATTAGTTAGACACTAATGGTACGATATGGGGATCCAATCACTCGGGTTTGGGCCAACCCGTGGAGTTTCCTCTCTTTTATGGCCGGATCTTCTAACATGAGAACTTTGTCCTTATCTCTTACACCAACCATGTGCAAGTGTTCATAGTCCTCCCTTTCTTTGCCTTTGAACAATAGCCTTTGCTCTTGGGGCTCCAAGTTTGTCAATAGTGACAAAACAATCTTTAATTCTCCTAAAAGAAACAAAAAAGAAAAATTGATCATTTAGAGAATTAAAATCTTGTAACTCTCACATAAAACGATAAATTCATATGCACTTGTATCACATGTTTTGCAAATTAGATTGAGGGGTTATTTGTAAGATAAATACAAATTTCAGCCGTATATTTGTAATGTTGTAGAAATTGCTAGACGCTAATTCAGCAGCAACCCAACGCCTAGAAATAATACTATTTTTTTATTTTCTAAATCTATTTTTGGCAGCATAGGTGGCGCCTATGCCCCATTTTTTGGCCGAGGCAATTTTTCCACCAATTCAGACATAATCACCCCAACCTAGAGGCCCTTAGGCCGCTTTTTACAATATTGGATATTTGTAATTTTAGATGGTAACTGAAATTTTTGTTATTAAGCTAAATTTCTAAAGTGGTTTTTGTAATTATCCCAAAAAATATATGAAATAAGAGAAGTAAAGATAAATTACCAAACGTTGAGGTTGCTTGGACTGATAAGTCATGCCACTGTGATACAGTTGAGACTCTAATCGTGATCATAACTTCATCGTTGTTTTCTTTGCTTTCTCTTTTTTGGACAAGCATGCCCCCTGGCCTTAGTTCCCATTTAATCTCACCACCGCCGCTGGCGGCGGCGGCACCACCACCGCCACCACCTAGCTTAGAGCTGCTTCTAGAAAACCTCTTTGACCTTAACTTGATCATTTTTGTTCCTCGTTTTGCGCTCTCTCTCTCTCTCTCTCTCTCTAAAAGTTAGTCTTTAGTAGCAGGGGAGAGAAATAGTAGTAGGACTGGCCAATTATATAGCAGGCGGGAGCTAATATGTGGACAAAATTTCTGAACATTAATAAAACTAAACCGCCTTAATTTTGCATAATCCTTTTATTAATTAATTGTACTAAGAAGATTAATTATAATTTGAAGAGCCCTTGATATTGTGACACGTGGAATATTGGAGGAATTCCTTGCGTGATTTTGTGGGGGGTTAAGGCACATGGGGGGGTTGGTTGGTTAGTTACACGCTTTTGCTTAATTAACGG
Source organism: Rehmannia glutinosa (assembly GCA_016081115.2). Classification (NCBI taxonomy): domain Eukaryota; kingdom Viridiplantae; phylum Streptophyta; class Magnoliopsida; order Lamiales; family Orobanchaceae; genus Rehmannia; species Rehmannia glutinosa. The sequence continues at coordinate 28,196,354 of CM071930.1, forward strand.
GCCTAAGAATTTCCCCACATCCTATAGTCGGTCGATAAATTTATTCAAATTTAAATTCTTTGGTGCATTTAATTATTTTTTTAGTTTGATTGACTTGCTCAAAAAAAAATGATTTTGGGTTGTTTTTCCATACATTTATGTAGATAATGTATAAGGGTAGAACTAATTAATGTCATAAAAGAATTTTTCAATGATTTCTTCTTTTTTTTTATTTTGTTATTGATTCAAACTGTAGTTAAAGATTGTACAAATAAATAAAATCTTTAGTTGGCACCAGACACAAAATTGGAGCAGATACAAGATGGTCGCGTGTTCTTTAATGACGAAGTACTCAAATTCGAATCATATCATAATTCCGCATAAATTCCATTTTCTCTTTCCTCCCTTCAAAAGAATATTATAATTTATTTTTTCGGTTAAGACTACTTTATTTGTGATTTTATTAATTTATTCATCTAATATTATTTGGTGATCGTTAGAGTGTCTTATTCTTTAGATTTGTTTTGGGGTGGTTGGATAATCCTGAGGGTATCTAACCATGTGTTACAAGAAATTAAATTTCTCATTCACACTCATCCTCATTTACGTAATTTAGGTGCAAAATTTAATTTCAATGAATTCTATATGTTTCCCTTAATTAAAATGTTTTCTTTCACACGAAATTGGGGAATTAGAAGGTGGGCCCATTTTAATCAGCCAATATTTTTCCCTGAAGCAACCGCAAATTGATTACTTTGATAATGCTTTAAAGCTCAAAATTAGTGATTTACAGCCAGCCAGCTTCTCATCCTCCTAATAATTTATTTATTTTATTTATTTATTTTGCAAAAATAAATAAATAAAAGAAAAATCTCTCTAATCTTGGGTGTATTTTAGAGCATTTCACCTATTTATGTTAGAAATATTAAATGTTAAATGGTTTACATCTCTAATAAATTTTAAACTTTTAGATGAAGTGATCATTCAATATGGAATGAGATCGACCAAACAAAAGACCACGATGTGTCGAATCTCATTGCCACCCGAGTCCCGCATTCGAATATCACGACCACCAATTAAAATGTTCCACATTCAAGACTTAATAAAAATTAGCATGCACTTTAGGGGCATATTAGAATTGTTAAAGATTAAATGGTTTACCTCTCTAAGATTTTAATAACTTAAACTTTTAGATGATGTTGTCGATTAATAATTTAAATCGCATTTAGAATTAATCATATACACAAAGTCATGTTATTTAAACATGATGCAAAATAAAACGTTCGATTCAAGAAAGTTTAAACATACCAATACTATGTAGGATTAGGGCGAAACGAATCGAGTCGACCCGAATATAATATTGTTCAAATTTTTTCTGAATTTTTATCGAGCTTCAAAAATTGTGTTTGAGCTTGGTTTGATTATTAATCAAGTCAATCTTGAACGAGCTCTAGTTGAGCCGAACACGAATCGAGCTCTAGTCGAGCCGAACATGAATCGAGCTCTAGAAGCTTGTAATTGTTAATTTTTACTAATCGAAATTTGGCTCAATGCTCCGAACTTTATATTTTATGGAATGGATTTTTTTTCAAGCTTGGACATTGTTATATTAATGAATCGAACTCAAATGCAATTTTGACGATCGATCTCGAGTCAAGTATCGAGTAGTTTAGTTTTTCCACATACGATTGCACGCAAATTCGACAAATACATATAGTTTATCGAAATGGTTAAAAATTCGACAAATACTTATAGTTTGTCGAAATAGTTATAGATCAGCAATCTAATCATGAAAAACATAAATTATCCAAGAAAGCAAAGGGAGAAGAAATACAAAAAAAAAAAGAAGAAAAGATTCTGAGGGTTTTGTCTCACAAGTGACAACCCCACATGTATATAGGTGAAGGGGACTAATGATATTGTGTTCAATAATTTCAGAAGTTTTTCTTTGGGTTTGAGTGAACTCCAAAGGAGCCATACTCACATGTCCCATATATGGATTTGCTATGTCGGCCTGAAATCCCAAATGGGGGCCTTTTACAACACAAAAGGTGTCGGCCAATTATTCCTAATTAATACCTGTTTCTTTTTTTTTTTTTTTTTTTTGATAACTGAGAACTTTCGAGAACCTTCGCGCTTACGCCCGACACGCCGGAAGAACAAAGCTCGCCTCCATTACTGCCGCCAAGGTAAACGCGGGATGTGCACGACCGACCAATGTTCGACGGGTCTGGCGACGTACAACCAGATCCTCCGGGTAAAGAGAACAATTATGTTCGACCCCCAATCTACTAATAACGATCTCTCCCCGAATCGAACCCACACGGATGCTTTATTCAAGATGAGTTCCCACCAAATCTTCACTACCTCATTATATGTATTGGGAGCAATTTAATGAAGAAGGGATATTAACACCTGTTTCTTTTGTAATAATAGAGGAGATTATTTTGAATTTCTTTATTTTGATTTGATATCAACTTACATTTCTTTTTTTTTTTAAATGCAAAAAACTTATATTTCATTTTATATATGCACATTAAGTGTATATTATTCAGAGTTTCACACTAAATGTTAATTTATATATTATTTGATTTGGGTGAATAAATTAGATGTACTTCGGTTCGGGACGCTTCGTCTCGAGTCTAGGTACTTTTGGTTCGAATCCTGTAAAAGAGTGAATGTAAGGCTAGCGGGATGGTCCCCAGCTAGGACCCTCTGATGCTTAAGTCAGATACAGGTGTAAGGTTGCTAATAAACTGAAAAAAGAGGTGATTAGCAATAAATGAGATACATGTAGCACAAAGAACAGTGGAGTAGGTTTTGACTTAATAGGTCGTACGAAGTCGTACGACCTAGCACCATGTGTCGACCTCGCCTTGGTCTACCAGTCATGATGCAGCGATTTAACGGGTCGGGTCAATTAGTCGACCCGAACCGCCACCTCGGGTCGGGTCATGACCCGAATTCCAAAAGTCGTGGATCCTAGCTTCTTTTAGCTGTTTTGCCTATGGGCGAGGGTATTTAGGTAATTTTGGTTAGATGTATATCATTATTATTGTTGTTGTTGATAAAGATTGATTAATTAAGCTATTCATATTATTTTGATGATTATTAATTATGGGACTGTGGGAAATGAGTTAGGAAAACGAAATTAGGTGAATTTAGGTGAGTTTGATCAAATAAATTGTTGCCTTAACCTCTTCTCCTTGGATCAACCAATAGGTCAGATTAATTCCATAAAAAGAATTAACAAGTTAGGTCAGATTTTTAATCATCATTTGGACATTAGATCAAAATCATTTTCCCAATATTGATTTGTGCCACCAGAATCCATGCACATGTGCTCATATGCTTTATGGTTTAATTTACAATACGCTCGTCCTATCCTAAATTAAGATTTTGACTGACATGACTAACCAAAATTATTGGTAATTGGGGACTAAATTAGAGTCATCAGGACTAATCTTATCCAATTATGAGGATTAAAATGTATATTGTTTCAAGGTTCAAGTAACACGGCAAAAGTCTCAAATCCTAAAACTAGATTCATTAATCTAGATAATTCTAGATAAGTTAATTTATGCAAGAATCTATCCTGAAATTGTTAAAACAATTAGACCCTAGACTTGTATCTTCCTAATAGTTGGTAAATGAATTTTTAAAAAAAATCATTTTTTTAGAATAAAAAATTATATACATGTATAACATATTTCTCATAAACTATTTGACGATTTCAAAATTATCAAGTGCAAGCGACAATAATTAGCTGATTTTATGAACTAAAGTAAGGGTGGCAATTCGTGCCGTATTCGGGTTTGATTGTCGAGTCGAGATATAATAATAATGTTATTAGTGTCAGATTTCTCAACTCCAACCCTATCTATTTAGTTATTCATGTCAAATTTCTCAACTCCTAACCCGACCTTTTTATTATTCGTGTGATTTGGGTTGGAAATTTTGGTTTTGATAAAGTGGGTGTTGATCCAATTTTGACCAATTTTTTGGTGGCTAAATATTTAATTCTGGAGGAATTAAATTATATATAATTAATCTACGTTCCGAGTAGATGTTCGTAGTATTTTTTATTTCTCAAAACCGAATTTCGATGAGTGATAAATTAATACACGAAGGTAGCCACATAAATGGGCATTATGTAAAGGGAGATGAAAGGTTTTTGCCTTATCCCACATGGAATACAAATCATTGTTTATCCTAGTTTATTTACTAGAAGATGTTATATGTTGTATAAATTATAACACAAGTGGATAATCACAAGTGGGCCACACGCACGCGCCCGCTCGGCCCGGTCTAGGCCGGGTCCAGGTCCACTAAAGTTTCGCCATTCGAAAATGGGCTTGACCCAGATTCAAGTGACTGTTGGACTGTTGAAGCCCAATGAATGTGGATATTGTAGGTGTCCAGATTCGTGTGACTGTTGGAGTTGTAACTCCTGCAGTGGTGGTCACCTGAAGTTAGCCCACTACCTGACTGTTATGCAGTAGTGGGATGTAACACCTTGGCTGTTGTTACAAGTGATTTAATGCCCACTACCCAGTTTTTTCTCCTGCAGGTGGAATGGTTGGCTATTTATATATGGTTGTGCATTGCAATTTAATACACTGAATTCTTTCTTCATAAAAAAGCATACACTCATCTTCTGCATTCTGCTCTAAGTCCAGGAACCAATCTTCAGCACATTTCTAGTTCGAAGGAGCTTCTGTGTTAGTGGTTCTACTACACAGAAGACGTAGGTCGTTTCATCTTTGGAAGCAATACGTCAGACCGTGAGCACTAGCCGGGACGTAATTGCTTTGCACAAAGAGATTCTTCTCGACTCGGCTTTCTGAAAGTTTTATTGAAGAAGTTGTAATAGCTAGTTCTTTTCTTGTAATCTTCTGTTTCTGTAATTGCCATTTTGAAGGCATTCCCAATTCTGTACCATTGTAATCAACAATCGCAAAGCAATTATCGAACTTCACGATGGCAAGCCAAGCAGAACCCCGATCATCCCTCATGCTCAAGCTGAGAAACCCAAAAATTTCATGGGTTTCGACTTCAAGAGGTGGAAGCAAAAAATGTTGTTTTACCTAACTACCCTGGGTGTGGCGAAATATCTGACCAAGAACACTCCTGTTGTTGCTGAGAATGAAACGAATGCTGAAAAACGTGCTGCGTTTGATACATGGGGCCAGGGTGATTTCCTATGCCGTGACTATGTCCTAAACGGACTTAGTGATGCACTTTACAGTGTGTATTGTGATGTGAAATCCTCCAAAGAATTGTGGGATTCTTTGGAGAAGAAGTACAAAACCGAGGATGCCGGCACAAATAAATTTGTTGTCGGTAAGTTCTTGGATTTTGTGATGGTTGATTCTAAAACCATTATAGAACAAGTTCAGAAGTTCCAATTGATCCTACATGAAATCTCTGCCGAGAGAATGGCTTTGCTGGAAGCGTTCCAAGTGGCCGCCTTGATTGAGAAATTGCCCCCTAGTTGGAGGGATTTCAAGAATTATCTCAAACATAAGCGAAAGGAGATGGGACTAGAGGATCTGATTGTCAAACTCAGAATTGAGGAAGACAATAGGAGGATTGACTCCAAGCTTGTCCCTATGGAGTCAAAAGCCAACTTGATGGATCATGACTCGTCAAGTAATTCGAAGAAAAGGCCTAACGATAAAGGCAAGAAACCGACAGTTGGAAAATTCCAAGGAGCTTGCTACAACCGTGGCAAACTGAACCATATGGCGAAGGACTGCCGTCAGTCAAAAAAATGAAAACAAAACCGCAGTCCAATGCTAATGTGGTTGAAGAAAGGGAGCTGACAGACGTTGACATGTCGGCGGTTGTGTTTGAAGCCAATTTGGTGGATAACCCAAAAGAATGGTTTGTGGATACCGGTGCCACTTGCCATGTCTGTTCTGATCAGGATGCATTCTCTTCTTACATCCCATCGATCGGAGGAAGCTCCATATGGGGAATCACGTCTCTTCTAATGTTGCTGGCGTTGGAACGGTGGTGCTAAAGCTTACTTCGGGAAAGGAGTTGAAGCTGAAGGATGCGTTGCATGTCCCAGACATCCGCAAAAATCTGGTTTCGGATTAGCTGCTGGTCAACCATGGGTTTAGACTAGTTTTTGAGTCTGAAAAGTTTGTACTTCGCAAATTTGGACAGTTCCTTGGTAGGGGTTATCTAGACAAATGACTGTACGCCGTTTTGGTGAGAATATGAATAAGAATGAATCTTCTTCTGTTTTATATTACTGAGTGCTCTAATTTATGGCATATTAGTTAGGACATGTAAATCGGAATGCTAAAAGATTGGTAAATTTAGAATTAATTAATTTACCTAAAGTAAACTCACAAAGAAAATGTGAAGTTTGTGTGGAAGCTAAAATGGCTAAATTACCGTTTCATTCGGTTGAAAGGAGCACTTCACCTTTAGAGTTGATACACACTGATGTGTGTGATCTAAAATTTGTGCAAACCAAAGGTGGTAAAAAATGGTTCATCACATTTATTGATGATTGCACAAGGTTTTGCTACTTATACTTGTTAAGAAGCAAAGATGAAGCATTAGAAACTTTTAAGAATTATAAAAATGAAGTTGAAAATCAACTTGGCAGCCGGATTAAAATAATTCGTAGTGATAGAGGTGGCAAATATGTTACACCATTTGAAGAACTATGTACCCAGTCGGGCATAATTCATCAAACAACAGTACCATATTCACCACAGTCTAACGGTGTTGTTGAATGCAAAAACCAAACTCTAAAAGAGATGATGAATGCCATGTTGATAAGTTTCAGATTACCCCAGACTATGTGGAGGGAAGCTGTTTTAACAGCCAACCACATATTGAATAAAATACCACTTAAAGGGAAAGATAAGACACCTTACGAATTGTGGAAAAATCGTAAGCCTTCTTATAAATACTTTAAAGTGTGGGGTTGTTTGGATAATGTAGCAATACCTGAACCAAAACAGGTTAAAAATGGACCAAAGACAGTTGATTGTGTCTTTGTGGGATATGCATACCAAAGTAGTGCATATAGAATTATGATACATAAGTCAGAAAATCTGAAAATGACTGAAGGTACCATAATCGAATCAAGGAATGTTGTATTCTTTGAGGATGTCTACCCTTGTAGAGAAAAGTTAGAAGTGAGTACTAATAAAAAAACTCACGAAACTGCAAGTGGTTCAACACGAATTAGTGAAGAACCGAAACGTAGTAAGAGGTCTAAGATGGCTAAGTCTTTTGGGCCAGATTACATAACATTTATGTTAGATGGTGAGCCAAACTCGATTAAAGAGGCTTTAAGTAGTCCAGATGTTCCGCTCTAGCAAGAAGCTATCAATAGTGAAATGGAGTCGATTCTGCAGAACTATACTTGAGAGTTGGTTGATCTCCCTGCTGGTCATAAACCTTTAGGATGTAAGTGGATCCTAAAGAAGAAGTATAAAGCAGATGGAACTATTGATAAGTATAAAGCACGGCTTGTAGCCAAAGGCTTTAAACAAAAAGAAGGATATGACTTCTTTCATACCTATTCTCTAGTGACGAGGATTGCGTCTATTCGGGTGCTTCTCGCGATTGTTGTTTTGCACAATCTTGAGATTCATCAGATGGATGTCAAGACGGCGTTTCTGAATGGGGAGATAGATGCTAAAATCTACATGGAACAACCTGAAGGGTTTGTTGCACCCGGTCAAGAAAAAAAGGTGTGCAAGTTAATAAGATCCTTGTACGGACTGAAACAAGCTCCAAAACAATGGCATATTAAGTTTGACAATACAATGTTGTCAAATGGATTTAAAATCAATGAGTGTGATAAATGCGTATATGTTAAAGGGACATCGGAAGCATTTGTCATAGTTTGTCTATACGCAGACGATTTATTAATCATGGGCAGTAGTCATGATACTATCATGGAGACTAAAAGAATGTTAAAGAGGAACTTTGACATGAAGGATATGGGGACTGCTGATGTAATCCTTGGGATCAAAATCAGCAGAACTCCCGATGGAATTATCTTGTCACAATCTCACTATATGGAGAAAGTGCTCAAGAAATTCAATGCTTTTGACAGTTCACCGTCAAAGACGCCCATTGATTTAAGTATAAATTGGTTGTTAATAAAGCAGAACCAGTGGCTCAGATGGAATACTCACGTATAATAGGCGGTCGATGTACATCACAAATTGTACACGTCCAGACTTGACCTACCCTGTAAATATGTTGAGTAGGTTCACGAGCAATCCAAGCCATGAGCATTGGAAAGTGTTAACCAGGGTGTTAAAATACTTGAAGTATACCTTGGATTATGGGCTATACTACTCAAGATATCCAGTTGTACTTTAAGGATATAGTGATGCTAGTTGGATTTCAGATTCGAAAGATTCTTATTCAACTAGTGGATACATATTCACCATTGGAGGTGGTGCGGTATCGTGGAAATCCACGAAGCAAACTTGTATAGCTCAGTCCACCATGGAATCTGAGTTTATAACTTTGTATAAAGCTAGTGAAGAAGCAGAGTGACTTCGAAACTTTCTGGAAGACATTCCATGTTGGAGGAAGTATGTGCCTTCTGTGATGATTCACTGTGATAGCCAAGCGGCTATAGGACGGGCACAGAGCGATATATATAATGGTAAGTCTAGACATATTCGTCGAAGACACAATACCGTTAGACAATTGATCTCAAATGGTGTGATGTCAATTGACTACGTAAAGGCAAAAGACAATTTGGCAGATCCTTTGACGAAATGACTGAATCGAGATCAATTGGGTAAATTGCTAGAGGAAATGGGCTTAAAGTCCACAAAATAAAATAACCATCATAGTGGTAACCCAACCATGATGACTGGAGATCCCAAGAATTTGGTTCAATGGGAAAACTAAACTATGAAGATTATGTTGTAACACTTGGAGACAATGTTATAACCCATCCCTATATAGCAATACCAAGTGTTGAAACACCTGCAAAGTTGTGGTGATGCTAAGTCATTTGACTTTTAATGATTCCTACACCTCGTTGAGGTTGAGTATGGCAGGATACTCGGATAGGAGATCACCTATATAAGTGAGAAGTGCGGGCCACTTCAAAGTAACACTTATGAATCTAAAGTGGTGTCCATGGCTGAAACGGACACAAAACGTGAAAACAGAAGGTGTTGAGACCTTATTGTGTTAATATTATTGACTCGGTACACCGTGGGAGGAATAGTTCAAGGCATTGCGCCCACTAAGCCGCCCGGTGTACCCGGATGAAATTGACTACGGAAGGTTCAAAGCCATAAGCTACCTTTCCGAACGCAATATTGTCTCTTGAGGACTGGTTTGCATGTCTGCATTCATGCATACATTAATTTCCACTCATGTGGGGGATTGTTGGAAAATTTGGTTTTTATAAAGTGGGTGCCGACCCGACTTTGACCAAATTTCCGGTGACTAAATATTTAATTATGGAGGATTTAAATTATATATAATTAATCTACGTTCCGAGTAGATATTCGTAGTATTTTTTATTTCTCAAAATCGAATTTTGGTGAGTGAGAAATTAATACACGAAGGTAGCCACATAAATGAACATTATGTAAAGATTATGTAAATGGAGATGAAAGGTTTTTGCCTTATCCCACATGGAATACAAATCATTGTTTATCCTAGTTTATTTACTAGAAGGTGTTATATGTTGTATAAACTATAACACAAATGGATGATCACAAATGGGCCACACGCGCGCACCTGCCCGGCCCGGCCAGGGCCTGGCCTGAGCTTGGGTCTTGGGCCGGTCTGGCCTGGGCTTGGGCCGGCCCAGCCCTATTGGGCTCGGGTCCAGGTCCACTAAAGTTTTGCCACTCGAAAATGGGCTTGGCCCAGATTCAAGTGACTGTTGGACTGTTGAAGCCCAATGAATCTGGACATTGTAGGTGTCCAGATTCGTGTGACTGTTGGAGTTGTAACTCCTGCATTGGTGGTCACCTGAAGTTAGCCCACTACCTGACTGTTATGTAGTAGTGGGATGTAACACCTTGGCTGTTGTTACAAGTGATTTAATGCCCACTACCCAGTTTTTTCTCCTGCAGGTGGAATGGTTGGCTATTTATACATGGTTGTGCATTGCAGTTTAATACACTGAATTCTTTCTCCATAAAAAAACATACACTCATCTTCTGCATTTTGCACTAAGTCCAGCAACTAGTCTTCAGCACATTTCTAGTTCGAAGGAGCTTCTGTGTTAGTAGTGCTACTACACAGAAGACGTAAGCCGTTTCTTCTTTGGAAGCAATACGTCAGACCGTGAGCACTAGCCGGGACGTAATTGCTTTGCGGAAAGAGATTCTTCTCGACTCGGCTTTCTGAAAGTTATATTGAAGAAGTTGTAATAGCTAGTTCTTTTCTTGTAATCTTCTGTTTCTGTAATTTGCCATTTTGAAAGCATTCCCAATTCTGTGCCATTGTAATCAACAATTTATGTCGACAAAAAATAACCTATATATTTTAAAAATCTAAATAACTCATTATATAGGTTATATGGGTTGTATGAGTTCAATATGAAAATTATGTTTCATACATTTGATAGTATTTAATATTCAATTATTATACTAATAACATATTCAATCAATTAAAAGTATTATAAAATGCAACATAATAATAATATAATCGGGTCAAATGGGTAATTCGTGCTCTTTCATATTAACCCTAACTCGATGTGTATTATTATTCATGTTAATTTGGTCCGACCCAATTATGACCCCAACTTGCTTACAACATATTATGTTCGTGTTGTGTTTTTGTATCATTTCAAAGAGAGGCATCAATCAGGCCTTCTGATGCAGCACGCCAAACAAAAAAATTAGGCCAGCTGTGCCGGGACAAACAGTATTCGAACCTCCATTTCTGGGGCTCAGCCCACGAAAATGCACTAAAAAAATCGGGCCACTAGGGCCGACCAATTTTTCGGGCCTAACTGACCGGGCCAAAAAAGCCCAACTCATTTCGGACCTCTAAAATTAGAGCCCAGTCCGGTGCTTTTACCGGGCTGATCGGGCCAGCCCATCGGGCCGGGCCGAAATTCACAAGTCTACATTTCAGCAATTGCCACCTGTAAACTAATGTAATATCACTGAACTGGTGGGTGATGGGTAAATGTGTTATACTGTTATATGACTTTTTAACCCTGAAAAAATATACTAGAACCTCAATAATTTAATATTCGATTAATTTTAATAACATTTTTTTTGATCCGACTCGCGGAGAACGTGCTAAATAATTCTTTGTTAAATTTATAAGATAATACATATACGAGAATTCATATAGGTACCATGCAATTTATATATTAATAAATTCATATTTACATTTATGATTAATCTATAAATATTTCATAAAAAATGATTCAATTGTTATTTGTTATTTGTTGAAATTGATGTTACATAGAATCTGTTCTCATATCTTATTTTTGTCAAATTAATAAGAAATTTTAATATGGTTTTCTTGCGTACTCAATAACAAATTACTCAATGTCATTGTTGTTAAACTTCCCTTTGAGAAGGGGAACACAATAGATTTATTAGTTTCAACTTCACAATTCATATATCGCCCTCGATTAACTCGTTGCCCTTGACGCGTTTTTTAAACAGAAGAAGTCGGAACAAAAATCCAACTTGCGTGTAGTACTGGTCGTCGTCACGGCCGACGGTCGACCACACCGTCGCCCACAGTCGGCCGACCGGCCGCCGCCCGCCTGTTTTTCTTACATCCCATTTTTTGTTTCTTAGCTCAACTCAGTGCGGGTTGCCCTATGGAGGCGGCCAGTCGAGCCTGAAACAAATGTATTGTCCAATGTTTTATTGAAAATAAACTTCAAGAAATACTCCGAAAAATAGTAAAAACATTTTAAGTTGATCGGAAATATTTAGACAACATTTAGGGAGATAGTTTTGGTTTGAAAACATATTTGAACAAAATCGAACATAATCATCAAAATCATGATAAAAACATTTATCTAACAAACTTCCCCTTTTTGATGATTACAAACCAAAACAATTTTCTTGAGGACGATTTTAAAACCAAATAAAATTTTCGGTTTTACAAGTAAACTATCCGTTAGAAGTATTTCATACAAAGCTCCCCCTATTTATGAGCATATCAACAAACGATAATTATAAGTAAGAAGCACAAGCTATAACAAGCTTATATAGATTGCATCATGAGCTAAGAAGCTCCCCCTATCACAAGACTTATAATCAATGTCATGCGAGTCCAAGGTTCAAGCCATGGACTAGGTATTAGAGTCCACAATACTTATAACGAGCTTTTATTAGCTTCTCTTGAGCTAACGAGCCAATATCCTGTTTCTCCCCCTTTGGAATCATCAAAAAGAATGTTAGAATGGTGAAAACACCATACAATAATATCAAAGTGCGCAAGGGACGGTTTATTAACCGATCAATTAAAGCATCATAATTCAAGAAAAATGGGAGAAATGTAATATAAGGAAGTTATACACTTGTTTTGATTGGCAAAACATGATCCCAATAAGTATAGAAAACTTTTGAAAGCAAGAGAATCATGTATAAGTTGAAATTTTCATTGCGACATTTCATCGAACACCTTGTGTGCGGTAAAAAGAGAAGAGGTTGTATATAACCTTTGTAAATGGTTCAAGCCAAAAATTGTCGACATCAATTCAAGCCAATCATCATACAACACAACAACTAAGCTCATCATGATCATACGAAAATTACATCAAAAATTTTCAAGAAACTCGAAAAACTCAAGTGGTTCCACCCAATTGAGTAAAAGACGCGAAATTCTTACCATTTGATCGGAAAGAGTGAGCCATAATGATGATGATTATGCTATAAAATGTCCATGTTGTGTAAGATATGCATGAAATCCATTTTTGAATGAAATTTGAGTGAATTTGGCAAAGGGGACGAAAAATGGCCAAATATTTGTTAAAAGGAAGAATGTCAAGATTAACGTTTAAAAGCCAAAATATAGCTTAGGGCGGCCGTGGCCGAGGTTGAGGGCGACCGGTCGAGGTTGAGGGCGACCGGTTGCCCTCAACTTCTTCACCCACTGTTTTGTCGATTTTACCAAAATCCGAATTTTCAACCAAAAATCCGATTTTTCGCCCCTAAGTTTTAAAACGCAAAATGCAAACGTAAGCTTCATTCAATATGCATTATGCCTAACCGAGCTCGTATTGAAGAAAAAGTCTCGGAAGATAGCGGTTTTGTGAAAATATCCGCTAATTGATCTTGAGATGGTACAAAGGATATCTCAATTTTACGTTTTGAAACACAATCCCTTAGAAAATGATGTCGAATCTCAATATGTTTAGTACGGTTATGATGAACCGGGTTTTGAGCAATATTTATAGCGGATATATTATCACAAAAGATAGGTACATTTTCAAAAGAGCATTTGTAATCCGCTAACGTTTGTTTCATCCAAAGAAGTTGAGTACAACAAAATGCGGCGGAAATATATTCGGCTTGGCCGTTGAAAGAGAAACACGATTTTGCTTCTTTGAAAACCAAGAAACTAGGCAATCGCTTAAAAATTGACATGATCGAAGTACTTTTCCGATCATCAATATTTCCCGCATAATCCGAATCACTATAACCTTTAAGAGAAAAGTTTTCATTCTTTGGATAAAATAAACCATATTGAATGGTGCCTTTTAAATATCGAAAAATCCTTTAACGGCACTCATGTGAGATTCTTTGGGATTGCTTTGAAAACGAGCACATAGGCATACGGCATGAAGAATGTCCGGTCTACTAGCGGTTAAATAAAGTAAACTTCCAATCATACTCGATACTTTGATTCATCCACGGACTTGCCTTTCTCATCTTTGTCAATTTTGACATTTGTTGCCATAGAGTAGAGACGGTTCTTCCTTCTTCAATGCCGAACTTTTTCAAAAGTTCTTTTGTATACTTTGATTGCGAAATATAAATACCTTCTTGACATTGCTTAATTTGAAGTCCAAGAAAGAAGTTAAGCTCCCCATCATACTCATCTCGAATTCTCCTTGCATTAACTTAGAAAATTTCTTGCACAAAGAATCATTAGTAGCACCAAAGATAATATCATCAACATATATTTGCACAAGTAAACAATCTTGCCCTTTTTCAAAAACAAATAGAGTTGTATCAACTTTACCTCTTATAAAACCATTTTGTAAAAGGAAAGAACTAAGTCTATCATACCATGCACGGGGTGCTTGTTTTAAACCATACAAGGCCTTTTTAAGTTTATAAACATCATTAGGCCTAGAAAATTTTCAAACCCCGGAGGTTGTTTTACATAGACTTCTTCTTGAATAATACCATTTAAGAAGGCGGATTTAACATCCATTTGGTAAAGTTTGAAATTTTTAAAGCAAGAATAGGCAAGCAAAATACGAATAGCTTCTAAACGTGCTACGGGTGCAAAAGTTTCATCATAGTCAATACCTTCTTCTTGACAATACCCTTGAGCTACTAACCTTGCCTTATTTCGAACAATGTTGCCTTGATCATCAAGTTTGTTCGGAAAACCCATTTTGTGCCAATAATGGTTTGAGAAGAAGGACAAGGTACCAATTCCCATACATCATTTCTTTCAAATTGATTCAACTCCTCTTGCATCTCTAGAAACCAATCCTCATCCTCAATAGCTTCTTTAGCATTTTTAGGCTCTTTTTGAGAAATAAGAGCTTTCTCGGCAAAGTTTCTTCGAGTCATTACTTTATCAAGGGGATCACCAATAATAAGATCTTTTGGGTGATCTCCCTTAAATTTCAATGCAACGGGAAGATCCGAGATATCACCTCTATCTTCTTGAGGACCATTTGAAGTGGACGGTTGATCATTTGATGTAGACGGTTGATTATCAATTTGAACAATTTGTTCAATAATATCTTCCTCATCACTTTCATCATTAGGAATTCTTTCAACTCCCGAAGCTTCATTGAATTTAACATGGATGGATTCTTCAACAACTCCACGAGTCTTATTGTAAACCCGATATGCTTTGCTTTTTGTTGAATATCCCATAAATATCCCTTCATCGGCCTTAGGATCAAGTTTGTCCAATTGATCCTTGGTATTCAAAATAAAGCATTTACAACCAAATATTTTGAAATAACTAATATTTGGAGTTCTACCTTTCCAAAGCTCATATGGAGTTTTATTCATTTTAGGACGAATATAAACTCGGTTAATGACATAGCAAGCGGTACTTACGGCTTCGGCCCAAAAATACTTTGGAAGTGAAAATTCATTGAGCATGAACCGACTCATTTCTTGTAATGTCCGATTTTTCCGTTCGGCTACTCCATTTTGTTGAGGTGTCCTTGGAGCCGAGAAATTATGAGCATATCCTTTGGTTTCACAAAATACTCTAAATTCACCGTCAAATTCTCCACCTCGATCGCTTCGAATGGATTTGATAGTATCTTCTTTTTCATTCTCAATAAGTCTACACAACTTCACAAACTCATTAACGGCATCGTTTTTATTGGTAAGAAAAAGAGCCCAAGTATATCTCGAAAAATCATCGACTATAACAAAAGTGTAATGTTTTCCACTTAGACTAGCCGTACCAATGTCCCCGTACAAATCAAGGTGAAGCATTTGTAGAGGTTTGGTTGTGGAAATTTCATTTTTGGGCTTAAAACTACTTTTAACTAATTTGTTCTTTTGACAAGTGTCACATAAGCCAAGATTTTCAAAATTCAATTTGGGTAGTCCTTTCACATGTTGGTTTTTGTAAATATTTTTCAAATTTTTGTATCCAACATGTCCAAGTCGCCTATGCCATAAACTAGTTAAATCATTATTGGCGACTAAACAAGAAACATTTTGACTAACCAAATCACTTGTACAAATTTTGTAAAGATTGCCTTTTCTATTTGCTTCACAAATAATTTCACCATTTTTAAGAATAAGGCATTTTTCTTTATTAAATGAAACATCATATTTTGAATCACAAAGTTGGCTAACACTTATCAAATTAAACTTAAGCCCTTCAACTAATAGAACATTACTAAGAGAGAAAGAAGAGTTACCAATTTCTCCATTTCCAAGAATTTTTCCTTTGCCATTGCCGAACATGACCATACCCTCTTCTTGGAGCTTGATGTTGGTAAAAAGTTCTCTCCTCCCGGTCATATGGCGTGAACATCCGCTGTCTACGAGCCATTTTGAATCTTCCATTGTGGTTATAGCCCCTATTACCTACAAAAGAATTTCTTTTAGGTACCCTATAATTTTGGGGTCCATGGGGGTTAGTCTTGAGACCTTTGGGTCTCCAAATATGTCTTGAGCTATTTCTCAATTTGCAATTATTAGCATAATGTCCAACTTTGCCACAATAAAAACAAGTAGGAGTATTATAATTATTAGCACGTACAAAAGTCGGACCTTGGTTATTTTTCTTAAAAACACTTTGAAATGGCTTATAACCAAGTCCCGATTTGGAATGCTCACCTCTTTGTGCATCTAAAATTTTTGTGACTTTATCCCGTACTTATGTTGAAACGATGCACATCATTTTTCAAACATTCAATATCTTTTGTGAGCAATTCCTTTTCGGTTTCAAGAGAATGAATTCTAGTAAGAGTAAGAGCATGAGCTTTGTCTAGAGATTCATAAGAGGTAAATAATTTTTCCTTTTCAACCTTAATCCCCTTATGCTCCTTTTTCAAATTTTTGTATTTAACGATTAAATTTTGAAACTCAATTTGCAATTCATCAAAATCACATTGCAAGTCATCAATTATGGAGGAAGTAGAAGAATTTGAGTGTACCTCATTATTTTCATCGTCTATAGCCATGAGACCGTGTTCGGTTTCTCCTTCCTCATCGGTTGTTTCGAGTAGTTCATCCCATGTTTTGACTTCCGCATTTAGAGCCTTCTTTTTGTGAAAGGCTTCCTTTTCTTTTGCTCCTCTTCATCGAAGCCGCAATCGGCAATGAAGTGCCGGGTTTTCCGCATTTAAAGCAAGCATTATCTCTTGGTTTTCTTGCTTTATTTTTATTCACAAATTTTGCAAATTTTCGAACAAGTGCGGCCGTCTCCTCATCATCATCATCATTATCATAATATGCATTATTAGAAGAAGAAGCAAGACCTTTAGGAATAATTTGCATACCCGATTGATTTGTGGATGGTTTGGAATTTTTCCTCTCCCTTGAGATAGACTTCATAGATGAGTAGGTTTCCAATAAGCTCATCAAACTTGAGTGTCTCAAGATTTTGTGCCTCCGTGATTAAGTTACTTTTTTGGACCATGAGCCGGGAAGTGCATTTAGTTCCTTGGTCACCTTGTCTTCTTCGGAGATGACTTTGCCGAGGGCCACAAGAGGATTGACAATATTGTCAAGCCTTTCCACCATCTTGGAGATGCCTTCGCCGTCATACATGTTAAAGTTTTCGAAGTCTTTAACAAGCATGGTCTTTCTTGCTTGCTTGACTTTCTTAGTCCCTTCATAGATTGTCTCCAATTTTTCCCAAACCTCATGTGCCGACCTTATGCCTCTTATGCGATTGTACTCGGTGGCGGTAAGAGAACAATGCAAAATATTTAAGGCCTTACCGTTTAGAGAAAAAGCCTTTTTGTCGTTTTCATCAAACTCCTTGAAAGGTTTAGGAGCCAAGGTGCCATCCTCCGATTTCTTTGTTGGTTGAACAACTCCTTCAATGACCACATTCCAAATGTCGAACCCGCACCCTTGTAGGAAGCACTCCATACGGTCTTTCCAAAATGCGTAGTTGTTGGCGTCGAATAGTGGTGGCTTATTTGTAGAGGCGCCGGTGGTGAGATGAGCATCATTTGTAGCCATGGATCTTTCCTCTTTACTCGGAACGAGCTAGCCAAAGAGTTTGGCTTTGATACCACTTGTTAGTCCAAGTGGCTACAATAATCTAGAGGGGGGGTGAATAGATTATTCCGATTTTTCGCAAATCACCCTCTTTTTCGAAACAACGAGTAAATAACAAAAATGTAAATGCGGAAAATAAACAACACTCGTTGATTTAAAGAGGTTCAACCCACCTAGGGCCTAATCCTCTACCACCCCAGTATCTCCGGGATGGATTTCAAAAAAAGAAAAAAAGATTTTATTAATTTACCAAAAAATAATACAACACCTTGAGGATTACCACAACCCTCTTTCACCACTTTGAGGATTACCACAATCCTCTTACACCACCTGAGGATTACCACAACCCTCTTACAACACCTTGAAGATTACCACAACCTTCAAACACCTATCACCTAGATCACCCAAGTGTATTCTTACCACAAGAATACTCACAAGGATGTCTTGTGTTGAATGATGACCAAAATCAAGATTACAACTCAATAATGATTGATACAATATGAGTACAAGTGTAATCAAGAATTGAAAGCCTAGACCTCAAATAAGTGCAAGTGAAAGTGCTTAGGCTAATACAACAAGATATATGAAAGTGTTTGCTCAATTGCTCTTTGCTTGTATATTGTGTGTTGTGTCTTGTTGCTTGAATGAAGCCTCTATTTATAGGAGAGGTCTTGGCTTTGATTTCGGACACATTGGCTCCTCCTCGAGAGTGATTTGCTGCAAAAGAAACCATTTAAAATCATCAATATAGCTGTTAGAAATCAATCCCACAAAATAGGGAAAAGTCATTCGAAAAATGCAACGGATAGTTTCTTTGATAAACATGGGGTTCGACCGGTCACAGAGATAAGATTGAAATTGAATTCTCGCGAATTTTAACACAGGGGACGGTCGAAGGGGGTGCGACGGTCGCCCTTAGTCGTGACCGGTTGCCCTTGCGTTTTTACGAAACAGAGAAGTCGGAACAAAATCCAACTTGCGAGTGCTGTGTCGCCACGGCCGGTCGGCCGACCACACCGGCCGCCCACCTGGTCGCCGGCCGCCGCTCCGCCTGTTTTTCTTACGTCCCATTTTTGTTTCTTAGCTCAACTCAGTGCACGGGTTGCCCTATAGGCGACTGGTCGAGCTGAAACAAATGTGTTGTCCAATGTTTTATTGAAAATAAACTTCAAGAAATACTCCGAAAAATAGTAAAAACATTTTAAGTTGATCGGAAATATTTAGACAACATTTAGGGACATAGTTTTGGTTTGAAAACATATTTGAACAAAATCGAACATAATCATCAAAATCATGATAAAAACATTTATCTAACATATATCACCTGCATTTAGGGATGGGGGACCATCCCCATTGGTAACTGAATAGAATGGGACGGGAAATCCCTAGTTAATTCGAGGATGGGAACGAGATGGGGATTCTCTGCTTCTCTAGAATCGGGGATGTGACATAGATGGTATTTATATCCCCATCATTCTTCCCCGTTCGGATTAGATAAAATGGGGATTCTCCGTTCCCATCTCCATTCCCTGAATATGTATATTGTATTTATCTATTATTAATATTTATTTTATTTTATTAAATCTAAAAATTAAACCAATAATCTTTACAATTTTACTTGTTCTTATTCTTTATTTTACAAATTATGGATTTCTGTTATCTATGTTTTTAAAAAGAAATAGTGATTAAGTTTTAAATTTCCAAAAATAATTAAAATATAAAAATAATTAATTTGATTATAAATCATACGATTAAACAATAAAAAATAAATTATGATATCTTATAAAAAAATATCTTTAAATCTGAAATATTTGGTTGTGTGATC
Source organism: Rehmannia glutinosa (assembly GCA_016081115.2). NCBI lineage: Eukaryota > Viridiplantae > Streptophyta > Magnoliopsida > Lamiales > Orobanchaceae > Rehmannia > Rehmannia glutinosa. Next base: position 28,216,046 of record CM071930.1, read on the forward strand.
TATTTAGAAAACATGTTTATCAATTATCTATAACAATGTAAAAGTTTGAAAAAGTTTTAATTGCCCAATGTCGAATTTTATTACTGCCCCAATGCTGAATATTTAATAAATTGTATTTACAATAAATAATAAATTCATTTCAAATTCTAATATTCTTTGGGGTTTAGAAAACTGAACAACTGTCAAATTTATTAAAGAAATTAAATAAAAACCATGTTTTATATTTAGCAACGCATTTTTAAAGGAAAATGAAACTTTTCCAAAAAAATAAAAACTATTTTATTTTGATATATACACATATATCAAAAAAATTATCAAACAAACAAATTCATATCTAATTCCAAATGTTTATCTTTGAAACTTGAATATCAAAAAATACATTGATAAAAATAAAAAATAATTTCTATTAACATGAAAAGTACGTTAATATAAACTATACATTGATAAATAAAATAAATCTTAATTTTAATCTTATATAAATATATATAATGCTATGTATGGATATATGTGATATATGGATTTTAGATATATATTTTGAGACATTTCTTCAATTAAAATAGAGTCTGTCGGATTTTTAGCGTTTTCTCCATAGTAAAAATATTTTTTAGCCATGTTTTTCAAAAACATGTTTTTTTAGCCATTTTTGAGTTCAAATGTCCACTTTACCTTTTTCTCATTTATAGGGACTCGTACATAACTCAGTACCAAGTTACATGACTCGGTACTAAGTTACATGGCTCGATACCGAGTTATATAACCCGATACTGAGACACATAACTAGGTACCATGTTATGTAAATCGGTACTGAGTTAAGGACCACATCAACTTTTTGAAAAATGACCAAGTACTTCACCAGAGAATATATGAGAGCATGGTCGTCAGTTTTTAGTCAAAATGGCCAAAAAACATGTTTTTGAAAACACATGGCTATTTTTCATTTTCGCAAATCAGAAATGGACAATTTAGCCTATTACCACATTAAAATTAGTATTTTTTTAATTGAATTCAATCAACTTAATTATGATTCTATATAATTATATAAGAAATGGTTTAAGCCTAAATAACAACTACACATATGTCATAAATATCCAAGATACATAAATATATGAATTGATGTCCTGTCACGCCTCAAACGAAAACGCGGCGACGATCCACAACTAAAATACAAGTAAACCAAAAAGTCTAGACAAATATCAACAAAAACCCAAATGAAACAGAGTCAAATAGCAGCGGAAATAAAATACAAGTATGAATTACAACTTACAGTCCAACAAATATCCAAATCTCATCCCAAGTACACAACTAAAGATAACAACTTAATAGTCAAATGGTCCTACACTCTTAGGGTACATCTTAAAAGGAAAGACAAAAATAAAATAGTTCAATAACAGCAAACAACAGAAGGAAACAAATCCAAAGGCGTAACACGGAGAGATCACTCTGTAGCTTGATCGGCGTCGTCAATGAAATCTTCATCTGGCCGTTAGAAAAATAGGAGGGGATGAGACAAAAATTCTCATTGGATGGGGTGAACGTGTGCGAGTGTGGCGATATATATAAATGCAAGAAGACTATTGTATGAAAAATGCGTGGGTCATGATGTGTGTTTCACACACAGTTCACAAGCGACATGATATATATCTAAAATAATATACTTATACAATTTTGATGAAAAAGTTAATGATCACACATGCACTATATAATTATTGTCAAAGGTGTATTTCCAGGTACATGAACTATATAAGTCCTGGAAATTTCATTTTGGTCCTCAAGTTTAGTATTTTATACTTTGGTCCCTCAAGTTTAGTAAAATTGTTTTCTTAGATTAAAACACTTGATTTTTGAAATACCTTTAAAATATGTATTTTCAAGTCCCAGATTTAAAAGTTCAAAATTTTAAATGTAGGGCTGGTACAGTTTCGAATTTGGCACTTTAGCCCTTAAACTCCAAAATTTTACAAACTAGTCCTTGGGCTTCCAAGGGTTGATTTTATTTATCTCCAAACTTTTAAAACTTTATTAAAATGTCTAAATATAATTTTTGAACCTGAGTACAGTCCCAAATTTTGAAATTTGCAGAGAGGTCCCTTAAGTTTTATTTTCTTGCAATTAAGTCCATCAATTTGCCATTTTTGCATTTTAAGTCCAAAAATTCAAATTTAATCAATTAAGCTCGACTTTTCCAGGTTATAAGGCAAATAATACATGAATAACAAGGTTCATGAACATGCATATACATCTCATCCAATAATTCATCAAATAAAGCAATAAATTGTACATGCATGCACCAAAATTGCAATAAATAATATTTTTGAGCAACACTTGAGAATTTTTGGAATTTAACACTTGAAATGAACATGCAATACATTATATATATATATATATATATCTCAAGCTCTCAAAAAAAGACTACATGCATTTTAAAGAAAAACAATTAGGAGGTTGAAAGATTTTTTCCACCCAACTTAAAATTTGGATTGTTGGTGAAAAAAAAAGGAAGAAATCACAACTTGAATTAAGCTCACTTAGGCCAGCCCCTAAGTTAAGAATATAAAAAAAAAATAGTTAGAAAAATGAAGGATTGAATTAAGAAAAACGAAGAAGGTAAAGAAGATGGCAAATACTACACTTACCTTGTGTAGTGGTCAATATGAGTCAAGTAGAAGCTTCAAAATTGAAGTTCTTGCTCACCCTCAAAGAAATCTTCTAAGGTCAGCCCCTATTACTAAAAAATAAGAATAGGGTGTCAAAATTTGAAAATAAAAAGAAGAAGAAGAAAAGATGTACTATAACCCACTTTCTTACCTTGTAGTCCAATTCTTCACTAAATCTTGAGGTCCTTGTCATGATGATCACAAGGATCTAATATCTTCAAGTGGTCTCTAAGTATACCTCAAACCAAAAATTAAACTTAGATTAGGAGCTGAAGAGAATAAGCTAGATGATATCAAAAATGGATTGAAGAAGAAAATTTTCTTACCTTGTAGGAGTAGGTTTCGAATTTTTTGAGGTGTAGAAGGAGGAGCTCCTGTATTTTTGTTAAGTGTTTAAGAGTAGAAGAAGAAAATATGTAGAGAGAGGTAAGAGGATTTTTAGAGAGAAGGAGGAGAATTGCTAACAAGAGAGAGGGAGGAGTTGGTGAAAATGAACAAATTCTTGCACAAAAATGACCTTATGGCCGATCACACTCAAGAGAGGGAGAGGGGAATTTTTTTTTTTTTTTTTTTGTTTCTTGGTCAAGGCTTGAATTGTGTCTCTTGCATGGGGACAATATGCAAGTCAATGTATGGGCTTAATTGTGTTGGAATTGGTGAAATATGGGTGTTGGGGAAGAATAAGGAAAATGTTGGGTGAGTGGGAATATGTTGGGGAAAATATGAATAAAAAATGTGTGTGTAGGATTTTGGGTATAATTGTATAATGTTGTGTATGTGTATAAGAATTGAGAAGTATTTCCACACCAAATTGTACACATGGCCGTCCACTCTATGCTTGTATGTGGTATCCATATATTTTTTTTTTGTCCCAAAATTGATTATGATAGGTGTATAATATCAATCTCCAAAAATTAATAGTGATCCCATAATCACTTATAAGTCTCATGATAACGTATTTCAAATCAAATTCTTATTTCTATAGGATGTAAGTCTCTAAAATAAATGATCTCTTAAAATTCTAAGATGTCTAATAAATAAACAATAATAATAATGATCAATCAAGTGATCATTAAATGTGAAATAGAAATAATAAATGATCATTAATCACAAGTAATTGATCAAATAAATAAAAAATAAAATTAAATGCGAAAAAATATTATTAATATTTATCCGTCAAAGTGACGCAATAAAGTAGTCAAATTAATACATAGACGATAAGTGAAGTAAATACACGCTCTAAAAATCAAGGCCTTCACATCCTCCCCTCCTTAAAAGAATTTGGTCCCCAAATTCCCTTCAGAATAGCTCTGAATATTGAATCCTCAGGTCTTCTTCCATCTCCCACGTGGAATTTTTGTCTCGGTTATGGTTCTGCCACACCACTTTAATCATCGGGATCTCTCTTTTCCGTAGCTGACGTATCTGCCGGTTGATAACAACTTCTCACTGTAAGACAAGTTCTCCATCAGAGGAGGAGTATCATGAGTGATGATGTGCTCAGAATCTGGCCGGTACTTCTTCAACCTTGAGATGTGGAATACATCGTGTATTCCTGCAAACTGTATCGGTAACTCGAGTCGGTAGGCTAACTTCCCGATCCTCTATCGAATCTTATAGGGTCCGACATATCTTGGACTCAGCTTGCCTTCTTTATTTGGATTGATCAACCCTTTCCGTGGCGAGAGCCTAATGAATACTTCATCTCCGACTTCAAATTCCAAATCCTTCATTCTATTATCCGCGTAACTCTTCTGGCGACTCTGAGCCGTGCGGATCCATTCCTTGATTAATTTAACCTTCTCCATGGCCTCCTAAACTAAGTCAATCTTTGGAATCGAGGGTGACTTTTGTTTTCCTTTCGGAGTCCATTGGTCATCAATCTCCCAGTGTAGTGGGGATCTACACTTCTGCCCATAAAGTGCTTCGTAGGGTGCCATCCCAATCGTGGCCTGATAGCTGTTATTGTAGGCGAACTCGGCCAACGGTAAGTGTGAGTCCCAACTTTCTTGGAAATCTAATGTGCATGCTGAAACATATCCTCCAGGGTTTGAATCGTTCGCTCAGACTGTCCATTGATTTGTGGGTATGCAACTGTGCTGAGACTCAGCGAGGTACCCAACTCCTCGTGCAAGCACTTCCAAAATCTGGAGACAAACCTCGGGTCTCTGTCCGATACTATGTCGACTGGTACTCCATGTAGTCGAATGATCTCTCGGATATAAATCTGTGCGAGTTTCTGCAAGCTATTAGTCTTCTTGATGGGTAAGAAGTGTGCGAATTTCGTGAGTCGGCTACAACTACCCATATAGCATCATGACCTCCTCTGGTCCTTGGTAGGTCCGTCACGAAGTCCATTGTTATGTGTTCCCATTTCCACTCGGGAATTCTCCACGGCTGCAGTAAACCAGATGGCCATTGGTGTTCTGCTTTTGCTCATTGACAAGTCAAACATCTCGCAACGAACTCTGCTACCTGGTTCTTCATGTTTACCCACCAATAATTCCATTTCAAATCCTTATACATCTTATTTCCTCCAGGATGTATAGTGTATCTCGAGCGGTGTGCTTTCGCCAAGATTCCATTTCTTATCTGATCATCATTCGGCACACACACTCGATTTCTGAATCTTATAATCCCATCTTTGGGCATCGAAAATTCCGGTCTCTCTCCTTTAAGTATCTTCTTTTTCATCTTTTGAAGTTGTACGTCATTCTCTGGTGCGATTTTGATCTCATCTAGTAGATCGAGTTTAACTTAAATGTTAGCACATGTAATCTGATTATTGGTACTCGTCGGATTCCAATTGCTCAGTTCTTCTATTGATTTTCACTCTCGAATCACTAGCCTGGCTAAACTCGCCTTTCTGCTGAAGACATCGGCTACTACATTAGCCTTCCTAGGATGGTATTGAATATCAAAGTGTTAGTCCTCAATTAACTCCATCCATCTCCGTTGCCTCAAATTGAGGTCCTTCTGAGAGAATAGATACTTCAGGCTCTTATGATCTGTGAAAACTGTGAACGTCGCTCCATAGAGATAGTGTCTCCACATCTTTAACGCGAATACTATCGCTGCCAATTCCAAGTCATGCATCGGATAATTGGCCTCATACTGTTTGAGCTTCCGTGATGCATAAGTAATGACATTTCCTTGTGCCCCTCTAGCTATTGTCTTTCTCACTTTCATAGCAGATATGATTGGGGAAATCTTGACTCGTGCCCTTCCCGAAATTTCCACTTTGGGCTTTCCAGGTTCGCATAGTTTGATGGACTTGTGATGGCAGTCCATCTATGCATGGTGTGCAGATAACCAGTTCATTCCCAGTATCACATCATATTCAGATATAGGTAATAAGATCAGATCAGCAGGGAAGTTTATCTCATCAATCTTAACTTCACATGCATTATAGATAATATCTGTTAATTGGCTTGCACCTATAGGAGTTGATACTTCTAGACATATAGGCATATGTTCCATGCATGCATGCAACTTGTGTACATAGTGCGGTGCGACAAATGAATGCGATGATCCAGGGTCAAACAGTACTTTAGCATAGTGGTCAAATACTAGAAGCGTACCTTACACCATATTTGTTGCCTCCGGGGCCTCATGTCTGGCTAGTGCAAATGATCGAGCGGGCATCCTCACCTGGTTTCCCTGACCATTACCCGACCTCTGTGGCTGCGCCGGTTTGTTCCTATCCTCATACTTCGGGCAATCTTTCAGCTGGTGCTGATTACTGCCACAACGCAAACATCTCCCTTGTTTGCGCCAACAGTCATTAGCAGTATGTCTCGGTTTCTGGCAGTGTGCATGTATGTCCCTGTTTCCTTAAATTGGTCCCTTCGCTTTATCTGTCCGTGCAACTGTTCCCTTCTCAAACTTGGTAGGTCGCTTAGATTTTGCATTCCCATTCCTGGTGGCCTCTTAAGACTGCATTCGAAAGCTCAAAGCTCTGTCGATCTAACTGTCTAATGCGGTTTAGTCCCGACTCAATGAGGAGAGCTGCCTTCACCGCCGTTGAGTATGTCACCAATTCAACAGTCAAAAGTTGTTTCTGAAGTTCTAGTTTTAATCCTCTCGTAAACTTGTACAGATTGTCCTCCCCAGTACTGATTGTTCCAAGAGCATACTTGGATAATCGGTGAAATTCGGATTCGTACTGAGCTACTGACATGTTCCCTTGTCTTAACCTGTGGAATTCATCCCTACGCGCTTCCTTCACAACTTGCGGAATGTATAGCTCATTGAACTCGGACAAAAAGTTCTCTCAGCTTCTAGTCACTCCGTCCTGGATCCATTTTCTCTCTACTGATTTTCACCAATCCCTTACCGCAGATTCCAATCGAAATACAGCAAGTGTCATCTTCTGCTCAACGGAGTATTCATGAGCATTGAATATGTTCTCCAACTTCTCGATCCAGTCTTCCGCCTTTATATCATCTGGCTCTCCCAAGAAAGCCGGCGGATCGAACCACAGAAAGCGCTCTAAGACCCGATCATTTGCCTCCCGGGCGGGTTCTGGCACGGGTTGGTTGGGCGCTGCTTGCTGCCTTATAAAAACCAATATCTGCTGCAGAGCCTATGCAATCAGATTCTCTCCTGCATCCGGGGGAGGAGGTGGTGGCAATTCCGGTAAAGGTGTACGTTCCCTAGGGACATCAGTGTCCTCGCGGGGAATTCGACAGGGTCTACCACGTCCTTTATGTTATGCCATGTTGTATCTCGAAGCGTTAGTTGCAATCCAGAACATAAATGAATACATTAAATGCTCAAAAGTAAAACAAGTCATAACATGCCGAAAGCAATAATAATAAGCAATACACAAAATCAACAATAAGAGAAGGCATATCCATTAATATAAAATATGGAGTACACGAAATGGAAGATCATACAACAACAATACAAAGGAATCCAGAATTACAACAGAATCCGGAAATAAAGCATCTAGTACAACAATGAGTACAATACAAGGAAATAAAATCCTAACTACTTAGTAACTGGGCTGTCAACATCACTATCGTCCTCCACATTAACGACCTCGACCTGTTCAGGTTCGTGCCACTCCTCGGCATCTGGCCAGTTGACGAATTCAAGCCACTTGTCGAGTGCCGGTGCATCACCAAGTGGGGCGGCATCATGCGCCTCTTCCGGCTCCTCTGCCTCTGCTGGATTCTCTTTGGGATCCTCCTCAGGATCCTTCTCAGAATCATCTTTATTGTTAACCTCGGGATCGGCTTCCAGCTCCGCCTCGGGCGGTGGCGGTACGGGTGCATTAGCTGCCAAAACAACTTCCAGAGTGGCGTTCCTCTGAGTCAAGGCTTGGGTGAGGTCCTCGATAACGGTCATCTCCGCTTAATGATTGTTAGGAAATTTATCAAGTAGATTTTGATGATACCATATATAAAACTTAAACTAGGAAGTTGGCACTCCATTTTCCTTGTAATTTGTATTATAATAGATAGAAATGGAAAAGCCGAGTCAAGTCGCCTATGCCAAGGAATACAAGAAGTCAATCATGGATTTGGATTAAAGACTCTGCTGTGTGTCAGCTGAGTATGGCGAAGAAGGAAGTCAAGGACTCGACTGAAGGAGTGTCAGCTGAGGAACAACTGTAAGAAGTGTCAGTCAAGTTATCTCAATAAGCCAAGTCTCAAAGTTGAAGTGACAGTTGAGTCATCCAATGACTGGAAGTTGACTCAAGTCACCTGGGGTAAAGACAACAGTCTAGACAAGACAACTGACTTAGATCCGTTGATTAAAGTCAAGAATGTTACTCAGAATAGTAACATGTCAAAGCTGTCAGGTGTAAAGCGTTAGTCCCAGATTTGTGCAAAAGGAATAAACCAATGGGAAACACTGCACCGTGTGTTAGATAATCTGCAATGCTGCAAGACATTTAATATGAGGAAATGTCAACATCAAGGACTGCAGACGAGACAAGCCAACAAACACAAGTGGCTTTTGAAATTAGTCTATCTCTTTAACGGGCAAAATTTCAAAAGTACACTATAAAAGGCTGAGGAATTTATTGATAAGAGGTTACCTTGATAACCTGAACCACGAACAAGCAAGCAATATTCAAGCATTTAACCTGCAATATTCTCAAGTACAGTCAAGTAAATCCTCAAGCCTGAAACTCGATGGAAATCTATCCAACACAAGCTGTGAAGAAAAGACAACTTCAAATCTGTTGAAGAGGAAACTTTTGAAGAATCAAAAGGGATCTACTTTCCAAAAAGGATTGTAGGAAGGTTCAAGGTCGAACCGATATCAAGTTTGTTGGAGAGCTTCGTGATCAAATCCAAGAAATTGAGAAGTAAGCTGAAGTAGCAAGGCAACTGCCCTGTGAAGAAGCTGAGTCGCAAGAGAAGCCAGCTGTGTGATCAAGGCTGTCTCCATACTGTTCATCACTTTGTAAACTGATCTGTTACTTAGTGGATTCCTCCAGGAGTTGGAGAAGAGAGGATTACAAGAATTACCCCACCTTCGAACCTCTATAAAAACATTTGTTTCATTTACTTTCAACATATTTATCTTTCTTGCATACTTACATCATATCTGCTGTTAGAATCATATTTTCTATCCAACTGTTTAATAACCAAGTGCTAAAAATCAAGTGTTAAAACAAGCTAAAATCTAATCAAAGGGTGTTAAGTCTTCCGCTGATAAAACTAAACCAGCCAAGTTAAGTTTAGGTTAAACAACCGAAGTTATGCTATCAATGCTCTATCGAGTGCATTGAGTGGCTAACCTAGTTGAATAACCAACTTAGCTATCCTCGAGGACACAACTGTTGTTTGAGTCAACTCAGTTGTAATTTTAAAAGGATTAAAATCGAAAAATTGGTAAGGTGTATTCAACCCCCCCTTGTAAACCTTACTCACACCCCTTGGGACCTACAAGTGGTATCAGAGCGGTTGGTTCATTGAGCCTTCCGCACTGGTTACTGAACTAGATCTCTATCTTTTCAAAAATGTTTTAAACACTTGTATTTCCAAAATTTTTCATTTTAAGCAAAGTTATTATCATGGAAGAAAATCTGACACGGATTCCTATGTTCACTGTTGAAGAATTTGATGATTGGAAAATTTGTATGCAGGCTCATCTATCTGTATTACATGATGAAATGTGGCTTGTGATAGAGGATGAGCCACTACAAATACTTAAAGTGAACACGACTGCAATAAGAGCATTGTTGCAATTTGAAGGGGAAGAAAAGGCCGCTAAGGAAAGACCGTCCATGGTTTAAAAACCAAGGACTGAGTGGACTAATGAGGATATGAGGAGATACAACTTGGACAATGTGGCCAATGACATACTCTACAAGACATTGGACAAAGCAATGTTTAATAAAGTCAAATCTTGCAAATCTGCAAAAGAAATCTGGAATAAACTAACTTTAATCTGTGAAGGATCAGAGCAAATTAAAGAAAATAAATTGTCTTCTTTGTTCAAAAATTTGAAAATTTCAAAATGCTTGCAGGTGAAACCATGGATCAGCTGGATGCCAGATTCACTGAAATCACAAATGAGCTTTCAGCTCTTGGGAAGGAATACACACAAAAGGAGATGTGTATGAAGATCTTAAGGAGCCTCCCAGCTGAATGGGAAATGAAGACTATGGCCCTGAGACATTCAATGGACCTCTCAAGAACATCTAACAATGAGCTATTCTTAGACCTCAAAGCCTATGAGTTTGAGTTGAGAAGAAAAGAGCAAGAGGAGATAGTTGTACCCAAGACAGCTACACTGATAGCCAAGGACGGAAAGAGAGATGAACCCAAGGAAGCCATAGACAAGGAGGAAATTGCCCTAATGGTTAAAAGATTCAATAAGTTCTTCAATAAGAACTATAAAAGAAATAAGGGTGAAACCTCTAGGAAACATTCAACTCCCTCCAAGTCAAGGGAAGATAGGCCACCCAAGAGAGCTGAGCATCAAATGGTTGAATATCAGAGAGCTGATAATTCAAGAACAGAAAGAGCTGATCAAAGAGTTGAGAACCTGTGTTGGAACTGCAGACAACCAGGATATTTTGCAGTTGACTGTTTCTTTCCACTAGTCAACAAGTATAGGAATGGAGAAGAAAGAAAAGTCTTCAGAGAAAGAAGACGGGAAAAGAAGAAAGCCATGTTGGCTGCTGAGACAGCCAAGTCTAAAGAAGCAGCAGACTCAGAGAGTAGTGAGGCTGACTACTCAAGTGATTCTGAGGAAGAGGCTATGATTTGCCTCATGGCTAAAGAACAAGATCAACCAGATCAAGAAGATGAGGTACACTCTAACTCATCTCATTCAGATTCAAGTGATAGTGACTATGATACACACACTTCATCACCCACTGATCTTTATGATTCATTAGGCAAAATGATGAAAGATTTTGAACACATAAAATCCTCACATACAATTCTAAATGAGGAAAACAGCCAGCTTAAAAGCCAAAACTCTCAACTGACTAAAGAGCTGAGTACTCTGAGTCACATAGCTGATGAGAACACTAAGCTGAAGGCTAATAATGCCAAGATCATAGCAGAGTTAGCTGCTACAGAAAAGAGGGAAAAAGATCTCAAAAATGTGATTGCCTAATTTACAAAGACATCCAAATCATTGGATGATCTTATCATGAGTCAAAAAAATGTGGAGATAAGACAGACATAAGATTTAATTCTTTTGTGCACAGTCAAACTCCAAGAGTGATTTTAGAAAAAAGGATCTTCAAGTAATGAAACATCTCAAAAATCCAAAACACCAAATGTTGCACCCACATTCACTCCAACGCACAATCACAAACAAACTGGCCTTTGATACAAAGGGAAAGGAAAACAACGATTGGGTATCTTTGAGAGGACTAAGAAGAAATTCGGTAGAGTTCCTCAAAGAACTCCAAATAGAAAACACTCTGAAAAAGCAAACAGAGCTTCCATAAACCCTTAAATTTTGTCGAGAGAAATACATATGATGGGAATGGTAGAAACTACCAAACCAAACTGATTGGTACAATGTGAAAAATCAGCAAAGACCAATGGAATACAAGCCTAGATGACAAAGACCTAAAACTCAGCAAAGGTCATTCCAGAGGCCAAAGAGCTATTATCAGCACACATATGCACCCAAGCACTACAATCAGAAATTTAACAATTATCCCAAGAAAGCAATTGCTAAAACACACACATAGGTATACAAACACCACACACACAGGTATACAGACAAAAGAGACAGATGTATGAACCTAAAATCCCCAAGCAATTTGCTAATGTGCACTATGATTATGGCACTGATAGATGGCAACCTCTTAGAGTCAATTCCTTTGGCTATAGGTTGGATCATCTTATAGCACTAACTCCTCAGGACCCAGGCAAGTATGGGTACCTAAAAACTGATTTCCTTGATTGCAGGTTCAGGGAACAACTGAGTGCCAATGAACCTGGTACATGGATAGTGGTTGTTCCAGACATATGACATGAAACAAGAAAAACCTGTCAAGATTCAAGGAGATTAGAGGTGCAGAAGTCATATTTGGAGGAAATGAAGCTCCAGGGGAAATCAAAGGCACATGATCTATCAAGAAGAATGGATTGGAAATCACAGATGTTGCTTATGTTGAAGGCCTCAACTTCAACTTGTTAAGCATCAGCCAACTCTGTGATAAAGCTATAATGTTGGATTCAACATGGGAGTGTGCCAGATCAAAGATGTTGAATCAAATCAAATAGTGCTGCAAGGATCAAGACAGAAGAATATGTACGTGGTAGATTGGTCTACTGGTACACCAAACACTTGTCTGCTAGAAAAGAGCACAGCCGAATCAAGTTGGCTGTGGCGCAAGAAGCTGAGTCATCTAAATTTCAAGACAATCAACAAGCTTGCAAGAAGTCATTTTGTAGAAGGATTGCCAGACTCAGTGTACAAGAAAGAGAGTGTATGTGATGCATGCCAGATGGGAAGTAAATAAAATCTTCATTCAAGGATAAACCAAGTCCTTCTTCAACAAGGATATTACATCTGTTGCATATGGATTTGTTTGGTCCAGTTGAACCAGCCAGCACAAGTGGAAAGAAATACACCTAGGTAGTGGTAGATAACTACTCAAGATATACATGGATAATCTTCATGTACAAAAAGATGGAAACTTTGCAGAAGTTACCTCAACTGATGAAAATAGTTCAAAATGAAAAGAGCCAAACCATTATAAAGATAAGATCTGACAGAGGAACTGAGTTTGTTAATGGGATAATAACTGAGTATTGTGTTGAAAATGGAATTGCTCATGAGTTATCAACAACAAGAACTCCACAGCAGAATGGAGTAGCTGAAAGAAGGAATAGAACTCTCAAGGAAGCTGCAAGGACCATGTTAGCTAAAGCTGGATTACCTAAGAGATTTTGGGCTGAAGCCATTAACACAACATGCTATACTCAAAATAGATACATGATCAATAGGAAGTTGACCAAGACTCCCTATGAGATTTGGACAGGGAGAAAGCCAAATGTTGGATATTTCAGAATATTTGGATGTAAATGCTTCATCTATAACAATGGCAAAGATAATTTGAAGGCTTTTGATGGTAAAGCTGATGAAGGTATCTTTTTGGGATACTCAGCTGAGAGCAAAGCCTATAGAGTGCTGAACAAGAGGACTATGGTCACAGAAGAGTCTATCCATGTGGTTTTTGATGAACATAATATAAATGGAGAAGACATTGAAGATTTAGCTGATAAGCTAAATCAACCAACAATACAGAAGAGTCCTTATGTTGAAGCTGAAGTAAGAGCAAGCAACCCAGATGAAGATGAGATAGCTGAATCTCAAAGACAACTGGAAAGTTTACAACTGAATGAAGATGAAAGAGCTGTTCAAGACAACTTAGCTGCGAGGCAGCTGAATCCAGCAGACTTACTTCAACCTGATGTGAGATGGCTGAGAGACCATCCACCAGAGTTATTTATTGGAGATGTTAGAGATGGCATAAGAACCAGGTCCAGAGCACAACATGAAGCTATGTTTATTTGTTTTATTTCCCAAATAGAGCCTAAAGATGTGTCTCAAGCATTGGATGACACACATTAGATTCAAGCCATGCAAGAAGAGCTAAATCAGTTTGAAAGAAACAAAGTATGGGAATTAGTGCAGAGGACAACCATCAGAATGTTATTGGCACAAAATGGGTCTTTAGAAATGAGGTGAATGAGGAAGGATCTGTTGTAAGAAACAAAGCAAGATTGGTAGCCAAAGGGTATTTCCAAGAAGAGGGTATAGATTTTGATGAAACCTTTGCTCTGTTGCAAGATTGGAAGCAATAAGGACGCGTTTCTTGCTTATGTCGCACATAAGAACTTCACTTTGTGTATCAAATGGATGTGAAGAGTGCATTTCTAAATGGATTGTTAGAGGAAGAAGTCTATGTTGAACGACCTCCGGTTTTGAGCGAGTAAAACTATTGGAGATAAGGTATATAAGTTCAAGAAAGCATTATATGGATTGAAACAAGCACCAAGAGCATGGTATGATACATTGTCTCAGTTTCTAACTGACAATGGATTCACCAAAGGCAAAGTTGATAGAACACTCTTTAGAATTCAAGATGGAGAGAGTATGTTGTTTGTTCAAATATATGTGGATGACATCATTTTTGGTTCCACAAATAAAGAGCTGTGTAACAAGTTCTCAAACCTCATGCAAGGTAAATTTGAGATGAGCATGATGGGAGAGCTGACTTTCTTCCTAGGACTTCAAGTCAAGCAATTGAAGGATGAAACCTTCATAAGTCAAACAAAATATACCAGAGATTTGATGACGAAATTTGGTATGGAAGAGAAGTCTTCTGTGAAAATTCCAATGAACACATCAGTCAATATGGACCTGGATGCAGATGGAAAAGCTGTAGATCAAACTAGATATAGAGCTCTCATTGGATCATTGCTCTATCTAACAAATAAAGGTGCCATACATCACCTTTGCGGTAAGTGTATGTGCAAGATAACAATCTGCACCAAAGGAGAGCCACATGACTGCAGCTAAGAGAATCCTAAGATATTTGAAGGGATGCTAGGAAGTTGGCTTATGGTACCCAAAAGAAGGTGGATTCAAGCTTATTGGTTACTCGACTTTTACTATCTTTGGATGTAGAGTTGATAGGAAGAATACTTCAGGTACATGTCAAATGCTTGGAAATAGATTGGTTTCTTGGTTCAGTAAGAAACAAAATTCAATAGCCATATCCACAGCTGAAGCAGAGTACATAGATGCGGGCAGTTGTTGTGCCCAAGTCTTATGGATGAGACAACAACTGAGATACTTATTGAAGAAAAAGAGATTCCAATTATGTGTGATAACACTAGTGCTATTGAAATCACTCAGAATCCTGTGTTGCATTCAAGAACAAAGCATATTGATGTCAGATATCATTTCATAAGAGATCATGTTGAAAAGAAAGACATCACCTTGGAATACATCTCAACTGATAAGCAGTTAGCTGATATATTCACAAAGCCTCTATGTGAATCAAGGTTTGAGGAACTCAAAAATGAGTTAGGGTTAATTGAGCTGAGTTAGTTTACTCAGAAGACTCAATCAGCAGAGATAGAAGATGAGAAATTTGAAAAATATAAGGTTTCATGTTTCAGCCAAGTGAAACAGTCTTATCGGGAAGTCAGTTGTATCAAGTTTGTTGACAGTTGAGTTACTTCATAAGAAGAGAGAAGCAGAGTTAAGTCACATTGGACATAAGCTGAATCATTTATAAGCTAAGTGATAAAAATGCAGTAGTTTTAAATGAGCGGGAATATTTTTAAGGATGACGTCAACGTAATAATGATGGTCACAGTAAAAGCTGCACAATAAGCCATATGATTGGATATAAATGCTGCTGCATTAAATGCGAGGAATTAAATGTGGTTTTGACGTTTTAATCTGAGCCGTTGATTTTGATCAGAAGTTTCAAAATCAGAAGTGTGTCCTTTCATGACCTTTATATACGAACTTTTGCATTTCTCTCACCTTACGCGAATTGTTCATCTTCGAAGCAAAGGAAAAAGTCTCTCTGAAACCCTAAGGTCTCTCAAAGCATGTTTTTCACTTTTCGTTCGGTAAAAATCTCTAAAAATGGCTCCAAGTACGATTTTGTGAAACTCTCGAAGCAAATCCACACTGGTTCTTCATGGATTTCGATGGAATGGTAAAGCGAGGGTGTTGATGAGACCCCGATTCTCAAGATAGCGGAGATGTTGGAAAAGTCTGGTCTCAAGGCTTTTCTGACTATGGAGTATTCTCATACCTACCTTGAAGAGGAAGCTATGTTCTACGTCAACGCAAAGGTGCAGGACGAAGAAATCAAATCTTCCGTCCACATCAAGGTCATCAAACTCAGTGCAAAAGACCTTGCTGAGCACTGTTTGTTGCCCTCGGAGGGTGTGAAGGAAATACATGAGGCTGATGTCGACTTGGCTGTTGCATGGAACAAAGTGGCCAAACCTGAGTGTGCTGCTAAAGTGGTTTTCACAGCTGACAAGAAGTTGCTGAAGGACGACTATCACAAACTGATGGATGTCATCTCGAAATATGTCGACATGAAGTTTGGAAGCTTCAATCAGCTGTCCAAGACAAAGCTGATTGTCATGGCTGCGATCATGCAAGGGAAGAAGGTTAATTGGGCTGAGTTTGTCTACAAAGACTCTGCCAGAATGTGATGAACAAGACCTTTAAGGAGGATGGGTCTTTTGGATGCTCACTTGGATATGGCCATGTGATTGGCCATTTGCTGAAAGCGAAGGGTGTTGCTCTTCGTCAAGGCAAGCCCTTTCACGTGAACAAGAGGATGTTCAGGGCAAACCTTTCCGGTGCCCAAAAGAGAGCTCATGCGAAGAAAGCTGATACTAGTGAGGGGGAATCAGCGGACCCCGAAGAAACAACTGAGACCTCTCCCCCAAAGAAGAGAGTTGCCACTCCAGCTAAGACAAAGAAAGCACCTGCTCCCGCAGCATAGTCCAAAGCACCTGCCCCTGCAGCCGAGTCCCCTGCCCGAGCAGCCGAGACTCCTGCCCCTGCAGCAGAGACAGAAGAAATCTCAAATCCCTTCTCAATTCCCTGTGTTCACTTTTGAGGAACCAGAGGATGTTGAACCAGAAGTTCCTCTGCTCCCATCAAGGAAGAGACGGCTGTTCAGACGATCTGAACTTGAAAAGACAGCTGAATCTGCTACCCAAATTTTAAAAAGAAAAAAAGCGAGATCGATGACATTCAAGAAGAGCAGTCTCCTGAAGTTATTGATGAATCCGCAAAGTCTGCTGAGGATGATAAGCAGAGACCTGTTGAAGACCCAGCTGTGCGAAAGATAGCTGAGGATAAAGAAGCAGCTGAGACAACTGAACCTGTTGTTGAAAAAGTTGTCTCCCCGCCCACATCTGATGCTGCTGCTTCTGAGGAAGAGCAAAGTCTTCTACCTCCCATTCCAGAAACCGGAGGTGAGGGTGAAGATGGTGATGATGATGTAATCATGTATTCTCCACTTCCAGATATTCAACGACGTATACGAGAATGGAGAGCATGGAAGTTGGATCAGTCAAGGGTGCAGTTCACTCGCCCTGAGTTTATAGAAGAAGAAGAAGAGTTGCTCCTATTCCTTGGTGTTGCAACTGTTAGACAGGCTCTCGACGAAGACAACTGCATTGATATCCTCCGCATCATAAAGGCGGATGGAAAGGATAAAGCTGAGGAGCAAGCCCGAGCATTGGAAAAATAAAAAATATGCGAATTTATAGGCTCTCCAAATCACACTCAAACACATCTTGATGTGCTTTCAGAAAGTGATGAGGATATGGATCCCCTTTGCTAAGAAGAAGATATACGGCAGTCGTGAGGGAATCCAGAGCCATGCATGAGCAGCGTCTGGTTGAAGGCCCAGGAGAGTCCTCACAATCTCTCATGCACATTGATCCTCTAGGAGTGGTACAACAGATTGCATCAGATATCGTTGCATCCACGTCCCCTGTACAATCAGAGGATGACTCCAAGGGAGCTGGCGATGAAGCTGGGAAGTTGGGAACCTAAGCTGAGCTACCCCCTGTAGAAGGTGTTCTCACACCTGCCCCAACGGCTGAGCACTCAATGGATAAAGTCGCGTCTCTGGAGAAGAGTGACCCCACAATCAGTCACTCAGCTGAGGGGGAAACTTTCTCCACCACAGTAGGGTTGGAGGTTGATGTGGGAGACTCATCTTTGAAGCATGGAGGCGAAGTTGAGAAAGAAAGTGAACATCAGCAGAGTGACATTGATAAAGCTCGGACAGTTGAGTCTGTCCCAGCTGAAGTGTCAGCTGCTTTGAAGGCCAATGATGCTGTTATCACAGTCGAAGCACAGGATGGAGATGCCCCGGGAGTTAACACTCGGGGCATAGAAAGTGCAATCCAAGGGGTTGAGACTCCTCTGGATGCCAACGTCCAAGACCCCAAGACAACTGAGTCTGTCGAAGGGAATGTAGAAGGCCCTGCTGCAGTTTAGACTGCTAAGGGTACTGAAGGCCTTAGGGAGGTTGAGACTTCCCTAGGTAAGGACAAGGATGCAGTTGAGAACATACCTCTAGTCGAAGGAACTGCCACAGATGAAGTCATTGGTGCCCTTCAGGACTCCCAAGAAAATATTGATACATCCTTTCTGGGATCCGAAGATGAAGCAGAGTCGACACCAATTACAGAGGATGTTCACAAATCTCAGAGCCAAGTCAGTGAAAAGACGGCTCCTATGAGGTTTAACTTTGATGATGAGCCAACTCCACAAGTCTCATCATCATCTGATGACGCTGATGATATAGCAGAGGACCAGGTAATTCATTTAGAAAAATCTACTGAGACCGAGGAAGCTGTTCAGATAGCTGAGGCTCAGTCAGCTGGGTAAAATATCACCAATGCCCCAGTGAACCGAAAGTCATCTGTGAGCTCCTACAACTGCAGCGAAGACGACTCCACCGGCTCGATCCACGAGCTCCACATTTTGTGACATCTGCCAATGAAGCTGCCACAACTGAGGCACACGGAGCTGAGTCATCGCAGACACAAAATCAGCAATACATACCATATGTGCGTGATGATGTCTTTCAAGACATGTTTCCCTTCACCAAGAACCTGCCTGAATTAGAAGAAGAGTTAGCTGCTGAACAAAGGAGATACATTGTACGAGAAGATCCCATCATTCCCCCCGACACAATTGTTCCAGTAGACTTTAATTATGATGCAGAATGACCGACAGCTGAATCGGGTGAGACAGCTGAGATTCGTGAATTCTTCAAGAAGATCTGTGAGGAGATTGAGAAGATAGAAAGACATCAGGCCTCTCTAGATTTACGTCTTGACATTCGTGATGCCACTCTTACAGCTGATTTGAGAGGGACTGTGGTGCGAATTAGGGAATGGAGTCAATAGCAGACTGCGATGAGAATCAAGCAAGTATGGTATTTCAAAGCCCTATATGGAAGAATGCTCGTATGGAGTGCAGATAATTCCATGATTAGGCAAAGGATGAAGGAGTATATTGAAAGGTTAAACCAGTTTCACAAGATAGATATGGAGATGCTGCAACAATTTCACAAGAATGAAATTCTAAGACTCGAGATCCATGAATGACAAATTCAGCATTTTCATGGCTGAAATGAAGCTAGTCATAGCCGAGTCGAAGGCAACTCGTTCAAAATTTCGGGCCGCATATGATACAGCAGACTCCAAGCACATTTCTACGCTAAGCAGACTGGATTTTATCCTTAGCGGTATGTTCCCTGGGGTTCCTCTCTCTTTTGATGATGCCAAAAAGGGGGAAGAAGAGTTCCTCAAGGGATTAAAAGAAGAAAAGTTGAAGAAAAATGCAATTGAGATGAAAAACGCAGCTGAAAAGAAAGATGCAGTTGAGGGGGAGGGAAGTTCAAAGCAATTGCAATTGATGTATGCTGAAACCGCTCAGCAAGGTCATGTTACTGCCTCCATACTCAGCAAACTCCCTGTGACTCTACCAATCGAGCACGCTGCTGTGCCAATGGCAGAGAAAAGAAAGATTATTGAAGCAGAGTTTGCAGAGTTAACTGAAAACCAGGATGCTCGCGTTCAGGAAGTAATGAAACAATATGGTGGTCTTCCAGCTGGAAAATATCAGGATGCTATACCTGATGATGGATCTGAGTCTAGATCGGTTGAAGAGTTCAAAACACTCGAATCAAAAGGCTACTTCCAAGGAATGGCTCTGGCTCAAGCATGGGATTTGTATTGGGAGAAAGGTCTAGCACTATGTCAAGAAGCGATAAGCGTGAGTGATCTTCAAAGAGTCACTCAACTGGAAAGTAGAAGACCCCAGTACAGTACACACCCAGAGGTAGAGGAAGAGCTGTGTCAGGTAGAGGGAGAAGTGGTGGTGGAAGAGGTTCCCTACCTCGACCAAAACCCAAGGATCTAGAATACATAAATCCTCACAAGAAAGGCTTGATCTACTGGGCTGGATATGATCACCTAGCCAACCGAGAAGTGGCAAGGAAGAACGCTAAGGCAATAAGAAGACAAGAAGAAGAAAATGAAAGGCAAACACGAGAATAGTTCGTGAGGAAGCAAAGGGATGATGCATCCAAACGGGCCTATGAAAAGAAGAAAAGAAGGGAAGAAGAAAAGAAGAAGAGAAAGAGAGCTGATGAGGACGAGGAGCGCAAGAGAGCTGAAGAAGAAAGAGGAAGGAAGAAGCGAAGGCGTTGAAGTGTTGCTGCAAACCCCTTCATGTATTACTATTGTAAATACACTCATGTAAGTCGTCTTTAATAAACTTAGTGAATTTTTTTGTAATTTTTCACTCTGTATGTATTCTTGTATCTTAGCTTAGATGCATGTATATTGCTCTGATAAATAATGCTCTGATACTAAATGTAAACAGCCGTGTAAAGGACAAGAATGCTATGATCAATAAAATGATCTATTTTAAGCATACATTCATTGTTACTGCATTGTCTGTATGTATCTTTGCTGTTTATGTTTTGTTGAATGTTTTTAAGTTTTGGCATCATCAAAAAGGGGGAAATTGTTAGGAAATTTATTAAGTAGATTTTGATGATACCATGTAAAACTTAAGCTAGGAAGTTGGCACCCCATTTCCTCGTAATTTGTATTGTAATAGATAGGGCTCGAAAAGCTTTGTCAAGTCAGCTATGCCAAGGAATACAAGAAGTCAATTGCTGACTGGATTGAAGACTTTGTTGTGTGTCAGCTGAGTATGACCAAGTAGGAAGTCAAGGACTCGACTGAAGAAGTGTCAGCTGAGGAACATCTGTAAGAAGTGTCAGTCAAGTTATCTCAAGAAGCCAAGTCTCAAAGTTGAAGTGACAGTTGAGTCATCCAATGACTAGAAGCTGCTCAAGTCACCTGGTGTAAAGACAACCATCTAGTCAAGACAACTAACTTAGATCCGTTGATTAAAGTGAAGAATGTTACTCAGAATAGTAACATGTCAAAGCTGTCAGGTGTAAAGTGTTAGTCCCAGATTTGTGCAAATGGAATAAACCAATGGGAAACACTGCACCGTGTGTCAGATAATCTGCATTGCTGCAAGACATTTAATATGAGGAAATGTCAACATCAAGGACTGCAGACAAGACAAGCCAACAAACACAAGTGACTTTTGAAATTAGCCTATCTCTTCAACGGGCAAAATTTCAAAAGTACACTATAAAAGGCTGAGGAATTTATTGAGAAGAGGTTACCTTGATAACCTGAACAATGAACAAGCAAGCAATATTCAAGTATTTAACCTGCAATAGTTTTAAGTACATTCAAGCAAATCCTCAAGCCTGAAACTCGAAGAAAATCGATCCAACACAAGCTGTGAAGGAAAGACAACTTCAAATCTGTTGAAGAGGAAACTTTTAAAGAATCAAAAGGGGTCTACTTTCCAAGGAGGATTGTAGGAAGGTTCAAGGTTGAACCAGTATCAAGTTTGTTGTAGGGCTTCGTGATCAAATCCAAGAACTTGAGAAGTGAGTCAAGTAGCAAGGCGTTTACTGTGAAGAAGTCGAGTCACAAGAGAAGCCAGGTTTGTGTGATCAATCTTTGTCTCAGATCTGTTCACCACTTTGAAAGCGATCTCACATTTAGTGGATTCCTCCGGGAGTTGGAGAAGAGAGGATTAGAAGAATTAGCCATCTTCGAACCTCTATAAAAACATTTGTGTCATTTACTTTCAGCACATTTATCTTTCTTGCATACTTACGTCATATTTACTGTTAGAATCATATTTGCTATCCAACCGTTTAATAACCAAGTGCTAAAAATCAAGTGTTAAAACAAGCTAAAATCTAATCAAAGAGTGTTAAGTCTTTCGCTGATAAAACCAAACCAGCAAAGTTAAGTTTAGGGTAAACAACCGAGTTATTCTATCAACAGCTCTATCGAGTCTGTTGAGTGGCTAACTTAGCTGAATAACCACCTTAGCTGTCCCTCAAGGACACAACTGTTTGAGTCAACTCTGTTTTAATTTTAAAAGGACTAAAATCGAAAATTTGGTAAAGTTTATTCAACCCCCCTTTCTAAATCTTACTCACACCCCTTGGGACCTACAATGATGGTTTCCTCGAGGCAGTCATTCGTCTCCCTGGTCATGTGGGCATCCATCTCCCACTTGTACTGGTCGTCGCTGGCGCGCTTTATCTTCTCACGTGTGCTGTCTAGGCGCTCCTAAAGTAGCTGGATCTGGTCTCGCGAGCGTGAATAGTGCACTCGCGGTCTTTGGCTACGAGTGTCAAGTTGTTCTTCTCCTCTTGGCTCTTCGCCAGGAGGTGCTCCAATTCCCAGACACGGTGGCGCTCCCTTAGTAGCTCGGAGTTGGCCTAGATGAACTCCTGGTGCCAATGCGTCTTCACCCCTTGTAGTAGTCTCGCTTGGCGCGAGTCTCGAATACCATCCACCAGGTCGGCGCCTCCGGCTCCATCCTGGTCAAAACACAACTAAGGTTTGTCAGATGAGTATAAGTAGGAAGATAGAGAACAACAAGCAAACTAGTCAAGAGTTAATTAAGTTAAGACAACTATTACTATGGAATCTCCAATTACATAAATTCTTAACTCAGTCTAAGCATCAATGATACGACTCTCCATAATACATCATCGAACTTAGTATTGGTTCTATGTCCTTTTGAAATTGATTTCAAGCTTAAATAGTTAAGTCGCGGTACTACCCAACACAGACCGATGGTCCTATCCTGGGTCAGCTCGGTGTAAGTTTCCATCTTACTAGTCGAGCTCTGATACCACTTAAACTGTCATGCCCCAAACAGGAATGCGACGATGATCCACAACTTAAATACAAGTAAACCAAACAGTCTAGACAAATATGAACAAAACCTCAAATGAAATAGAGTCAAATAGCAGCGGAAATAAAATACAAGTACGAATTACAACTTACAGTCCAACAAATATCCAAATCTCATCCCAAGTACACAACTAAAGATAACAACTTAATAGTCAAAGGGTCCTACGCCGTTAGGTTACATCTTAAAAGGAAAGACAAAAATAAAATAGTCCAATAATAGCAAACAATAGAAGGAAACAAATACAAAGGCGAAATACGGAGAGATCACTCCGTAGCTTGATCGGCATCGTCAACGAAATCTTCATCTGGCCGTTAGAAAAATAGGAGGGGATGAGACAAAAATTCTCAGTGGATGAGGTGAACGTGTGCGAGTGTGGCGATATACATAAATGCACGAAAGCTATTGTATGAAAAATGCGTGAGTCATGATGCGTATTTCACACACAGTTCACAAGCGACTTGATATATATCTAAAATAATATACTTATACAGTTTTGATGAAAAAATTCGTGATCACACAGGCACTTTATGTGATTCAAGCAAGATAAATAAGTTGCGTGCGGAAACGTAACGCCAATCCATGCAAGACAAGTAAGCGGTTGATTTGTACGGATTTGTAGCGCCAACCAAAGTAAATGGGTCCGAGAAACTCCAGAATTGTGTGGATCAGATAGCGATTCCTTCGTTCTTCCTTGTAACTCCTTGAGTAAGATGGTCCAAGACTTGTCACCTTATCGCTTCATAGGCAAAAACAAATCCACAGTAGAGCTAGCTAGGCCCGGATTGTCATAATCAGGATTATACCTCAAGTACTACAACCCGCTTTCCTTGGACAACTCCGTCCCTCAGTTGCGGGATTAGGACGATGGGGCCGGAGAGTGGAATAGCAGCCGAGCTGGCCGGTTCCATCGCTGACGTATCCATTCCGACTGTGAGCTCGACACACCAAGTTGACTCAGACAAGAATATAATCATAAGTACATGATGTCAACCCGATAGTCGAGTAATTTGGATGAAGATAATTATCGGGAGGATAAATAATCTTCGATAACTTGAAGAATTAGGTGGGACATAAGTCCTGTTGTAGATTAGAATTATTGTCAAAGGTGTATTTCCAGGTACATGGACTATATAAGTCCTGAAAATTTCATTTTGGTCCTCAAGTTTAATATTTTACATTTTGGTCCCTCAAGTTTAGTAAAATTATTTTCTTAGCTTAAAACACTTGATTTTTGGAATACCTTTAAAATATGTATTTTCAAGTCCCTAAAAGTTAAATTTTCAAAATTTTAAATGGAGTGCTGGTACAGTTTGAATTTTGCACTTTAGCCTTTAAACTTCCAAAGTTTTACAAACTAGTCCTTGGGCTTTCAAAGGTTGATTTTATTTATCTCCAAACTTTTAAAACTTTATTAAAATATCTAAATATAATTATTGAACTTGAGTATAGTCAAATTTCGAAAATTGCTGAGGGGTCTCTTAAGTTTTATTTTCTTGCAATTAAGTCCACCAATTTGCCATTTTTCCATTTTAAGTCCAAAAATTCAAATTTAATCAATTAAGCTCAACTTTTCTAGGTTATAAGGCAAATAATACATGAATAACAAGGTTCATGAACATGCATATACATCTCACCCAAGAATTCATCAAATAAAGCAATAAATTGTACATGCATGCACCTAAATTGCAATAAATAGTATTTTTGAGCAACACTTGCGAATTTTTGGAATTTAACACTTGAAATGAAAATGAAATACATTATATATATATATATATATCTCAAGCTCTCAAAAAAAAAGACTACATGCATTTTAAAGAAAAACACTTAGGAGGTTGAAATATTTTTTTCACTCACCTTAAAATTTGGATTGTTGGTGAAAAAAAGGAAGAAATCACAACTTGAATTAAGCTCACTTAGGTCATCTCCTAAGTCAAGAATATAAAAAAAAAAGAGTTAGAAAAATTAAGGCTTGAATTAAGAAAAAAGAAGAAGGTGAAGAAGATGACAAATACGACACTTACCTTGTATAGTGGTCAATGTGAGTCAAGTAGAAACTTCAAAATTGAAGTTCTTGCTCACCCTTAAAGAAATCTTCTAAGGTCAGGACCTATTTCTCAAAAATAAGAATAGGGTGTCAAAATTTGAAAATAGAAAGGAGAAGAAGAAAAGATGTACTATAACCCACTTTCTTACCTTGTAGTCCAATTCTTCATAAAATTTTGAGGTCCTTGTCAAGATGATCACAAGGCTCTAATATCTTCCAGTGGTCTCTAAGTATACCTCAAACCAAAAATTAAACTTAGATTAGGAGGTGGAGAGAATAAACTAGATGATATCAAAAATGGATTGAAGAAGAAATTTTTCTTATCTTGTAGGAGTAAGTTTTGAATTTTTTGAGGCGTAGAAGGAGGAGCTCCTGTATTTTTGTTAAGTGTTTAAGAGTAGAAGAAGACAATATGTAGAGAGAGGTAGGAGGATTTTTAGAGAGAATGAGGAGAATTGCTAACAAGAGAGAGGGAAAAGTTGGTGAAAATGACCAAATTGTTGCACAAAAATGACCTTATGGCCAATCACAGTCAAGAGAGGGAGAGGGGAATTTTTTTTTCTTGGTCAAGGCTTGAATTGTGTCTCTTGCATGAGGACAATATGCAAGTCAAGTTATGGGCTTAATTGTCTGGGAATTGGTGAAGTATGGGTGTTGATGAAGAATAAGGAGAATGTTGGGTGAGTGGGAATATGTTGTACACATGGCTGTCCACTCTATGCTTGTATGTGGTATCCATATATATTTTTTTTTGGTCCCAAAATTGATATTAATAGGTGTATAATATCAATCTCCAATAATTAATAGTGATTCTCATAATCACTTATAAGTCTCATGATCACTTATTTTAAATCAAATTCTTATTTCTATAGGATGTAAGTCTCTAAAATAAATGGTCTCTTAAAATTATAAGGTGTCTAATAAATACACAAATAATAATAATAATCAATCAAGTGATCATTAAATGTGAAATAGAAATAATAAATGATCATTAATCACAAGCAATTGATCAAATAAATAAAAAATAAAATTAAATGCGAAAAATATATTATTAATATTTATCCGTCAAAGTGACGCGATAAAGTAGTCAAATTAATACATAGGCGATAAGTGAAGTAAATACACGCTCGAAAAATTAAGGGCTTTCACATGTCCAGTAGCCCGATTGCTTTATTTTTAAAGCCCATTACAAACTACAAAATAATAATTAACTATTTATTATATTTTTTATTTATTATGATTTTTTCATTTTATATATGCAACATGGGTGCCAAACTAGAAATTCCAAAAACAAATGGTTAATTTGATATATTATACGTCAAAAACCAAAAAAAATGTGAATTGTTTTTTAAAAAAAAAGATAAACATAATAATGCAGTACATATTTGAAAAGCTAATTTTACATAGTTTTATTATTTAAAAAGTGAATATTTAAAGAAAATTGACTACCAAAAATAATGAAATACCAAATATTTATCACTTCTTATTTTTACATATATTTTATTGCTATTTATAATAACTACAAATGGCCGGGAAAAAATCAACATACTATTTCCAACGACTTCTCTTTATATATATATATGCATTATACTTGAAAGGGGATACGTGAATGGTTTTTTTTATATATGTAACAGTGAATTATTATAGCTCTAATATGATTAACTCTTTTGTTTTTTGTAGGTTTATTTAGCGTTATTTTGTCTATGACATTAACTACAATTGATATCAGAGGGAGGAAAAGATGTCAGGAGGCCGAAATATTTTTGTTGGACGTGTCTCTATTATTAATATCAATCGGACTGGAGCTCTTAATATTTTAAATCCCTCCGTATTGCACACTACATATTGTACACGGATCACACAATTTCCAAACTTCTTGGTGTGTCAAACCCAATGTTTGATCTATATCTATATATATATAATAGAGACTAGAAACCTTTTTCCCGCCTAAACCACCTTACTAAAAAAAGTAATAAAAATCTGTGACAAATAAGATATAATAACTGATTTGGGTTTCGTTATTTTTGGTAGTCAATGATTATTGTGCCAACAATATTTATATTTCCTTTATATAAATACCTTTTTGAAATTATACAAAAATAAGATGGAGTAAAATTAACTTTCTAAGTCTATGTGTACTGCATTAATTATTATATTTGCTCTTTTCTTTTTCTTTTTAAATTTTAATAATTATTTCGTTTTTATCCATTTTTGACGTATAATATATCTAATTAATCATATTTTTACGAACTTCAGTTTGACACCCATATTGCATTTATACAATAAAAAATAAATATAAAAATAAAAATATAAGATATATTTACTCATTATTTTGTAACTGTTTTAAAAATTACGTATTCGGGCTATTGAATATCAATTTGTATATTATGTACTTTAGCTATTTATTATATATATATAGTTGTTATTTGGGCTTAGTCCATTTTTGCTACAAATGTAGGATTCAACATGGGTGTATGCCAGATCAAGGATGCTAAATCAAATGAAGTTGTGCTATCAGGAACAAAACAGAAAAACATGTTTGCTAGCAAAGTGTACAATCGAATAAAGTTGGATGTGGCACAAAAAGCTGAGTCACCTGAATTTCAAGACAATCAACAAGCTTGTAAGGAGTCATCTTGTGGAAGGATTGCCAGACTCAGTTTACAAGTAGGAAAGCATTTGTGATGCATGCCAGATGGGAAAACAAATCAAGTCATTCAAGGATAAGCCAAGTCCTTCTTCAACCAGGATCTTGCATGTATTGCATATGGATTTATTTGGTCCTGTTGAACCAGCTAGTATCAGTGGAAAGAAATACACCTTAGTGGTGGTCGATGATTACTCAAGATACACATGGACCATTTTATGTGTAAAAAGAAGGAAACTTTGCAGAAACTTCAACAACTTATGAGGAGAGTTCAAAATGAGAAGAGTCAAACCATTATCAAGATAAGGTCTGACAGAGGAACTGAGTTTGTCAATGGGATTATAACTCAGTATTGCACAGAGAATGATATTCCTCATGAGTTATATCGAGAATGGAGTGGTATTTGAAAGAAGAAAGCAGAACCCTCAACGGCCGTAAGGACCATGTTTTTGGGTTTGGATTGCCTAAGAGATTTTGGGCTGAAGCCATTAATACTGCCTGCTACACTCAGAATAGGTGTATGACCAATAAGCAGCTATCCAAAACCCCCTATGAAATTTGGACTCGAAGGAAGCCAAATGTTGGATATTTTCATATATTTGGATATTAGTGCTTCATTCACAACAATGGCAAAGACAACTTGAAAGCATTTGATGCTAAATCTAAGGTATCTTTTTGGGATACTCTACTTAGAGTAAAGCTTTCATAGTGTTGAACAAGAGGACTATGGTCACAGAAGAGTCTATCTATGTGGTTTTTGATGAACCTATTGTTAATGGAGAAGACATTGATAAGTTAGCTGACAAGATGAATCATCCAACTATTCAAAAGACATTGATGAGTTAGCTGATAAGATGAATCAGTGAACTATTCAGAAGAGTCCATATGTTAAGGCAGATATCAGAAGACTCAACCCAGATGAAGATGAGATAGCTGAATCTTATAGATAGCTGAATCTTAGAGATAGCTGGAAGGCTTGCAGCTGAATGATGATCAAGAGGAGGTGTTCAAGACAACTTAGCTGCAAGAAGACTTAATCCACCAGACTTACTCCAACCAGATGTAAGATGACTGAAAGACCATCCTCCAGAGTTAGTTATTGGAGATGTTAGAGATGGAGTAAGAACCAGATCCAGGACTCAACATGAAGCTATGTTCACTTGTTTCATTTCTCAGATTGAGCCAAATGATGCCTCACAAGCATTGGATGACACAAATTGGATTCTAACTATGCATGAAGAGCTGAATCATTTTGAAAGGAATAAAGTTTGGGAATTGGTTCAAAGGCCTACCCACCAAAATGTTATTGGTATTAAGTGGGTATTCAGAAACAAGATGAATGAACAACGATCTGTAGTAAGAAACAAAGCAAGATTGGTAGCCAAAGGGTATTGCCAAGAAGATGGTATATATTTTGATGAAACCTTTGCACCTGTTGCCCGATTAGAAGAAATAAGCATGTTTCTTGCTTATGATGCACACAAAAACTTCACAATCTATCAAATGGATGTGAAGAGTACACTTTTGAATGGATTTTTGGAAGAAGAAGTCTATGTGGAACAACCTCCATGTTTTGAGCAGAAAACTATTTGAGATAAAGTCTACAAGCTCAAGAAAGCTTTTTATAGTTTGAAGTAAGCACCAAGAGCATGGTATGACACACTGTCTCAATTTCTGACAGACAATGGATTCACCAAAAGTAAACTAGATAGAACACTCTTCAGAATTCAAGACGGGAAGAGTATACTGCTTGTTCAAATATATGTAGATAGGGATGGCAACGGGATGAGTAGACATGGGTACCCACCCACCCAGACCCTAATGGGACAGTTATGGGTAGTCTTTTTTTGGATTTACGATGGGCATGGGTTGAGGAATTACTAACCATTTATATACAGGTAGGGTATGGGTTTACCACTACTACCCGAACCCATTACCCCTTAGTAACTTCCACTTATTTTTTTCACTTGACATAATACATTTTTTCTTAGAAACCCAACATAAATTTTCATTATGTACAAAGAAGATATAAAGATTTCTTTTTTTTTTTCAATTTGTTATCATATCAACTCTCTTTTATCTTTGTCAAGCTTGATAGAACTACATGTCTGATGATGTAGTTTTATGAATTAAATCATCACTAATATCGATTCTGCAGTTTTAAGGAATGTATTGGTATATGTGTTGCTTTTAATTTAGTTGATGAATGATGATAATGTATAGTGACTTGCAAAATTGAAATGGTTATTTTTATATTTTTTAAAAATTTAACATATTAGACATTTTTTTCTAAAATATTTAGTTTTTGGTAGGGTGTCCATTTAAATAGTCATTTAAATATTCATATAATTATTTTTGTAAAATAATTGGGTTTTGGGTGGGTATGGGTAGTATTGGTATTAACAAATGGATTTGGGATGGGTACGGGTAATAGATATAATTTCTTAATCGGGTTTGGGATGGGTACGGGTAATATAAATATTATAGGTTTTGGGTACGGTTAACCTTAAATGGGTGGGTACCCTACCCGTTGATATCCCTATATGTGGAGGACATCATCTTTGGATCCGTAAACAAGCTGTGTGACAAATTCTCAAACCATAAGCAAGAGAACTTTGAGATGAGCATGATGGGAGAGCTGACTTTATTCCTAGGTCTTCAAGTCAAGCAAATGAAGGATGGAGCCTTCATAAGTCAAACCAAATATACTAGAGATTTAATGAAGAAATTGGGTATGGAAGAGAAGTCATCTGTGAAGATTCCCAAGAATACATTAGTGAAGATGGATATGGATGCAGAAGGAAAGTCCATTGATCACACAAGGTATAGAGCCCT
Organism: Rehmannia glutinosa; assembly: GCA_016081115.2. Classification (NCBI taxonomy): domain Eukaryota; kingdom Viridiplantae; phylum Streptophyta; class Magnoliopsida; order Lamiales; family Orobanchaceae; genus Rehmannia; species Rehmannia glutinosa. Next base: position 28,246,551 of record CM071930.1, read on the forward strand.
CATTAGATCATTGCTTTATTTGACAGCCAGCAAACCAGACATCACCTTTGTTGTAGGTGTATGTGCTAGATTTCAATCTGCTCCAAAGGAAAGTCATATGACTGCAGCCAACAGAATCCTAAGGTATTTAAAGGGATGTCAGGAAGTTGGCATATGGTATCCAAAGGAAGGAGGATTCAAGCTTGTTGGATATTCAGATTCTGCCTATGCTGGATGTAGAGTTGACATGAAGAGTACATCTGGTACCTGTCAAATGCTTGGAAATAGATTAGTTTCTTGGTTCAGTAAGAAATAAAACTCAATAGCTACATCCACAATTGAAGTAGAGTATATTGCTGCAGGCAGCTGTTGTGCCCAAGTTTTATGAATGAGACAACAACTGAGAGATTATGATCTGGAAGAAAAAGAGATTCCAATAATATGTGATAACACAAGTGCCGTCACAATTACTCTGAATCCAATATTGCATTCAAGAACCAAGCACATTGATGTCATATATCATTTTATAAGAGATCATGTTGAAAAGAAAGACATCACATTAGAATACATATCTACTGATAAGCTGATATTTGATATATTCACAAAGCCATTATGTGAATCACGATTTGAAGAACTTAAGAATGAGCTTGGATTGATTGAGATATTTTAGGAAGCTCAGAGGACTCAATTAAAAGGGTTAAAGATGAGAGAAATGCATATCAGAAGAGTTTCACATTCCAGCCAAGTGAAACAACTTATATGGCTAGTCAGTTGTATCGAGTTAGCTGGACAACTGAGTTATTATTCAGTCGAGTTAATGGAAGAGTGAAGCAGAGTCAAGTCATAAATGAAGAAAGCTGAGTCATTTATTAGCTAAGTGACAAAACACTGATCATTTTTCGTGAGGGAATTGTTTTGGGCTTGGCATCGCCGACAATTAATAATGCCAGTAAAAGCCTGCGACAATCTATCCATGATTGGATATAAATATTGTTGCATTTATTGCAGGAAAATTAATGCGGTTTCCAAACATGATCTCAACCGTTGATCTGTTTTAATCTTTTCAAATTCTAAAAACCGTCCTTTCAAGTCCCTTATATTGAGCAATTTGATTTTCTCTCTCCTCACACTTACACTCTTACTATCAAAGAAATCGAGTTTTTCTCTCTACGAAGAAGTTCAAACCCTAGTTTTCATTTCTCAAGATCAAGACTTAAAATGGCACCAACATACGATTCGCTAAGCTTTGCCGAGAAGATCCATACCGATCGACTATTGAATTGAAGGCCTTATCCAACAGGGTGTTGACAAGAAGTTGGCTAAGAAAATCGCGAAGAAACTTGAGAAAGTTGGACTCAAGAATTTTCTAACTATGGAGTTTTCTCATACCTACCTTGAAAAGGTTACCTTGTACTACGTGAATGCTGAGGTCCACGATGATGAAATTCGCTCATCTGTCAACCACAAGAAATTTAAGTTGACTGCTGCTGACCTAGCTGAACACTATTTTCTCCCTACCAGTGGTTTGAAGGAGTTAAATGGTAAGGACGTGGATTTGGTTGCTGCTTGGAAGGAAATAGCCAAGCCCGAGGTTGCTGCGAAACCAAACTACTCAGCTTTGAAGAAGCTGATTAAGGAGGAATACCACAAGCTTATAGATGTGGTAGCAAAGTGTATTGATATGAAGTTCGGCTCATTCAATCAGCTTTCAGCCTAAGCTGATTGTGATGGTGGCCATTATGGAGGAAAATGAGGTTAACTGGGCAAAGTTCGTGTTCGGTAAGCTGTGCCAGAATGTGCTAAACATGAAGGTTGCTTAAGATGGGAAGTTTTCCAGCTCACTAGGATATGGCCTGTCTTTAGGCCATCTAATGGAAAAGAAAACTTGTTCCTCTCCGCAATTGAAAAATCTTTCACGCGAACAAAAGATGTTTAAATCCAACCTCTTCAGTGCCCAGAGGCAGGCCCATGCAAAGAAGTCCGCAACTTCCGAGGGGGAATCAGCTGAGCATGTCCCCCAGAACACAACTATTTCTGCCAAAGCCCTCTGACCAGTCCCTCCCCAGTAGCCCAAAAAAAGATAATAGTTGTGCCTCGCAAGCCAGCTGCAAAGAAGCAGAAGATAGGGGAGATAGATTTTACAGCTATGGAACCAGAAAATGATGAGGCTGAGATTTCTCTGGAAAGAAAAACTAGGAGGAGACTGGTGAAGAAGTCTGATTAAGCTGCTGAGCCAGCTGAGTTGGGAACTGCTGAGAAGGAAGAAGCTGAAGTTGAGAAGCAGAAGATAGTAAAGGATGGAGATGTTTGAAAACACTGAGAAAGAATCTCAGGCAACTGCTTAACCAAATACATAAGAACAAGAGACATCTATCAGCCAAACAGCTGAAACATCAGAAAAAGACACATCTGAGACGAGGCAAGAAGAGTTAGCTATGACATCCCCTCAGACTGATGCAATTGTTGTTGAGGAAGGCAAGGCTGCTGAAGAGCATATGCAATTGGATGATGATTATGACCTTCAAATCTTATCCCTGCATATCCAGACCTTCAAGAAAGACGACCATAGGGAGGAAGCTAAGTGTGGCCCGATATCAATTCGAAATGCATGAGTACATAGGGAGGAAGAATACCTCCTAGAGTTTTTGGAAAATGTTGCTATTTGCCTTTCTCTCGATGAAGATTTTTACACGACCATTCTTTATGAGAAGAAGGATGAGGAAAAGCTCAAGAAGATTGAGAAGGCCAAGGAAGTTGAGGAATCCCTAAAACCTCACTCTTGTCCTTTCACTAATGTTCCTGAAAGTGCCTTGCAAAGTGCGAGCGACAATGATATGGAAGTGGTGGATGCAGTTAACCCAATCGAGAAGGCTGAGCTGCATCAAGCACTGAAAGAGTCTAAGGAGATGCATGAGCAATCATTTCTCAGGGGCCCATGAGAATCATCCTATATCTCTCCTACCCCTGATATTCTTGAAGTGGTGAGGATAATCAACGCCTCTACCTCACTAGCACATTCTGAAGGACTCACCAATGAGACTGGCGATGACGCTAGGGACGAAGATGTAGTTGGAAACTTAGCTGAGCCAAGCCTTGTGAAAGTTGTTGATACACCTTCCCAGACGGCTGACAACTCAAAAGGAATAGCCGAGTCTCAAGTGTCAGTTGACCCCGCAGATCGTGATTCAACTGGTGCGCCCGCTGAAGGGGAAACTGAACACACCACATCTGGGTTGGAGGAAGCTGTGGGAGACCTCACTAAATTGAAGTTGGGAGTCGAAAGTGAGACTGAAAAATAATAGCAGAGGGGGATTGACAACGCTCAGATGGATCAGACTATCTCAACTAAAATTCCAACTGCACTGTAGGCCAAGGAAGTTGCTGAGTCAACCGAGGCAAAGGATGGACAATAGACCATGGCATTTGAGACTGTTGGTCATGAAAGTGCAATCCTAGAGGTTGAGACCTCGAAGGATGCCAATGTCCAAGAGCCTAATGCAGCTCTGTCTGCAAAAGGGATAGTTGAAGGCCTTACGGCAGTTCAAACTGCTATTAAGGTCACTGAAGGCCTTAAGGAGGTTGAGACTTTCTTGGGTGTTGCAATGGAGAAAGGAAAGTTCCATGTTTCTGCAAAGGCAGGAAATCAATGCTTTACATGACTTTGATGATAATGTGTCAGTTGAGTTATTGGACACTGACAACGAAGCTGAGTCCACCCCCAAAGATCAAGCTATAGAGGACCTAGTTATTAAGGAACGAGTGGGACAATTGAATAAGGCACGTGGGGAGGCTGCCTTATCCAAATTTCAATTGGTTGATGGCCCACCGCCTATGGTGCCATCACAAACACATGATGGTGCTAAGGCGGCTGAGGCCAAGGATACTCAAAAGAAAGCATCTACTGAATCCAACGAAGTTGTTGAGACAATTGAGGATCAGTCAGCTCCGCAGGTTATCATAGCTGCGACTACTGATGAAGCTCCCACAGCAGAGGCACAAAGAGTTGAAGAAAGTCAGGGGAACAAAGGAAAGACTCCCAAAGGAGGAGTGGGAGATGTTCCTGAAGTCCTTAGTGATCTGTTTTCTGATTATTTTCTATTTGTGGAGGAGGTTCCGCTGGAAACCGATACTACCGAGAAATGTGAAAATTACACTGTCAACATAGATCCAGAAGAGTTCATTGGTCCGGATGATTTAAAGGTTGTGCCTTTTGGCTTTGATTTTGACGCTATATTACCAGAAGATCAGTTAGTTGAGGCAACAGACTTCGGAAAAGCCTTCAAGGCTATGTGTTCTGAGACATAATTTATGGAAAGAAGCCTTGTTGTGCTCAACCAAAAGTCAGACAACCTTGATGCTATGATTTCTGGAGATATTAGAGGAACAGTTATCAGAATTCGCGAATGTACTATGCAAACCAAAGCACTGAGAAGAGATCAAGTCAGCTATTTCAAATCACTTTTTGCAAAACTGGTGATTTGGATTGGTAACCAGGCTTAGTTCTAGCAGAGGCAGCGAGACCACATCTTCTGAATGGACCAGGCACATAAGACTGACATGGAGTTGCTGAAGGCTCAATATAAGAAGGATCTTCAGAACATGGAGAGCACTGCGAGCTGAATTGATGATTATGAATGTAGAGATGAACTCTCTAAGATCTGAGCAAAGAGCAGCTTACTCAGTCACACATGAGAAGTCGGATAAACTTCTAATTCAAGCTCCTCAAACCTCTCTAGTTGGTGATGATGCCAAAAAGGGGGGAAATGAAAGCAGTAGTAAGGGGGATGTTAGGAAATTTATTGTTAAGATTTTGAGGATACCATGTAAAACTTAGAATAGGAAGTTGGCACCCCATTTTTCTTGTATTTTTCTGTTGTAATAGATACATCTAAAAGAGCTGAGTGAAGTCAGCTATGTCGAAGAATACAAGAAGTCAACTGAAGACAAAAGTGAAGACTCCACTATGTGTCAGCTCAGTATGGTCAATATGGAAGGCAAAGACTCGACTGAAGGAGATACATCTGAAGAACAGTTGTGTAAAGGATTTGGAAGTGTCAATCAAGTCAGCAAAGTGCCAAGTTCAACAGTTGAATTGACAGTTGAGTCATTCCTATATGATTGGGGTAGACTCAAGTCAAAGGGGTAAAAGCAGCAGTCAAGTCAAGACGACTGACATTGATCCATTAGAAGGAAGTCAAGGATATTACTTAATATAGTAATAAGTCCAAGCTGCTAGGTCTTAAACCTTTTGGCCCAGAAATATGAAAAAGGAATAAACAAATGGGAAACACTAAAGCATGTGTCAGGCCCTGTAAAACTGCAGAGTCATTTAATACGAGGAAGGGTCAACATCACAATGCTGCAGGCCAAGAAAAGACAAGCCAACGAACAAGAAAGTGTCATTTGAAAATAGCCTATCTCTTCAACGAATAAATTTTCAAATGAGCACTATAAAAGGCGGAGAAAGTATTTGAGAAAAGGTTACCAAGCACGATTTACATGAACGAATCAAGCAATTATCAAGAAAGCATAACCTGCAATATTCTCAGAGCTTATCAATAAATTCCTCAAGCCTAAAACTCGAAGGAACTCAATCCAACACACAATGTGAAGGAAAGATTACTTCAACCAGTTGAAGAGGAAAGGTTTCAAGAACAAAAAGGGGTCTACTCTCCAATTTTGAAAGAGTCTGTAGTAAGGTTCAACATAGAACCAGAAGTTTCAAGTTTGTTGGAAGGCTCTTTTTCAATTCCAAAGGCTTGAAGGTAGCTGAAGTAGCAAGGCAACTATCTTGTGAAGAAGTTGAGTCGCAGGAGAAGCCAGCTGTGTGATCAAAGCTATCTCCAGACTGAAAAACTGCTTTTTAACCTGATCTGTTACTTAGTGGATTCCTCCAGGAGTTGGAGAAGATTGGATTAGATGAATTACCCCATCCTCGAACCACTATAAAATTTGTTTGTGTCATTTACTTTCAACATTTATTTTATTGCATATTTTCATATCTGTTGATAAGTTTTATTGTTATCCAACTGATAATAACAAGTGTTAAAACTAAAAACGTGCTTAAAAATTTACAAAGGGTGTTAAGTCTTCCGTTGTATAAAATCAAATCAACTAAAAAACCAAATGTTAGCTGATGCAGCCAAGTTATACTATATACACCTTAGTCGAGTCTGTTGAGTTGGTAACTTAGCTGAAGAACGCCAACCTAGCTGTCCCCCAAGGACTTAGCTGATTTGAGTCAACTCTGTTTAAATCTTTAAAAGGACTAAAAGTGAAAATTTGGTAAGGTTTATTCAACCCCCTTCTAAACTTACACCACACCCCTTGGGACCTACAAGTGGTATTAGAGCGAGTTGGTTCATTGAGCCTTCCGTCACTGGTTATTGAACTAGATCTCAATCTTTTTCAAAGGGTTTAACACTTGTGTTTTCAAAGTCTTTCATTTCATAAAGCAAAGTTATTATTATGGAAGCCAATCTTATTCGTATTCCTATGTTTACTGTGGAAGAGTTTGATGACTGGAAGATTCGTATGCAGCCTCACCTATCAGCTTTTCATGATGAAATGTGGCTTGTGATAGAGGATGGGTCATTGCAAATATTCAAAGTTAACACTGATGTAAGAAGAGCACTTCAAGATGAAGGACAGGGTGCTGCAGCAGAGCCTAGACCAACCATTGTTGAGAAACCTCACTGCGAATGGACAAATGAGGATAGAAAGAGATACAAGTGGACAATGTGGCCAAAGATATTCTCTACAAGACATTGGACAAGGCTATGTTCAATAAAGTAAAGTCTTGTAAATCAGCTAAAGAAATCTGGGATAAGCTAACCCTGATTTGTGAAGGATCAAAACATATTAAAAAGAATAATTGACTGTTGTTGTTCAAAAATTTGAAAATTTTAAAATGCTTGCAGGTGAAAGTCTGGATCAGCTGGATGCCAGATTGGCAGAGATTACAAATGAGCTTTCAGCTCTTGGGAAATAGTACACTCAGAAGGAGATGTGCATGAAGATTTTAAGAGCCCTCCCAGTTGAATGGGAAATGAAGGTCATGGCCCTGAAACACTCAATGGACCTCTCAAAAACATCAAATCATAAGCTATTCTCAAACCTTAAAGCCTATGAATTTGATCTGAGAAGAAAAGAGAAAGAGGAAACAATTGTACCCAAGACATCTGCATTGATGGCCATTGAAGGGAAGAAAGTTGAGCCAAAGGAAACCATTAACCAGGAGGAAATTGCTCTCATGGTTAAAAGATTCAACAAGTTCTTTAAAAAGAACTACAAAAGGAACATGGGAGAGACCTCCAAGAGACATTCATCACCTTCCAAAGCAAGGGAGGATAGGCCACCCAAGAGAGCTGAAAATAAAAAATCTGACTATTAGAGAGTTGGTAATCAGAGAGCTGAAAGAGCTAATCAGAGAGCTGAAAACCTGTGTTGGAATTGCAGACAACCGGGATACTTTGCGGTTTACTGTTCCTATCCACCAGTCAACAAATACAGAAATGAAGAAGAAAGAAAAGTCTTCAGGGAAAAAATACAAGAAAAGAAGAAAGCCATGTTGGCTGTTGAGACTACTGAGCCAGCCAAGTACAAAGAAGCAGCAGACTCAGATTGTAGTGAAGCAGACTACTCAAGTGATACAGAGGAAGAGGCTTTGATCTACCTCTTGGCTAAAAAACAAGATCAAGAAGATGAGGTACAATATAACTCATCTCATTCACATTCAAGTGATAGTGGACTGTGATACACACACTTCATCACCCACAGATCTTTATGATTCATTATGCAAAATGATGAAAGATTTTGAGCACATTAAAACCTTACACACACTTTTAAATGAGGAAAACATCCAGCTTAAAAGCCAAACTCACAGCTGACTAAAAAGCTGAGTACTCTGAGTCACATAGCTGATGAGAACACTAAGCTGAAGGCGGAAAATGCCAAGATCATAGCAGAGTTAGCTACTACAGAAAAGAGAGAAAAAGATCTTAAAAATGTGATTGCCTCATTTACAAAAGCATCTAAATCATTGGATGAACTTATAATGAGTCAAAAAGAGTGTGGAGATAAGACAGACATATGATTCAATTCCTTTGTGCATAGTCATGCTCCCAGAGTGATTTTGGAAAAAGGATCCTCAAGCAATGAGGGAATCCAAAGCCCAAAACACCATATGTTGCACCAACACCCACACCAAAACACAATCACAATCATACTAGCCTTGGATATAAGGGAAAAGGAAAGAAGCCAGTAGAGTATGCTCAGAGGACAGCTGAAAAGAAATTTAGTAAAGTCCATCAGCAGACTCCTAGCAGAAAATACTCTGTGAAAGCTAAACAGAGCTACCAAAAGCCCCATAAATTTCATCAAATAAATACATATGATGGGAATGGTAGAAACCATCCTAACCAAGCTAATTGGAATAACCATGTGAAATATCAGCATAGACCCATGGGATACAAGCCAAAGTGGTAAAGACCTCAACCTCAACAAAGGTCATTCCCAAGGCAAAAGAGCTATTATCAGCACACACATGTACCCAGGAACAACACTCAAAAATTCCACTATTACCCCAGGAAAGCAAATGCTCAAACACACACACAAGCATATTGACAAAAGAGACAGTTGTATGATCCTAAAAACCCCAAGCAATTTGCTAATATGCATTATGATTATGGAACTGATAGACGACAACCTCTTAGAGTCGATCATCTAGCTATAAGTTGGTTGGAACATCTTATAACACTATCCCCCCAAGACCCAGACAAGTATGGGTACCTAAAAATTAATTTCCTTGATTGCATGTTCAAGGAACAACTGAGTGTCAAGGAACCTGGTACATGGATAGTGGTTGTTCCAGACATATGACAGTAAACAAGAGAAATCTGTCAAAATTCAAGGAAATCAAAGGTACAAAAGTCATATTTGGAGGAAATGAAGCTCCAGGGGAAATCAAATGCACATGATTCATCAAGGAAAATGGATTGGATATCACAGATGTTGCATATGTTGAAGGTCTCAATTTCAATTTATTAAGCATCAACCAACTTTGTGATAAAGGCTACAATGTGGGATTCAACATGGGAGTATGCCACATCATGGATGCTGAATCAAATGAGAAGAACATGTATGTAGTAGATTGGTCAACTGCTACACCAAGCACATATCTGCTATCCAAGAGTACAACTGAATCAAGTTGGCTGTGGCACAAGAAGCCGAGTCACCTGAATTTCAAGACAATCAACAAGCTTGAAAGGAGTCATCTTGTGGAAGGATTGCCCGACTCAGTATACAAGAAAGAAAGCATATGTGATGCATGCCGATGGGAAAGCAAATCAAATCATCTTTCAAGGATAAGCCCAATCCTTCTTCAACAAGGATATTCCATCTGTTGCATACAGATTTATTTGGTCCTGTTGAGCCAGCTAGAATCAGTGGAAAGAAATACACCTTAGTGGTGGTGGATGATTATTCAAGATATACATGGACAATTTTCATGATTAAAAAGAAGGAAACACAACAGAAGTTACCTCAGCTGATGAGAAGAGTTCAAAATGAAAAGAGACAAACCATTATAAAGATAAGGTATGATAGAGGAACTGAGTTTGTCAATTGGATTATAACTCAGTATTGTGTTGAAAATGGTATTTGTCATGCGTTATTAGCATCACGGACTCAACAACAGAATGGAGTAGCTGAAAGAAGGAACATAACTCCCAAGGAAACTGTAAGGACAATGTTAGCTGAAGCTGGATTGCCTAAGAGATTTTGGGCTGAAGCCATAAATTAAACATGCTATACTCAGAATAGATGCATGATAAACAGGCAATTAACTAAGACTCTCTATGAGATTTGGACAGGGAGAAAGCTAAATATTGGATATTTCAAGATATTCAGATGTAAGTGCTTCATCCACAACAATGGCAAGGATAATTTGAAGGCTTTTGATGCTAAAGCTAATGAAGGTATCTTTTTGGGATACTTAGCTAAGAGTAAAGCTTATAGAGTGCTAAACAAGAGGACTATGGTCACAAAAGAGTCCATTCATGTGGTGTTTGATGACCCAAATGTGAATAGAGAAGACATTGATGAGTTAGCTGAGAAGGATGTCAACATAGCTGCGGCTTGGAAGGAAATAGCCAAGCCTGAGTCAGCTGCGAAGGCTGTCTATACAGCCAAGAAGGAGTTAATCAAGGATGATTACCACAAACTGATGGACACCATGTCCAAGTGCATGGATATGAAGTTCGGGAGGTTTAACCAGCTGTCTCGAACAAAGCTGGTGGTGATGGTTGTGATCATGGAAGAAAAAAAGATTAAATGGGCTGAGTTTGTTTTCAGCTTTATTTGTCAAAATGTGATCAATATGACCATCAAGGAGGATGGAACTTCTGGATGCTCGTTGGGGTATGGCCTGGTGATTGGCCATTTGATGGAAGTAAAGGGGATTGACCTGCGACATGGAAAGCCGTTCCATGCAAATAAGAAGATGTTCACGGCAAACCTTTCTGGAGCTCAGAGAAAGGAGCATGCAAGGAAAACTGAAACGAGTGATGGTGAGTTAGCTGACTTTGATGAAGACACAATTGCAACCGCTACATCTCTCTCTCCCAAGCCTATCCAGAAGAAGAGAGATGCTGCAGCTAATCAAGCCCCTGCCCCTATAGCCAAGTCCAAGAAGGCCCCTGCCCCTGCAGCCAAGCCAAAAACACCTACCCTAGCCGCCGAATCTGATGCACCTACCCCAGCAGCCGAGATCGAGAAGGATACCTCTAAGCCTTCTCCGATCATGAAGAAAAAGTGCACAGTTGTGCCTCACAAGCCAGCTGCTACAAAGAAGATAAAGAAGGTGGAGCCAGAAGCCACCATAGAGGAAGCTGAAGAGGATGAGATTCCTCTTGTCAAGACCAAGAGAAGGAGACTTTATAAGAAGTCTGACCTTGAGAAAGCTGAGTCTGCCACTCAGCCAGAAAAGCCGAGAAGACTACTGAAACTCAAGAAGAGCAGTCTAAAGAGAAGGATGGTGAAGATGCCGCCACCATGGACGCTTGAAGCTAGCGTATCGATCGTCAATGAGATTGTTGAAGACCCAGTTGCTTGTGAGACAACTGCAGAAATGCAAGGAGCTTAGACAACTAAATCGACCGAAGAAAGGGTTGTTCATTCCCCTCAGACTGATGTAAATGAAACTGAGCAGGAACATGATCCACTTGCCACGATTCAGAAAGAAGGAGATGACGACGATGTTATTATGCTATCTACTGTCTATCCTGATATTCAATAGAGATTGAGGGATTGGAGAAGATGGAAGCTGAGTTACTGCAGGCAGCAATTTGAGCAACCTGAGTACATCGAAGAAGAAGAGGAGCTCTTAAGCTTCCTAGGAAACATCTCTATCACCCCGGTCTCAATGAAGACATTTGTATGGATGCTCTTCGCGCCATAAAAGAAGATGAAAGCCTTGGAGAAGGCCAAAGCCCTTGAAAAGTCAAAATTGTGCATGTTCACTGGTTGTCTTGAACATCACATGGAATAAACTGACAACAGTGACTTGGAGGAGATCGATCCAGTTGTAGCAGCTGAGAAGGCTGAATTCTAACAGGCCATTAAAGAATCAAAACCCATGCATGAACAACAATTGCAAGAGGGTCCAGGAGAGTCTTCCCACCTCTCTCCTCGATCTAACCCCTTGGAGGTGGCGTAGAAGATAGTTGTTGACATTGTTGCCACCACATCCCCCATGCAATCAAGGAATGGCTCTCAAAGTTTGGCGATGAAGCTAGGGAAGGAGATGAAGTGGGCACCCTAGCCAATCCAACTCTTGAAAAAGGTGTTAAGACACCTGCCCCCATGGTTGATCACTCAGAGGGAAAAAACAGTCGAGTCTCAGGAGCAGAGCAAACCCACAACTTCTAGCTTAGCTGGTGAGCCAGTTGAGGGGGAAACTCTCTCCACCACAGCTAGGTCAGAGAATGCTATGGGAGACAAACACATGACGTTAGGAGGCGAAGGCGAGAAGCAGACATAACAACAGACTGAAGTTGAATATGCTCAGACGGTTGAGACTGTCTCAGCTGAAACTTCTTCTGCACTGAAGGCTAATGAAGTTGCTGATGCAGCTAAGGCAAAGGATGGAATGGAGATCATGGGAGTTGTGACTCCTTGTCCTAAAAGTGAAATCCTAGGGGTTGAGACTCCAATGGAAGCCACCGAAGACCCTAAGACAGATGAGTCTACTGCAGGGAAAACTGCCCAAGACCCTACTGTAGTTGAGACTGCACATAGGGATGCTGAAGGCCCTACAACGATGGAGACTGCTGCGGGTGAATAAGGCCACAAGGAGGTTGAGACTTCCTTAGGTAAAGAAGCAGAAAATGAGCAAATTCCTCACGTAGTGAGATGGCTGATGAAGGAGACAAAATCAGTTCTCTCAGTGATTCCCAGGAGCACATTGACACAGAATTCCTGGAATTCGACAATGAAGCTAAGTCCACACCTATTGATGAATCTGCCCAGGACAAAGCTAAGGATGCTCAGGACTCTCGGAGTGACAAAACAACTCCGATGAGGTTTGTGTTTGTTGATGAGCCAACCCCAATGGCTCCAACACACTCCGATGATACTGATAAAACAACAGAGGACCAGTCAACTCAAACGGAAACTCAAACTAATTCCAACGAATCTGTTAACACGACAGTGAGGGTCATTCAGCTGAGCAGACCAATATAGCTGCTCAAGCTAGAAATGAGTCAGCTGAGCAGACTAACACAGCTGCTCAAGCAGACACTCAATCATTTCACCAGCAAGCTAACACAACTGCTCCAAATGCCGACAAAGCTGGTTCAGCTGAGGCAAGTAGAGCTGAAGAATTACAGAAGGAGAAGGAAAAGGCTCCATAAGTTGGAGCTGCAGGAATCCCTATCTACCCGGATGATATGTTTGAGAACATTTTTCAATTTGAAGCCGAGTTGCCACCCTTGGATGTCGAATCTGCTAGAGAACAAGCCAAGTATAATGTGGAAGTCGAACTCGGAGTTCCAGATGAATCCACAATGGTGCATATAGGTTTGATTTTGATGTTATTTTGCCTGAGAATGAGTCTGCTTCGACAGCCGACTTCTGGAAGAGGTTTAAAGCTATTTATGACAAAATCGAGAAAATGGAACACGACTTAGCATCATTAGACCTAAGGTTGGACAACCGTGATGAAAATATCAGCTGGGACATTCGTGGTGTTGTACTACGAATCCAAGAATGGGTTGCACAGACCTTGGCTATGAGAATAGAGCAAGTCCGATACTTCAAGTCACTCTTTGCAGAGTTATTGGTTTGGAGTGCGGATAATATTCAGTTTCAAAGCAGAGGCAGAAGGAATACATGGTGAGAATTGAAGAATCTCACAAGTCGAATATGGAGTTGCTCAAGCTGCAACACAAGAGCGAGATTGTAAGATTGAAGACTGCTGCAGACACATTCCTATTGTATTTTTAATTAATTATAAATATACAGAAAATTTGTAAGTACTTTTAAAAATTTTCATTGTACATTGTAATACATTGTAAGGTGCAAGAATGATATGTTCAATAAAATGACATATTCATACAATCATTCTTTTTTATGCATTATTTACTTTGTTATTTTATTTAAGTTTTGGCATCATCAAAAAGGGGAAATTGTTGGGATATTTATGTAATAGATTTTGATGATACGAAATGAAACTTAGATTAGTAAGTTGGAACCCCAATTCTGCTGTAAAATATACTATGTAATAGATGGGTTTCTATTAGCTTATTCGAGGCAACCAAGTTGAAGAATACAAAAGTTGACTGAAGATCGAAGTGAGAACTCTGTTGTGTGTCAGCTGAGTAGTGCAATGAAGTATCAATCAAGTACCAAAAAAGTTGACTCAGTCAGCAGACTGATAGCTGAGTCACTCCCAGATATGTGGAGATGATTGTCAGGGCTGAAGAGGTCCGTTGTTAAGTAAAGTCAAATGTTTGCTAAAAGTAGAAACATGTCAGACTGAGTACGATAAAGTTGTTTTCTTGAAAAAGCGCAAAAGCAAGGAACCAGTGAGATGCTCATGTAAACCTTACAGAGATTCAGAAAAGGCTCGAGCATTAATTCAAGGATCAGTCTACATCAATGTTGCAAGACAAGACAAGCCAAATATCTCAAAGTGTATTTTGAATAATACATCTATCTCTTCAACGGATATATTTTTCAAACAGGCACTATAAAAGGCTGAGGAACATTAGAGAGTGAACATTTACGACACATAAGAGCATTCAAGCAATCTGAGCAAAGTGAAAAATACTCTCAAGTATTCAATACTATCCTCAAGCCTAAAACTCGAAGGAAATTGATCCAACACACTCAGTGAAGGAAAGACAACTTCAAACGTTGAAGAGGAAAACATTTGTTAAAAGACAAGGGGTCTGCACATCCAAGGTTGAAGGAAGTGTAGTGAGGTTCTAGTTTGAACCAAAGCTTTGGACATGTTGGAGAGATGCGTGATCAAATCCAGAAGTCTGAAGGAGCTGAAGCAACAAGACAACCATCTTGTGAAGAAGCTTAGTCCTAGGAGACCCCAGTTGTGTGATCAATGATGTATCGGACTTCCCTCTTGTGAACAAGCATTGAAAACATATTTAATCAAAGGGTGAAAGACTTCCGCTGAAAAACCAAGTCTGTTGTTTTTATAAAAGAGTAATCTGAATTAGCTGAGTTATCTGATCAACAGCTCTCTTGAGTCTGTTGAGTGGATAAATCTATTGTGAAGGTCTGACTAAGCTGTCCCTCAAGGACTAAGCTAACTTGTGACTAAACTTTAATCTAAAAGGATAAAAAATCAAAAATCAATAAAGTCTATTCAACCCCCATCCCTTTCTAGACTTAACTTTATCACCCTTTGGGACCTACAGTATGTGAGTGATCTATTAGCTAATTGCAAGGTAATGGTGGATGTCTTCACCTCTCCAAGGCCAAGTTTCCTAAAAACAGACAAAGGCATAAGATTAATGCTAGAACCCAAATCACAAAGAGCTTTATTAAAGAAAGAATCACCAATAGTGCAAGGGATAGTGAAACTCCCCGGATCTTTTAATTTTTATGGTAATTTTCTTTGTAAAATGGCGCTACACTTTCTTTGAGTATGACTATTTTATATGTTTCCAATTTTCTTTTTCTGGACATCACATCCTTCATAATTTGGCATAATTTGGCATTTGTTTAAGTGCATCGGCAAAAGGGATGTTGATGTGAATTTTCTTGAAGATCTTCAGAAATTTGGAAAATTGAGAATCCAGTTATTTCTTCTGGAATCTCTGTTAAAAAGGAAGAGAATTTGGTGATGTAAGATCAGAATTAGATATTTGTGTTACCTCATGTTTCTCAATTTCTGATTGTTTGTCAATGTTCTCTTCTTTGTGGAGTGTTTCAGTATTTGCTTGTGTCTCATTGGTGGCATGAGTTGGCATTTTCGGACTGTCATATTCTGTCCCACTTCTCAATTTCATGGCTTTGCAATGCTCACATGGATTTACCTCAGTGTTACTTGGAAAATTTTCTTTCTTTTGTTGTGAGCTAATAGCCATAGTTGATTGCCCCATTTGTGTTTCCAAGGATTTGAAGTAAGTTTCAACTGTTGTTATCTTCAAGTCTAAACTATCCATGTGAGCATCGCTCATGTTCATCCTGGATCTGGTTTCCCAATGAATGTGCAAATAATTCTTTCAAGGAGGGCTTTTTCTCCCCGACTTGTGTACTTGTACTTGCTTTATTTTGGAATCTGGAGGTGGTTGCAACACATTTTTGGTATTGCTATAAGAAAAATTTTCATGATTTCTAAGACCGGGATGATAATGAGTCGACAATTGATTACCTCGATTGTTAAAATTTTTGTTGTTTAGGTAATTTGCTTGCTCATTAGCATCTTGTGTTACCCCTTCGAGACTGGCCACCGGAACTTTTTATGTCGGTTGTGTTTTTCCACTTGAATTTATGACAGCCATGATTTATCAGGGCTGATATTTGAGCGGATAGAGCCGCCATGGTATCTAGCTCGAACATACTGGCAATTTTTCTTGGTATAGATCATTTGGAAGGCCATTGATAGCTATTTGTAGCCATCTCTTCAAGTAAGGCAAGAGCTCCAGTTAGAGTTTTGATCATTAATGAACCACCTGTATTTGCATCAATAGTTGTACATGTTTGCTCGTTCATTCTGTTATAAAAATATTGAACTTGTTTCCAGTTTGCATACCCATGTTGTGGGCATCTTCGGAGTAGATCTTTAAATCGTTCCCATGCTTCAAACCAAGGTTCAAAGTCTATTTATTAAAATTGGGCTATTTCACTTTTTAATTGGAGTGTCTTACTTGGTGGAAAAAATTTAGCCATAAATTTTTGATTAAGATCATTCCAATTTATAATGATTCCCGAGAAAATAATTGTAACCATTGTCTTGTCTTATCCTGGAGTGAAAGTGGAAATAGCCTCAATCAGATTGCTTCCTTGGAGACACTATTCATTTTTAAAGTATCACAAATCTCTGAAAATGTGGCCAAGTGAGCATTCGGGTCATTTGTTGCACTCCCCCCAAATTGATTTTTTGAACCATGCTTATGAGGGCCGGTTTCAACTCAAAATCATTTGCATTGATAGGTTGGCGTAAAATACCTGAATAATTTTGATTGGTATTGGATTGAAAATAGTCCCAAATAGCTCGTTCTTGTCCATTTTGTATTGGTGGAGCATTGTTGTTATTTTCACCGTTGTGTTCTTCCATTGCGGGTGCCTCAATTTGTTGGTGAGCTCGGAGATCTCTTAATGTCCTTTAGATTTTTGGATCAAAAGGGATTAAGTTAGTACTTTGATATCGTCGCGTCGAATGAACTACGGAAAATATAACTAAAAATTGAAAGAATAACAAAAAAATAAAAAAGATCTAGATTAAAATTAAGACTATGTGGTAACAATATTAGCGCGAATAAAATTAATTCATTCCCCGACAACGCCGCCAAAAACTTGCTCGAGAAAATATTACCGTAAGTGTACCGTGTCATGTTTTAATATAGTGATTTTGGGTTGTCGTATCCACAGGGAATGATAATTAAATAAGCACTAAGTGTTGTAATTAAAATAACTTAATTTTAACTAGAAAATCGAACAATGAGCTTTTAGTGATTTAAAAATGCTAAATAATAAAAATACAATTAAACACAAAGTTTGAACAATTTGTTGACCTGAACAATTTATCAAATATGCAATAATAATAAAATTTTAGAGGAATGATTCACTTAATCTTATCTCATATTTTCATTTTAATCTATGAATTATTCTAGAAAATAATCAATTCTATCTCTCGATTAGTAATTAATTTAAAGATCTAAATTTGGATTTAAATATGTCTATAAAAATCACAAAAATAGCTTTTACAAAGATCAGTGAACTCATAAGCAAGATTTCAAAGAAATCATAAATCTCTCAATTATATGAAAGTTTAAGATATACTATTTTTAGGCCAGTTATATAATTAATTCTCTCAAACTATAATTATATATACCAAATAATCCAAATTATTGATCAAGTAATTTAGAAAGAAATAAAACAAACAATACAAATAAATCAACTAATAAAACATGATAGATTAAAGCATCAAAATATAAGATGTAACTTAATCATCCTCTAGAAATAGGAATTTAGCTCATGATGATATCCATAAAATTCAACAACAAATAATCAAACATATTCTACTACAATTTACAAAGCAAGAATTAAAAGAGAGGGTAAAAAGAAACTTGTATGTATCCTAATTGGAATATTTTTCAAGCTTCCTGTAGTGCTCTGCTCCTTGCTACCCTTCCTATGAACTGCTGCTGAGCAAATGTGCAGAACCTTACAAACCGTAAAAAAACAAAAACTATAAAAACTGAGGAAAATATTACTAAGAACTGAACTATTTCTCAGTTCTGAGGTGTGCCCCTGGACTGCTGAGTTGAGGGCTATTTATAGCAGAAAAGCCACGTCTGATACAAACGGAGTTTGTTGTCTATTACCAGATGTTTCCTATTAATTCCTCTTTTGATGTGTACTTCTTGTTTTCTTCTTCTCTTTCGCCTGGATAATGTTCTCTGATGTTAAATAATTATTTTCGTGGTATGTCCCCGTGTAAAGTTGAATTATTACTGAATGATGTCTGATGGGTACCGCAGTATGTGTTGAATGTATCGCGGTAGAAAGTAGGTGAAATTGGGGTTGAAAAGTGGCACGGAAGCATTACACCATGGTAAACAGTAAAAATTAACTGTGTACAACAGTACAAGCATTCCGTACCACGGTATAGGTGAACTTTTGAAGGGTGTACCGTGGTACACAACCCTGTACCACGATACAAGATTGTTTTGTACCATAGTGCACTTTGCGGTACCGTTTCTCTTAATTTGTCTTCAGTTCTTTCATCGGTGTGGCTCCTTTGAATGACCGATTACTTTATAGTATTGCGGGTACACCCCGAGGATACGTCTGATCCCGAACCTTCTTACAGCCCCTGACTAAGTAATGCGGGTTCACCCCGATGATGTTTTTGATCCCAGACCTTCTTACGGCCCATGGCTAACATAATTTCTTTTCACATTGCACATAAACGAAAACACATACACAAAGCATTTAAAAATGACAAATAATACTGGAATAGTAAAATATCCCACCTTAAAATAATTAATATCTTGTGCAGAGAATATAAAAAAATGCAGAAAATCCTACTCCTCATTTTCCTTGTTTCTTACAATAATTTATAAAATATAAATAAATAATATATTAAAATAGGATAAGTGAAAAAGAAAATTTGAAAACTGAAATTGGATAAAAATAAAATACCGAGTTTGGATTGAATATTGGATCAAATGGTTGGTCTAAAGATTGCCAAGATTAGAACTCCGAATTGGATCAAACCGTGGTAATTGAAATCCACCAATTTAATATCAATTTATTTCCCAATAAAACCCTTATCTCACCTTTTCCCATATTCATTTCCTTCCTCCCCTCTCTCTCTCTCTCTCTCTCTCTCTCTCTCTCTCTCTCTCTCTCTCTCTCTCTTCATTCCCTCCAACTGCCATCTTTTTCTTTTTCCTTCTTTAATTCCTTTCTTCCTTATTCTTTTTCTTCCTCTCTTTGCAACTTCTGTCACATCCCCTACCTCTTTTCTTTCCTTTTTTGGCGGTTTTATGAATAGTAGCTCTTCGAATTTTGGAAGCAATAATAGTAAGATTTTCCTGGAAATTCTCGATATAGACTAGAAAGAGTAGATGAAAAATCCTTAGAAGAAGACTGTATTTATAGGACTAATTTATAGTGTTTGATGATAAGTGGGATTTGAAAGATGATAATATAAAATCTGATTGTACCCTAATCTAATAGGAGTGAAACTCTATCTAATTGGGTTTTTAAAGAAATCTGGACTTTAAAAGGATAATGATTGAATTATAAATATTAATAATTTATATTATCTTAATTAAAATAATTATAATATAGATAATAATAATAATTTTTAAATAAAAGAAACAGGATATTACATACTATCCCCCTTTAACAAAATTTCGTCCTCGAAATTCGTTGTCTTACCAAAGTTCATAAAAAAACCACGAGGGATTCCTTGTCTAATATGGAAAGTACATACGCAATAATGCTTTAAAAAAAATAAAGACATTAATTTATAAAATTACTTGTAAAACATGATAATATGACATTTCATGAATAAATGGAATAACATGACATAATAAGTTGCATACCTTTAGAAATCCGGTGAGAGGTGGCAGAGGTGGATGTCGCTACACTATTTTCTTTTTGAAATTTTAAAAGATACTTTTTTTTCTTCAAGTCTATAGAAGCGTAGAGGCATAACACGATACCACTTAACACGCTTAGTTTTCAAATTATAATAGTAACTTAATTTAATAAGAAAGTGTATTTAAAAGCGTATAAATAAGACACATCTCAAAAATAAGTGGAACAATTTTATTAATAAACCCGAATAATCCCTCACTCTTCTGCTGCGCCACTCTGATTTTATAATTAGACTGTATTTTAACAAATCAGAGTGGCACAGCAGAACAGTGAGGAATTATTTGGGTTTATTAATAAAATGGTTCCGCTTATTTTTTAGATGTGTCTTATTTATACGCTTTTAAATACACTTTATTATTAAATTAAGTTACTTTTATAATTTGAAAACTGGGGCGTTACGACTAGACCATGTGAAATTCACATGGTCATGTGAATCGTCCCGCAGAGACAAAGATGCAGCAGACAAATCCCATGGGCGTGTGACACTTCACAGGACCTATGTGCGCAGAGCGCGATTCAGTTTTTCCTCCTTTTTTAAACAGAAACACCCCAAAATTTCCATACTTTCTCCCTCTCTAACCCTAAGTCTGACTTTTCTCTCCTTAAAACCCCTTCCCCACTCTAAAATTTCTTCAATCTACTCTTCAATTCTTAAACCTAGGGCTCATTCTCCATTTTCCCTCAATAAATTCACAACAAAATCCCTCCAAATCTCCAATTTACTTCTTCCTCTTCAAGTTTTTTTGGGGAGGGGATTCAAAATTTCTATATCTTCTCAAGCTAAATTAATAAGAATCATGTCTTCAAGAGGTTGAGGTGCTCGAAAGAACACACGGAGAAGGAGGGAGCCAACTCCATAATTTGAGATGAATACGCCCATATCTACAATGTCACCCTTACGTGGGAGATCCACTGAACTCGTTGGGAATACCTCTATCTCCACGACATAATCGGAATAAGGTATCCCGTAATCACTGTCGTACCACTTTGGGGTTATTAGATGATTTTAGAGCATTATATGGTAGAGTTGATTGGGATATCATGTTGAATGATAATTGGCTTACTTATTTGGTATTGACGCTCGAATTTTTGAGCACTTTTGAATTGGTCAAGAGAAAAATGAAGTTGATGGGTGTGAAATTCTCGATGGCTAATGAGCCGAGGGAACTTACTTTGGACCATTTGAATGAAATTTATCAAACACCGTCTTATGAGGTTGAGGAACATGAGGATTTTGATATACTTGATTTTTGGAGAGACATCACTGGACACCCAGTTTTGATAAATGGGTCTTCCAAAGCCTCACTTATTAGAAATTTGATATTCCGGTACATACAACGCACTTTAGTTGAGACTATTTTTGCTAGGAGTGATAGCAAAGGGTGCCCGATTTGATGAACTTTTCATATTGTGGTGTATGGATCGGGTACTGATGGTGCCCAATGTTGGGGCTTTTATTGCTAGACAATTCGAGAGGGTTAAGAATCAGCAGAAGGGTGAAATCTGTGTGGGAGGATTAATTACACCAATTGCGGATCACTTCAATGTGGATTTCAGCATTTACGCGATTGTCGGAGATGGGTAAAAGATTGACTTGAACATCATATTAGCCATGAAGATCATACAATTTGATGGACGTGATTATTGATTGCAACATGCAGATCATACAAGGTTAAACTCCCGAACTCAGCTGCCACCGCAATAAGAGAGCGTGCTAATAAGCTTATGAAGGATGGGCCATCTTTAGACGCTCTAGAAGAACAAGTAGGGGATGAGCCACCGGTTGCAACTGATAGACCGGAATCCTCCCGGCGAGGAGGTAAGTCCACAGAGGATTTGAGCGAGCAAATTAAGTGGTTGGAGTCCCATGTGGGATCTTTAATGGATGATGCGTACCAATTATCTGCAACGGTTGGTGAATATCATACATAGTACTTACAACAATCTGGTGAACTGAACCAACACCAACAACAAATGTACGATATGATTTATTGTAGGTCCCAAATGGGTGATGTGTAAGGTTTATAAGGTGGGGTTGAATAAACCTTACCAACTTTTTGATTTAATCATTTTAAAATATATTCAGAGTTAACTCAAATCAGTTAAGTCCTTAAGGGACAACTAGGTTGGCTTACACAACAAAGTTACCCACTCAAAACTCTACTTAGCTGTTGATAGTATAACTTAGTTGTTTTCAGCTAACACTTAGAAATATAGTTGATTTGGTTTTGTCAGTGGAAGACGTTTCATCCTTATGAATTTAAACACGTTTTTCAACACTTGTTTTAGCAATAGTTATTATTAGCAGAGCTTAGCAAGTTTAACTATATCAACAGTTATGAAATAAATGCAAGAATTATAGTGTGCTGAAAAGTAAATGAGACACAAGTAGTTTATAGTGGTTCGAGGATGGGGTAATTACTCTAGTCCACTCTTCTCCAACTCCTGGAGGAGTCCACTAAGGAACTTAAGCTTGGTTACAAAGCAGTTAACAGTCCGAGTCAGCTTTGATTACATAACCTGCTGCTCCTGGGACTCAGGTTCTTCACAAGACAGTTGTCCTGTTACTTCAGCCTCCTTCAAACTTTTGGACTTTATCACTTAGCCCTCCAACAGGTTGAAAGCATCGGTTCGAACTAGAACCTCACTACTTCTCCTTCAACCTTGGAGAGTAGACCTCTTTGTTCTTGAAAACAATTTTCCTCTTCAACTTGATGAAGTAATCTTTCCATCACTGAGTGTGTTGGATTGAGTTCCTTCAAAATTAAGCTTGAGGATTTCTTTGAAAAGCTTGAGAGATATTGTAGGTTATTGCTTGATTGCATGTATGCTTGTAATGAACTTGGTAACCTTCTCTCACTTGCTTCCCCAGCCTTTTATAGTGCACATTCGAAAATATGTTCATTGAAGAGATAGACACATTTTCAAATCACACTCATAGGTTATTGGCTTGCCTTGTCTTGCAGCATTGATGTGGATCGTACCATGAATTAAATGCTCTATAGCCTTTCCTTAATCTCTGCAGGTTTGAAGGTGGATCTCATTGGTTACTTGCTTTTTGCACTCTTTCAGCAAAATAGCTTTATTGTCGGCAGCCTGACACATGCCTATTTCCAGCAAAACCTGGACTTGTCTTGACAACGGATCTCTATCAGCTTTTTTCAAGTCGTATTTGTTGCATACCCCTTTGACATTCGATTCCAATCATTTTGGAATGACTTAGCTATCATTCAATTGACTAAGACAGTTTTTCTATCACTTGACTGAGTCTTCTCTTCACTTTACAGCTGGCATACAGCTGGGTTTTCATTTTAATCTTCAGTCGAGTCTCGTAATCTTCAACTTAGCTGACTTCAACTCAGCTTACACAACCCTATCTATTACAAGTTGAATTACATAGAAAATGGGGTGCCAACTTCCTAATCTAAGTTTTACATGGTATCATCAAAATCTAAACATAAATTTTCTCAACAATTCCCCCTTTTTGATGATGCCAAAACTTAAATAAATACAACAAAGTAAATAGTGCAGTAACACAGAATGAATGTATAGAATATGTCAATTTTATTGAACATATCATTCTTCTACTTTACAATCGCACTATACACATGTTTTTACAAAGTATAATCTATACAATGCATCAGAGCGAGCTATACATAAGTATCTATACAAATGTATCAGAGTATTACAGGTATTAGGGCTTTAAGATATTATGGAATACTTACAATTGTGTATTTACAGCTAAGTAAAATACAGTGAAGGAGTTCAACCGTCTTCAATGGCTCGGCTATTTCCTTCTTCTCTCTTTATCCTCAACTCTCCTCCTATCTTCTTTAGCTCTCCTCCTTTTCCTGTCCTCTTCTTCCTCGCTTCTTCTTTTTGTAGGCTCTCTTTACGGACAGATCTTCTCTTCTCTGCCTTTCTTCCCATTTGTGATTGAGCTTTCATTTCTCATCTTCTTGCATTCTTCTCCCTTCTTCATTCTTTCTTTCAACCTCTTTGTTTGAAAGCTCATCCAGCCAGCCCAGTAGATTAATCCCTTCTTCTGTGGATCAACATACCGAACATCAGTAGGTTTTGGCCTTTATGGAGTACCTCTGCCTCTTCCATAACTACCAAACCTTCCCCTTCCTCATTGTGACTTGGCTCCTCCTCTTGAGTGTATTGTATGGGTGCCTTGGTTGTCTGCTGACTACTCGAACTCTGCTGCTTTTTAGCTGATTTAACCAAGTTGAGTCCTTTCTCCTAGTACAGATCCCACGCATGGGATAGAGTCATATTATGAAAATATCCTTCTGCAGTTAGAGTTTGAAACTTCTCTAAGGATCTCGGTTCAGATCCTGCATCAGGCAATGTAAGCTCATGAGGGGGTCTCACAATTGGGGAATCTTTTAACAGTCCAGCTGGAGGGCCTTCATATTTTTCTTTCAACTCCTCAATTCTCCCTCAATGTTTCTCAGCTACCTTTTCAAATTCAACTTCAATGGCTTGTCTAGACTTCTTGTATGCCAAATCAGCTTTCTGTTTAATAGACAGATTATTTGGTATCTGGCTGAGGATATAGGTTGTGACTTCACTCTGCTGAGGGGTCTTAGCAAGCATAATCTTCAAGGGAGGCTTTTTCATTTCACTGTTTTCCCCCTTACTGCTTGCTTTCCCCTTACTTCCACTTCCTTCATTATTACTCCCTTGCTTCTTACTTTCGTCTTCCCTTTTTTTGGCATCATCACCAAGGGGCAGAGCCAGCTGAGGGAATACTCCACCGAGGAGTAGATCAATCTTGTTGTTGGTCATGTCCATCTTATCATGACTCTTTAAGTATGTTGTTCTGAATTTGAATCGCAGAACCTTCGTCTCAGCTGCCATAAGCTTTATCTCTGTTTGGAGCATCATGATCTCCGTACGCATGTTGGCCTCTGTTTTCTGAAGTTATGCCTTGTGTTGGGCCTTCAACAACTCCATATCGCTCTTGTATGATTGATCCATCCTGAACATGTGGTCCATCTTCCTCTACTGAAACTTGGCATTTTCGGAGTTCCAGATCACCATTTCCTGTTGATACTACGATGGTTCCTCGGATGTCTCCTGTGATGTTTGCGTCTCTGTTGTCAAGCCATTGGTTGAGTTCTGCGAATCCGTGTTCCATATTTTCAATTTTGGTACAAATGGCCTTGAAGGCTTTGCGGAAGTTGGCTGCATCAGCGGACTGCTCTTCTGGCCACACAGCATCAAAGTCAAACTTAATCGGAACCATCGTAGTATCAGCAGGAGTTCCACGTTCTTCTTCTGGGGACTTGGACATTATATTTCGCACTTTCAGCAGCTGACTCTTCTTCCAAGGGTACATGAGCCTCGAAAGGAAAGTCATTAACAGACAAACCCTCTAGAAAAATAGGTATCTCCACATCCTCTGCTGCTGGAGTCTTACCCTTTTCCTTCAAAATTTCTTTAGCTCGTTTTGTCTCAGCGTCATCGACATCTTGTGTAGTTGTGTTAGCCTGCGGAGCTGACTGATCCTCAGTTGTTTTAACAACTTCATTGGCATGAGTGGTATCTTCCTTTTGAGTTGTCTGTTCCTCAACTGACTTATCAACTTCTTTAGAAAGTGATGGCACCATGGGAGGTGGGCCATCAACCAAAGTAAAATTGATCGGAGAAGCTTTGTCACTTGCTTTCCTCCGTTTTGCTAGTGCCACCTCAACAACTTTGTCCTAAGATGATTTTGCAATAGGACTGGACTCAGCTTCGTCATCGATTCCCAAGAATTGAATATCGACATTCTCTTAGGAATCATGAAGAGCACTTATTTCCTCTTCTTCCATGAATTCTTCCTGAGGGGCTGTAGGTCCCAATGGGTGAATAGTAAGGTTTAGAAGGGGGGATTGAATAAACCTTACCAAATTTTGATTTAGTCATTTTCAATATTTTCAGAGTTACACAAATCAGCTTAGTCCTTGAGGGACAGCTAGGTTGTCTTACACAGCAAAGTTACCCAGTCAAACTCAGTTGGTATCAGCTAACACTTAACTTAACAGTTTGATTTGGTTTTGTTTCGAGAAGACTTTTCACCCTTGTTGTTTTAAACATGTTTTTCAACACTTGGTTTTTAGCAATGTTATTATCAGTTGAGTTTAGCAATTATAACTTAACATATGAAAGAAATTAAAGTGTTGTAAGTAAATATGACACAAGCAATTTTATAATGCTTTGAGGATGGGGTAATTCCTCTAATCCACTCTTCCTCCAACTCCTGGATGAATCCAGTAAGTAACAGATCTTGGTTACAAAGCACTCAACGGTCCGAGTCAGCCTTGATCACACAGCTGGCTGCTCTTGGGACTCAGCTTCTTTACAAAACAGTTGTCTTGCTACTTCAGCTCCCTTGAACTCTTGGAATTGATCACACAGCCTTCCAACGAGCCCAAAGCTTCTGGTTCGAACTTGAACCTTCCTAGTTTTCCTTCAACCTCGGAGAGTATACCCTTTTGTTCTTCAAACAGTTTCCTCTTCAACTTGATGAAGTAATATTTCCTTCACTGAGTGTTTTGGATTGAGTTACTTCGATTTTAGGCTTGAGGATTATCTTTGAAAGCTTGAGAGTATTTGCAGGTTTGCTTGAATACTTAATAGTCTTATGAATTTCGTATCTTCTCTAACTTGCTTCCTCAGCCTTTTATAGTGAAGATTTGAAAATATGTTCGTTGAAGAGATAGACATATATTTCAAATCCCACTCATAGGTTGTTGGCATGTCTTGTCCTTGCAGCATTTATGAGAATCATACCATGATTTTAATGCACTGCAACCTTTCCTTGGTCTCTGCAGATTTTCAGGTACATCCTATTGGATCCTTGATTTTTGCACTCTTTCACCAAAACAGCTTTATTGATGGCAGCCTAACACAGGCCTATTTCAAGCAAAACCTAGACTTGTGTTGAGAACGGATCTCTATCAGCTTTCTTCAAGTCTTGTCTACTACAAACCCCTTTGACATTTGATTCCAATCATTTTAGGATGACTTAGCTGTCAGTCAGCTGACTGAGATAACTTTTCTGTCACTTGACTGATTCTTCACTTGGCTTCACACATCTGGGTCTTCTCTTCAATCTTCGGTCGACTCCTGTAATCTTCAACTTAGCTGACTTCTACTCAGCTCATGCAGTCCTATCTATTACAAGTTGAATTACAAAGAAAATGGGGTGCTAACTTCCTATTCTAAGTTTTACATGGTTTCTTCAAATTCTAAACATAAATTTTCCTAACAATTTCCCCCTTTTTGATGATCCCAGAACTTAAATAATTACAGCAATATAAGCAGTGCAGTAACAAACAATGTATGTGTAGAATATGTCAATTTTATTGATCATATCATTCTTATACTTTACAAACGCACATTACAAAGTTGTTACAAAATAAATCATATACATTGTATCAGAGCTATACTATCTATACAATTGTATTAGAGCTTATTATAGAACAAAAGTACAATAGGTATCAAAGCAATATGATATTAAAATAGTACTTAAAACTTTTGTATTTACAAATAAGTAAAATACACTGAAGGGGTTTCATCCGTCTTCAATGCCTCGGCTGCTTCCTTCTTCTCTCATCTTCTTTAGCTCTCTTCCACTTTCTTTCTTCTTCTTCTTCCCTTTTTCTCTTCTCATAAGCTCTTTTAGCAGTAGGGTCCTCCCTTCGGTGCCTTTCTTCCCACTCTCGATTTACACTCTCGTTCTTAGCTTCTTGTCTTCTTCTAGCCTCCTCATTCTTGCACTCCACTTCCATATTGGCAAGAGTGTTGAACCTAGCCCAGTAGTTGATTCCTTTATTTTGTGGATCAACGTACCTTACATCTTTAGGTCTTGGTTGCGGTGGAGTGCATTTACCTCTTCCACCACTCCCAAACCTTCATCTTCCTCGATAAGACTCAGCTTCTCCTCTAGGAGTGTACAGTACAGGTGTCTTCCCAGTCGACTGTCTACTAGAACTTTGTTGCTTCTCAGCTGGTTTGCATAAGTCGAGTCATTTCTCCCCATACAAGTCCCACGCTTGAGGTAGAGTCACCTTCTTGAATAACCTTCAGCCTCTAGAGTTTGAAATTCCTCTAGTGATATAGGTTCATGTAGGTCCCAAGGGGTGTGATGTAAGGTATAGAAGGGGGAGTTGAATAAACCTTACCAAATTTTCACTTTTTAGTCCTTTTAAAATATTCAACAGAGTTGACTCAAATCAGCTAAGTCCTTGGGGGACAGCTAGGTTGACTTTGTTCAGCAAAGTTACTCACTTAACAGACTCAACTGAGTTGTTGATAGTATAACTTAACTGCGCCAGCTAACACTTAACTTTTAGATGATTTAGTTTTAAACAACAAAAGACTTAATACCCTTTATTAATTTTAAGCACGTTTTTAGCACTTGTTTGTCGCACTTGTTATTATTAATAGAGTTTGCAATTAAACTTATCAGCAGATATAAAAGCATGCAAGAAAGTAAATGCTAAAAGTAAATGACACAAGCAAATTTTATAGTGGTTCGAGGATGGGGTAATTCCTCTAATCCACTCTTCTCCTACTCCTGGAGGAATCCACTAAGTAACAGATCAGGTTACAAAATAGTTCTTTAGTCTAGAGACAGCCATGATTACACAGCTGGCTTGACTTGCGACTCAGCTTCTTCACAAGACAAATGCCTTGCTACTTCAGATTCCTTCAAGCCTTTGAAACTGATCACACAACCTTCCAACAAACTACTTTTGGTTCGACCTTGAACCTTACAACAGCTCCTTCAAATTTGGAGAGTAGACCCCATTTTGTTGTTCAAACTTTTCATCTTCAACTGGTTGAAGTAATCTTTTCTTCACAACGTGTGTTGGATCGAGTTCCTTCGAGTTTTAGGCTTTTTGATAATATTTGAGAATATTGCAGGTTATGCTTGCTTGTAAGATTGATTCATTTGTGTAAATCGTAACTTTTTCTCAAATGCTTCCTCAGCCTTTTATAGTGCTCATTTGAAAATTTGCCCGTTGAAGAGATAGGCTTATTTTCAAATGACACTTTCTTGTTCGTTGACTTGTCTTTTCTTGGCCTGCAGCATTGTGATGTTGACCCTTCCTCGTATTAAATGACTCTGCAGCTTTTCAGGGCCAGACACAAGCTTCAGTGTTTCCCATTAGTTTATTCCTTTTGCATATTTCTAGGCCAAACACTTTAAGACAGAGCAGCTTGGACTTATTAGTATATCGAGTAATATCCTTGACTTCCTTCCAACGGATCAATGTCAGTCGTCTTAACTTGACTGCTACTCTTACCCCTTTGACTTGAGTCTGCTCTAATCATATGGGAATGACTCAACTGTGAATTCAACTGTTAGACTTGGCTCTTTACTGACTTGACTGACACTTCCAC
Organism: Rehmannia glutinosa; assembly: GCA_016081115.2. Taxonomy (NCBI): domain Eukaryota; kingdom Viridiplantae; phylum Streptophyta; class Magnoliopsida; order Lamiales; family Orobanchaceae; genus Rehmannia; species Rehmannia glutinosa. Next base: position 28,275,789 of record CM071930.1, read on the forward strand.
ATCCTTTACACAGTGGTTCCTCAGTTGGATATCCTTCAGTCGAGTCTTTGCCTTCCATCTTGACCATACTCAGCTGACACACAGCTAGGTCTTCACTCTACTCTATAGTTGACTTCTTGATTTCTTCGACATAGCTGACTTCAATCAGCTCTTTCAGTCCTATCTATTACAACATAGAAATACAAGGAAAATGGGGTGCCAACTTCCTATTCTAAGTTTTACATGGTATCATCAAAATATAAACAATAAATTTCCTAACAATTTCCGCCTTTTTTATGATCCCAAAACTTAATTAATATAAATAGCAGACACAAGCAGTGCAGTAACAAAGAATGTATGCTTTGAATATGTCATTTTTATTGATTATAGCATTCTTGTCCTTTACAAAGTTGTTTACAACAATGTACTCTATACACTGTATCAGAGCTTATACATACATTGAATTACAACATGTATCAGAGTAAAATTACAAAAAAGGTATCAAAGCTAAGATACAAAATACTTACAGCTGTGTATTTATAATAAAGTAAAATACATGAAGGGGTTACATCCGTTTTCAACGCCTTGGTTGCTTCCTTCTTCTCTCTTCATCTTCAGCTCTCCTCCTATCTTCGTCTGCTCTTCTCCTTTTACTCTCTTCTTCATCCTTCTTCTTCTTTTCATAGGCACGCCTTGCAGCATGGTCATCCCTACGCTGCCTTTCTTCCCATTCTCGCGTCACATTTTCATTTTCAGCTTCTTATCTTCTCACAGCTTTTGTATTCTTGCGCATTACCTCTAAATTTGCAAGATGATCATATCATTGATAAGTGATCCCTTTCTTCTGTGGATTAATGTACGTTATGTCTTTTGGTCTTGGCTGCGATTGAGAGCTTCTACCTCTTCCACTGCCACCAGATCTTCCCCTTCCTCTTCCCGACTCAACTCCTCCTCCTTTGGGAGTGTACTATACTAGTGCTTTTGCTTTTCCAACTGAGTGACTGCTGGAACTCTGATGCATATCAGATGATTTGCATACATCAAGACCATTGTCCCAGTACAAGTCCCAGGCTTGTGGTAGAGACAAATTCTTCAAATAGCCTTCTGCCTCTAGAGTTTGAAACCCCTCTAGTAATCTGGGCTCAGATCCAACATCGGGCATTGTAATTTCTCTTGGGGGTTTGATCACAGGGGAATCTTTTAATAATCCTGCTGGTGGACTATCATATTGTGTCTTGATATTCTGGATATGCGCAGAATGTTTCTCAGCCACCTTCTCGAACTCAGCTTCGATGGCTTTTCTTGATTCTTTGAATGCCAACTCAGCTTTATGTTCTACTGACAGCTCTTTCGGTAGCTTGCTGAGAAGTGAAGCTATTATTTCTCCTTGTTGAGGAGTCTTGGCAAACATAAGCTTCAAAGGGGGGGGTTTCCGCAAAACTTCCTTCCCCCCCTTAGATATTTCTCCTTTCTTCTCCTCCTTATGACTCCCTTGGCCTTTTTCAATTCCCTCATAGCCTCATCTTCCCCCTTTTTGGCATCATCATCAAAAGGTAGGGAAAGGCCAGGGAACATGCAACTTAAAATGAAGTCAAGTCGGCTGTTTTTAGAGTTATGCTTATCATCTGCTTTGGATTAGGTTGCTCTGAATTCTGATCACATAACCTTTGACTTAGTTGCCATTAATTTCATTTCAGTTTGGAGAACACTGAGCTGCTGACTCATGTTAGTCTCCAATCTTGCCATCTCATTCTTATGTTGCAGCTTGAGTAACTCCATAACCGACTTCTGAGATTCTTCAATCATCACCATGTATTCCTTCTGCCTTTGCTAGAACTAAATGTTATCCGTATTCCAGATCAATAACTCTGCAAAGAGTGACTTGAAGTAACAGACTTGTTCTCTTCTCATAGTCGTGGTTTGTGCAGCCCATTCTCGGATACGTAGAACAACACCATGAATGTCCCCGCTGATATTGGCATCATGGTTATCCAGCCTTAGGTCTAATGATGCTAAGCCATGCTCCATTTTCTCAATTTCAGCACAAATGGCCTTAAACACCTTCCAGAAGTCGGCTGTCGAGCGGACTCATCCTCGGGCCAAACAACATCAAAGGTAAAACATATAGGCACCATCGTGGAATCAACTGGAACTCCAGTTTCTTCTTGGAATGTATACTTAGCTTGTTCTCTAGCATATTCAACATCCAGGGTTGGCAATTGGGATTCAAACTGGAAAATATTTTCAAACATATCATCTGGGTAGATAGGGATTCCCGCAGGTCCAACTTGTGGAGCCTTTCCCTTTTCTTTCTATAATTCTTCATCTTTACTTTCCTCAGCTGATCCAACGTCATCGGCATTAGGAGCAGTTGTGTTAGCTTGCTGAGCTGATGGAGTCTCTGCTTGAGCAGTTGTGTTAGCTGCTTTCGGTGACTAATTTCGGCTTGAGTATTTGTATTGGTCTGCTTTCGGTGGTGACCTGTTTGTCTTAACAGCTTCCTCGATATCATTTGGAGTTTCCTTTTGAGTTGTCTGGTCCTCAGCTGGTTTATCAGCATTATCGGAGTGTGATAGAGCCATTGGTGTTGGCTCATCAACGAACATGAACTTCATCGGAGCAGTTTTGTCAATAGCTTTACTTCGAGAGTCTTGAGCATCTTCAGCTTTGTCCTTAGAAGATTCATCAATGGGAGTGGAATCAACTTCATTGTTAGATTCCAGGAATTCTGTGTCAATATTTTCATGTGAATCGCGAAGAGCGCTGATTTCTTCTTCTTCATATGTCGTCTCTACTTGAGGAATTTACTCAGTCGTAGCTTCTTTACCCAAGGAAGTCTCAACCTCATTGTGGCCTTCTACACCCTCCGCAGTCTCAACCGCTGGAGGGCCTTTAGCATCCCTATGTGCAGTCTCAAGCTCAATCGCAAGGGGTCTTAGCGATTCTCCTGCAGCAGAGACTCATCTGTCTTAGGGTCTTCGATGGCATCCATTGGACTCTCAACTCCTAGGATTATACTTTTAGGACCTGGAGTCTCAACTCCCATGGTCTCCATTCCATCATTTGCCTTAGCTGCATCAGCAGCGTCATCGGTCTTCAGTGCAGATGAAGTTTTAGCTGAGACAGTCTTAACCATCTGAGCTTCTTCAACTTCAGTCTGCAGTTCTTCTTGTTTCTTACCTTCGCCTCCGAACTCCATTTGTTAATCTCCCACAACATCCTCCGACCTAGTTGTGGTGGTGGGAGCTTCCCCCTTAGCTGGCTCACCAGCTAACTTAAGAGAAGTGGGGTTGCTCTACACCTGAGACTCGGTTGTTTTTACCTCTGAGTGATCAGCCATGGGGACAGGTATCTCAACACCTTCTTCAGAAGTTGTCTTGGCTAGGGTGCCCACTTCATCTCCTTCCCTAACTTCATCGCCAATCTTCTGAGAGCCATGTTCTGAATGCACGGGGGATGTGGTGGAAGCAATATCAACAGTTAACTTCCGCGCCACATCCAAAGGGTTAGTACTATGAGAGAGTTGAGAAGACTCTCCTGGACCCTCTTGAAGTTGTTGTTCATGCATGGCTTTAGATTCTTTAATGGCCTGTTGGAATTCGGCCTTCTCAGCTGCTATAGCAGGGTCGATCTTCTCTAAATCACTGCTGTCAGTCTATTCCATTTCATGTCAGGACCACCAGTGAACATACATATCTTTGACTTTTCAATGGCCTTGGATTTCTCCAAAGCCTTTTCTTTTTCATCCTCTTTTATGTCACGAAAGACATCCATACAAAAATCTTCATCGAGGGCAGAGTGGATAGAGATGTTTCCTAGGAAGCTTAAAAGCTCCTCTTCTTCTTCGATGTACTTTGGTTGCTCAAATTGTTGTCGAGAGTAACTCAATTCCACCTTCTCCAGCCCCTCAATATCTGCTGAATATCCGAGTATACAGGAGAAAACATTATTACATCATCGTCGTCATCTCCATCTTCCGGAATGGGAGCAAGTGGAGCTTGATCCTCCTCAGGGATTGGATAGCTCTTTCCTCAGAAGTCGCAACTATCTCAGCTCCTTGCTTCTCCATAGTTGTCTCTTGGTCAGATGGGTCTTCTACAATCTGTTAATCGACATCAGTAGTCTTCTGGGCATACATGGTGGATGCATCTCCATCATTTTGTTCTTTAGACTGCTCCTCTTGAGTTTCATCAGTCTTCTCGGGCTTTTCTGGCTGAGTGGCGGACTCAGCTTTCTCAAGGTTAGACTTCTTCACCAATTTTCGTCTCTTGGTTGGAACAAGAGAAACGACATCCTCTTCAACTTCTTGTGTGGTAGCTTCTGGCTCCACCATCTTTATCTTTTTGGCAGCAGCTGGCTTGTGAGGGACAGCTATGCGCTTTTTCTTCACGATCGAAGAAGGTTTAGATGTGTCCCTCTCGATCTCGGTTGCTAGGGCAGGTCCTTTTGGCTCGGGTGCAGGGGCAGGTGCTTGCTTAGCTACAACAACTCTCTTCTTCTAGATAGGCTTGGGAGAGAGAGCTGGAGTGGTTGCAGCCATGTTTTCTGCAGCAGGTTCAGCTGACTCACCCTCACTCGTGTCAGCTTTCCTTGCATGTTCCTTCCTATGAGCGCCTAATAGGTTTTCCTTGAACACTTTCTTGTTCACATGGAATGGCTTCCCATATCGCAGGGCAATCTCCTTCGCCTCCATCAAATGGTCAATCACCAGGCCATACCCCAACGAGCATCCAAACACCCCATCCTCCTTGATGGACTTATTGATCACATTTTGGCAAATACGGCTGAAGACAAACTCAGCCCAATTGATCTTCTTCACTTCCATGATCACAACCATCATCGCCAGCTTTGTTCGAGACAGCTGATTAAAGCTGTCGAACTTCATATCAATGGATTTGGACACAATATCCATCAGCTTATGGTAGTCATCCTTTATCAACTCCTTCTTGGATGTATAGACAACCTTTGGAACTGACTCAGGCTTGGCTATCTCCTTCAAGTTGCAACTATCTTTGACATCTTTTTTGATTTCCTTGACCCCCTTCAAGAGGCAACTTACGGTGTTGTTCAAAAAGGTCAGCAACAATTATCTTGATTTCCTTGTTGTGTACTGATGAGCGAATCTCATCATCGTGCACTTCAGCGTTAACATAGAACATTGCGACTTCTTCCAGATACATGTGAGAAAACTCCATAGTGAGAAAATCCTTCAGACCGAATTTCTCGAGTTTCTCAGCAATTTTTTTCACCAGGGCTTCATCACCACCCTGTTTCAGCATCTCTTTGAAGTCGAAAATGGATCCTGAGTGGATCTTCTCGAACATCTTGACAAAGTCATATGATGCTTCCTTTTTCGATGAAAATAAACGAATAAAAAGCGTAAAATCTCGATTTTGAAAGGTAGGGTTTTTGCACTTCGCAGAGAGAAAATCCTTGCTTGTTGAAAACGAGAGAGTTTTTGTGACGAGAGAGAAAATGTGTTTTGGCTTATATTGGACTTGAATGGACGGTTTCTGGAATTTGAAAAATTAGATCAAAATTGACGGTCAGGATTTAACCTTTGAAACTGCATTAATTTCCCCGTATTAAATGCAGCAACGTTTATATCCAATCATAGGCTTAACCGTGCAGCTTTTTGTTCTGACATCATAATTACGCTGACGTAATCCTTAAAAATATTCCCGCTCGCAAAAAAAGACTGCGTTTTGTCACTTTCCTCATAAATAACTCAGCTATTGTCCAAAAGTGACTTAACTCTGCTTCTCTCTTCACATTAGATTACTCAGCTGTCAGCTAACTTGATACAACTAATTTCCTGTCTTGGCTGTTTCACTTGGCTGAAATGTGAGACATGTTTTTTTTTTTTCTCTCTTCTTTGTCTCTGCTGATTGAGTCTTCTGAGCATCCTAACTCAGCTCAATTAATCCTAGCTCATTCTTAAGCTCTTCAAATCTTCATTCACATAGAGGTTTAGTGAATATGTCAGCTAACTGCTTATTAGTTGAGATATATTCCAAGGTGATGTCTTTCTTTTCAACATGATCTCTTATGAAATGATATCTGACATCAATGTGCTTTGTTCTTGAGTGCAACACTGGATTCTGAGTGATTGCAATGGCACTAGTGTTATCACACATAATTGGAATCTTTTTTTCTTCAATATCATAGTCTCTCAGCTGCTGTCTCATCCATAAGACTTGGGCACAACAGCTGTCTGCAGCTATGTTATCTGCTTCAGCTGTGGATGTAGCTATTAAATTTTGTTTCTTGCTGAACAAAGAAACTAATCTATTTCCAAGCATTTGACAAGTACCAGATCTACTCTTCCTGTCCACACTACATCCAACATAGTCTGAGTCTGAGTATCCTTCTAACTTGAATCCTCCTTCCTTTGGATACCATAAGACAACTTCTTGGCATCCCTTCAAATACCTTAGCATTCTCTTAGCTGCAGTCATATGACTCTCTTTTGGTGCAGATTGAAATCTAGCTCATACATCTATAGAAAAGGTGATGTCTAGCCTGCTTGTTGTTAAATAGAGCAATGATCCAATGAGGGCTCTATATCTAGTTTGATCTACATTTTTGACATATGCATCCATATCCATCTTAAATGATGTGTTCATAGGAATCTTCACTGATGATTTTTCTTTCATGCCAAATTTCTTCATCAAATCTCGGGTATACTTGGTTTGACTTATGAAAGTTACATCCTTCATTTGATTTACTTGAAATCCTAAGAAGAAAGTCAACTCTCCCATCATGCTCATTTCAAACTTCCCTTGCATGAGGTTTGAGAACTTATCACACAGCTCTTTGTTTGTGGATCCAAAAATAATGTCACCCACATATATTTGAACAAGCAGTATACTTTCTCCATCTTGAATTCTGAAGAGTGTTCTGTCAACTTTGCCTTTGGTGCATCCATTGTTAATTAGAAATTGTGACAATGTGTCATACCATGCTCTTGGTGCTTGTTTCAATCCATATAATGCTTTCTTGAGCTTGTAGACCTTATCTCCAATAGTTTTCTGCTAAAAACATGGAGGTTGTTCAACATAGACTTCTTACTCTTACATTCCATTCAGAAATGTATTTTTCAAATCTATTTGATATACAATGAAGTTCTTATGTGCATCATAAGCAATAAACATCCGTATTGCTTCCAATCTAGCAACAAGAGCAAAGGTTTCATCAAAATCTATACCTTCCTCTTGGCAATGCGCTTTGGCTATCAATCTTGCTTTGTTTCTGACAACAGATCCTTCCTCATTCATCTTGTTTTTGAATACCCAATTAGTACCAATTACATTTTGGTGAGTAGATCTTTGAACTAATTCACATACTTTATTTCTTTCAAATTGATTCACTCTTCTTGCATGGCTGAATCCAATGTGTGTCTTAAAAGCTTGAGACACATATTTAGGCCCTATTTGGGAAATAAAACAAGTGTACATAGCTTCATGTTGTGCTCGGATCTGGTTCTTATGCCATCTCTAATATCTCCAATGATTAACTCGGGTGGATGGTCTCTCAGCCATCCCACATTAGGTTGGAGTAAGTCTGCTGGGTTCAGCCGTCTCGCAGCTAAGTTATCTTGAACAGCTTCTTCATCATCATTCAGCTGTAGACTTTCCCGTTGTCTTTGAGATTCAGCTATCTCATCTTTTTCAAGGTGAGTGTTCTCACATCTGCATCAACATAGGGACTCTTCTGCACAGTTGGCTAATTTTGCTTCTCAGCTAACTCATCAATTTCTTCTCCATTCACATTTGGCTCATCAAATACCACATGAATGGACTCTTCTGTGACCATAGTCCTCTTGTTTAGTACTCTATAGGCTTCACTCTCAGCTGAGTATCCCAAAAAGATACCTTCATCAGCTTTAGCATCAAAAGCTTTTATGTTTTTCTTGCTATTGTTGTGGATGAAGCACTTACATCCAAATATCTTGAAATATCCAACATTTGGCTTCCTTCCTGTCCAAATTTCATAGGGAGTCTTAGTCAATTTCCTATTGATCATGCATGTATTCTGAGTGTAGCATGCAGTATTGATGGCTTCAGCCCAAAATCTCTTAGGAAATCCAGCGTCAACTAACATTGTCCTAGCAATTTGCTTGAGAGTTCTGTTCCTTCTTTAAGCTACTCCATTCTGTTGTGAAGTCCTTGCAGCTGATAACTCATGAGAAATACCATTTTCATCACAATGCTGAGTTATAATCTCATTGACAAACTCAGTTCCCCTATTAGATCTTATCTTTACAATGGTTTGGCTCTTCTCATTTTGAACTCTTCTCATCATCTGAGGCAATTTATGCAGTGTTTACTTCTTTTTACACATGAAAATTGTCCATGTATATCTTGAGTAATCATCCACTACCACTAGGGTGTACTTCTTTACACCGATGCTAGCTAGTTCAACAGGACCAAATAAGTCCATATGCAGCAGATGCAATATCGTTGTGGAAGAAGGACTTGGCTTGTCCTTGAAGGATGGCTTGATTTGCTTTCCCATCTGGCATGCATCATATATGCGTTCTTTCTTGTATACTGAGTCAGGCAATCCTTCTACAAAATGACTCCTTGCAAGCTTGTTGATTATCTTGAAGTTCAGGTTACTCAGCTTCTTGTGCCACATTCAACTTGATTCGGCTATACTCTTTGCTAGCAGGCATGTGCTTGGTGTAGCAGTTGATCAGTCCACTACATACATGTTCTTCTGCCTTGTTCCTTGTAGCAAAATCTCATTTGATTCAGTATCCTTGATCTGGCAAACTCCCATATTGAATCCCATATTGTAGCCTTTGTCACATAGTTGGTTGATCTTAGAAGATTGAAATTGAGACCTTCAACATACATATGCAACGTCTGTGATTTCTAATCCATTCTTCTTTATAAATCATATGCCTTTGATCTCCCCTGGAGCTTCATTTCCTCCAAATATAACTTTTTCACCTTTGATTTCCTTGAACTTTAACAGATTTCTTTTGTTTCCTGTCATATGTCTGGAACAACCACTATCCATGTACCAGGTTCCTTGGCACTCAGCTTTTACTTGAACCTGCAATCAAGGAAATTAATTTTTAGGTACCCATACTTGCTTGGATCCTTGGGGGTTAGTGCTCTAAGATTTTCCAACCAACATATAGCTAGATGAACTGACTCTAGGAGGTTGCCATCTATCAGTTCCATAATCATAACGCACATTATAAAATTGCTTGGGGGTTTTAGGATCATACAACTGTCTTTTTTGATGTTCAGCTCTCTTGGGTGGCTTGTCCTCCCTTGCTTTGAGGGGTGTTAAATGTCTTCTGGAAGTTTCTCCCTTGTTTCTTTTATAGTTCTTGTTAAAGAACTTGTTGAACCTCTTTACCATGAGAGTTATCTCCTCTTGGTCAATTGTTTCCTTTAGCTCAGCTTTCTTTCCTTCACTGGCCATCAGTGTAGTTGTATTGGGCACATCTGTCTCCTCTTGCTTTTTTCTTCTCAACTCAAACTCATAAGCTTTGAGATCTGAGAACATCTCATGATTTGATGTTTTGGAGAGGTCCATGGAGTGTCTCAGGGCCATGACCTTCATTTCCCATTCAGCTGGGAGGGCTCTTAATAACTTCATGCACATCTCCTTTTAAGTGTACTACTTCCCAAGAGCTGAAATCTTACAGTGAATCTGGCATCCAGCTAATCCAGACTCTCACCTGCATGCATTTTAAAGTTTTCAAATTTTTGAACAGCAACTGTAAGTTTATTCTCTTTTATTCGTTCAGATCCTTCACAAATTAGGGTTAGCTTATCCCAGATTCTTTTGCTAATTTGCATGATTTGACTTTATTGAACATAGCCTTGTCCAATGTTTTGTAGAGGATGTCCTTGGCAACATTGTCAAGATTGTATCTCTTCCTATCCTCATTTGTCCATTCATAGCGTGGTTTCTTAACCATGGAAGGTCTAGGCTCTGCTGCAGCATCTTCTCATTCACCTGGAGGTGCTTTTCTGACAGCAGTATTGACCTTCAATATTTGTAGTGGCTCATCTTCTATCACTAGCCACATTTCATCGTGTAAGGCTGATAGGTGAGCCTGCATGCGAATTTTCCAATCATCAAACTCTTCCACAGTGAACATGGGTATACGAGTTAGATTAGCCTCCATGATAATAACTTTTCTTTTAGAAATAAAAAGCTTTGAAAACATAAGTGTTGTATCATTTGAAAAGATTGTGATCTAGTTCAGTAACCAGTGCAGAAGGCTCAATGAACCAACTGCTCTGATACCACTTGTAGGTCCCAAGGGGTGTGTTGTAAGGTTTAGAAGGGGGTTGAATAAACCTTACCAAGTTTTCAAATTTAGTCCTTTTAAAATATTTTGATCATAGTTTACTCAAATCAGCTAAGTCCTTGGGGGACAGCAAGGTTGGCTTACTTCAGCAAAGTTGCCCACTCATGACTCGATCGAAATTTGTTGATAGTATAACTCATTTGGGTCCTAACACTTAACTTTTTAGTTGATTTGGTTTTTGTTCAGCGGAAGACTTAACACCCTTGATAATTTTAAACTTGTTTCTAACACTTGATTTTTAGCAATGTTATTATCAGCTGGGTTAGCAATATAACTTAAATAGCAGATATAAATACAAGCAGGAAAAAAATGTTGTAAGTATAATGACACAAGCAAATTTTATAGTGGTTCGAGGATGGGGTAATTCCTCTAATCCACTCTTCTCCAACTTCTGGAGGAATCCACTAAGTAACAGATCAGGTTACAAAGTAGTTCTCGATCCCGAGAAAGCATTGATCACACAACTTGCTTCTCCTGGGACTCAACTTCTTCACAAGACAGTTGCCTTACTACTTCAGCTCCCTTCGAACCCTTGGAATTGGTCACATAGCCTTCCAACGAGCTCAAATCTTTTAGTTCGACCTTGAACCTTACTACAGCTCCTTCAACCTTGGAGAGTAGACCCCTTTTATTCTTTAAACTGTTTCATCTTCGACTTGATGAAGTATTCTTTCATTCACTGAATGTGTTGGATCGAGTTCCTTTGATTTAGGCTTGAGAAATGTCTTAGAAAACTTTAGAGAATATTTGCAGGTTTGCTTGCTTGATTGCTTGTAAAATCTCTTAGAATTTTTTGTGCTTGGTCGTGTCTCTCTCATATGCTTCCTCAGCCTTTTATAGTGCTCATTTGAAAATCTGCCCGTTGAAGAGATAGGTTTTTTTTCAAAATGACACTTCATGGTCGTTGGCTTGTCTTTTCTTGATCTGCAGTTTGTGATCTTGACATATCCTCTTATTAAATGATGTCTGCAGTGTTTCAGGTTCTGACACAAGTTCAGTGTTTCCCATTGGTTCATTCTATTTGCACGCTTCTGGGATGGACACTTTTAGACATGGCAGCTTGGAATTATTACTATATTAAGTGAAGTCCTTGACTTCCATGTAACGGATTAATATCAGTCGACTTGACTTAATTTATTTTGCCTTGACCCCTTTGACTTGAGTCTGCTCCAATCTTTTAGGAATGACTCAACTTTCAGTTCAACTGGCAGACTTGGCTCTTAGCTGACTTGACTGTCACTTCATCCTTTACTCAGCTATCCTATAGATGGATCTCTTCTTTAGTCGAGTCTATGCCTTCCATCTTGACTATACTCAGCTGAATCACAGCTGGGTCTTCTCTTCAATCTTCAGTTGATTCTTGTATTCTTCAACATAGCAGACTTTACTCGGCTCATGCAGTTCTATCTATTACAAAATAGAAATACAAGAAAATGAGGTGCCAACTTCCTATTCTAAGTTTTGCATGGTATCATCAAAATCTAACAATAAATTTCCCAATAGAGTGCTTCTCAGCTACCTAGTCGAATTCAGCTTCAATGGCTTTTCTAGACTGTTTGACTGCTAATTCAACTTTCTCTTCTACGGTCAGCTCTTTCGGTAGTTTGCTGAGAATTGAGGCTGTAACTTCAGTCTGATGTTGGGTCTTAGCAAACATAATTTTCAAGGGTGGCTTCTTCATTGAACTGCCTTCCCCCTTGCTTGTTTCCCCTTTCACTCCTTCCTTATCGCTCCACTACTCTTCTTCCCCTTGCTTGCTTTCCCTTTCACTCCTTCCTTATTGCTCCGCTTCTCTTCTTCTTTCCTTTCAACTTACCCCTTTTTGGCATCATCACCAGGGGTTAGAGCCAGATTATGGAATACTCCACTAAGGAGTAGATCAATCTTGATGTTTGTCGTGTCCTGCTTATCGTGAGTCGTGGAGTGTGCTGCTCAGAATTCTGATCTTAAGGCTATGGTCTCAGCTGCCATCAGCCTCATTTCAGTTTGGAGCACCTTTATCTGTTGTTCCATGTTGGTCTCCAATCTCTGAATTTCGGACTTATGTTGAGCCCTGAGCAACTCCATGTCACTTTTGTGAGATTGATCCATCCTAAACATGCTTTTCCTCTGCCGTTGCTGGAACTTGGCATTATCTGAGCTCCAGATCACCATTTGTGCGAATAGAGATTTAAGTACGTGACCTGCTCACGCCTTAATGCCTTTGTCTACCTGACCCATTCTCGGATTCTCAACACAACTTCGTGGATAACTCCAGTGATGTTACCATCGCGGTTGTCTAGCCATTGGTCTAATGCGGCAAAACCATGCTCCATTTTCTCTATTTTAGCACAGATGGCTTTGAAGGCTTTATGAAAGTCAGCTACATCAACGGACTGTTCCTCTTGCCATACAACATCGAAGTTGAATCCAATCGGTACCATAGTTGTATCAGCTGGCGTTCTACGTTCTTCAGGTGGGACCTGGATATTGTATTTGGCATGTTCCACGGTTGAATCTGCTTCAAAGGGTATATTAGCTTTGAATGGAAAGTATTCAACAAAGAGATCCGTAGAGAAAATAGGAATCTCCACATCCTCGACCTGTGGAGCTTTTCCCTTCTCTTTCAAAATTTCCTCAGCTCTATGTACCTCAGTTGTTTCAACGTCATCGACATATTGAGCAGCTGCGTTAGCCTGCTGAGCTGACTGATCCTCAGCTGTCTTAACAGCTTCCTCGGTATCAGGTGCTTCTTTTTGTTGAGTAGACTTGTCCTCGGCTGACTTATTAGCTTCATTGGAGGGTTATGGCGCCATTGGGGATGGGCCATCAACCATTGTGAATTTCAGTGGAGTAGCCTTATCACTGGCTTGACTCTTTTTTGCCTGTGCCTCCTCATCAGTTGTGTCCTCATTAGATTATTCAATTGGGCTGGACTCAGCTTCGTTCACAATTCGGGAACTCAATGATCAATGTTCTCCTGGGAATCATGAAGGGCACTGATCTCCTTTTCTTCAGTGACCTCTTCATGAGGGTAGTCACATCCTCAACTGCTTTCTTACCCAGGGAAGTCTCAACCTCCTCTAGGCCTTAAGTACCCCCAACAGTCTCAACCGTTGATGGGCCTTGTATATTCCCTTTTGCAGTCTCAACCGTTGATGGGCCTTGTACATTCTGTTTTGCAGTCTCAACTGCAGCAAGGTCTTCAACAATTATCCCTTTAGCAGACAGAGCTGCTTTAGGGTCTTCAGTGCCATCCTTCGGAGTCTCAACTCATTGGATTGCACTTTCAGGGCCAGGAGTCTCAACTCCCGTGGCCTCACGTCCATCGTTTGCCTTAGCTACAATAGCAGTGTCATCGACCTGCATGACAGTGAAGTTTTAGCTGAGACGGTCTAAACCGTCTGAGCTTCGTCAATCTCAGTCTGCTGAGTTGGAATGTTCTCACCATCACCTCCAAACCTCTTTTGTGGTTGGTCTCCCACAACTTCCTCCGACCTAGCTGTGGTGGTTCGAGTTTCCTCCTCAACTGGCGCACCAGCTGAGTCTCGAGCAGTGGGGTTACTCGAAACTTGAGACCCGACTATTTGTCCAATTGAGTGTTCAGCCGTTGGGGCAGGTGTCTTAACACCCTCGGCAGGGAGTGGCTTGGCTAAGGTGCCCGCTTCATCACCTTACTTATCTTCATCGCCAATCTTTCTGGAATTATCTTCCACAGAGAGCACAAGAAATGTGGTAGCCTGAATATTTTTCACCACCTCCATTATGTCAGGGCTAGGGGTAATCATGACAGATGAAGACACCCAAGGACCCCTTTTCAATTGGTGCTTCTGTATCTCCTTATATTCTCTTATTGCTTGCCGGAACTCAGCTTTCTCGTCTGCAACAGCAGGGTCAATCTCCTCAATATCACTATCACTGCTGTTAGTTGAGTCCATCCCATACTTAGGTACATATGTGAAGGCACATGAATGAGGCTTCTTTGATTATTCAATAGCTTTGGCCTTCTCCATAGCTTTCAACTTCTCATCATCCTTCTTTTCATAAAGGATGGATATACATAGATCAGGGTCAAGAGCAAAGCTAACTAATATGTTTCCCAGAAAGCTCAAAAGCTCTTCTTCTTCTTCAATAAACTCGGGGCTCGGAATTGATGTATAGCTCAATTTCAATGCCTCCGGACCATAAGTCGTTCTTGAACATCAAGGTAGGCAGGAGACAACATTTCAAGATCGTCATCCTCCTCTTGAATGGGCGCAAGTGGAGCATGTTCCTCCTCAAGTGTTCGAGCAATAGTTTTGAGGGGACTAAACGCCTAACTCTTGATCGGGTCGGTTGTATTCGCTCCATGTTCTCATTTTGTCTCTCGAACAAATGTGTCTTGTTCAGTTTGTTGATCCAAGAAGCTGGAAAATCTTAGTCAAGTCAGCTATGCCAAGGAATACAAGAAGTCAACTGCGAACTGGATTGAAGACTCTGCTATGTGTCAGCTGAGTATGGCCAAGAAGGAAGTCGAGGACTCGATTGAAGGAGTGTCGGTGAGGAACATCGTAAGAAGTGTCGGTCAAGTTATCTCAAGAAGCCAAGTCTTAAAGTCGAAATGAGAGTTGAGTCATCCAATGACTGGAAGTTGACTCAAGTCACCTGGGGCAAAGACAACAGTCTAGTCAAGACAACTAACTTAGATCCATTGATTAAAGTCAAGAATGTTACTTAAAATAGTAACATGTCAAAGTTGTCAGGTGCAAAGTGTTAGTCCCAGAATTGTGCAAAAGGAATAAACCAATGGGAAGCATTGTACCTTGTTGCGAGGCTTTTGCTATATGATGCGGAGACATTCAATATGAGGAAATGTCAACATCAAGGACTGCAAACAAGACAAGCCAACGAACAAAAGTGACTTTTGAAATCAGCTTATCTCTTCAATGGGCAAAATTTCAAAAGTGCACTATAAAAGGCTGAGGAATTTATTGAGAAGAGGTTGCCTTGATAACTTGAACCACGAACAAGCAAGCATTATTCAAGCAATTAACCTGCAATATTCTCAAGTACATTCAAGCAAATCCTCAAGCCTGAAACTCGAAGTAAATTGATCCAACACAAGCTGTGAAGGAAAGACAACTTCAAATCTATTGAAGAGGAAACTTTTGAAGAATCAAAAGGGGTTAGGAAGGTTCAAGGTCGAACTAGTATCAAATTTGTTGGAGGGCTTCGTGATCAAATCCAAGAACTTGGGAAGTGAGTGAAGTAGCAAGCAATGCGCCTGCGAAGAAGGTGAGTCGCAAGAGAAGCCATTTGTGTGATCAATTTGTCTCAAACTGTTCACCAATTTGTAAACGATCATTTGTTACTTAGTGGATTCCTCCATGAGTTGGAGAAGAGAGTATTAGAAGAATTACCCCATCTTGAACCTCTACAAAAACATTTGTGTCATTTACTTTCAAAGACATTTACATTCTTGCATACTTACATCGATCTCTTTGTTAGAATCATATTTGCTATCCAAGCGATTAATAACCAAGTGCTAAAAATCAAGTCTTAAAACAAGCTAAAATCTAATCAAATGGTGTTAAGTCTTTTCACGATAAAACCAAACCCGACCAAGTTAAGTTTAGGTTAAAGTAGGAGTTATTCTATCAACAACTCTATCGAGTATGTTGAGTGGCTAACTTAGTGAATAACCAACTTAGTTGTCCCTCAAGGACACAATTTGTTTGAGTCAACTCTATTGTAACTTTAAAAGAACTAAAATCTAAACCTTACTTCACACCCCTTGGGACCGAAAATTTGGTAAGTTTGAGTCTCAACTCCTGGGATTGAACTTTCATCAAGAGTCTCAACTTCGTGGCCTCACTTCCATGCTTTGCCTTGGGCACACTAGCCTTCATCGGCCTTTATGTCTGGCGCACAGCGAGTCTCAAGCGATGGCGTCACTCGAAACCCGAGTTTTGTGTTTCCTTTTGAGTTATCACTTTTAGGCATTTGTCTAAACACCTTCTACAAGGATTGGCTTGGCTAAGGTGCCCTCTTCTACATCATCCTTAGCTTCATCGCCAAGTTTCTGGTTTTTTCATCCTACGGTGCCTTTGGAGATGTGGTGGAATCAATTGTTCTCATCATGTCCATGATATATGGGCTAGGAGTAATCATTATAGAGGAAGACTCTCTTTGGCCCTTTTGCAATCTCTGATCGTGCAGCTCTTTGGATTCTTTCGAGTCTTGCCGTGACTCAACTCAACTTTCTCCTTTGCATCGCGGGGTCCATTTCATCGTCGATGCCGCTTAGCACGCACGAAGGCCTTTTCGCACTTGGCCTCCTTCAAAGGGGCGGGGTTGAGGTTGTTTGGATTCCTCAATTGCCTTGGCCTTTGCCTTGCACTTCTCCTGATCCTTCTTTTCAAAGAGGATGGACATGTAGAAGTCAGGGTCCAAGGCAGATCGGATCGGAATGTTCCCTAGGAAATTCAAGAGTTCTCCTTCTTCTTCTTCTATGAACTCTAGATATTTGAATTGAGCTCGGCATAGCTCAATTTCCATTTCCTTCATACTTGAGTCTCTCTCTGTACATCCGGGTATCTTGGAGATAGCATAATCACATCATCATCTTCATCTTTGACATTGGGCACGAGGCAGGCCCTCTCCTCCTCAACGGTTCTTGCATCTATTTGATGAGAGTTAACAACTAACTCTTTTATCCTGGTCACCGTATCGAGTTTGTTTTTCTTGATTGTCTCATGAACGGCTACTATTTCTTCTACATTCATTGATCTGTGCTTGCAGACTCCTCAACTTCTGTAGTGGTCTCCTCACCACCTTCGGTTTGCTTAGATTGTTATTCTACTTCAGCAGTCTCCTTTACAACTTGAATGCCAGACTCAGTTGGCATTTCCAAGGCAGATCTTCTTACTACTTGCATTCTCTTGGTTCATACAAGAGGAATTTCTTTATCTTCTTCTTCTTCGTCTTTTTCAATAGCGATTGGCTCCACCATCTTTTTCTTTTTGGCTGCAGCTGGCTTTCGAGGTATAGCTAAGTGTTTCTTCTTTGCAACTAGAGAAGGTGCAGGGGTATCCTTCTCAGTCTTGGTTGCTGGGGTAGGTGTAGGGTCTTCCACGGCTGCGGGGGCAGGGAAAAGCTTTGTTGTAGCAACTTTCTTCTTCTTCTGCAGAGGCTTTGGAGAAGGAGCCTTTGCAGTTGTAGCAGTATCCTCAGGGACAGGATCAACTAACTCACCTTTGTTGGTATCAGCTCTTCGTGCATGGGTTTGCCTCTGTGCAGCTGAGAGGTTCGCCTTGAACATTCTCTTATTTACATGGAAGGGTTTCCCATGCCTGAGGGGAATGCCTTTCACCTCCATCAGATGGCGAATCACCAGGCCATACCCTAGCGAACTGACAAACAAACCAACATCATTAATAGTCTTGTTTATCACGTTCTGAGAAATTCGGCTGAAGATGAACTCAACCCATTTCACCTTCTTTTCTTCCATTATAGCAGCCATGACCGTTAGCTTCATCCTAGACAGCTGATTGAAGCTACCAAACTTCCTATCCATACACTTGGATACCACATCCATGAGCTTGTGGTAATCATCCTTGATGAGCGATTTCTTGGCTGTGTAAATAGCCTTAGCAACAGACTCTGGCTTGGTGATCTCTTTCCACGCCACAGCCAGGTTGATGTCGTTTTCAGTAAATTCCTTCAAACCAGATGAAGGAAGGTGGCAGTACTTAGCCAAATCCGCAGCAGTAACCTTTATATCGGTGTTGTGGACGGAAGACCTGATTTCTCCAGTTTTTCAGTGATCTTCTTGGCAAGGGCATTGTCAACCCCTTGCTTCACTATTCCTTCAAAATCCACGGTCGAACCCGAGTGGATCTTCTCGGCCATTTTCACAAAATCATAACTTGGAGCCATTCAGAAAATGAAACTTGAAAACACAAACTTTGAACGATGTACGAACTAGGGTTTTGCTTTGTTTGTAGAGAGAACTTGCCTTTTCTTTGAGAGAGATGAGTGTAAAGTGAGGATAGAGAAAATGAAATTTGATTATATATGGGATGTGAGGGGTCGGTTCTCATAATTCAAAAAGTTTGATCAAGATCAACGGTTGAGATTAAAAGCTTGAAACCGCATTAATTTTCCTGTATTAAATGCAGCAACATTTATATCCAATCAAAGGCTAAGCTGGTACATGTTTTTTACTGAAGAAGAGAGAAGAAGGAAGCAGCCAAGGCGTTGAAGATGGCTGCAAACCTCTTCATGTATTTTACTTAACTGTAAATACATAGCTGTAAGTTTTCCTGTAATATAGCTCTGAAAATTTCCTTGTAACTTAGCTCAGATACACAATGTAATGCAATATTTGTATAAGCTCTGTTACCTTTTGTAAACAACTTTGTAAAGGACAAGAATGTCATGATCAATAAAATTTATTATTTAAATCATACATTCTTTGTTACTGCACTGCTTGTGTTTGTTGTTTATTGTTTGTTTAAGTTTTGGCATCATCAAAAAGGGGGAAATTGTTAGGAAATTTATTTGATAGATTTTGATGATACCATGTAAAACTTAGGCTAGGAAGTTGGCACCCCATTTTCCTTGTAATTCTATGTTGTAATAGATAGAATCGAAAGAGAGTGAGTGAAGTCGGCTAAGTTAAGAATGCAAGAAGTCAACTGCAGGACTAGAGTGAAGACTCTATTGTGTGTCGGTGAGTATGGCCAAGAAGGAAGACAAGGACTCAACTGAAGGAGAGCTAGCTGTGGAACAACTATGTGAAGTTTGAGGAAGTGTCAGTCAAGTCAATGGAAGGAGCCAAGTCTAACAGTTGAAGTGACAGTTGAGTCATTCTCATGATTAGAGCAGACTCAAGTCACAAGGGGTAAAGGTAGCAGTCAAGTCAAGACAACTGACATCGATCCGTTGGAAGAAAGTCAAGGATATTACTCAATATAGTAATATGTCCAAGCTGTCAGGTCTTAAAGTGTTTGGCCCAGAAACATGTAAAAGAAATAAGCCAATGGGAAACACTGAAGCTTGTGTCAGACCCTGTAAAGCTGCGAAGCCATTTAATACGAGGAAGGGTCAACATCACAAGTGTTATAGACCAAGAAAAGACAAGCCAACGAACAAGAAGTGTCATTTGAAATAGCCTGTCTCTTCAACAGACAAATTTTCAATGAGCACTATAAAAGGCTGATGAAGCATTTGAGAAAAGGTTACCAAAAACCTAGCACAAATAAACCAAGATATTATTGAGCAAGTATAACCTGCAATATTCTCAAGCTTATCAAGAAAATTTCTCAAGCCTAAAACTCGAAGGAACTCAATCCAACACACGATGTGAACGAAAGATTACTTCAACCAATTGAAGAGGAAACGTTTAAAGAATGAAAAGGGGTCTACTCTCCAAGTTGAAGGAGTTGTAGGAAGGTTCAAGGTTGAACCAGGAGATTTAAGTTTGTTGGAGGGCTATGTGATCAAATCCAAAGACTTGAAGAGAGCAGAAGTAGCAAGGCAGCTGTCTTGTGAAGAAGTTGAGTCGTAGGAGAAGCCAGTTGTATGATCAAGGCTATCTCTGGACTGAGAACTACTTTGTAACTTAATTTGTTACCTAGTGGATTCCTCCAGGAGTTGGAGAAGAGTGGATTAGAGGAATTACCCCATCCTCGAACCACTATAAAATATTTGTGTCATTTACTTTCAGCATTTACTTTATTGTGTATATTTTTTATATCTATTGTTAAGTTAATTTGCTATCCAACTGATTAAATAACAAGTGCTAAAACAAGTGTTAAAAATGAGCTTTAATTAATCAAAAGGTGTTAAGTCTTCCGCTGTTAAAAACCAAATCAACTAAAGTTAAGTGTTAGCTGGCGCAACCAAGTTATACTATCAATAGCTCAGTCGAGTCTGTTGAGTGGGTAACTTAGCTGAAGATAGCCAACCTAGTTGTCCCTCAAGGACATAGCTGATTTGAGTCAACTCTTAAAATTCTTAAAAAGACTAAAAGTGAAAATTTTGTAAGGTTTATTCAACCCCCTTCGAAACCTTACACCACACCTCTTGGGACCTACAATATGCAACATCTGTGATCTCTAGTCCATTTTTCTTATTTGATCTTATGCCTTCAATTTCCCCTGGAGCTTAATTTCCTCCAAATATGACATTAGCACCTCTGATTTCCTTGAACTTTGACAGATTTCTCTTGTTTCCTGCCATATGTCTGGAATAGCCACTATGCATGTACCAGGTTCCTTGGCACTCAGCTATTCCCTAAACCTGCAATCAAGAAAATTAGTTTTTTAGGTACCCATACTTGCCTGGGTCCTGAGGGGTTAGTGCTATAAGGTGGTCCAACCAACCTATAGCCAGATGATCTGACTCTAAGAGGTTGCCACCTATCAGCTCCATAATCATAGTGCACATTAGCAAATTGCTTGGGGGGCTTTAGGGTCATACATCTGTCTCTTTTATCCGTAATACTGTGTGTGTTTGTTTGAGCATTTGCTTTATTGGGTAAGAGTGGAATTTACGTGCATATTGGGTTTTGTCTTGGATGAATAAGTATGTTGATTATATCTCTTTTGCCTTGGGAATGACCTATGATGAGGTTGAGGTCTTTGCCACTTTGGCTTGTATCCCATTGGTCTTGGCTGATATCTCTTTTGGTTATTCCAATCAGCTTGGCTTGGATAGTTTCTACCATTCCCATCATTTGATTTTCTTTGCTGAAATCTCTGGGGCTTTTGGTAGCTCTGTTTGGATTTTACAAAGCATTTCCTATTTGGAGTCTGCTGATGGACTCTTCTGAATTTAGTTTCAATTGTCCTGTATGCATACTCAACTGGCTTCTTGAGTTTTCCCTTGTATCCAAGGCCAGTATGGTTGTGATTGTGTTTTTGAGTGTGTGTAGGTGCCACATATGGTGCTTTGGATTTTTGGACTCCCTCATTGCTTGAGGATCCTTTTTCCATAACCACTCTAGGGACTTGGGCATGTGCAAAGGAATTAAATCCAATGCTTGTCTTATCACCACTTTCTTTTTGAATCATTATAAGCTCATCTAGTGATTTTGATGCATTGGTGAATAATGCAATCACATTTTTAAGATCATTTTCCTCTCTTTTCGTGTGACTAAGTCCGCTTGGATCTTGGCAATTTCGGCCTTGACTTTGTATTCTTATCGGTTGTATGACTTAGAGTACCACGCAGTCCTTTGTGTTCTTTGATGTTCGACTCTCTTGGGTGGTCTGTCCTCTCTTACTTTTGAGGGTGCTAAGTGTCTTCTAGATGATTCACCCTTGTTTCTTCGTAGTTCTTTTGAAGAACTTGTTGAATCTTTTTACCATCAAGGCATTCTCTTCTTAGTCTATGGCCTCCTCAGATTGACTCTCTTTGCTTCACCCGATCAAAGAGTCCAAATTGTCTTGGGTACGATTGTCTCCTCTTGTTCTTTCCTTCTCGCTCAAACTCACAAGCTTTATGATCATAGAACAATTCATGGTTTGATGTCTGGTGAGATCCATGGAATGTCTCGGGAGCCATGACCTTCATTTCCCACTCGGTGGGAGAGATCTTAGGATCTTCATACACATCTCCTTTTATGTGTATTCTTTCCTAGAGTTGACAACTCATTGGTGATCTCTGTGAATCGGCATCCGGTGATCCAAATTTTCACCGCAATTATTTTAAAATTTTCAAATTTTTAAACATTAATAGTTAACTTATTTTCTTTGATTTGATCAAATCTTTCATAAATCAAAGTGAGTTTTTCCCAAATCTCTTTGCATTTTGTTTTACAAGATTTAACTTCATTAAACATAACCTTATCAAGAGTTTTATAAATTATATCCTTGGCAACATTGTCAAAGTTGTATCTTTTTTATCATCATTAGTCCACTCGCAGTGTGGTTTTTCCATCATTGCTGGTCTAGCTTCTGCAGGTGCAACATCCTCTCCTTCAGCAGGAGCTACCCTTCTTACAGTAGTGATGACCTTTAAGATTCGTAGTGGCCCATCCTTAATCACTAGCCACATTTCATCATGCAGGGCTGATAGATGAGTGCATTCAAATTTTCCAATCATCAAACTCTTCCACAGTAAACATTGCAATGCGAGTTAGATTTTCTTTCATGATAATAACTTTGCTTTTGAAATAAAAGCTTTAATAACTCAAGTGTTGATTCTTTGAAAAAGAATGAGATCTAGTTTAGTAACTAGTTCGGAAGGCTCAATGAACCAACTGCTCGGATACCACTTGTAGGTCCCAAATGTGTGATGTGTAAGGTTTAGAAGGGGGGATTAAATAAACCTTACAAGCTTTTCGATTTAGTACTTTTAAAATATATTCAGAGTTAACTCAAATCAACTAAGTCCTTGAGGGACAACTAGGTTGGCTTAAACAGCAAAGTTACCCTCTTAACAGACTTGACTGAGTTGTTGATAGTATAACTTAGTTGTTTTCAACTAACACTTAGAAATATAGTTGATTATTTTTTGTCAACCGAAGACTTTTCACCCTTATAAATTTAAACACGTTTTTCAACACTTGTTTTAGCAATGGTTATTATCAGCAAAGTTTAGCAAGTTTAACTATATCAAAAGTTATAAAACAAATGCAAGAATTAAAGTGTGCTGAAAAGTAAATGAGACACAAGCAGTTTATAGTGGTTCGATGATGGGGTAATTCCTCTAGTCCACTCTTCTCCAACTCCGAGAGGAATCCACTAAGTAACTTAAGCTTGATTACAAAGTAGTTAATAGCTCGAGTCAGCTTTGATCACACAGCCTGCTGCTCCTGGGACTCAGCTTCTTCACAATACAGTTGTTATGTTACTTCAGCCTCCTTCAAACTTTTGGACTTGATCACTTAGCCCTCCAACAGATTCAAAGCACCGGTTCGAACAACCTCACTACTTCTTCAACCTTGGAGAGTAGACCCCTTTGTTCTTGAAAACAATTTTCCTCTAAATTTTACATGGTATCATCGAAATCTAAACATAAATTTTCCCGACATTTATCGTATGCATCGAAGAGCACATTCAAGCAAGGCCACTATCTTATCATTGCCTCGCCATAGTAATCGATGTAAGTACTTATCGCACTTTCCTCTTCTTTTGATAACTTTCTTATGTTTTTGGAACATAAAACGATTTAAGTTTTTTGGGGAGGGGTTGTCGGGAATGCGCTGACGATCAAGCACTTTGCGTTTTTGCATATTATATAGGTTGCATGTAGATTCATATAAATTTGCATAATTTTTTTAGTTCCGTAGGCATGTTTGTTGTTTTTAGCACGTTCTTGCTTTTGTATCAAATTGATAGAGTCATGGAATAAGAATGGAGTGTCTTTGTGTGTTTTTACTGCAAGTACTTGATTTTATGAGTAGACATACTTGATGAACATGTAGTGAATTTGAGAAAAGATTTGTTTTACTTATATGGTAGTGATTAAGAAACTTGAGTAGTTGAGCATGATACGAAAAATAAGCCTGTGAGCTTTTATGCCAATTACTGCTTATATCATATGCAGTCTTATTTTTGCTGAGTGTGTCATTCATGTTGTTTGAACTCTAGAACTTGCATTGATATCTTTGTCAAAACCACATATGTGTGCAATTTTTGAAGATAATTTAAGGCAATTATTATTTAAGCATGTTTAGCCTAAAAGTCAATATATGAACTCATGATTCCCAAGTTAGCTAATTTGAGCCTTAACCTTGATCTCTTGTTAGCCACATTTTGAGCCATAACTTGACATATCTTTATCCCAAAACTTGAGCTTATAGAGATGAAAACATTGAGGAAAGATGTTGTTTAATTTTGAAAAGATCATTGGTTAGAGGGATGAACGGTGAATATGTAAGTGAAGGAAGCTTGGGAAAATTTAATGAAAAAAATTGAGCATTTGGGAAAAAAAAAAAGAGAAGAGAAAATTGAGCTTAAGGCAAAAGAAAAGAAAGCAATGGTCAAAGAATAAAAAAAGAAGAAAAGAGGGGTGAAATAAGAAGTATGAGTGAAATTGAAAAGAGGGGAGAAAATTGACTCTTGCTAAAAGACCTCGATTCAGGCCACGTAGGTCAATTTATGCTCCAAAGCTTGTCTATTTGTGATTAGATGCTCTACTACGGTTTTTTGGTGAGTTTTGGGAGTTATCCTCTTTCGTTTCCCACTGACGTGCGTCCCCAAACCACATTTTTCTTTTTTGCCATTTTTTTCTGTTTTTCCAAGTGAATAGTACTTTGGTCTTTTAGGTGGGGTGAAGGGGCTAAAGTCATATGTAATAAGTTGGGAGCAAACTTCTTTAATACCACGTGGGAGGGTATTTTATCAAAATTTCCCAATAAAATGACAAAATTGAGGTTATAAACTTTGTAAAGATTATTGAGTTGGAATTCTAGCAAAATATAAATTCGCTTCACGTACGTAATGGTTGTTAGTAAATATAAATTATTATTAATTGTTATAAATCAATATTTAATAATTGATATTTATGATATGATGATTTAAATAATTGATTCAATCCCCCAAAAAAGGATATAGTGGAAATTCCATTTTGTTCAACTATCGCCTATTGGAGTCTCCACGTCAAAGTAACAAGGAACTAAAAAGAGCTCTCACCGTAGTCAAGGAGTTAGAGAGAGAAGCTCTCAACCGGGGCGAAAAACCTCCCTAAGTGCTCCTTCCTCTCATTTGATCGATTTCTTCCTTATTTTCTTAGATTTCTTCTTTGAATCTTCCATTTCGCTCCACCGGTCTCTTGTGTATATCAACTTTGCACCGATTATTTTCTTTGTTTTCACAGATCGGACTGCAAAAACCCATTTCACCGTAGCTTTTTCTTTGGATTTTTCAATTTTGCTTTGGGACTTGAATTTTTGGTTGGGTGTTCGCAGATCTGCTTACCCAACATCCTTAGAGAGGATGGGTAAGTCAAGAACGAAAGCAAACAAGGCAAAAATCCACTAATTTTGGATGAATCAAAAAGTCATTTCTTCTGATGATGGTAAGATCGTAGAAATTTCGATAAAATCGATAAATTTGCGGCTACCAAGGGAAAAGATGTTGTTGATCCCCTAAGTGATGCAAGTTCACCTCGGGGGAAAACTATGGTTCTTCCTCCTATGAGTCCGATGAGGAATCTAAGGAAGAATCCCGAAAATTCAAGGTGGGTGTGAGTTATCCGCACACGAGTGTTTGTTGAAATTCCTAAACCGGTGGCAAAGGCTTAGAACCGAGCAAACAACTAAGTCTCCCACCCAAGCTCCATGGGCTTCGTTGTTTTTGCCGGCAACCGTAAGCAGGGCCACAGTTTGTAAATGGCATGTATTAGCCATCAAGTTGTACTAGCCTTTTAGGGACATTTAGCCCCATTGTGTTATAATTAGCGGGCTTGCCGAGAATATTTTGTACATTTGCGATGATATATATTATTCACATTTCATCCAAAAAAAAACAAGGAACTAAATCGAATTCTTGGTCATTTTTGTTGTTGGGCTAAATAAATTTAACAAAATAAGAAACTCGAGAGAGGCCCATTTAGCTTGTCCGCATAAATCGTAGTAAGTGTATAAAGAATTAGGGGTGGCTACGATTCGAAACCATCGATTCGATTTCAAAATTGTTTGGTTCAGGTTATTCTAAAATGAGGAAGCTGGGAGGAGCTCACGATTTCGGTTCCAAAATCACAACCGACGATTCTAGTTCCAAACAAGAGCCACTTTTTTTTTCTTTCGCTAACTATTTGAATTTTTTTTTTTTTTGGTAAACGATTTTTCGATTTTTAGTTAAAATAAAAAAGAAAAGCAAAAATAGAAAAAGAATTGGACTTAATATTCATAATAATATTAGATTTTAGACTTTATATTAATAATAATATTATGCTCCTTACATATCCTTTTAGGGTATAAAAGAATCAAAATTCATGTTTACAACATCGGTTTAAAACGTGTCTCATGCAATTGCGAATATAAAATATCATAATAAATATTTAATATTTCTTCTAGCATATTTTTATCGTATAAAATAAAAATGGTTGGTTTTAAGCGCGGTTCCACCCCATTCGATTGATGGTTGGCGATGGTTAAAACCGCCGGTTCCACCCCCATTCCATTGATGGTTTTAAGCAACGGTTAAAACCGCCGGTTCTACAATTTTTAGAATAAGAAACCGAAACCCGCCTACACGATTCTCGTCCGATTTTGGAACCGAGTTCCAATCAATAACCATGGTTTCGGTTTGGAACCCGATTTTGATTTCATTTGGTCACCCTATATAAAACCCGGGGTTGCCTAGTGCTAGGGAATACTAGGCGGGGAATTAGGATATCTTTTATGATAACTTTAATATATTTACATGAATGTTGAATCCCTCCCCTTAATACATTAATACAATAATGAATTGAATAAATTGAGAAAGTATTCACTTAACTTTCAGTACTAGCATCAATTATTATATATTAAATTAAAATAACAAATAAATAATTGCATACCAAATATTTATTATTAAATCACCTCATAACTTATGGTTAGCAAAGAAAGAAAAAAACTCATGGTTAACAAAATAGTGCTCATAAATTTCATTACAATGCAGGCCATCATGACTTAGATGAGATCTTTTGTTCCAAAATGATGTTTCAATTCTTATTCTACTATAGAATGATTGTCACGTATATAAAAACTAGCATATTAATTTTGAAGAATAAATCGAGCTTAAAGTGAGTTTTTATATGGTAATTTTTATATACTTGACAATCATACATGCCGTGAAATAGGAGATGAAACTCACAGGAACAGAAGATTCACCCGACAATAGACACGTTCTTTCTACTCTTGCCAAGGATGCAATTAATCTCTTACACATTTACAGTCATGATTGCAATGCGTGCATTTGAATTTCAAATATCAACAATTATACTCAAGTCAAACGAAAATAAAGCTTGAGATGACAATGAATTATAATTACTCTAAAGAAATTGGTGCGGACAGAGTTTGCAAATTAGCAAGATAACAATAAGAAACACTCAACAAAAGATATTAATTCATATAAATTATAAATAATATAGGTACAAAAATTAATTTCTTATTCATAAATATTAATATTGTTGTCTAGGGTGTTATTGGTCTCATCGTGTCATGTTCGTGTTTCGCAGTATCGTATTTCATCTTATCAGATCATAAATATAACAATAAGTGCAATTTTAACAAATTAACAATTTCGTGCTTTCGTCTTGTGTCGTGCATTAACATATAATTTCTCTCTGTATTCGTGTTTGTAGTCATGTCATGCTATCCATCATGATCCGCGTGTTTGTTGAGCATGGTTTAATAAGAGGAAACCCAAAAAATAATATTAGTATAGCTCAAAAGCCCAATAGCTAGATCATTTCAACTTGGCTCATATGCCTAAATAGTTTCGCATTCAAAACGGTCAGTGCGGCGGGTTAGCCACGGGAAGAAAAGCCCGCCAATTGGCGGGGCAAGCCAACCACATTGTTATGGCGGGCGAATATGCCGACACAACCTCACTGCCTGGCGGTGGGCTACCACCCAAAAAAATAAAAAAATATATTATTAATTTTAATGAAATAAATATAATAATGGATGACAAATACATATTTTAAAAAAATATTATATACACTTTTATAAGAGATAAAAATATAAAATATCAATTATATTATTTTTTTCTTCTATTTCATCTTATTTCTTCTTTTTTTTTTTTTCTTTTTGTTTCGGCGGACCACTAAACACTTAACTCATCCTCCTACCTTAGGCTAGGCGGGCGGGACGGACCACCCAACAAGTGCCTTGCCCGTTTTGATGACTCTAAGTTCGAACTCCACCCAATTGCGGATAATCACCATTCTTTAAGAATTATAAATACTTTTGTTCTACGTCGTCATTGGTCTTTGATTTCTCTCTTGATTTCTAATTTGAAATGGTTAGAATTTTCATCAGGATTAAAATTGTAACTCATTCAAAAACTCAATATTTGCTAATCAAAAGAAGTTTGTTGTCTCAATATGAAAAGTTCATTAGACATTAAGCAACAATGACCATTGTTGGTGGAGAAGTAAGGTTATAGTAATCACTCTTAATTTGGTAAATCTGATCCTAAATTATATCAATTAGACTTTAAGAAACATAGATACTTAACAATTTATTAGCTGGCCTCTTAACTAATTATTACAGCTTTTTAAAAACAAAAAAATGTGCTGCCATTTAGTGGAGAACCCCACTGGAAAGTTGCTCTAGGTCTTAAATTTAGGCTTTTGATTATTAAAATCAAATAATGCTGGGGAAAAAGATGAAAACAAAATACTGAAAAAGATGTTCAATAGTATTCCTTTCTTCTAAACCTAACGAGGTAACTGCTTTATCATTTATCAACCAACTGTTAATTCGGTAATTTAGAAGAAACGACGTTATTGTTATTCAATTCCTCTTTTTTTTTTATAAATAATAATTCCCATTTCGATTTCAAACTCGTAATCGGACCCAGTTATTTTGAATAAAGAAAGGGAATCATAAGACAAAACCTCACTAGACGTGTCTTTGTATCGGCCGGGTGGCATCTGGTTCAAGAAGTGGGTAAGTGAAAAAAAAGAACACTGTTTTCTTTATTCTTTTTTTTTTCCCAACAAAACCTTTATGGGTAGCGTTTTTTCAGAGTACTGATTGAATATGAGATGGGTTTGTGGTGATTGAGTGTAAGATCCAAGAGGAAGGAATGGAACCCCCAAGGGGGTTGTGGGCTTCTTTGTGGAGCTTCATCCGTTTCTTGCCTTTCTTCATTGGCCTTCTCATTCTTGGCTTCATTAAAGGTTTGTAGTATTTATTATCTACTGTTTATCTTCTATTTTGTTGTTTATTGTTAATCTTTTTCCTGTAATATATTTTTTTTTTTATAATAATTTCCTCTCAGGTATGTCGTGTGCTCTGTCATAGATTTAGATTTTTGTCTTGGTCGCCCAACTGGTAATCAATAAATGGCATGTATGTGCTTTATTGTTTTTATCAGATTCAATGGTGATTTTTATGTTTGGATAAGGTGAAATTCTTAAGGAGTAAAATTTCTTTAAGAGATGCTTTAAATGACAAATGTTTGACAGAATCTGAGTTTTTTATTTTTTTATTTTCAATAATGGAAATGTAGTTGTTCACATTATTTTATTCTTTAGATAGTCTTCAGGTTTTATTCTCTGATTGAGAGATGTGGATTTTTCATTGAATAAAATGTGGGAATTTTCTACTTTCATTCCAAGTGGAAATATATGGAAACTTTAACTAGGTTGGTTCTATTTATAGTTCAAGAAAAGATGTTGCGACAATGTCTGCATAAATTTCAGTAACCATGTGCTTTGTTTATATTGTTCATCCCTATTATTGTGTGTTAACATATGGTAACAGATGTATTGCTAAATAATTGATAGTTTTAATAAACCTTTTGCCATTTGTTGTTTCAGGTATCATTATGTTCCCAGTGATATTTCTCATAATAACCATCGGAGTCTCTGGCATAATACTTGGTCTTTGGCCTATTCACTGTTTTTATACTTATTATTGCATTTTAAGGTATGTTCTTAAGTTTTTGGACTTATTTACTCACTTCATCACATTTAGCAATCGTCCTGAAATCAGCAATCTTGTAATGGCAGCACAAAACAATTTGGTCCGGCCTTGAAGCTCATACTTTGCATTTGTTTTCCCGTCATCTTAATATCATGGCCGCCTATTGGAATAGCCTGTAGCGTTTTAGGTGGGGCAGCATATGGTCTGCTTGCGCCAATGTTTGCCACTTTTCAGGCAGTTGAGGAAGGGAAGACGAACAAATTTTATCACTGTATTTGTGTATGTAAAATCTTGCCAAGTCTAAGCTTATCGTATTTTCTTTATTTTTTGTGACTTCGAATTACAGATTTTGTTTCATGTGCTTACAGGATGGAATTTGGAGCACTGTCAAATCAAGTTTCACGATCATTAGGGATTTTTTGGATGTTTGTTTCTTTTCTTACTTCTCAATTATGGATGATCTACGGCGTCAAGGGCCTCCAGAGGGAAAATACTATGAGATTAGGTTTGTTTGTCTTTCTGCATTTAAAATTGTCCTTTGGAGTTTCATGGTTTATTGACATGTTAGAATACTCATGTCATTATTTGGATTTGAAGTTCTTGTATCAAAAGAATTAGTTATTAGGACAATGAAGTCCTGATTGATTGACAAGTTTAACGACTCGTATTAATTGGATTTGAAGTTCTTGTATCGAAAAAAAAAAAAATGATATTAGGACACCGTAATATGCCCTCCATTGAATAGACCATTTCACTTCCATTGTAGAGGTTCGTCTTCTGATAAATGTTCCTTTTCTGTTCGTGCGTTATTATTTAGTTATACTTGTTCATCGCGCCTACTGTTCTGCAAAATTCTATTCAGCGTAGCACACAACTGCTGTGCAGACTACAGACCCAATTCTATCAGTGTATATTTTACGGTTATTTAAACCGATACTATATCAAGCGTTGACTCCAGTAATTACCCAGTCGTGCTTATTGATGCTTATATCATATCGTTAATACTCAACCCTGTTGCTGCAGTAATTTGTTCTGTTGTGATGAACTAAATCTAGTTCTTTTGCTTCACTCTGGTATTAAACTATATTCACGCTTTCAGCTGAATCTTCCCCCCTTCCACATGAAGGTTTATTATATTTTTATAAGTTCTGACAAAGTTGATTGTCTTTCAACTTCTTTTAGTATTATAGTATATTGTATGTTTTGCTTCTAAGAGTCTTGGAATATTTAGCTAAAACACAATTCTATTTCATGTTCTTGCAGTTTATTTGCATTAAAGAGTAGCGTGGTTGAATTTCTTGTATATTCTAACTGCTATTGAAAATTTAACTCACATTAAGCAGTTTACTTACTTGCCTCAAAATTGGTCTTAAAGCAAGAAAGAGAAAATAACAATAACCTGATGCTGAAAACAGAATCCTCTTAGTTTGCTCTTGAAAATGGTGATTGTTCTGGTAATGTATCTCACGTCAACAAATTCATGCTCTGTGTCGCAGATTGTTGTATGTTCCCTAGCTCTTATAGGCGGAATACTGGGCTCAATGATTGATCTGCCAGTGATCTCAGTTATCGCCATGTGTAAGAGCCCTTACATGCTTTTCAAGGGTTGGCATCGCTTGTTTCACGATTGCATAGGGCGTGAAGGGCCGTTCTTGGAGACAATATGTGTGCCATTTGCGGTCTCGCAATTTTACTCTGGCCGTTGGCTGTTGTAGGGGCGGTGTTGGGCTCCATGGTATCAAGTATCTTCTTGGGTGCTTATGCGGCAGTTATAGTGTATCAGGTTGAATTTCCTTTTGCTTACCTCTTGAATTCCCCTCCCCTGACAACAATCTTAGAATAGGAAAAATTGATGAAAGGGATAATTACAAATACTACCCCCTGGGGTTTAGATAGTTACAAAAAAACCTAGTTTTCTTTCATAATTACAAATACTACCCCCTTGACGTAAGTTTTTATTTTTACAAAAACAAATACAAACTTCAAGGGGGTATTTGTAATTTTAAAAGATAACTGGTTTTTTTTTTCTTTTCTAATTTGGCTAAATGGCATGGGTGGTTTTATTCCTTAATGAAATCGAAAGGAAAAATTGTCTGGTAAATTTCCATGTTTTATTTGTTTACCTTTAGCTTTAGTATGAGTATCACAAAAACACTCTCAATGTTGGTTGTGATTGCAGGAGAGTTCTTTTTGGTTTGGACTTTGTTATGTTGTTGCGTCGTTGTCTATTTATGATGAATACAGCAATGATATTCTTGACATGCCTGAAGGATCCTGTTTCCCGAGGTTCGAACTTCTCTATCTACACATCCTTAACACACAAAAACACAGACATACTTGTGTGTATATATATATATATATATGAGTGTGTGTGTGTGTGCGCTAATTTTTAATTTCTAAAATCGAATATAAAATGAGAGACTAATTTGGCAATTTTTTTCTTATTTGTGGATTTCCTACAGACCGCGCTATACAAAGAAGACTCCATCACGGACTACCTCTCTTTCTGCTTCTTTCTCAAGGCCCAGCTCTTTCAAAAATCCACCTTCGCGTACGAGTTCTATAAATGCACCTATGCTTGAGTTGAAGCCCCTAGAGGTATATTTTTTTGGTCTTCTGCTGTACAGTGGTGGAACATACCAACTTTTATTTGATTAAGAGGGGTTATTACAAAAAATACGCTTGAAGTTCAGTCTAATTACAAAAAAACTCAATTATCTTTTACAATTACCCCTTTGATATTTGTTATGTAAATACAAACCTCAAGGAAGTGTGTATTTGTAATTTTGAATGATAATTGGATCTTTTTGCAATTAGGTTAAATTTCAAGATTAGTTTTTCTAATTTACCTTTTATCATAATATTGGTGTTAATTTCCTGGGGTGCATTTATTTTCTAGTTGACCAATGCCTTATCGCTGAAGTTTGTGAAGTATGGAATTATTACCAAATAACTAACATCTGGTCTTGTATTGGTGCTTCTGGTCTCGAACACAATCTGCGTAGTTAGCTGATGCCTTGTTCAAGGAGTGTCAGCATTACGGTGAAGCTATGGTTTTGGAAGGGTTAATAACCCTACAAGATATTGAAGATGCCAAGATTAATAAAGACTGTGGTGGAGTGATAAGCATTGGTTTACCTGCTTATAGCCTTCTTCAGGCACTTTTACGTTCAGCAAAAGCCGATTCTAATGGCATATTGCTAAGTAAGTTAATGTGTGTTTTGTTATTGATTATTTTGTTTTTGAAGTTGAGATGCTGTCAAGAAAATGAGTTATATGAGTTTGTTGTCTTGTGCTTGATGTAGGTGACAATGTTACTGAAATAACTTCCTCGAATAGGCCAAAAGATACGTTCTTTGATTGGTTTCTTAATCCACTCTTGATCATTAAAGATCAGATTAAAGCTGATAATCTTTCTGAGTCGGAGGAGGATTATCTTGGCAAGTTAGTTTTATTGAGTGGTGATCCTACAAGATTGAAAACTTCAAATATTGGTCCAGTGCCTGAATCTGAGCTTAGACAAGCCGAACTTACTGCATTAGCTCGAAGGTAAAGATGACAATTTGTCTATTCAAATTCTATAAATTGTAGGGATAATTACAAAAATTATTCCTGAAGTTTAGCGTACTTACAAAATAAGAACTCTAGCCATCTTTTAAAATTACATATACCCCCTTGAAGGTGCAATTTGTAAAAGAGAAACAAATATCGTATTCGTACTTGTAATTTTAGAAGATAACCGGGGTTTTATAATTAGGTTAAACCTCAGGGGTTATTTTGTAATTTTCCCTATTTATAAAAGATGAGTACAATGACTCTGTTATTGTGTTGGTTCTGATTTTTAACTCTACCGCTTTTATTTCATAAAGACTACGAGGGATCACTAAATCCATATCAAGATATCCAACTTTCAGACGTCGATTTGATAGTAGTATAAAATACATTCTTGAAGAGCTTGCTAAGAAGAATGGTGGTAGCAGAAAATCTGTCGGCACTGGTCCTCAGACTGTGCCGAGATCAAGAAGTATGTTGGACCGGCTTTTTAGCCAGAAATCTTTTAAAGGCAGAACGAACGGTCATGGTTCTGATCAAGAGACTCAGACAGTATTTGAAGGAGACATCGAAATTCGATAAACAGGTTGCAGTATCAGTTCAATTCGTCGTTGTATTTTATTTAGCCATACCTCTGTAAATCTTACATAACAGAATTTGTCTTTGTAGTCCGAGATATATATATATATATATATATATATTCATAGATGGTTTTCCTTCTTTCTTAATGTTTATTTATTTTTGTAGAATATTTTTATTGTACTTCTGATTTCACAAAATCTCTGATTGGTCATGTTTAAGTTGGCATCTCATAGGTTTCCTCCTATCAGAATTTTGTATGCCTCAGTTTGTAATAATTTATTCAATTTTGAATATGAATCGTTCTTTCCCAACTGACTGGTTTACATGCTTGCGTTGTTACTGTCAATCTATGTATCCATGGACAATTATTGTCTTTCTAACATAATACTTAGATGTGTTTGGCGGAGCTTATAAGCTCTTTAAAACATCTTATAAATTGTTTAAATTTGTTTGGTAAGTTTTTTAAAAAAAGATATCTTGTAAGCTTCTAAATGAGATGTTAGGAGCTTATAAGTTGTTTTTAAAAAGTTTGGGAATCTCAACTTATTTTTAAAATAATCCTTTAATTGAAGGAAAGTTGGCAACTTGGCAATTGATGGTAGGCAAAAACTTGTATAAGACCGTCTTACGGATCCCATTCCGTAAGATGGATCCCCAACCCGCCCGCATAAAAAAAAAAAAAAAAACTGCATCTATAATACAAGTACTTGCACACTGGGCCGCCCGCCCGCGACCTTATTGGGCCCAACTCACCCAAGTTGGGCGCCCCACCCAATGGTTGGATCCTCTTACTCAAAAATTAAGAAATTTGCACCAACTAGGAATTGAACCGAGTGCGTACCAAAGAGAGGTGCTATTCTAAAGACTTTGGACTAATGGTGCTTGTTGTGCATATTTAGTATAACCATGAATATAACCATGGATATAAAGCTTCATTATCATCCCTTCATTTTAGAAATTTAAATTCTCGAATACCAAGTGAAACTTTATCCGAAAATAGTGATAGTTTTGAGTAATAAATATGATACTTTTAAGGTGAACATTGATACTTTAATTTTTACATATTCAAAAATAAGAATTTTTGATGTACTCATTCTAGTCTCATAGCTAATGTTTTTACATTGAAAACCGATACTTATGATGGAAATAGTGATACATTTGATATTCAATATGATACTTTTATGATGGACAATGACATTTTAAAATTTTAAATTCTCTGAATAAAAAATAATACTTTATCAGAAAATAGTGATACTTTTGAGTAACAAATATGATACTTTTAAGGTGAACATTGATACTTTAATTTTTACATATTCAAAAAATAAGATTTTTGATGTATTCATTCTAGTCTCATAGCTAATGTTTTTACATTGAAAAAACCGATCTTATCTTTGGAAATAGTGATACATTTGATATTAAATATGATACTTTCATGATGGACAATGACATTTTAAAATTTTAAATTCTCTAGAAAAAAAAATTGATACTTTATATTAAAATAGTGATACTTTTGATAAAAAATATGACACTTTTAAGGTGAACATTGACACTTTAATTCTTATATATTCAAAATATAAGATTTTTATATTAAAATATGTGACCGTATTAAAAAACATGATACTTTATCTCAAAAAAAATAGATACTTTTACTCATAAAAGTGGTACTTTTAACTCTGTCATATTTATTTTTCTTTTGTCATCTTGATCAATTCATAAAAGTGATACTTTATCTCAAAAAATTGATACTTTTACTCATAAAAGTGGTACTTTTAACTCTGTCATATTTATTTTTCTTTTGTCGCATCTACTGAATTCATACTTCGTGATTTATTTACAAAAACATGATACTTTATCTCAAAAAATGGATACTTTTACTCATAAAAGTGTTACTTTAGCTCTGTATTATTTATTTTTCCTTCGTGATTTAAAGTATCATGTTTTTTTAATATAGTCACAAATTAGAAATGAAGGAAAGAAGGAAAAATAAAAAATAAATATGATATAGTTAAAGTAACACTTTTATAAGTAAAAGTATCCGTTTGTTGAGATAAAATATCATATTTCTTATTACGATTTACAAACTAGGAACAAAAAAAAGAGGAAAAATAAAAAATAAATATGATTTAGTTAAAGTAACACTTTTATAAGTATTCATTTATTGAGATAATGTATCAAGATTTTTTAATAGACTTTGGTTCAGTTCTTAGCCTTTACATTTATAGGCATTTTTCATTTTTAATTATTAACAGCGTATTTATGAATGAGTTTATATAAATTATTATACTAAAATTGCATAATGAGTACTAGTGGTGTAGTGGTTGAACACCACCAAGTATTAAGGTCGAGAGTTCAATTAGATCTGGAGTAAGTTTTTTTAAATAAGAGGTGCCTGGTGGGCGACCACGCCGCGCCCTGACCCAACGCACACGCCCACACCCACCCCCACCACACCTCTTATTTAAAAGAAAAATTTGCTCCAGTGCGGATTTGAACTCGCGATCTTAATAGACTTAAGGTGGTGTTCTACCACTACACCACTAGTACTCATTGTGCAATTTTAGCATAATAATTTATATAAACCCATTCATAAATACGCCTGTTAATTAAAAAAAATGAAAAATGCCTATAAATGTAAAGGCTAAGAATCAACCCAAGTCTATTAAAAATCTTGATACATTATCTCAATAAATGGATACTTATAAAAGTGTTTACTTTAACTCATATTTATTTTTTATTTTTCCTCTTTTTTGTTCCTAGTTTGTAATCGTAATAAGAAATATGATACTTTATCTCAACAAACGGATACTTTTTACTTATAAAAGTGTTACTTTAACTATATCATATTTATTTTTATTTTTCCTTCTTTCCTTCATTTCTAATTTGTGACTATATTAAAAAACATGATACTTTAAATCACGAAGGAAAAATAAATAAACAGAGATAAAGTAACACTTTTATGAGTAAAAGTATCCATTTTTGAGATAAAGTATCATGTTTTTGTAAATAAATCACGAAGTATGAATTCAAAAGATTGACAAAAGAAAAATAAATATGAAAGAGTTAAAAGTACCACTTTTATAAGTAAAAGTATCAATTTTTTGAGATAAAGTATCACTTTTATGAATTCAAGATGATGACAAAAGAAAAATAAATATGAGAGTTAAAAGTACCACTTTTATGAGTAAAAATATCTATTTTTTGAGATAAAGTATCATGTTTTTTTAATACGGTCACATATTTTAATATAAAAAAATCTTATTTTTTGAATATATAAGAATTAAAGTGTCAATGTTCACCTTAAAAGTGTCATATTTCTTATCAAAAGTATCACTATTTTAATATAAAGTATCAATTTTTTTTCCAGAGAATTTAAAATTTTAAAATGTCATTGTCCATCATGAAAGTATCATATTTAATATCAAATGTATCATTATTTCCAAAGATAAGATCGAGTTTTTAATGTAAAAAACATTAGCTATGAGACTAGAATGAATACATCAAAAAATCTTATTTTTTGAATATGTAAAAATTAAAGTATCAATGTTCACCTTAAAAGTATCATATTTGTTACTCAAAAGTATCACTATTTTCGGATAAAGTATTATTTTTTATTCGAGAATTTAAAATTTTAAAATGTCATTGTCCATCATAAAAGTATCATATGAATATCAAATGTATCACTATTTCCATCATAAGTATCAGTTTTTCAATGTAAAAAACATTAGCTATGAGACTAGAATGAGTACATCAAAAATTCTTATTTTTTGAATATGTAAAAATTAAAGTATCAATGTTCACCTTAAAAGTATCATATTTATTACTCAAAAGTATCACTATTTTAGGATAAAGTTTCACTTGGTATTCGAGAGAATTTAAATTTCTA
This sequence comes from Rehmannia glutinosa, assembly GCA_016081115.2. NCBI lineage: Eukaryota > Viridiplantae > Streptophyta > Magnoliopsida > Lamiales > Orobanchaceae > Rehmannia > Rehmannia glutinosa. The sequence continues at coordinate 28,313,676 of CM071930.1, forward strand.
AAATGAAGGGATGATAATGAAACTTTATATCAATGGTTATATTCATGGTTATACTAAATATGCACAACATGCACCATTAGTAGTCTAGAATAGCACTCTCTTTCGATGGGTCGGGTTCAATTCCCGGTGGTGCAAATTTCTTAATTTTTGAGTAAGAGGATCCAACCATTGGGTGGGAGCGCCCAACTTGGGGTCTGGAGTTGGGCCGGTAGGTCGCGCGGGCGGGCAACTCAAGGTGGCCCGTGTCCAAGACTTGTATTAGATGCAATTTTTTTTTATGCGGGCGGGTCGCGGGCGGGTTGGGGATCCGTCTTACGAAATGAGATCCATAAGACGGTCTTATACAAATTTTTGCCTTGATATATGTATACCATTTTCTAGTCTTAATTGTTGGTAAAGTTGCCAATTTTTAGAGGAGGGGTTGGAACACTAGTTGGCAACATGGCAATGCACACGTATATTTAAGATAGTGAAATTGTAATTTCCCCAATATTATATTATTTTGACTATTTTCATATTGATATTTATTTGTTATCTAGTTGTATAAAAAGTTCAACCCCTAACATATTTGACAGTAAAAGGGTTTTAATGTTAGGCAAAAACTAGTGTCAAACTATCTCACAAATCTAAATTTGTGAGATGGAGTCTCATTAACAAATCCAAAAGAATAAGTCTCTTATGAGACCGGATCTAAATCCATGAGGTGGAGCCACAATAAAACCCGTGGTCCTGTTGATATTTCAACTGACCAAATATCACAACAAACCACCTTGGCTTCAAAACCTCTGAACCCTATGATTTCGCCGAGCACTTCGAGAAACCACAGTGGATATCTGTGGCTTCCAATCTCACTAATAGGCTTGGGTTCCGGTGACGACATAAAGTTTTGTCGTCTAGAGAATGGTTGTTTCGCAGTGGCTTCCAACTTGTTAAGCTGTGGGGTTTAATTCGAGCGACGAGTGGCGATTTTTTTTAACAAATGAGTATCATCAACAACAGATAGGGATTTGAGTATTTGATATTGATTTTTGTCGGGTATGAGTTTGCAACAGAAGATTAAGTCTTCTGCATTTGGTATCTTGGAGCTGAAATCATGAAAGAACTCGAAGAAATCCGATTGTTAGGAGGATGAGCTTCATTTGTCTGCAGTCTTGTTCGTCAATTTTCCTATGGTTCATCGGAATTTAAAATAAAATTGCAGAGGGAGTGGGTCTTTTCCTATTGTTTCTTTTTTGTTTGGTGGATTTGTTTTCTCATCTTCAAAATTGGTAATATCCCCATTTCAAGAAGAAAAGAAAAGTGGAATAAGTTTAATTTGGAGTAGGGGTCGTGGATTTGCTTATATAATGTGAAAAGAACTCGGGAGTAACTTTTAATGTTAATAATATTAGTTTCCACATAAAAAGTATTACTTTTCAAGTAAAAAATAATAATATTTGAAGAAATAATATACAATTTAAAAGATATAGTAAGTAATAGACAAAATGTCCCTTTCCATCGTCTGAACTTAAGAATAATCTTATCAAAAACTGGTTCTGATTCACCACCTTAGGCGCACCACTTGAAGATGGGGGCGCCTAAAGCAAAACCGCTGGGAAGGCACCAATATGGATAATCATGAATCGTCGAATACGGCCACGCACATGATTAGATACCGTTGTTGCGAAATAAACTTTGGATTTGCGAGGAATGAAGATCGACCCGATATATATGCATAAAGAGTGAGAATCTGCATAAGAGAGCGTGCATTCCTCGTCAAGGCCCCACACATAATCACAATATCATCCGCGTACATAATAGAAGAGGGAAATACGATCTGCTTAGGGCGCCTGAATGGGCGGGCCGATCCGGGTGACCGACTCATCAATAAATCTACACAGGACATCTTCCGCGATGCAAAAAAGAAGTGGTGATAGCGGACCCCCCTTTCTAACCCCTCGAAAGCAGGAGAAGTAATTTTTTTAATACGTTGGGAGTACTCTTGGTTGGAGGGAGAGGATAAATTTCAAATAAATCGAAAAGATAGGGTTCAATCCGATCAATATCCTTACAAAGGGTGAATAATACCACTTGAGCTACTGTTTAGTGGTTTTCAAGTAAACATTAATACTTCTAAAGATATTAGGGAGTAATAATTTCTAAGTAAAGGTATACTTTTGAAGTAAAAAGTAATAGTTTTAAAAAAAAAATAGTGTATGATTTTAAAAGACGTAGTAAGTAATACCTTTACAATAAAACGTGATACTTTTCAAGTAGAAAATGATACTTTTCAAATAAACATTTAATACATTTATTAGTAAGTAATACTTTTTAAGTAAAAGTATTACTTTTCAAGTAAAAAGTAATAATATTAAAAGAAATAGTATATAATTTAATTATTTGATGCAGTATATTACTTTTACAATAAAAGTACAATAAAAAGAGATACTTTACAAGTAAACATTAATACTTCTAAAATGGATTGGTAAGTTTTAATTTTAAGTAAAAACAATCTGTTTTAATTTTAAGTAAAAAAATTTACTTTTCAAGTAAAAAGTATTAGTTTTAAAGAAAATAGTATATAAGTTTAAAAGATATAATAAGTAATATTTGTCCAGTAAAAAGTAATACTTTTTGAATATGAAGTTATATGTTACTTTTTTCGAGTAAAAAGTCGTGCTTCAAGAAGAAAAGTAAGTAATAATTTTAAAATTAAAAGTAACAAATACTAAAGAAACAATCAATAATTGTTAAAATTTAAATTGTATATAGGTGTTCATAACAAATATCTTAGTTAATATATATGATTAATACGAAAGTCAGATAGGTAGAGAAATAATAATTTGATACTTAGCTTTCATTAGTCTTGCTCTACAAATATAATAAAAACAAAGTCAATTATGGAAAAGTAAAATCACCGCGTTAGCACATTAATACAAAGTAGCTAGAACTAATTGATGGGTCGCACTGTACCGCTTAGTTTTCCAAAATTGACACAATGGATTGATTCGTGAGGCACCGTGCCTCACACAAGTTTTTGTCAATCTAAAATATAAGTGCACCCCTCTCTCTATACACATGCGGTCCCCCATCTCTTTTCCCTCTCTTCTCTCTATGCGGTCCCCCCTCTGTCTTTCTCCTCTCTCTATATATACGGTCCCTCTCTCTCTCTCTCTCTATATATATATATATATATATATATATATTATGTATATTATATATATACATACATGGTCCCTTCCTCTCTTCTCACATCCCACACATGTCCCCCTCTCTCCTCACAGAAAAAAAAAAACCCAAAGAAATACTTTAAAAATGTATATTTTAAGAGTAGAATCGATAATTTTATTAATAAAAAGTGATACTTTTTTTTTTAAAATAAGAAGTAATATTTGTTTTAATAAGAAGTGATACTTTTTAAATAAGAAAAGATACTTTTTTTTTGATAAAAATTGATACTTTTTTAATAAGAAATGATACTTTTTTTAAACAAAAAGTGTTACTTTTTTTTAAGCAAAAATAATATTTTTTTAATAAAAAGTTGTACCTTTTCTATAAGAAATGATAGTTTTTCAATAAAAAGTGATAGTTTATTTTAATAAAAAGTGATTTTTAAAAATAAAAAGCGATACTTTTTTTTTTTTTTTCATAATAAGTGATACTTGTTCCATAAGAAGTGATATTTTTATAATAAAAAGTGATAAAAAAGTGATTTTTTTAAAAATAAAAAGCGATATTTTTCATAATAAGTGATACTTGTTCCATAAGAACTGATATTTTTTTTTATAATAAAAAGTAATACTTTTTCCATAAGATGCAATACTTTATTTTAATAAAAAGTAATATTTTTCGAGTCTAATGTGATATGTTTTCATTTGAAGTGATACTTTTTTTAATAAGAAGTGATACTTTTTGATAATAAGTGATACTTTATATTTTTTTTATCTTTTTTCTTTGTTTCATATGTATAGAGAGAGAGAAACGTGTGGAGAGAGAGGGGGTAGGACATGAGGAGAGATAGGGGGGACTATGAGAGGAGTGAGATACTGAGATGTGGGGAGAGACAGAGGAGGGACCATGAGACAAATAGCGTAAGAGACGGGGAGAGAATGAGGGGGACCAATGAGAGAAGAGAGAGGGAGGGAGGTCCGAGGATAGAGGAGGAGGAGGACCCTGTCGTAATCCGTCTCGCAGGAGTTAATTCCGTGAAACCGTCTCACTGGAAAGGCGCCTTAGTATTTTACCTAATAAATTCCAAGGAAATAGTATCACCATCTTTGTCTTTACCATCCTGGGGCCTTACTTGTATAAAGTTGATCAATCAAAGATGATAATCACTTTAGATAACCTTATTTCTCACAAGTTTGCTTGAGTGAGACCAAGATTATCACAAAACTCACCACCATAATTATTAGATTATTAATTATATATATATATATATAGGGTTTGGATCGGAGTGAATCCGGGTAGTTTAAGTGAGTACGTGAGACCAAATCCACGAACATTGGTCTATTTTTTCAATGGTGCATATTTAATTGAATTGTTATTTTATTTTTATATTTGATAAATGACTAGTAAGAGTGATTAGGTAAATTTATTTTAATCACAAGCAGTTGGAGAGTTATTTTGTTAGTATCCTTTCACGTCGTGGATTTTTGGGATTATTTTGAAATGGTATCTTTTTTATTTTCGTTCTTTCCTTAACTTTAGAGTAAATGTATTGCTTATGTAGTTCGACTATGTTGCATAGATAGTGTAAATGTATTGCTTATAAAGTTCATTTGTGTTGTATGTGACCGTTGTGTTGGGAAATTTATGTATTAGATTTTGATGATACTATGTAAAATTTAGATTAGGAAGTTGGCACACTAATTCTAACTGTAAATCAACTTGTAATAGATAGGGTTCTATTAGTGAAAGTCGAAGCAAGTTGAAGATTGAAGGAATCGATGAAGATCGAAGAAGACCCGTGTGTGTGGCGGTGAGTGAAGTGCGGTGAAGTCTCGGTCAGTGGCGGAAAAACTATCTTAGTCTCTAGATCGACAACCGAGTCATTCAAGATAAGTGGAAATGGATCAAATGGGTTATGCAAAGCATAAAGGATCATAGAAAGTCAAGAGATCCGTTGTTAAGCAAAGTTAATTGTTTGAGAATAGGCATGTGTCGATCGCTTACCTTAAATTTGTTTTTTTAAAGAATGCAAAATGCAAGGAGCCAATAGGATGTCCCGAAAACCTCGCAGAGTTTAAGGAAAGCCGCATAACATTGAATTCAAGGTCTGATCTACATCAAAGTGCAAAGACAAGACAAGCCAACGACCTCAAAATGTAGTTTGAAAAATACATCTATCTCTTCAACGGATATATTTTTCAAATGTGCACTATAAAGGCTAAGGAAGCATAAGAGATAAGGTTACGGAAATAACGCAGCCCATAAGTTATCTAAGTAAAGCAAGAGAAAATATCTCTCAAAGCATTCTATTCAAATCCTCAAGCCCAAACTCGAAGGAAATCAATCCAACACACTTAGTGAAGGAAAGACAACTTCAAAACTGTTGAAGAGGAAACTTGTTTAAAAGAACAAGGGGTCTACACTCCAAGGTTAAGGGAGGTGTAGTAAGGTTCGATTCGAACCAAATGCTTTAGACTCGTTGAGGGTGTGTGAACAAATCCAAGAGTTTGAAGGAGTGAAGATGCAAGACAATCGTGTTTTTGAAGAATTTGAGTCCTTGAAGGCGAGCCATTGTGTGTGATCAAGGCGAAGCTTGGTATCACCATTTTGTAACAAAGTTACAGTTACATTAGTGGATTTCTCCAGTGATTAGAGAAGAGTAGATTAGAAGAATTGCCCGATCTTCAAACCACTATAAAATTGCTTGTGTCATTTGCATTGAGCACTTACATTCCTGCATATCTATACTACTGTTTGTTTAATTTGCTAAGTCAATCGATAATAACTAAGCTTAAAACAAGTGTTGAAAAGCATATTTCCAACTAAGGGTGAAAGTCTTCATTTGTAAAAACCAAGTTCATCGAAAATTTTAAAGAGTTAACTGAATCAACTGAGTTATACTATCGACAGCTCTGTTGAGTGGCTAACTCTGCTGTGCAAGTAAACTAAGCTGTCCACCAAGGACCCAGCTGACTTGAGACAACTTTGATCTAAAAAGGACTAAATAAAAAATTTGGTAAAGTCTATTCAATCCCCCCTTTTAGACTTTACCTTATCACCCATTGGGACCTACAAGTGGTATCAGAGCGGTTGCTTCATTGAGCCTTCCGCACTGGTTGCTGAACTAGATCTCATTCTTTTACAAAAGAAACAATACTTGTAGTTTTAAAGCTTTTCTTTCAAGACAAGTTATTATCATGGAAGCAAATTTAACTCGCATTCCTATGTTTACTGTCGATGAATTTGATGATTGGAAAATACGCATGCAGGCATATCTTTCAGCCTTACACGATGAGATGTGGTTCGTCATTGAGGATGGGCCACTACATATAATGAAAATGAACACAACTGTCAGGGCTCCTGCTCCTGAAGCTACTGTTGATGCACCCACGGCTGAGGGAGAGGCTGCTACAGACCTTGTTGCATGTGGCTGCTACTGCACCAAGACCAGCAATGGTCGAGAAGCCTTGATGCGAATGGACAAACGAGGACAAAAAAAGATACAACTTGGATAATATTGCCAAGGACATTTTGTATAAAACCCTCGATAAAGCCATGATTAACAAAGTGAAATCTTGTAAAACGACTAAAGAAATTTGAGAAAAACTGACTTTAATTTGTGAAAGATCTGATCAAATTAAAAAAAAAATTAACTGTTGTTGTACAGAAATTTGAAATTTTCAAAATGCTTGCAGGTGAAAGTCTGGATCACCTGGACACCAGATTCACAGAGATAACCAATGAGCTCTCAGCTCTAGGCAAAGAATATACACAAAAGGAGATGTATATGAAGATACTCAGGTCGCTCACAGCTGAGTGGGAAATGAAGGCGATGGCCTTAAGGCATTCAATGGATTTAAGTAGAACATCCAATCATGAGCTGTTCTCAAACCTTAAAGCCTATGAATTCGAGCTCAGAAGAAAAGAGCAAGAAGAGACAGTTGCACCTAAGACAACTGCACTCATGGCTGGAGAATATAAAAGAGCTGAATCCAAGGAAGCCATTGACCAAGAAGTGATTGCCGTTATGCTGAAGAGATTCAACAAGTTATTCAATAAGAACTATAAAATAAACATGGGTGAATCATCTAGGAAACAATCAACACCTTCCAAAGCAAGGGAAAAGATACCACCTAAGAGAGCTGACCATCAGAGGACTAAATATCAGAGAGCTGATAATCGGAGAAAGGATTTGCGCATGTTCAAACTCCAAGAGTGGTTATAGAAAAATGTTCTTCAAGTAATGAGGGAGTCCAAAAATCTAAAGCACCATATGTGTTTGATACATGTTTTTATCTTAATTTTGATGATTTTATTTTGTCACCAAAACAATGTTTTTAAAGGTTGTCCAAATACTCCTAAATGATTTAAAATGGTTTTAATATTTTTCGGAGTATTTCCTCAAGTTGTACTTTAGATAAAATTGGACAACACTTTTAATGATTTTATGTTTATAAGTTTTATTACAAAACAAGGTTCTAAATGTTGTCTAAATACTTCCGATTGGTTTAAAATGTTTTTACTAAAATTTGGGATAATTTCTTGGGTTTTATTTTCGACAAAAAATGGACAACTTTTCTGTCTCGAGGTCGATCGGTCGCCCTATAGGGCAACCCGTACCTGAAGATGAGTTTGGAACAAAAAATGAGACAGAAGTGAAAAAGTCGGTCGGTCGGCCGCATCTCAGGCGTCGGCCGTCTGGTCGACTGACGAACGTTTTGTTTTGAAAGCAGAACAAATTTCCTTGGTTTTTCACTTAGGGGACCCGGTTGAGACAGGGTCAACCGGTCGAAGCCTATGTCGACCGGTCGCCCTGTTGTATTTTTCAAAGTGTTCTGCAAATCTTCTATTTCTGTGCGACCGGTCGCCCTGTGCTTTGACAGCAAAAATATGACCGTTTGATCAGCAGACACATTTCCTTAAATTGTGGGATTGATTTCAAAAGCTATATTCTTGATTTTAATTGTATTTTTGTAGATTTTCAATCCCCAAGAGGAGCCTATGCTTGATCAATCATCTCCTATAAATAGAGGAAGTTTTGGAGCAACCAATACAACAATTGAGATACAACACAACAAGATACACTTCAAGCAAATATTTGTTCTTCATTGTCATCATTATTGTTGTAATTTTGCCTAGCTTTTCACTTTCACATCCTTGAGGTCTAGGCTATTCTTGATTACACATGCACTCAATTGTATAATTCATTATCGAGTTGTAATCTTGAATTTGTTGGGTTATCATTCAACACAAGATATCCTTGTGAGTGTTCTTGTGGTAAGAACACACTTGGGTGATCTAGGTGTTAGGTGTGAGAAGATTGTGGTAATCTTCTTGTTGAGGTGTTGAAGAATTTGGTATTCTTCAAGGTTGAAGATTGTGGTAATCTTCACAAGGTGCCGATTGGAGATTGTGGTAATCTTCAAGTGAGATTGTGGTAATCTCAAAGGTGTTGTTGAAGAAGAGTGTGGTGCTCTTCAAGGTGTTGTTGTAAGTTGGTGTTGTATTAATTTGTGGTAAATTAATAAAATCTTTTTCTTTTTGAAATCCATCCCGGATATCTTGGGGTGGTAGAGGATTAGGCCCTAGGTGGGTTGAACCTCTATAAATCGGCGTGTGTTGTTTACATTCCGCACTTTTATTATTGTCTTTGAGCATTCGGTTCGAAAAAGAGGCGAAATCAAAAAATGGAGATAATCTATTCACCCCCTCTAGATTATCGTAGCCGCTTGGACTTACAAGTGGTATCGAGCAAACTTTTTGGCAAGCTCGTTTCACATCGCGAGTGAAGAGTAACGATCGTCGGCTCATTTAACGAAGCTCATCTTTAAGCACCTCCACCACCAAGCCACCTCGGTTTGATTCCAAAAATTTTATATTTTGGAAAGAAAGAATGGAATGCTATTTACAAGGTTGCGGGTTTGATATTTGGAACACCGTCATAAATGGAGAATCCATTCCAATGATAGACACACCACACACCTCCAAAGGCCTCAAAGAGCTAAATGATGAAGAGAAGAAAATCATCTCCTTAAACGGTAAGACTCTAAATATTTTATATTGTTCATTTACTAATTTGGAATATGAACATATTGTAGGAATTCGATCAGCACATAAAGTATGGCAAAAATTAGAAGCCATCTATGGAGTATTTGCAAATGAAAGGAGCAACTCAAAAGCATCTACTTCACAAATGGATACAAGCTCCCCCTATCAACAAACATATCAAGAATAATGTAAAAGCAATTTTCCATAAGCTAAAAACTTTAGCTTTTACAATTTGTTCAAGAGCTTATAAGTTCCCCCTGCCACAAACATTATTAAACAATTATATAAGTCCATCAAGCAACCATTGGACTAAAAATGAATCACAACTTATGGCTTTTATGAGCCATAGCTTATAGCTTTTATAACAAGCTTTTATTAGCTTCTTTGAGCTAATGAGCCAATATCCTGTTTCTCCCCCTTTGGAATCATAAAAAAGAATGTTAGGATGATAAAAACATCATACAAATGTATCAAAGTGCGCAAGCGAGACGGTTTATCAACCATTGAGCAATTTATGCTTAAAATCCAAAGAAAAAGGGAGAAATGTAACATAAGAAATCCATAAGCTCATTAGTTAGCTAAAGACATGATTTCAAAAGATTTTAAGACATTTTGAAGCAAGAGAATCATGTAGAAGTTGAAAATTTCATTGCAACATTTCATCGAACAACTTGTGTGCGTAAAAAATAAAAGAGGTTGTATATAGCCCTTGTAAATGTTTCAAGCCATAAATTTTCATAACATCATCAATCATCCTCATTTCAAAGCTCAATAAGATCATATGCAACATTTGTTTATCAAATAAGAGGCTCAACAAAGAGATTCTCAAGGGTTCAACCCAATTGAGATAATATAAGCCAAAAAGATCAAAGGCATTACAAATGCCAAAAATTAAAGCAATCATCAAGTGATACAAGTCATGCCTTTAAACAATATATGTATGATATATCAAATGTCCTAACATATCCATCTAAGCATAATGATCAAAGCATTAAAAGAAGCACTTTTACCATCAAATACTTCATACCAATTTTCAAACAATGCCATATAAGAGTATTTTTACCATCAAATACTCCATCAATATCATGATCATCCACAAGTCATTAACAACTCGCAATTTTAATCCTTTCAAGAAAACACGCAAATATCATTAGTGCAAAAGAGTTTTACAAAAATTCATAAAAATACAAAGCAACATAAATGAAAATGCTAGAAAGTAAAGGGGTGGGGACATCAATCCTCGTCCCAGAAGAGAAGCAAGTTAGGAATAAGATCTTTGATGAATTTCTTCAATTTGCCAATTGACTTTTCAAACTAGAATTTTCCTTTTTCACAACCCGGAGCTCTTTTCTAAGAGAGGCCACATCTCTAAATGTTTCTCTTTCCACTTTGGCCATTCTCTCTTTGAGATTTAGATCTTCAACATCCAACTCGTCTTCATCTCCTTCCTCATTTTCTTCTTCCCTAATTTCTTGTTCATTTCCCACATTTTTTCTTCTTCATTTTCCTCTTCATTTCCCACATCATCTCTTTGTTCGTCAAACTCACCTCTTCCAATATTTTCAACCTCATTGTCATTAAAGAAATCATCCCGAGGTTGTTGTTGATGTCGAAGCACGCCCTAGCGGCTTTGGTAGGAACCCGTGGTAAATGTCATCGCATTCTTACCATTTGTAGAATGTTGGCATTATCAAAATCATTGTGACGGATTTCGGTATTCATTTCATTTTCTGGGTATCCCGATAAGTATAAGAGTCGGCAAATCAAATTACCCAAGGTATATTTTTTCTTGGTAAGCTTTCTAGATTCCAACAAGCAATACACAAAAATTGCCCCATAATTTACTCTTTTCCTCGAACAATCTTATAGGTGAGAAAGAGTTCGAGATTACTCGGAAGTTTTATTTCCTTTCCACAAACACAATAGGAGCAAATGATAGATATAATCCGATAATTTGGCGGCATTGCCGAGTATGTCACAGGATATACTCCTAAAAAGTTTTCACATCATCTAGTGAAACACCGAAAATGTTATCATCCCAATGAGCGCAATCCACATTGACCACTCCATCATTTGCACGTTAAAGTGATTACAAATATCGGCCAATGTCCATGAAAAATGCCTACCATTAACAAATGTGTGAAGTTCCAACGGATTTATCTTTGTAGCATCAACAATCCACATATTTGCATAAGAGAGTTTTATAAGCTCGTCATCATAATGCAAACACGGATTATCCCAAAGTGACACCCATCCTTGAATTTCAAAATAAGCTCTAATATCCAGGAAATTCATCATGAAATGCTTGAAATCGAACCATACGAGTGCACGCAATTTTCTTATCATTCAATCAATATTCTCATAATGCTCCTCCGCAAGTTTATTTAAAAATCGAAATCGATTAGCTCTAGAGGGAGGCTCGTAGAGGAGTGATAACTTACTAGAGTCCCAATGAATGCTCGATTTTGAAACCCCGGCTCTTAATTCGACAATCTCCTCTTCCGTAAGTTTCGATTTTGATAGTCTCCTTGTAGAATATCATCTTGTTGGGGATTGGAAGAAAATTCTCCCCCTTTGCCTCCTTCTCCTCTTTTGAGGATTTCGTTGATAGAATTTCTTGGAGGTGCCATATATGTGAAGTTCTTGCAAAAAGAAGTGAATTAGCAAAAAGATTACAAAGATTGATGAAGAATTGAAGATTGTAGAAGAAAGGGGATGAAATTATTTGTTATAGAGTTTTGAAGGATTTTGCTTGTATGCATTTTTGAAATGAAGAACGTAAGCGATTTTAAGTAGTAAAATTAGCCGGGCGACCGGTCGAGGTAGGTGCGGGCGGCCGTCGCCCCCGCTTTGACCGTCCCGGGTAATTTTTCTTTCCTAGAATTTTTCAAAATTCGATTTTTCACCCCAAAAGTTTTAAAACTTTGCAAAAAGATAATTTTGGATCAAGTCCAACAAATATGGGTTTCGGAAAACATATATTCGAGAAAATCGAGACTTAACAAGTAGTGCCCTTTTAAGATAATATTTGCAAAATCATTTAGGGCACTTAAGGGGTTAAAATGAAATATCTTGAAAGATATGTGCATAAGCATAATATCGAGTTCTAAGAAAAATACGAGTGAACGCGTGCCTCGATAGTTTAAGAAACTTGATGATAAAATAGCCAATGAATATGAGATATAAATATCCTACACAATTCTTAAACAAAATTTGCACAAAGACACAAGTGTAGGCAAGTGATAGGAGATATCAAAACTTATGCTACACAAATACAAATGAGATAATAAACCGCATAGGTCTAATTAAATGCACAAGAGTTTTAGAAATATCATGCAAGGTCTTCTTTTAAACATTTTGAAACTCACAAATATATTAAAGACCTAAATTAAAAAATAAATGCTTGAAAACTCATTTTGCAATTAAGACACAAATAAAAACATGCATAGAAATAAAATGCATATATAAATGGGGAGATACGGTTTACCAGTTACGCCGTTTCCATGGGTTGTGTCTTTCCCATTGTTGATGATATCTTCCCTTTGAGAAGTCACTTTGTTGATGATGACTTCTTTGATTACTCCATTTCCAAGGTTTGTTACCTTCCCATTGTTGATAGTTTCTTCTTCTTTGAAAATCATCTTGTTGATGATGTCTTTGCCATTTCCAAGGATTGTGTTCTTCCCATTTTTGATTGTATCCTCTTCTTCGAAATTGACTTTGTTGAAAATGATTTCTATTTCTTTGATCAAATGAAACGGTCATTTGATGCCTTCTTGGCGGTATGAATTTTCTTCGATCATTGTTTCGCCGGGTACCTAATAAAACATTATTTTGTGGTACCCTCAAGTGTTTCAAGGTCCTTTAGGATTAGCTTTGAGACTTTTAGGTCTCCAATAATGATTAGAGCTATTTCTAGCCCGACAAGTATTAGCCGTATGACCCTTTTTACCGCAATAGAAGCATGTAATAATTCTAGGAGCATAATGACCAACATGCTTAGAGACTTGATTCTTTTTCATATGATTGACAACATTAAGCTTATGATCAAGTTCTAGTTTCGAATTATCACAACAATCAACAATATCATCGGTACTCAAGTCGGATTTAGATAGATTCTTTTTTTTTTGCAATTAATATCTTCAACAAGAGTCTATTTTCTTTTTCAAGGTTTCTAACCTTGTCAAGTGTGGTGGTGGTGTGAGCACATGATAGTGATTCATAGGAAGTAAATAAACTATCCTTATCATTTTTCAAAACATTGAATTCCTTTTTCAAATTTTTGTATTTAACAAGTAAGCTTTGGAATTCATTTTGAAGTTCATCATAATCATTTTGCAAATCACTATAATCATTTTGAATAACAATGTCATAAGTAAGTAGAGGGTTTAAGACATACCTCGTTTTCTTCTTCGATGCCCATAAAACAATATTCAACTTCTTCATAGTTGGAAGTTGTAGGAGGCTTTCCTTAGATTTGAGCTTGTATGACCTCGAGAAGTAGATGCCTTTGTTTGACTCCTTTCATTTGCAAATACTCCATAGATGGCTTCTAATTTTTGCCATACTTTATGTAACACCCCATTTTCGTAATCTTCAAAGTAAAATACGATTTATAAATTTAAAGTGCGATTTGATTTGAAAAGTGCTTTCTAAGTATTCTAAAAGAACTTTTACCAACCAAATAATAATATTAAAAACAATTAGATGACATTTCCAAAAATATTAAATTTTTCAATAAAATAATTTTAGCTTTAAAAATAAATAGTTTAACAAAGAAAATAGTAATTAGAATTCATTATTCTAAAATTTTACTTCGGGTCACCGCCACCACTTGTCCTGCAAACTCCATCAACCATCTGAAATAGAAATTTATTTTGGGGTGAGCATTCAACGGCTCAGTAGGGGCGAATTTGTCCAAGCTAAATACACAATACATATCACAAAATAAAATGCTTAAAATTTGAAATTGTAACCGTAGCTATGGCATTGAAACATGGCTCGCATCACTAGGGATTTCACCGGAGGGAACTTTTATGCCAGGACCTCGTATGGTCCCGCACGACTATAGATATTGAAATATGGCTCGCACTGCCGGGATTTCACCGGAGGGAACTTTTATGCCCCGGACCTCTGTATGGTCCCACGCGACTATGAAACGTAGCATGTAGAAGCAACATTATCAAGCAACATATAAAGAGCATTTAACATGGACAAATAAAAGCGGAAAAATCCCTACCTCGAAAAGTAGCGTAGCGTGGAATGCAATGAAGCAAAGGCAATGTTCTATTCTCAAAAATTCTCATTGCTTGGGTCAAAATTGGCTTGGGGCAAAATTAGAATTTAAAATAAATTTCCTAAACTCAAAATCCCATTTTCTCCTTTTTCTTTTCCTTTCTTTCTTTCTTTTCTCCTATTCTTCTCTTCCTTCCCAGTAAACCCACCCTCTTAAAATCTGTCTCTATCTCCCCCCAACCCCACGCCCCCCCCCCCATCTCTCTCTTTTACTTTTCTTTTTCTTTCTTTCTTTACTTATTCCTTTTTTTCTCTTTCTACCTCACCTTAAACCCAATTTCCCAAATCTCATCCCCCTCCCCAAAACAAACCCACAGGTCCCCCACCCCACCCCCTTCATATCTCTTCTTTCCTGTTTCATTTTCCTCTTCTTCAATGGACGTCCAATTTCCCCCTCCAATCACTTTTCTTTTCTTTTCTTTTTATGGCCCTCCACACACCAACACACACACTCGCCGGAAAAAGAAAACGGCGACGAGCGGTGCGGTGCGACAGCGGCGATGGGCGGCGTGGCGTTGATGAGCGGCGATTGGACTAGTCGAGTCCACCCTATTCCCTTCTTCTGCCCGACTTCCTCCCTCTCTGAATTGTTTTCTTTTTATTTTTTATTATTATCTATCTTTGGGTTTTGTTGATAGGGGTTGTAACCGGTTGTTCATGGTGAAAAATTATATTACCTTTCACTTTGAAGAATTGTGTGTGGTTTTGAACATTTATAGTAGAGGTATATTTATGTGGAATGGTTTTTTTTTTTTTTTTTAGAATTTTCGGAAAGAAGGAAGATTTCAGCAAATGAATATATTATTAATTGATTGGGAAATCAATTCACTTGATGATTGATGAATTGGCTGCATTAAGTTTATTTTTGAAATGCTAAATTAAATTAGGAATTAAAAAATAGTAACCAATCAGATTATATAAAAAAATTGATTTTTGCTGATAATAAGACTAAAATATGGAATGTTTATTAAGATGCTAGTTAATTGAGTTATAAAATTAATTAGTGAAATTGGTAAAATAACTGAAATAAATGTTAATTGAAGTTTATTAGTATAATTGATGATTTGTTGGTGTTACCATGTTTGGATAGGAAATATAGGTTTGGGTTTGGTAATAGGCTTAAGGTTATTTTTAATGGGCCAAGATATAACATAAAGTTTATGAAATGAATTTGTTAAGCCCAAATATAATATAATTTTCAGAAATTCCCAAATTTTAAAATCCCTAATTATCAAATAATCGAGCCCAAATTTCTATTTTCCCCAAATTTTTCGGATATTACATCTTACTCCCTAAAAATTAATTTCGTCCTCGAAATTCGAATACTTACCAATATTAAGAAAATTGGTCTTAGCTTGAACATCTTCCTCTTTCTATCCGCGTAAGATTTTTTGTCTGCTGGCGCTAACTTCATTCTACCCCAAATCTTTTCTATTTCCTCCATTGTTTTCCCAACCACCTCGGTCCCATAATTTTCTTCTCATGCATCCACTATAATACTGAGGGTGATCTACACTTTCTCCCGTACAATACTTGCCATTTTAATGGTTGTTTGATAAGTATTATTGCAAGCGAACCCTATCAAAGGTAAAATTGGGTCCTAATTTTCACATGAGCCAAGCACCGATGCTCATAATATGTCTTCTAAAGTTTTGAATCATTTTCTTTTTACTGCCCATATGTCAAATGGTGATAAATTGTACTAAAGCTTAACTTCGTTTCTCAGGTTGATTGTAGACTTTTCCAAAATTTGAAAGTGAAACATATGTCTTTATTTGACACTATCATCACAAAGGGTTCATGTAGTCTTACTTCTTAATGTAAATCTATGTATATTATTCCATTTTGGGCGTCAGTTTTACTGGTAGAAAGTGGGCCGATTTAGTTGCTTGGTCATATATCATTATTCCTTTTTTTTAACCAATAATGACAGCTGGACTACGATCTATTGTTATATGTTCTCATTTCCTTTCTGGGATCTCAATAGGCCTTAACAAAGTCAACGGGAATACTTTGTCATAAATGATCTGATGTCTTTTTTTTTTTTTTTTTGATTCTCTACCAGAAGACCTCTTTCAAATCTCGGTACATCTTTGTACTTCATGGGTGTGCACTGTATGATTTACTAATGTGCTTATTCAAGGAACTTAATTTTTAGTTCTTCATCTTTAGGTATACCCACACTTTCTTCGTAGATTAATGCACAATTAGTAGCTATAGCAAATCCTTTGATGTCGTTGGTCCAGAGCATGGTTTCTTATCATGTACGATTACTTATATATCATTTGTATCTCTATAATTCTATCTCTAAGTACATGTTGTACAACCATTGTCGCAATAATCAATTTTTATTCACTAGAAGGTGTTACAACCTCAATTCTCAACTTAGCAAACTCATTCATCAATTATTGTTATTCTATAGGTAAACTAGCCAACTGTTTTTTAAGTTATTGGAAGTTTCATCATATTTCTCTGTCTATTGAGACTTCCCATATTTTTGGTCAATCTAGTCACTCGTGTTGGACTCTTGAAAAATCTTTATATAAATCTTTTGTAATACCTAAAGAAACCGGAAAAATTCAAACCTAATTCACAATCGTATGCGCTTGCCATTCATTAACAACTTAAACTTTAATCGTGTCAACTTCTATTTCTCAAGTAGTAACATCACGATCAAGAAATACTACATAGTCTAACAATAAATTAAACTTAGTTGGTGATATCCGGACCTAATATATATCTTAGAGAAGAAACTAGCTCCTTTATAGAATTAAGTAAATCCTTTCTTCTAAGTACTAGATACTTGTTTTATGATCAAATAAATTCTCCACGTAACCAATATAGACCAATAGGCTCATATTCCATCTTAACAAACGTCATTGGCTCTCCTCAAAGTGATACTCTCGGTCGATAAGTCGAGTTAACCAATAAATCTTGCAATTGCATCTTGAACTCTTGTAATTCTTTTGACGCCATCCTATAAGGTGAGTTTGACTGTAATCGCCCAAGTAAAAGTCAACAAGAGATTCTATTTGTCTATCAGGTGGAATACCAAAAATATTTTACATAGTCTCGAATTACTAGCATATTGATCATTATAAAATCAAAATATTGGAAACATGTTATACTAACCAAATATCACTAATAATTTCTTTCTTAAGCTTTTTATTGATTTCTTTCCTAACACAATTCGGTACAATACTAAACTTTATTCCGTAGAAAATAAACTTATCATCGTTATACTTCGATATACTATCTCCTATGTGGCACTTTATACCTTCTAGCTCTTCCTAAGTTTGTCCATAACTATAATCCCATAAAAATCGTTCCATTCATACAAATTATTTCCAAATCTAGTCTACAAACTTTTCTTTTCACGCTTTAGATATCCAAACAATAATTATTGTCTTTCCAAATGATATCATAACCATCTCAATTTGTTGCCATTAACTCTTGGGAAAAATATCAATACATAAATCGTGAATATTCAACTTAAAAAAATGGTAAAGTCCCTCTAAATCTATGTTGCTAGTAATCTACTCATAGTCAATCCTAACATTCTAGATCCCATTAAAATTCGTAAAAAACTCATGTATTCTATCGCAAGGATCCTCCAGAGTTTGTATTGTCCTTTTTTTTTTCTTTTCTATTTGTCTATAGAATTCATCAATACCTCGTAATAGTCTAATAGTCACATTCTATCGTATGTGATATGTATCCATGAAATTTAAGTTAAATTATTTTCTTTATCCGCAATAGGAAACCTATAGTTTTGTCGTAGTAGTAGCAATGGCAATAGTAGTAGAAATAGCTTGATGTCAATAATGTAGAAGTAGCAATAGAACTTTTGGAAATTTAAGTTTGTGCCTTGGCTTCTGGAGTTGGCGTGACATAAGCGAGTGGTAAGTAACCCATTTCTATGTATTATTTTTTTTTTGGACAAATATTTTTATATTTTTATTTATTCTAACATGAAAGAAAAGAACTTTTTTTTAACGAGTCTACGTAAACGTTGACCCTCTCGATACCACTCAGAATAACACCCCATTTTCGTAATCTTCAAAGTAAAATACGATTTATAAATTTAAAGTGCGATTTGATTTGAAAAGTGCTTTCTAAGTATTCTAAAAGAACTTTTACCAACCAAATAATAATATTAAAAACAATTAGATGACATTTCCAAAAATATTAAATTTTTCAATAAAATAATTTTAGCTTTAAAAATAAATAGTTTAACAAAGAAAATAGTAATTAGAATTCATTATTCTAAAATTTTACTTCGGGTCACCGCCACCACTTGTCCAGCAAACTCCATCAACCATCTGAAATAGAAATTTATTTTGGGGTGAGCATTCAACGGCTCAGTAGGGGCGAATTTGTCCAAGCTAAATACACAATACATATCACAAAATAAAATGCTTAAAATTTGAAATTGTAACTGTAGCTATGGCATTGAAACATGGCTCGCATCAGGGATTTCACCGGGGAACTTTTATGCCGGACCTGTATGGTCCCGCACGACTATAGATATTGAAATATGGCTCGCTTCGCCGGATTTCACCGGAGGGAACTTTATGCCCCGGACCCTGATGGTCCCACGCGACTATGAAACGTAGCATGTAGAAGCAACATTATCAAGCAACATATAAAGAGCATTTAACATGGACAAATAAAAGCGGAAAAATCCCTACCTCGAAAAGTAGCGTAGCGTGGAATGCAATGAACAGTGCAATGTTCTATTCTCAAAAATTCTCATTGCTTGGGTCAAAATTGGCTTGGGGCAAAATTAGAATTTAAAATAAATTTCCTAAACTCAAAATCCCATTTTCTCCTTTTTCTTTTCCTTTCTTTCTTTCTTTTCTTTTTCTCTTTTTCTTTATTCTTTTCTCCTATTCTTCTCTTCCTTCCCAGTAAACCCACCCTCTTAAAATCTGTCTCTATCTCCCCCCAACCCCACGCCCCCCCCCCATCTCTCTCTTTTACTTTTCTTTTTCTTTCTTTCTTTACTTATTCCTTTTTTTCTCTTTCTACCTCACCTTAAACCCAATTTCCCAAATCTCATCCCCCTCCCCAAAACAAACCCACAGGTCCCCCACCCCACCCCCTTCATATCTCTTCTTTCCTGTTTCATTTTCCTCTTCTTCAATGGACGTCCAATTTCCCCCTCCAATCACTTTTCTTTTCTTTTCTTTTTATGGCCCTCCACACACCAACACACACACTCGCCGGAAAAAGAAAACGGCGACGAGCGGTGCGGTGCGACAGCGGCGATGGGCGGCGTGGCGTTGATGAGCGGCGATTGGACTAGTCGAGTCCACCCTATTCCCTTCTTCTGCCCGACTTCCTCCCTCTCTGAATTTTTTTCTTTTTATTTTTTATTATTATCTATCTTTGGGTTTGTTGATAGGGGTTGTAACCGGTTGTTCATGGTGAAAAATTATATTACCTTTCACTTTGAAGAATTGTGTGTGGTTTTGAACATTTATAGTAGAGGTATATTTATGTGGAATGGTTTTTTTTTTTTTTTTTTAGAATTTTCGGAAAGAAGGAAGATTTCAGCAAATGAATATATTATTAATTGATTGGGAAATCAATTCACTTGATGATTGATGAATTGGCTCATTGATGAATTGGCTGCATTAAGTTTATTTTTGAAATGCTAAATTAAATTAGGAATTAAAAAATAGTAACCAATCAGATTATATAAAAAAATTGATTTTTGCTGATAATAAGACTAAAATATGGAATGTTTATTAAGATGCTAGTTAATTGAGTTATAAAATTAATTAGTGAAATTGGTAAAATAACTGAAATAAATGTTAATTGAAGTTTATTAGTATAATTGATGATTTGTTGGTGTTACCATGTTTGGATAGGAAATATAGGTTTGGGTTTGGTAATAGGCTTAAGGTTATTTTTAATGGGCCAAGATATAACATAAAGTTTATGAAATGAATTTGTTAAGCCCAAATATAATATAATTTTCAGAAATTCCCAAATTTTAAAATCCCTAATTATCAAATAATCGAGCCCAAATTTCTATTTTCCCCCAAATTTTTCGGATATTACACTTTATGTGCCGATCGAATTCCTACAATATGTTCATATTCCAAATTAGTAAATGAACAATACAAAATATTTAAAGCCTTACCGTTTAAGGAGATGATTTTCTTCTCTTCATCATTGAGCTCTTTGAATCCTTTGGAGGTGTGTGGTGTGTCTATTATCGGAATGGTTTCTCCATTTATGATTATGTTCCATAAATCGAACCCGCAACCTTGTAGATAACATTCCATTCTTTATTTCCAAAATATAAAATTTTTGGAATCAAACCGAGGTGGTTTGGTGGTGGAGGTGCTTAGGAAAGATGACCTTCGTTCAGAGCCGACGATCGTTTCTCTTCACTCGCGATGTGAAACGAGCTTGCCAAAGAGTTTGGCTCGATACCACTTGTAAGTCCAAGCGCTACGATAATCAGAGGGGGTGAATAGATTATCTCCATCTTTTCGATTTCGCCTCTTTTTCGAACCAAATGCTCAAACACAATAATAAAGGTGCGGAATGTAAACAACACACGTCGATTTAGAGAGGTTCAACCCACCTAGGGCCTAATCTCTACCACCCCAAAGATATCGGGATGGATTTCAAAAAGAAAAAGAATTTTATTAATTTACCAAAAATTAATACAACACCTGAGGATTACCACAACCCTCTTTCACCACCTCGAGGATTACCACAACCCTCTTACAACACCTCGAGGATTACCACAACCCTCTTACAACACCACCTTTGGAGATTACCACAATCTCCTTTGAAGATCACCACAATCTTCCTTCAACGGCACCTTGTGAAGATTACCACAATCTTCAACCTTGAAGAATACCAAATTCTTCAATACCTCAATAAGAAGATCACCACAATCTTCTGCACCTATCACCTAGATCATCCAAGTGTGTTCTTACCACAAGAACACTCACAATGATATCTTGTGTTGAATGATAACCAAAAATCAAGATTACAACTCGATAATGAATATTACAATTTGAGTGCAAAGTGTAATCAAGAATAAAGACCCGAGGATGTGAAAGTGATAAGCTAGGCAAATTTACAACAAGAATAATAACAATGAAAGACCAAGTATTTGCTTGAAGTGTATCTTGTTGTGTTGTATCTCAATTGTTGTATTTGGTTGCTCCAAAACTTCCTCTATTTATAGGAGATGATTGAACAAGCATAGGCTCCTCTTGGGGATTGAAAATCTACTGAGAAAAATACAATTAAAATCAAGAATAGTCAGTAGAAATCAATCCCACAATTTAAGGAAATGATCTCATCAAACGGTCATATTTTTTTTCAAAGTAGGCGACGATGGCCGTGATAGAAATAAGAGAATTGAAGAATACTTTGAAAATTTCAACAAGGCGACCGATCGACATAGGCCGACGGCCGACCACTGTCTCAACCGGTCCCCCTAAGTAAAAAACCAAGGAAGTTTGTTCTGTTTCAAAACAAAACGTTGTGCAATTTGCCGACTGGCGATTCGGCCGACGCCGGCCAGATGACCGGCCGACTGACCGCTTTTTCACTTCTGTCTCATTTTTGTTCAAAAACATCTTGTACGGGTTGCCCTATAGGGGCATCGGTCGACCACGAGACAAAAATGTTGTCCAATTTTTGTCGAAAATAAAACCCAAGAAATACTCCAAAAATTTAGTAAAAACATTTTAAACCACTCGGAAGTATTTAGACAACATTTAGGAACCTGTTTTAGACGTAAAAACCCATTGACATAAAATCATTAAAAGTGTTGTCCAATATTATCGAAAATAAACTTGAGGAAATACTCAGGAAAATATTAAAACCATTTTTAATCATTTAGGAGTATTTGGACAACCTTTAAAGACATTGTTTTGGTGACAAAATAAAATCATCAAAATTAAGATAAAAACATGTACCAAACATAAAGGACTTGATCATAAGCCTTATGTTGTTAATCATATGAAAAAGGATCAAGTCACTATGCATATTGGTCATTTTGCTCCTAGAATTATTACTTGTTTTTATTGCGGTAAAAAAGGGTCATACGGCTAATTCTTGTCGAGCTAAAAATAGCTCTAATTATTGTTGGAGACCTAAAAGTCTCAAGACTAATCCTAAAGGACCCAAACACATGAGGGTACCACAAAACAATGTCATATTAGGTACTCGGCGTATTAATGATCGAAGTAAATTTATACCACCAAGAAGACATCAAATGACCGATTCATTTGATCAAAGAAGGAGAAATTATTTTCAAAGTCAATTTCAAGAAGAGGATATAATCAAAAATGGGAAGAACAAAATCCTTGGAAATGGAGTAATCAAAAAGCCATCATCAACAAAGGGAAAGACACAACGCATGGAAATGGCGAAATTGGTAACCCGTATCTCCCTATTTAAATATGCATTTTATTTTGTTATTATGCATGCTTTTAATTGTGTCTAAATTGAAAAATGAGTTTTCAAGTTTTTATTTTTTAATTAAGGTCTTCAATATATATTTGTGCTTTTAAAATATTGTTGAAAAAGAAGACCTTATATGAAGTTTTTAAAACTCTTGTGCATTTTTGTAGACTAAAGTGTGTTATCATCTCTTATGGATTTTTATGGCATGAGCTTACTTGTGATATCTCTTAGCCTACACTTTTATCATTATGATTTGTTCTAGATTTGTTTTAAGAATTGTGTAGGATTTACATATTTTCACAAATGGCCATTTACGTCATTATTTGTCAAGAAAGGCATTAATTATCGAGGTACGTTTACTTGTGTTATTCTTACTCTTATAGACTCGATATATGTATTGCCATGTGCCTATGTGCTTGTTTTTCATAGTATTTCATACAAGTGCCATTAAGAGGATTTTTAGATTTTTTTTGAAAGGCACTATTCGATATTTGATTGCACATATTTGCTTTGTCAACTCTTGTTCAAATACTTTTAAATGAGGTCTCAACTATATGTTATCGATTTTCAAATTGCAAAAGAGACCTTTTATAGCTTTCTTAAGCTTATTTGAACTTGCATGATTTATTAGACCCTTGATGATATTCTAAATGCATAGTATGTGTTTCTTGCTTCATGGTCTATACATATAATGTCTATTTCTGTTATGCTCTTATGCAAGATATTTTGTGATTGATGATTGAGGCATGTTTTTACACTTGAGCTATTTTTCTCTTGCTTTTATAAGCAATGCCGTTAATGAGTTTGTTAAGTTGTGTAGATGAGAAATGAAGTACTCCAAATATTGGTTACCTCAAAATATTTGGATGTATATTGTGAACACCTTAGACAAATCGGATGCCCTATGATGATAGTAATGAAGAAGACAAAAAGGGTATTCGGAACAAACTCGATGACCAAGGCAACATTGGTCGAACTAAGGCGAGGTTAGTAGCTCGAAGGTATTTTCTAGAAGAAGGTAATTGATTTTGATGTAACATTTGCACTCATAGCACATTTAGTAGCTATTTGCATTTTACTTGCCCATTCTTGTCTTAAGAAAATTTCAAGCTTTACCAAATGGATGTTTAATCCTATTTTCTAAATAGCTTTATTCTAGTAAGAGTCTATGCAAAACAACCTCCGGGTTTAAATTTTCTAGGCCAAATGATCTTTATAAAAGGCCTTGTATGGTTTCAAACAAGTACCCCATGTATGGTATGATAGACTTAACTATTTTTGCTAAATGATTTTACAAAAGGTAAAGTTGATACTACTCTCCTTGTTTTTTGAAAAAGGGCAAGATTGTTTGCTTGTGCATATTTATGAGAATATTTTTGGTGCTACTAATGAATATTTTGTGCAAGAGATTCTCCTAAGTTGATGTAGGTGAACTTGAGATGAGCATGGTATCACATGATGGGGGAGCTCAAATTTCATCATTGGACTTCAAGTTAATCAATGCCAAGAAGGTGGTTATAAATTCACAATCAAAATATACAAAAATATCTTTGAAGATATTAGGCATTGAAGAAGGAAGAATCAACTCAACATCTATGGCTACCAATGTAGAGATTAACAAAGGTTGAGAAAGACATATCGATTGACAAACAAATTCGAGGTATGTTTTCTTGTATTATTTCTATAGACTCGACATTCCATATGCCTTATGTCTATATGCTCGACTTCAAATTATCCCAACGAATCTCATTAAAAGTCTTGTTAAAAGAAATTTTCAAATATTTATAAGGCACTTCTTCTTATGACTTGCTCATCCAAAGCTTTAAAACGTTCTTATTTTTTTTGGGATAACAAGTCCGGTGAAAATTATTCAAAACATAGTTCGTCATCATCGAACTAAACATATTGAGATTCGAAAAACTTTCTAAGGGATTGCGTTTTTAACAAAAAAAACTTGAGATGTGTCTAAATCCCGTCTCAAAGTTAACTCGCGGACATTTGTTCATTTATCACTGAGTATTTTACCTCATTTTGAGTTTGATTATGACATAATGTATATTGAATGAGGTCTACGTTTTCATTTTGCACGTCTTTAAAACTTAGGGGCAAAAAATCATATTTTTGGATCAAACTTTGGTATTTGCAAAACAGAAAGAAGCGTAAATGGTGCCAGGCGAGGTCGATCGGTCGCCCACTGCCTTTCTTGGTCGCCTAGCCCTTGACCGGTCGCCCAATGTGATTTCTTGGCTTAAATCGTCTCTGTTCTTTTACTTAGCCATTTTGGCCCTTTCAACTCTATTTTCGTCCCCTTTGCAAATTTCACACACAATTCACTTCAAATGAGTTTTGATGCATGAATTATATATTTTGGGGACTACCTAGCTCGGTTATCATCATTGATGCTCATGTTTACCGATTAAATGGTAAGAGTTCTACTTCCTTAATCTCAAGTGGGTTGAACCCTTGAGAACTTGGCCTATATGTACTATCTTGATGAAATTAGTATATGTTTGTGATTAGCTTATTGATTGTTGATGAATGATATTTATTAAATTGCATTTGGTGATGAAAAACTTGGCTTGATTTCATTTACAAGAGCTATATATATTCTTTTCAATTTTTGGCCCGCCAAGTGTTCGATAAAACGTTTCAATGAAAAATTCATCACCTACATGATTCTCTCGATTTCAAAAGTCTTATACATTTATAGAGATCATGTATTGCTTATCAAATAAGTTTTCATACACCTCTACAAGTCGTATGATTCGACTTTTCCCTCCTATTTAGTTTATAAGCTTCAATGTTCAAATAGCTCGATACATCGGTTTAGTTGCGCACTTTGATATTAATATATGATGTATTTATCTTGCTAACATTCTTTTTGATGATTCCAAAGGGGGAGAAACAGGTTATAAGCTCTTTAGCTCAAAGAAGCTAAGATAAGCGTCACGAAAAGAAGCTATAAGTTGTGGCTATGTAAAGTCATAAGTTGTGGATCATATTATGTCCACTTGATTTATTATGGTTATGTATGATTCTTGGTCCAATTGTTGCTTGATGGACTTATATAATTGTTTAATGATGTTTTGTGACAGGGGGAGCTTATAAGCTCTTGAACAAATTGTAAAAGCTAAAGCTTTTAGCTTATGGAAAATTGCTTTTACATTATTCTTGATATGCTTGTTGATAGGGGGAGCTTGTGTACTATATATTTACTACCCTACTTGGTTGCTTTTATATTTTGGAAATTTTGGTTGCTTCCAAAGCGGTCAAATGTTTTTACAGGAAAATCATTTCTAAAATTGATCTCTAGTTTGTGTAAAAATTGTTTTGGTTTGTAATCTTCAAAAAGGGGAGATTGTTTGATACATGTTTTTATCTTAATTTTGATGATTTTATTTTGTCACCAAAACAATGTTTTAAAGGTTGTCCAAATACTCCTAAATGATTTAAAATGGTTTTAATAATTTTCGGAGTATTTCCTCAAGTTGTACTTTAGATAAAATTGGACAACACTTTTAATGATTTTATGTTTATAAGTTTTTATTACAAAACAAGGTTCCTAAATGTTATCTAAATACTTCCGATTGGTTTAAAATGATTTTACTAAAATTTGGAGTATTTCTTGGGTTTTATTTTCGACAAAAATTGGACAACTTTTAAATGCCTCGAGGTCGATCGGTCGCCCATAGGGCAACCCGTACACTGAAGATGAGTTTGGAACAAAAAATGAGAGAGTAGTGAAAAACGGTCAGGTCGACCGTGCTCGGCGTCGATTCGGTCGTCGGCCGTGCACAGGCGTCGATCGGTCGCCAGGGGGCCCAGTACCGAATGTTTTGTTTTGAAAGAACAAACTTCCTTGGTTTTTCACTTAGGGGACCGATTGAGGACAGGGTCAACCGGTTGAAGCCTATGTCGACCGGTCGCCCTGTTGTATTTTTCAAAGTGTTCGCAAATCTTCTATTTCGTATGCGGCCGCCTGCGTACTTTGACAAAGAAAAATATGACCGTTTGACGAGACACATTTCCTTAAATTGTGGGATTGATTTCTAATGACTATATTCTTGATTTTAATTGTATTTTTTGTAGATTTTCAATCCCCAAGAGGAGCCTATGCTTGATCAATCATCTCCTATAAATAGAGGAAGTTTTGGAGCAACCAATACAACAATTGAGATACAACACAACAAGATACACTTCAAGCAAATATTTGTTCTTCATTGTCATCATTCTTGTTGTAATTTTGCCTAGCTTTTCACTTTCACATCCTTGAGGTCTAGGCTATTCTTGATTACACTTGCACTCAATTGTATAATTCATTATCGAGTTGTAATCTTGATTTTGTTGGGTTATCATTCAACACAAGATATCCTTGTGAGTGTTCTTGTGGTAAGAACACACTTGGGTGATCTAGGTGTTAGGTGTGAGAAGATTGTGGTAATCTTCTTGTTGAGGTGTTGAAGAATTTGGTATTCTTCAAGGTTGAAGATTGTGGTAATCTTCACAAGGTGCCGATTGGAGATTGTGGTAATCTTCAAGTGAGATTGTGGTAATCTCAAAGGTGTTGTTGAAGAAGAGTGTGGTGCTCTTCAAGGTGTTGTTGTAAGTTGGTGTTGTATTAATTTGTGGTAAATTAATAAAATCTTTTTCCTTTTTGAAATCCATCCCGGATATACTGGGGTGGTAGAGGATTAGGCCCTAGGTGGGTTGAACCTCTATAAATCGGCGTGTGTTGTTTACATTCCGCACCTTTATTATTGTCTTTGAGCATTCGGTTCGAAAAAAGAGGGCGAAATCGAAAAGATGGTAATAATCTATTCACCCCTCTAGATTATCATAGCCGCTTGGACTTACAATATGTTGCACCCACACCCACTAACAAACACAATCACAACCATGCTTTGGCCTAGGATATAAAGCGCAAGGGCAAAAACCAACAGAGTATCTTTGAAAGGGCGTTGAAACTAAATTGAGAAGAGTCCATTAGTAGACTCCAAATAGAAAATATTCTGTGAAATCAAAACAGAACTACCAAAAGCTCTAGAGGTTTCAGTAAATATTCATTATTATTATGGAACTTATAGGTGGCAACCCCTTAGAGTCAGACCATTTGGTTATAGGTTGATTGGATTACCTTATAGTGCTAACCCCTTAGGACCCAGACAAGTATGGGTACCTAAAAAGCGATT
Source organism: Rehmannia glutinosa (assembly GCA_016081115.2). Classification (NCBI taxonomy): domain Eukaryota; kingdom Viridiplantae; phylum Streptophyta; class Magnoliopsida; order Lamiales; family Orobanchaceae; genus Rehmannia; species Rehmannia glutinosa. The sequence continues at coordinate 28,341,803 of CM071930.1, forward strand.
TCCTTGATTGCGAGGTTCAAGGAACAACTAAGTGGCAAGGAACCTGGTACATGGATAGTGGTTGTTCGGCCATATGATGAGGCAACAAGAAGAATCTTTCAAATTTCAAGGAAGTAAGAGTAGAAAAAGTCATATTTGGAGGAAATGAAGCTCGAGGAGAGATCAAAGACATATGACCCATAAGAAAAAAAGGACTAGAAACCACAAATGTATCCTATGTTGAAGGACTGAATTTCAATCTGTAGAGCATTAGCTAACTCTGTGATAAGGGCTATAATGTAGGATTCAACATGGGAGTATGCCATATCAAGGATGCTGAATCTAATGAAGTTGTGCTATCAAGATCAAGATAGAAAAAATGTATGTAGTGGATTGGTCAACTGCTACACCAATCACATGTTTATTAGCCAAGAGTACAACCGAATCAAGTTGGTTGTGGCATAAGAAGCGAAATCACACGATCTTTGGGAAATTTATGTAAAAGATTTTTATGATACCATGTAAAACTTAGATTAGGAAGTTGACACCCCAATTCAATTGTAAATTAACTTGTAATAGATAGGTATTTGCAAGCTCGGTAAAGCTGACCAAGTTAAAGAATGCGAGGACTATTTGAAGGTCGAAGAGAAGACTTTTCTGATTGTATGGCGGTGAGTGAAGTGCAAAGAACTATCACTCAAGTGTGAAAAATTGTCTTAGTCGGTGACCGACAACAAAGTTATTCCAAAAATCATTGGAGTTGGTATCGAAGGGGTTATGCAAAGAAAGAATCAAAGAATGTTGAAGAGATCCGTTGTCAAGCTGAGTCAAGTGTTTGCGAAAAATAGGCATGTGTCAGACTGCCTACATTAAAACTGTTTTGTTGAATGAGTGCAAAAAGCAAGGAGCCAATGTGATGTATCGAAAACTGCGAAGTTTAAGGAAAGACTACAGAGCATTAAAGTCAAGTGCTGAGTCTACATCAAAGTCGCAAAGACAAGACAAGCCAACGATCAAGAAGTGGAGTTTGAAAATGCATCTATCTCTTCAAAGGATACATTTTGGAATGGCCACTATAAAAGGCTGAGGAATTCTTAGAGAGAAGATACATTCAAATCAAGCAAACCAAAGAAATATCTCTCAAAAATTCAAATCATATCGTCAAGCCTAAACTCGAAGGAAATCGATCCAACACATTCAGTGAAGGAAAGACAACATCATTTGTTGAAGAGGAAAAACTTATTTCAAGAAAAAGGGTCAACTCTCCAAGGTTGAAGGAGGTGTAGTAAGGTTCCAGATCTAAGCGAAGCTTTGAACTTGTTGAATTTGTGTGAACAAATCCAAAAGTTTGAAGGAGCTGAAGTAGTAGGGCAGCCATCTAGTGAAGAAGCTGAATCCCAGGAGCAGCTAGCTCTGTGATCAAAGCTGTCCCGGACTATAACAATTTTGTAACAAAGTCAAAGCTACACTAATGGATTCCTCCAGGGGTTGGAGAAGAGTGTATTAGAGGAATTACCCCTTCCTCGAACCACTATAAATTGCTTGTGTCTTTTACATTCAGCACACTTACTTTTTTGCTTATTATAATTACTGTTTGTTAATTTGCTATGTCAACCGATAATAACTAAGCTTAAACAAGTGTTGAAAAACATATTCAAAATCAAGGGTGAAAGTCTTCCGTTGTTAAAAACTAAGTCAACTGTATTTTTAAAGTATTAACTGAATCAGCTTAGTTATACTATCAACAACTTAGTCGAGCTTGTTAAGTGGCTAACTCTGCTGTGTAAGTAAACTTAGCTATCCACCAAGGACTTAGCTTACTTGAGTCTACTCTGAATTTTTTAAAAGGACTAAAAATGAAAAGTTGGAAAAGTCTATTCAACCTCTCCTAGACTTTTCTTATCACCCCTTAGGACCTACAAGTGGTATCAGAGCGGTTGGTTCATTGAGCTTTCCATACTAGTTACCGAACTAGATCTCATTCTTTGTAAATTTTAAAAGTGAACACAACTGTAAGAAGAGCTGCAGCTGAAGGTGAAGAGGATATTGCTCCCAGACTAGTCATGATTGAAAAACCAAGAGCTGAATGGACGAATGATGACAGAAAAAGATATAACTTGGACAATGTGGCCAAGGACATTATTTACAAAACCTTGGACAAAGCCATGTTCAATAAAGTCAAATCATGCAAAACGGCTAAAGAAATCGGGACAAGCTAACATTGATTTGTGAAGGCTCGAGCAAATCAAGGAAAATAAACTATCGATTCTTGTCTGAGAAATTTGAGAATTTCAAAATGATCGCAGGAGAGACCTTAGATCAACTGGATGCTCGGTTCACAGAAATTACCAACAAGCTATCGCACTTGGAAAAGAATATACAGAAGGAAATGTGTATGAAGATTCTAAGAAGTCTCGGTGAATGGGAAATGAAGGTCGTGGCACTAAGACATTCCATGGACCTATCCAAGACATCCAACCATGAGCTATTCTCGGATCTCAAAGCCTACAAATTTGGTGAGAATAAAAGACCAGGAGGAGACAACCGTGCCCAAAACAATTTTGCTCTAATTGTTAAGGATGGCAAGAGAGCCGAGGTCAAAAAGTCATTGACCAAGAGGAAATAGCCACGATGGTTAAAAGGTTTAATAAGTTCTTCAATAAGAACTACAAGAGAGACAATGGCGAATCCTCCGAGAAGACACTCGGCTCCCTCCAAGTCAAGGGAAGATAGGCCAACCAAGAAGCGAGATCATCAAAAAGTTGAATATCAAAGGATTGACAATCCAAGAATGGAAAGAGTTGATCAAAAGGTTGAAAATCTATCTTTGAGGCTGCAGGCAACCAGGTCACTATGCAATTGATTGCCCATATCCTGTAGTCAACAAATACAAGAATGAAGAAGAAAGAAAGGTCTTCAGAGAAAGAAGACAAGAAAAGAAAAAGGCAATGTTGGCTGCGGAGACTGCTGAGATAGCCAAGTCAAAAGACACAATGGTGATTCGAGAGTAGTGAAGTGACTACTCAAGTGACTCGAAGAAGAAGCCTTGACCGCTTGATGGCCAAGGAACAAAACCAATCTGATCAAGAAGATGAGGTACACTCTAATTCATCACTCTCAGATTCTAGTGATAGTGACTGTGACACACACACTTCATCACCCACTGATCTTTATGATTCATTAGGCAAAATGATGAAAGATTTTGAACACATTAAATCCTCACAATGAGAAAAACAGCCTACTCAAGAGTCAAAACTCACAGCTGACCAAGGAGCTGAGTACTCTAAGTCAAATAGCTGATGAGAATGAAAGTCTAAAGGCTGAAAATGCTAAGCTAATAGCAGAGATAGCTGCTATAGAAAAGAGGGAAAATGACCTCAAAAATGTGATTGCCTCATTCACTAAGGCATCTAAATCATTGGATGATCTTATTATGAGTCAAAGAGAATGTGGAGACAAGACATGCTTAGGATTTAATTCCTCTGTGCTATGTCAAGCTCCAAACGTGATTTTGGAAAAAGGATCTTCAAGTAATGAAGTATCTCAAAAATCCAAAACTCCAAATGGTGCACACACATTTATTCCAAAGCATAATCACAAGCAAACTGGCCTTGGTTATAGAAGAAAAGGAAAACATCCAGTTGAGTGTGCTGAGAAGACAACTGAGAAGAAATCCAGCCAAGTTCCTCAGCAAACTCAAAACAGGAGATACTTTGTAAAGAAGAAACAGAGCTACCAAAAACCCCAGAAGTTTTATAAAAGAAACACATATGAAGGGAATGGTAGAAAGTACCCAAGCCAAGCTGATTGGAATAATGTGAACTATCAGCAAAGACCTATAGAATATAAGCCCAAATGGCAAAGGCCTAGAACTCAGCAAAGGTCATTCCAAAGGCACATGAGCTTTCATCAGCACACATATGCACCTAGGCACTACACTCAGAGATATCACAACTACCCAAAGAAGGCAATTGCTAAAACACATACACAGGCATACAGACAAAAGAGACAACTGTATGAATCTAGAACCCCCAAGCAGTTTGCCAAAACTAATTATGATTATGGCACTGATAGATGGCAACCCCTTAGAGTGAAATCATTTGGCTATAGGTTGGTTGGATCATCTTACAATACTAACCCCTCAGGACCCAGGCAAGTATGGGTACCTAAAACTTAATTTCCTTGATTGCAGGTTCAAGGAACAAGTGAGTGCCAAGGAACTGGTACATGGATAGTGGTACATTCCGGACACATGACGAGGAAACAAGAAAAATCTGTCAAAATTCAAGGAAGTCGAGAGGTGCAAAAGTCATATTTGGAGGAAATGAAGCTCGGGAGAAATAAGAGGCATTGGATCCATCAAGAAAAATGGATTAGAAATCACAGATGTTGCATATGTTGAAGGACTCAACTTCAACTTGCTAAGCATCACCAACTCGTGACAAGGGTTATAATGTTGGATTTAATATGGGTATATGCCAAATCAAGGATCTTGAATCAAATGGAGTTGTATTGCAAGGATGCGAGACAAAAAAGAACATGTATGTCGTGGATTGGTCAATGCAACACCAAGCACACTGTCATTAGCAAAAAACATAATTTGAATCAAGTTGGTGTGGCACAAGAAGTGAGTCTGAATTTCAAAACAATTAACAAGCTTGCGAAGCAATCTTGTGGAAGGACTTCAGGACTCGGTATACAAGAAGGAGAGTATATGTGATGCATGTCGGAAGGAAAACAAATCAAATCATCATTCAAAGAAAAGACATGTCCATCTTCAACAAGAATATTGCATCTGCTACATATGGATCTATTTGGTCGATTGAACGGCTAGCATAAGTGGGAAAAAATACACCTTGGTGGTAGTAGATGACTACTCAAGATATACATGGACAATATTCATGTGTAAGAAGAAAAGAAACTCTCTGAAACTACCACGGTGATGAAGAGGATTCAAAATGAGAAAAGTCAAACCATTATCAAAATAAGATCGACAGAGGAGGCGGGTTTGTCAATAGTATAATAACTTCAGTATTGTATTGAAAATGGTATTGGTCATGAATTATCTGTGACAAGGACTCCACAGTGAGAATGGAGTTCTTTGAAAGAAGGAATAGAACTCTCAAAAAAGCGGCAAGGACCATGTTGTTGAAGAAGGGCTACCTAAAAGATTTTTGAAAGCAATAAGCACTGACATGCTATACTCAAAATAGATGCATGATAAAAACGGTGACAAAGACTCTATGAGATTTGGATAGGGAGAAAGCCAAATGTTGCATATTTAGAATATTTGGATGCAAATGCTTCATCCATAACAATGGCAAAGATAATTTAAAGGCTTTTGATGCTAAAGGCTGATGAAGGTATCTTCTTGGGATACTCGGTGAAAGCAAAGCCTCTGGGAGAATATTCAACAAGAGGACTATGGTTCTGAGAGGAATCCATTCATGTAGTGTTTGATGAGCCAAATGTAAATGGAGAAGACATTGAAGAGTCGGTGATAAGCTGAATCAACCAACCATGCGAGAAGAGTCCCTATCTTCAAGTGAAGTTGGAATTATAAACCCGGATGAAGATGAGATAGTTTGAATGTCAAAAGCGGTGGAAAATCTGCGGCTAAGTGATGACGAGAGAGAGCTGATCAAAGTAACACGGTTGCAAGACGATGAATCTAGCTAACTTACTCCAACCTGATGTAAGATGGTGAGAGACCATCCACCAGAACTAGTCATTGGAGATGTAAGAGAAGGTGTCAAAACGAGATCCAGAACTCAACAAGAAGCAATGTTCACATGCTTCATCTCACAAATGGAGCCTAAAGATGTGTCACTAGCATTGGATGACACACATTGGATTCAAGCTATGCAAGAAGAGCTGAATTAATTTGAAAGAAATAAAGTATGGGAATTGGTTCAAAGACCACCCATCAAAATATTTTTGGCACTAAATGGGTATTGAAACAAGATGAATGAGGAAGGTTCTGTGGTAAGAAACAAAGCAAGATTGGTAGCCAAAGGATATTGCCAAGAAGAAGGGATAGATTTTGATGAAACATTTGATCATGTGGCAAGATTGGAAGCCATAAGGATGTTTCTTGCCTATGCAGCTCACAAGAACTTTATTGTGTATCAAATGGATGTAAAGAGTGCATTTCTTAATGGTTTATTGGAAGAAGAAGTATATGTTGAACAACCTCCAGGATTTGAGCAGAAGACTCTTGGAGATAAGGTATACAAACTCAAGAAAGCTCTATATGGATTGAAACAGGCACCCAGAGCATGGTATGATACATTATCACAATTCCTTGAGAATGGATTCACAAAAGGAAAAGTGGATAGAACACTCTTGAGAATTCAAGATAGGAAGAGTATCTTTGCTTGTTCAAATATATGTGAATGACATCATTTGTGGATCCACAAACAAAGAGTCGTGTGATAGATTTTCAAATCTTATGCATAGTAAATTCGAAATGAGCATGATGGGAGAGCTGCGGCATTCTTCCTTGGACTCCAAGTGAAACAAGTGAAGGATGGAACCTTCATAAGTCAAACAAAATGCACGAGAGATTTAATGAAGAAATTTGGTATTGAAAGAAGTATTCGTAAAAATACCAATGAATACATCGGTCAAAATGGACATGGATGCGGATGGCAAGCTGTAGATCAAACAAGATGAGAGAACTTATTGGATCATTGCTCTATCTTACACAAGCGGGCGGACATCACCTTTCTTTGTTTTGTATGTGCAAGATTTCAATCTCTGCTCCAAAAAGCCACATATTTGCAGCCAAGAGGATCTTGAGATATTTGAAAGGAAGCCAAGAAGTTGGCTTATGGTATCAAGGAAGGTGGATTCAAGCTAATTGGTTATTGAGACTCGACTACTATTTGGATGTAGAGTTGACGGGGAAGAGCACCTCGAGGCACATGTCAAATGCTTGGAAATAGGTTAATTTCTGGTTTAGCAAAAATCAAAATTCAATAGCCACCTCCACGAGATGAAGCAGAATACATAGGCTGGCTGGCGGCTATTTTGTGCCCAAGTCCTATGGATGAGGAATGAGACTATGAAGTTGAAGAAAAGAAATTCCAATCATGTGATAAACAAGTATGCAATCACTCAAAATCTGTGTTGCACTTTCAAGAACAAAGCATATCGATGTCAAATATCACTTCATAAGAGATCATGTTGAAAAGAAGGACATCACCTTGGAATATATTTTGATAAGCAAGTTGGGTGACATATTCACAAAACCATTATGTGAATCAAGATTTGAAGAACTCAAGCATGAGTTAGGATTAATTCAAAAGTTGACACTGTGAAGACTCAAAGAAAAGAAATGAAACACGAAAAAGAGGAAAAAAGATGAACTCTTAAATCAATGTCATGTCGGAAAGACAAATCACAAAGGAGTTATAACATGAGTATTAATATGCGAGGGAAGAAGAGTTAAATCATGCTAATGGACAAAGTCATTTGTGAGCAAAGGAATCGTTTTTACTAAGCGGGAATATTTTTAAGAATGACATCAGCATAATTATGGATTGCACAAGCTTATCATATTCACAATCGAGACATTAAATGCAAAATGTGAATCTAAGCCGTTGATTTTGATCACATTTCAAAAAAGAACCATACTTAAACCATTTAGTCCGTTTCTCTCTTACTTTCAAAAACTATTCATCTTCTCGAAAGCAAAAGCAAATTTTCTCTCAAAACCCCTTCAATCCTGGATCATTTTTAAAGTTTCGTTCGGTAAAATGAAATGGCATCCACTCATGATTTTGTCAAGCTAGGAAAGCAAACCATTATGGGTCTACTATGGATTTGATGGTATGGTGAACGGGTCAAGCAGTGAGTTAGGATTAATTCGACATTGGAGTTTGACATGTGGAAGAAGAAGGAAAGAAATACTCTGTTCATGGAAAAGTTCACGAAAAGAGGAAAAAAAGATGAACTCTTAATCCGGCTATCTTTGAGAAAAAGTGAATCTGAACTAATATCGGAAAGACAAAGTTTGGACATCGTTGCCGAATGCGAGATTAGTCGGTATTTTTATCGTAATAACATGCGATCATTGAAAAACGAAGAAAGTGAAGAGGCTGGACAAGATTAAATGCGACTTTGCGAATGGAACAAAGAGGAGGATGGACGTTTGGAGGTTAATGGACGGCTGGTGATTGAGTCATTTGTGAGCAAAGTCCCTGACATGGAAAAGGCGTTCCATGTAAACAAGAGGATGTTTTACTAAGCGGGAATATTTTTAAGAATGACATTGACCATAATTGTCTCCTCTCCTCCTCCAAAGCGTGTACGCATTTGCTAAAAAAAGCTGCCCACACGACAAAAGCTTATGATTGGATAAATCTGCCTCTGCGCCGCATCTAAATACGAGACATTAAAAGAAACTCCTCGAAAAAGTGACCACGCCACTCCAACACTCGAGAAGAAACCTTTGAAAATACCAATACAAACAAAAAGAAGAAAAGAAAAAGAATTTTCAAGCGAGGGGATGAAGGAAGTGGAAGGAAGGATGAATGCCCGAAAGCGGCTTCGCAACTCAAGACCAGTTATGGATATTACGAATCACCGAAACAACATACTAAGGCATTCCATTAATAAGCGAGAGGGACAGCCTATGCCATGTTTTACTCTCCATTGTATCGGAGGCATCCAAAAGCGAGTGTTGAAAATGAATTCAAGTGCAATTTGAAAGACCTAAGTTCATTCTTGAAGAAGGTTAGTTTCTTGCAAACATGTCCATGGCTCAAGCAGGGGATTTATCTTGGGAAAAAGGTCTCACATTATGTGAAGAAGTGACGCCCCTCTCACTATCAGCGATCAAACTCTCACTTGACGTTCTGCTCGAGGAAAGTGATGAGGATCCTCGAAAGCAAAGCAATCGAAGTCGAGAAGGAAAAAGGAAAGTCCTCCCAAATCACAGTGAAATAGACCCGATGGGGTGGTGCGGAGAGGAAGAAGTAGTGGTGGAGGAAGAAGGCGATGGACCTAGGGGACCCCTCTAACCCAAAAACATTTAGTACATAGATCTGGAGGCAGGCAGAAAGAAGGGATCTCTCGGCAAGGTCGGAGGATTTGACTCCATAATGAATTTAGGAAGTGGAGAAGGCAATCCTACAAGTGGCTAAGAACAAGTTCTTTGAGTATGTGAAGAGAATTGAAGAAGAAAATAAAAGACAAACTCAGCTATGGGAGGAAAGATCCAAGTTGAGAAATGGATGCCAGATCGAGACCCCAAGAGTGAAGCTTCCGAAAAGAGATGGCGTATTGAGAAAATGAAATGGGAAGTTGAAGATGAGAAAGAAAAGGAAAAGGTCGGGCGATTGATAAGATGTAAGAAGATAAAGCGATGAAGGAAGCGTGATCCCAAAGGAGATGGAGTGTTCTTTGTCCGACCCCTTCATGTATTTTACTATGTAAATACACTTTATGTAAGTCTGTTGTACATTGAATAAAATTATGCAATTTCTATCGTGAGTAGATATAGAAACTGACATGGTTAGACTTCACGAGCCCCATTTAAATTCGATTTGCCGATATAAATTTTTAGGCTATGAGTACGACCTCGAAGAATGACTAAAGATTGTGACTATCCTATTAAGAACAAGAATGTTATGATCAATAAAAGATAGATTCTAATCATACGCCTCTGGACATGGTTCTACATTTATGCTTGAGAGGTATGTATTTTCTTTGTTAAATAATTGTATGAATGTTTTAAGTTTTGGCATCATCAAAAAGGAGAAATTGTTGAACATAATTATTTTGAAGATTTTGATGAATGCCTATAAAACTTTAGAGATGAAGTTGGCACAGTTTTTTTGAGTTTCGTTGCATTGTAATGCATTGTAACTCAACTATCACTTGCTTGCTAGCTTGTTTCGGGGTTCCTCTCTCCTTTGATTATGCCTAAACATGAAGAGAATACAAAAGTGAAGATCGAGAAGTTGAGAAGGAGAAGCGGTAAAGGGAAAAGCAGTGAAGTAAATAAAGAGAAGAAAGGGAAGTCATTGGGGGAAGGTTGAAAGATGTGCCTTGATGATTGCTAAAACCCCCAACATGGTCTTAGTGAATTATCAAACTCGATGACTCTGCCACTCCAACACTCTTTGTACCTGAAAAGAGAAAGACGATTGAAGCGAGGGATGAAGGAAGTGGAAGGAAGGATGAATGCCCGAATGATTGAAACAACATGGAGGCATTCGAAGTCAGAGACACTTATGCCATTTTAGAAGAAAATGTTGATGAATTCAAAATCGAAGGTTACAAACATGTCCATGGCTCAAGCCTGGGATTTATCGGGAAAAAGGTCTCACATTATGTGAAGAAGTAATGACAAACCCTCATCACTCTTGGTCACTTGGGAAGATATAATACACGTTCGGAGAGGAAGAAGTAGTGGTGGAGGAAGAAAGGACCTAGAATCAAAAACAAGAAGTACATAGATCTAGGCAAGAAAGAAGGGATCCGTTTGGATTTGTGAAGTAAGGCAACCTACAAGTGGCACTAAGAACAATCTTGAGTATGTGAAGAGAATTGAAGAAGAAAATAAAAGACACTTATGGGAGGAAAGACAGGAAATGGAAGAGATGAAGCTTCGGAAGGCGTATGAGAAAAAGAAGGCAGTGAAGATGAGAAAAAGAAAAGGAAAAGGTCGAGAGAATTTAAAAAGATAAAAAAGGAGGAAGCGTGAAGGAGATGGAGTGTTCACCATCCACCCCTTCATGTATTTTACTATGTAAATACACTTTATGTAAATCTATTTGTACATTGAATAAAATTATGCAATTTCTATCGTGAGTAGATATAGAACAACATGGTTAGTCTAAGCCCCGTTTAAAAACGATATAATTTTTTAGGCTTAAACTCGATCACATTCATGTGACTATGTAAAGAACAAGAATGTTATGATCAATAAAAGATAGATTCTAATCATACATTCGTGGTTCTACATTTGTCCCGTATGTATTTTTCTTTGTTAAATAATTGTATGAATGTTTTAAGTTTTGGCATCATCAAAAAGGAGAAATTGTTGGGAAATTATTTTGTAGATTTTGATGAATGCCATGTAAATTTAGAATGAAGTTGGCACCCCAAATTGCATTGTAATTAGAAATTTGTAAAATTCAAGATTAAATCCTATGCCTAAACAAAAATCAAAACAATGGAGACTAGAAGGAAGACTCGAGAGAAGGTTAGTATGGCAAAAAAAGAAAAACGGAATTCAAGGTCGGTGAGACATTCAAAAGTGAAAGAATCAAATCAATTCAAGCAACAGTCAAGGATTTTAGAAGGAAGAGTCATCAAATGATTGGAAGGCGACCGAAGTCTGGGGAAGTTAAGAAAATTTTGGAGACAACGAAAGAGATCGTTACGTAAATCAAATTACTTAAACAAGTAATACCTCCATCTTGCCTTTCTTGAAGTGAAAGCATCAAAAGGAATAAACCAATGGGAAGCACTGCACCATGTCGAACTTGATTTGAGGAATCATTTGAAATGGAAATTCCAAGATCGCAACAAGGTCAGTTAACGCGACCACAAGTGAATTTAAAAAATAAGTATCTCAAGGCAGATTTTTTTGAAAGATCACTATAAAAGGCCGAGGAATAACTCACGAGAAAGGTTTGAACAAAAAAAAAAACATTCAAGCAAACATTTGTGATCAAAAATATTCTCAAGTCATTGAAGATTAATCCTCAAGCACATATTACGAAATCAATCCAACACTGCTGTGAAGGAAAGACAACTTCTATCGGTTGAAGAGGAACCATTTGAAGAATCAAGGGGTCTACATTCCACGGAGGATTTTAGGAAGGTTCAAGGTCGAACTAGTCTCAAGTTTTGGAGGGCTTCGTGATCAAATCCAAGAAGCTTGAACAAGTGGGTGTAATAGCAAGGTAGCCTGTGAAGAAGAAGCGAGTCATACGAGAAGCAGTGCGTGACCAAGGCATCTCGGACCGAGTCCCAAAGGATCAAGTCATTTGTGTGATCAAGACTTTATACGGGTACATTAACCACTGTATATTGATCGATCTTAGTGGATTCCTCCAAGAGTTGGAGAAGAGAGGACTAGAAGAATTACCCCATCTTGAACCTCTATAAAAACTTATTGTGTCATTTACATTTCAGCACTTTAATTTCGCATCTTATTTTTATACCTGTGATAAATTTGCAATCAATTGATAATCAATGAGTGCTAAAAGCGAGTATTAAAAAAAACTTAACCAAATTCAAGGGTGTTAAGTCTTGCTGAAAAGCAGATCCACGTCGAGTTAAGTCTTTGGTCAAAAGCAGTGAGTTATTCTATCAACGGCTCGATCAGTGCGTTGAGTGACTAACTCTCTGATTGATTAACTTATTGTCCATCAAGGACACAAGCGTGAAGTATTAACTCGAATATTTAAATGGACTAATTTGAAAAGTTGGTAAGGTTTATTCAACCCCCCTTCTAAACCTTACAGACACTCCTTAGGACCTACATGGGATGAAGCATTAATCTTGCTGCTACACTCGAGAATAGGTGTATTATTAATGGCGGTTGTCAAAAACCCTATGAAATTTGGACGGGGAGGAAGCCAAATGTTGGATATTTTCACATCTTTGGATATAAGTGCTTCATTCACAACAACGACAAGGACAACTTGAAAGCTTTTAATGCTAAAGCTGATGAAGTTATCTTTTTGGGTTACTCGGCTGAGAGAGTAAAGCTTTCAGAGTGTTGAACAAGAGGACTATGGTCACAGAAGATTTTAACCATGTAGTGTTTGATGAACCTAATGTTAATGGAGAAGACATTGATGAGTTAGCTGACAAGATGAATCGACCAACTATTGAAGAGGCCATATGTTGAGGCGGTATCGAAGAAGACTCAACCCAGATGAAGATGAGATAACTAAATCACATGACAACTGGAAGGCATGCAGCTGAATGATGATCAAGAGGAAGCTGTTCAAGACAACTTAGCTACAAGAAGACTTAATCCAGCAGACTTACTCCAACCAGAAGTGAGATTTCTGAGAGACCATTCTCCAGAGTTAGTCATTGGAGATGTTAGACATGGAGTGAGAACCAGATCCAAGACTCAACATGAAACTATGTTCACTTATTTCATTTCTCATATTGAGCCAAAGGATGCATCACAAGCATTAGATGACACTTATTAGATTCTATTATGCAGGAAGAGCCGAATCAGTTTGAAAGGAATAAAGTTTGGGAATTGGCTCAAAGGCCTACCCACCAGAATGTTATTGGTACTAAGTGGGTATTTAGAAACAAGATGAATGAAAAGGGATCTGTAGTGAGAAACAAAGCAATATTGGTAGCCAAATGTTATTGCTGAGAAGAGGGCATTAGATTTTGATGAAACCTTTGCACCTGTTGCCAAATTGGAAACAATAAGGATGTTTCTTGCTTATGAAACACACAAGAACTTCACTGTCTATAAAATGAATGTGAAGAGAGCATTTTTGAATGAACTTTTGGAAGAAGAAGTCTATGTGGAACAAACTCCAGGTTTTGAGAAGAAAACTATTGGAGATAAAATCTACAAGCTCAAGAAGGCATTATATGGTTTGAAGCAAGCACCAAGAGCATGGTATGACACATTGTCTCAGTTTCTAATAGACACTGGATGAACCAAAGTTAAGGTTGATACAACACTCTTCAGAATTCAAGATGGAGAGAGTATACTGCTTGTTCAAATATATGTACATGACATCATCTTTGGATCCACAAACAAAGAGCTGTGTGACAAATTCTCAAACCTTATGCAAGGGAAGTTTGAGATGAGCATGATGGAAGAGCTGACTTGCTTCCTAGGTCTTTAAGTTAAACAAATGAAGGATGGGACCTTCATAACTCAAACCAAATATACCAGAGATTTGATGAAGAAATTTGATATGGAAGAGAAGTCATCTGCGAAGATTCCCATGAATACATAAGTGAAGATGGATATGGATGCAGAAGAAAAATCTATTGATCAAACAAGATATAGAGCCCTCATTGGATATTTGCTCTATTTCACACCAGAGACGGACATCACCACTTGTTGTAGGTGTATGTGCAAGATTTATATCTTCTCCAGAAGGAAAGTCATTTATTGCGACCAAGAGAATCTAATGTATTTGAAGTGATGCCAGGACACTGGCTTATGGTATCCAAAGGAATGAGGATTCAAGCAAGTTGGATATTCAAATTCTGACTATGATGGATGTAAAGTTGACAGGAAAAGTACATCTGGTACCTGTCAAATGCTTGGAAATAGATTAGTTTCTTGGTTCAGCAAGAAACAAAACTCAATAGCTACATCTACAGCTGAAGCAGGGTATATTGTTGCAGACAACTATTGTAAATACACAAAAATTTGTAAGTACTTTGTAATTTTTCATTGTACATTGTAATACATTGTAAGGTGAAAGAATGATATGTTCAAAAAAATGACATATTCATACAGTCGTTCATTTCTATGCATTATTTACTTTGTCATTTTTTTTAAGGTTTGGTATCATCAAAAAGAGGGAAATTGTTGGGAATTTTATGTAATAGATTTTGATGATACCATGTAAAACATAGACTAGGAAGTTGGCACCCCAATTTTGTTGTAAAATCAACTACGTAATAGATATAATTCTATTAGCTAAGTCAGAGCAGCCAAGTTGAAGATTGCAGAAGTTGACTGAAGATCGAAGTGAAGACTCTGCTGTGTGTCAGCTGAATAGTGTAGTGAAGTATCAGTCAAGTACCAGAAAAGCTATCTCAGTTAGCAGACTGACAGCCGAGTCACTCCCAGATAAGTGGAGATGACTGTCTAAGGGGTTATGCATCAAAAAGGACTCAAGAAAGCTGAAAATTTCCGTTGTTAAGCAAAGTCAAATGTTTGCTGAAAGTAGAAACATGTCAGACTGCACACAATAAAGCTTGATGGCTCAAAAGCTATCTTTAAAACCTTAGGCAAGTGCACCTATCATTTTATAGAATAGATTATTGAGTACCGAGTGTAATTCCCACGAGGATTGTAAGTACTAGTAATTACCGTCTTTTTGTTATCTAATCTAGCAATTTTCAGAGTTTTTGTTGGTTTAAAAATGAAAAATAAAGAATTTGGAATAATTGCAACTTACATTAGATCAAATAAAAGTAGATTGTAGAATAAGAAATCAAGATCTAGAAATGTGTTTGAATGTAAACCCCTCTAGAATGTTTTTGTGATTTAACAATGTTGGGAAATTTATTGTTTAGATTTTGATGAATGCCATGTAAAACTTAGATTAGAATGTTGGCATCCCATTTATCTTGTAATTCTTATTGAAATAGATAGGACTGAATGAGCTGAGTCAAGTCAGCTATGCCTGGGAATACAAGAAGTCAACTGAATAAGTGAAGTGGAGACTCATGAGGAACAACCAATAAGTATGGCCAAGAAAGAAGATCAAGGACTCGGCGAAGAAGGCATGCAGTGAGGACAAGCGTGTGTGAAGAGTCGATTAAGTCAACCCAAGAAGCCATGTCAAGTTGAAGTGACAGATGAGTCTCTCAATCATAAAGGCAGACTCAAGTCACCTGGGGGAAAAGCTGACTACAAAGAGGAATTAACTGAAAAGAATCCGTTGCACAAAAGTCAAGAATATTACTTAAATAAATAATACTTCCATGCTGCCATGTCATAAAGTGCTCAGTCCCAGAAGTGTGCAAAAGGAATAAACCAATGGGAAGCACTGCACCTCGTGTCAGAACCTGAAAAGCTGGACATTCATTTAATACGAGGAAAGGTCAATATCAAGGACTGCAACAAGACAAGCCAACGAACACAAGTGACTTTTGAAAATCAGCCTATCTCTTCAACGGGCAGATTTTTGAAAAGGTCACTATAAAAGGCTGAGGAATCACATTGAGAAAATGTTACCTTGATTACCTGAACCACGAACTAGAAAGCAATATTCAAACTGTAACCTGCAAAGTATTCTCAAGTTATTCAAGCAATATCCTCAAGCCTAAATCTCGAAGGAAATCGATCCAACACCAAGCTGTGAAGGAAAGATAACTTCAAACTGTTGAAGAGGAAACCTTTGAAGAATCAAAAGGGGTCTACTTTCCAAGAAGGATTGTAGGAAGGTTCAAGGTCGAACAAATCTCAAGTTATTGGAGGGCTTCGTGATCAAATCCAAGAAGCTTGAGAAAGTAAGCTGAAGTAGCAAGGCAGCTGCCCTGTGAAGAAGCTGAGTCGGATGAGAAACCAGCTGTGTGACCAAGGCGTCTCCAGACTAAGTCCAAGGAGCAAGTCAGCTGTGTGATCAAGACTTGTCTCTAGACTGATAAACACTTTGTACTCTGATCATTACTTAGTGGATTCCTCCAGGAGTTGGAGAAGAGAGGAGTAGAAGAATTACCCCATCTTTGAACCTCTATAAAACTTACTTGTGTCATTTACATTTCAGCATATTTACATTCCTGCAAACATATTTTATATCTGCGGATAATTTGCTATCTAACTGTTAAAATAACAAGTGCTAAAATCAAGTGTTAAAACAAAGTTAAATCAAATTCAAGGGTATTAAGTCTTCCGCTGAAAAACCCATCACAGCCAAGTTAAGGTTTAGACTAAACAGCTGAGTTATTCTATCAATAGCTCTATCGAGTCTGTTGAGTGGCTAAGTCTGCTGATTAACTAACTTAGTTGTCCCTCAAGGACTTAGTTGTGCATTAACTATGTAATATTTTAAAAGGACTAAAATCGAAAAGTTGGTAAGGTTTATTCAACCCCCATTTCTAAACCTTACTTACACCACTTGGGACCTACAAGTGGTATCAAAGCGGTTGGTTCATTGAGCCTTCCGCACTGGTTACTGAACTAGATCTCCAATCTTTCAAAGAAACTTTTAACACTTGTTCTTTCAAAAATCATTTCTTTTATTCAGCAAAGTTATTATCATGGAAGCAAATTTAACACGCATTCCCATGTTCACTATTGAGGAATTTGATGACTGGAAAATTCGTATGCAGGCTCATCTATATGCTTTACATGATGAAATATGGATAGTGATAAAGGATGGGCCATTGCAAAATCGAAAGTAAAACACTGGCGGTATGGAGAGCGGCAGAATCAAGGAGAAGAAGCTTCTCCTGAGACAAGACCAATCCTAGTTGAGAAACCAAGGACTGAGTGGACAAACAAGGACAGAAAAAGCTTGGATAATGTGGCCAAGGACATACTTTACAAAACCTTGGACAAAGCAATGTTCAACAAAGTCAAATCTTGCCAAACTGCAAAACAAATCTGGGATAAATTAACTTTAATTTGTGAAGGATCTGAGCAAATTAAAGAAACAAATTGTCCGTTGCTGTACAGAAATTTGAAAATTTGAAAATACTTGCAGGTGAAACCTTGGATCAGCTGGATGCTAGATTCACTGAAATCACAAATGAGCTTTTAGCACTTGGGAAAGAATATACACAAAAGGAAATGTGTATGAAGGTTCTGAGAAGCCTCCCAGCTGAATGTGAAATGAAGGTCATGGCTCTGAGACATTCAATGAACCTCACAACAACATCCAATCATGATCTATTCTCAGACCTCAAGGCCTATGAATTTGAGCTGAGAAGAAAAGATCAAGAGGAGACAGCTGTACCCAAAACAGCTGCACTTATAGTCAAGGATGGAAAAAGATCTGAAGTAAATGAAGTCATAGACCAGAAGGAGATTGCCCTAATGGTTAAAAGATTCAACAAGTTCTTCAATAAGAACTATAAAAGAAACAAGGGTGAATCCTCCAGGAGACATTCAGCTCCCTCCAAGTCAAGGGAAGATAGGCCACCCAAAAGAGCTGAGCATCAAAAGTGGTAGCAAATTCATCGTTTAGATTTGATGAATGCCATGTAAAACTTAGAATAGGAAGTTGGCACCCCATTCTTTGTTGTAAAGCGCATTGTAATAAATAGGCTGGTCAAGTGAGTTAAGTCGCCTATGCCCAAACATGCAAGAAGACAATGGAGACTAGAAGGAAGACTCATTGCAAGACAGTGAGTATGGCAAAGAAGAGAAGACGGGAACTCATTGAAGGAGCAAGCGAGATGCATCGAGTGGAGTATCGGTCAAGTCAACTCAAGAAAAGCTAAGTCTCAAGTTGAAGTGATGAGAAGAGTTATCCAATGATTGGAAGCGACTCTAAGTCACCTGGGGGAAAACAAGGAAATGCGTCAAGTCGAGATAATCGAAAAAGATCCGTTGCCGCGAGAAATCAAGAGAATTACTTAAACAAGTAATATCTCCATGCTACCTTTCTCGAAGTGCTCAGTCCCGAAGCGTGCAAAAGGTATAAACAACGATGGGAAGCACTATACCGTGTCGAACTCGAAAAGTCAAGAACAATTCATACGAGGAAATGGCAATTCCAAGGATGCAACAAGACAAGCCAACGACCACAAGTGACTTTCAAAAATAAGCCTATCTCTTCAACGGGCGATTTTTGAAAGATCACTATAAAAGGCCGAGGAATAACTCGAGAAAAGGTAACGTAGGTTACGGAGGTTACCTTAACCATACAAGCAAGAAAGAAATATTTTGTAACCTCGAAATATTCTCAAGTTATTAAACGCTCAATCCTCAAGCCTACACTACGAAGAACATCAATCCAACACTCACCTGTGAAGGAAAGATAACTTCAATCGAGTTGAAGAGGAAAGTTATGAAGAATCAAGGGGTCTACATTCCACGAAGGATTGTAGGAAGGTTCAAGGTTGAACCAAGTCTTGAGCTTTTGGAGGGCTTCGTGATCAAATCCAAATTAAGCAAGTGGGTTGTAGTAGCAAGGCGGTGCCCTGTGTGAAGAAGCGAGTCGTCGAGAAGCATTTTGGTGAGTGATCAAGGCGTCTCTCATCGAGTCCCAAAGGATCAAGTCATTTGTGTGATCAAGACTTGTATCTGTCTTATTACCACTTTGTATCTTGATCAATACCTAGTGGATTCCTCCGGGAGTTGGAGAAGAGAGGAGTAGAAGAATTACCCCATCTTGAACCTCTATAAAAACTTATCGTGTCATTTACATTTCAAAGACTTAAATTCTGCATCATATTTGTTTAATTCTCGACATATTTGCTATCCATTAGATAATTTCTAAGTACTAAATCAAACTTTAAATCTCTACTAAACCAAACTTAAGGGTGTTAAGTCTTCGGCTGAAAACAAACCACAGTTGAGCTAATTCGGTCTTAACAAAATTTGAGTTATTCTATCAACAGCTCGATCAAGTCTCGTTGAGTGACTAACTCTCTTGATTAACTAAATTGGTGTCCACCAGGACACATTTGTGTAGTATCAACTATGAACTTTTAAAAGGACTAAATCGAAAATTTGGTAAGGTTTATTCAACCCCTCCTTCTAAACCTTACACTCACATCCCTTGGGACCTACAAGTGGTATCGAGCGGTTGGTTCATTGAGCCTTCCGTGACAGTTCTTGAACTAGATCTCCAAACTTTTCAAAGTCCGCTTTAGTACTTAAATTTTCAAAATCCTTTTATCATTAAAACTTATTATCATGGAAGCAAATTTGACACGCATCCCTATGTTCACAATTGAAGAATTTGATGATTGGAAAATTCGTATGTGCTCATCTATCAAAGATTACATGATGAGATGTGGACGATGATAGAGGATGGGCCACCGCAAATCTTAAAAGTGAACACACTGTTTGTAAGAAGAGCTGCGGTGAAGGTGAAGAGAATGTTGCCCCTAGACCACCTATGTTTGAAAAACCAAGAATGAATGGACAAATGATGAGAGAAAAAGATACAACCTGGACAATGTAGCCAAGGACATCCTTTACAAAACCTTGGACAAAGCCATGTTCAATAAAGTCAAATCATGCAAAACGACTAAAGAAATTTGGGACAAACTAACATTGATTTGTGAATGCTCGTGAGCAAATCAAAGAAAATAAATTATCGGTGGTCAGTACAAAAATTTGAGAATTTCAAAATGATCGCGAGGAAAACCTGGATCAACTGGATGCTCGGGTCACAGAAATCACCAACGAGCTATTTGCACTTGGAAAGGAATATACACAGAAAGAAATGTGTATGAAGATCCTAAAAAGTCTCCCAGCTGAATGGGAAATGAAGGTCATGGCACTAAGACATTCCATGGACCTACATTCCATGGACCTATCAAAGACCTCCAACCATGAAATATTCTCAGATCTCAAAGCCTACGAATTTGAGCCGAGAAGAAAAGATCGAGGAAGAGACAATTTGTACCCAAAACATCTGCTCTAATTGTTAAGGATGGAAAGAGAGCCGAGGTCAAAGAAGTCATTGATCCGGAAGAAATAGCCCCGATGGTTAAAAGGTTCAACAAGTTCTTCAATAAGAACTACAAGAAAGGCAAGGGCGAATCTTCAGAAGACACTCGGCTCCTCCAAGTCAAGGGAAGATAGGCCAACCAAGAGAAAGATCATCAAAAAGTGAATATCAAAGGATCGACAATCCAAGAATGGAAAAGAGTCGATCAAAAGGTTGAATATCTATCTTTGGAATTGTAGGCAACCAGTCACTATGCCATTGATGCCCATATCCTGTAGTCAACAAATACAGGAATGAAGAAGAAAGAAAGGTCTTGAGAGAAAGAAGACAAGAAAAGAAAAAGGCAATGTTGGCCGCGAGAGAATCTTGAGTCAAAAGACATAGCCGAGTCGAGAGTAGTGAAGGCGACTACTCAAGTGACTCACGAAGAAGAAGCCCCGACGATCTGTTTGAAGGCCAAGGAACAAGATCAACTCGACCAAGAAGATGAGGTACACTCCAACTCATCAAACTCGATTCTAGTGATAGTGATCGTGACACACACACTTCATCACCCACTCGATCTTTATGATTCATTAGGTAAAATGATGAAAGATTTTGAACACATTAAATCCTCACACACACTACTAAATGAGGAAAACAACCTACTCAAGAGCAAAACTCACGGTGACTAAGGAGCCGAGTACTCTAAGTCAAATAGCTGATGAGAATGAAAGTTTAAAAGGCTGAAAATGCCAAGCTAAATCATTGGATGATCTTATTATGAGTCAAAGAGAATGTGGAGACAAGACAGGCTTAGGATTTAAGGATCTTCAAGCAATGAAGAGTCTAAAAAATCCAAAACTCCAAAGGGTGCACACACATTCACCCCAAAGCACAATTACAAGCAAACTGGCCTTGGTTATAAAGGAAAAGGAAAACAACCGAGTTGAGTGCTTATTTGAAAGGACAGTGAGAAAAGATTTGATCGAGTTCCTCAAAGCAAACTCCAAACAGAAAATACTCAGTAAAGAAGAAACAGAGCTACCAAAAACCCAGAAAATCTATAAAAGAAATTCATATGATGGGAATGGTAGAAAATATCCAAGCCAAGTGATTGGAATAATGTGAACTATCGAATAGACTTATGGAATATAAGCCCAAATGGCAAAGGCCTAGAACTCAACAAAGGCCATTCCAAAAGTATAAGAGCTTTCATCAAAGACACACATATGCACCTAGGCACTACACTCGGAGACACCACAATTACCCAAAGAAGGCGATTGCTAAAACACATACACAGCATACGAGACAAAAGAGACAATTTGTATGAACCTAAAATCCCCAAACAATTTGCCAAGATTAATTATGATTATGGCGATCGATAGATGGCAACCCTTTAGAGTCAAATCATTTGGCTATAAGTTGGTTGGATCATCTTACAACTCTAACCCCTCGGGACCCGGACAAGTATGGGTACCTAAAACTTAAATTCCTTGATTGCGGGTTCAAGGAACAAGCGAGTGCCAAGGAACCTGGTACATGGATAGTGGTCATTCCGGACATATACGACAGAAACAAGAAAAATCTGTCAAAATTCAAGGAAGTTAAAGGAGCAAAAGTCATATTTGGAGGAAATGAAGCTCAGGTGAAATAAGAGGCATTGGATCCATCAAGAGGAATGGATTAGAAATCACAGATGTTGCATATGTTGAAGGACTCAACTTCAACTTGCTAAGCATCGATCAACTCGTGACAAGGGCTATGATGTTGGATTTAACATGGGTATATGCCAAATCAAGGATCTTGAATCGAATGAAGTCGTGTTGCAAGGATGCGAGACAAAAGAACATGTATGTAGTAGATTGGTCAACCGCTACACCCAAAGACTGTCTATTAGCAAAGAGCACAGTGAATCAAGTTGCCGTGGCACAAAAAGCCGAGTCACCTGAATTTCAAAACGATTAACAAGCTTGCAAGAAGTAATCTTGTGGAAGGACTTCCGGACTCGGTATACAAGAAGGAGAGTATATGTGATGCATGTCGAAGGAAAACAAATCAAATCTTCATTCAAAGAAAAGACATGTCCATCTTCAACAAGAATATTACATCCGCTACATATGGATCTATTTGGCCCAAATGGAACCAGCTAGCATAAGTGGAAAGAAATACACCTTGGTGGTAGTAGATGACTACTCAAGATATACATGGACTATATTCATGTGTAAAAAGAAAGAAACTCTCTGAAAGCGCACGATTAATGAAGAAAATTCAAAATGAAAAGAGCAAACCATTATCAAAATAAGATCGAGAGAGGAACCGAGTTTGTCAATGGGATAATAACTCGATATTGTATTGAAAATGGCATTGGTCATGAATTATCTGCAGCAAGGACTCCACAAATGAGAATGGAGTTGCGAGAAAGAAGGAATAGAACTCACAAAAAGAAGCGACAAGGACCATGTTAGTCAAGCGGGGGTTACCAAAAAGATTTTGGGTCAAGCAATCAACACGACTTGCTACACAAAACAGGATGTATGATAAGCAGACGGTGACAAAGACTCCCTATGAGATTTGGTGGAAGAAAACCAAATGTTGCATATTTTAGAATATTTGGATGTAAATGCTTCATCCACAACAATGGCAAAGACAATCAAAAGGCCTTCGATGCTAAAGTTGATGAAGGTATCTTCTTGGGATACTCAAATTTGAAAGAAAGCCTATAAAGTACTCAACAAAAGGACTATGGTTGCGAGAGGAATCCATTCATGTGCTATTCGATGAGCCAAATGTAAATGGAGAAGATATTGAAGAGTCGGTGATAAGTGAATCATCCAAACATACTGAGAAAAATCCCTATCTTTCAAGTTGAAACTGGAATGGTAAACTCGAAGAAGATGAGATAGCTGAATCTCAAAAACAATTTGGAAAATTTGCGGCTAAGTGATTACGAGAGAGTGATCAAAGCAACACAATTTTGCTAGACGATGAATCCAACTAACTTACTTCAAACGATGTAAGATGGTGAAAGACCATCCACCAGAACTTGTCATTGGAGATATAAGAGAAGGTGTCAAAACAAGATCCATAACTCAACAAGAAGCTATGTTCACATGCTTTATCTCGCAAATAGAGCCCAAAGATGTGTTACAAGCATTGGATGACACATATTGGATTGAAGCTATGCAAGAAGAGCTGAATCAGTTTGAAAGAAATAAACTATGGGAATTAGTTCAAAGACCCACCCATCAAAACGTTATTGGTACTAAATGGGTGTTCAGAAACTAGATGAACGAGGAAGGTTCTGTGGTAAGAAACAAAGCAAGACTAGTAGCCAAAGGATATTGCCAAGAAGAAGGAATAGATTTTGATGAAACATTTGCTCTGTAGCAAGATTGGAAGCAATAAGGATGTTTCTTGCCTATACTGACTCACAAGAATTTCATTGTATATCAAATGGATGTAAAAAGTGCATTCCTAAATGGTTTATTGGAAGAAGAAGTGTATGTTGAACAACCTCCAGGATTTGAGCAGAAGACTCTTGGAGATAAGGTATACAAACTAAAGAAAGCTCTGTATGGATTGAAACAGGCACCCGTGAGCATGGTATGATACTTTGTCACAATTCCTAAGCGAGAATGGATTCACAAAAGGAAAAGTAGATAGAACACTTTTTTAATTCAAGACAAGAAGAGTATCTTGCTTGTTCAAATATATGTGGATGACATCATTTTTGGATCCACAAACAAAGATCTATGTGAAAAATTTTCAAACCTCACGCAAAGCAAATTTGAAATGAGCATGATGGGAGAGCTGACATTCTTCCTTGGACTCCAAGTGAAACAACGTAGGATGGAACCTTCATAAGTCAAACAAAATACACCGAGATTTAATGAAGAAATTTGGTATGGAGGAGAAGTCTTTGTGAAAATACCAATGAATACATCATCAAAATGGACATGGATGCGGATGGCAAGCACTGTAGATCAAACAAGATATAGAGCACTTATTGGATCATTGCTCTATCTCACAAAGCCAGCGAGCCGGACATCACCTTTTCTTTGTAGGTGTATGTGCAAGATTTCAATCTACTCCAAAAGGGAGTCACATGACAACAAACTAAGAGAATCTTGAGATACTTGAAAGGAAGCCAAGAAGTTGGCTTATGGTATCCAAAGGAAGGTGGATTCAAACTAATTGGCTATTCGAGACTACGACAATCTTTGGATGCAGAGTTGACAGAAAAGCACCTCGGGGACATGTCAAATGCTCGGAAATAGGCTGATTTCTGGTTTAGCAAGAAGCAAAATTCAATAGCCACCTCTGGTGAAGCAAAATACATAGCTCGGGCAGCTGTTGTTTGCCCAAGTTCTATGGATGAGACAAAGTGAGAGACTATGAAGTTGAAGAAAAGAAAATTCCAATCATGTGTGATAACACAAGTGCAATTGCAATCACTCGAGAATCTGTGTTGCACTCAAGAACAAAGCATATTGATGTCGATATCACTTCATAAGAGATCATGTTGAAAAGAAGGACATCATATTGGAATATATCTCAACCGATAAACAGTTGGTGACATATTCACAAAACCATTATGTGAGTCAAGATTTGAAGAACTCAAGCATGAGTTAGGGTTAATTGAGCTGAGCTAACACTCAGAAGACTCAAAGAAAAGAAATGAAACACAAAAAGGGAAAAAGGACTGAATTCTCAAAATCAGCTAAATGAATCACCATGTCGAAGAGACAACTATACCGAATTAGCTGACAGCTGAGTCACTTAAGAGAACTGTGAACAGAAGAGTTAAATCAGCTAAGGGATAAGCTGAGTCATTTATGAGCAAAGTGACAAAAACGCAGTCGTTTTTACTAAGCGGGAATGTTTTTAAGAATGACGTCAGCATAATGATGATGTGTACAGACAAAAAGCTGCATACCAAGCTTATGATTGGATATAAATGCTACCGCATTAAATTCGAGACATTAAATGCTAATCGGCGTGCAAAATCTAAGCCGTTGATTTCGATCACATTTCAAAAACCACCCGCACGTCCTTTCAGAAACCATACTTACCCCATTTTCGTCTGTTTTCTCTCACATATCACCAAAACGGTTCATTTCTATCTCAGAAGCAAAGGCAGAACTCTCTCAAAACCCTCTTAGTATTCAAATCAAATTTCTAAGTTTCTTTTAGGTGAAATCCTGAAAAATGGCGTCAACCTATGATTTTGTCAAGCTAGGAAAACAAATCCACACAGGGTCGACCGTGGATTTCGAGGGCATGGTCAAACAGGGGTCCGATGACGCCCTAATAAAGAAAATCGCTGAAAAGCTCGAAACGTCCGGGCTGAAACCATTTCTGACGATGGAGTTCTCGATGACCTATGTGGAAGAGGTCGCACAGTTCTACGTGAACGCTGAGATTCACGATGAAGGGATAAGATTCTCTGTTCATGGAAAGAAGTTCACCATCTCTGCCAAGGATTTGGTGAACACGCTCACTACCGAGCGGAAGGAGCATCGAAATCAACGAAGGCGATGTAAACCTGGATCTTTGCTTGGAAGTAAGTAGCCAAGCCCGACTATCTTCGATAAAATAGTTTACACAAAAAACAAGAGGCTCTTGAAGGAGGATTACCACAAACTGTTGGACATAGTTGCCAAATGCATAGACATCAAATTTGGCGGACTTTGACCAATCATCAAAGCAAAGTTGATCGTAATGGCTGCGATCATTGAAGAAAGGAAAATAAATCATTTGAGTTTTGTCTACAATGCAGACTGCGCGAGAATGTAGGGAACAAATCCTTCAAGGAAGATGGTGCATTTGGAGGATCCCTAGGATATGGCCTGGTGATTGGCCGGTGATGGAGGTGAAAGGAGTCCCTCTTAGACATGGAAAGGCGTTCCATGTAAATAAGAGGATGTTGAGATCAAACCCTCTGGTGCAGAAGAGAGCCTACGCCAAGAGAGCGACACGAGTGAGGGGGAATCGGTGACCTCGAAGATACAACTGTTTTCTCTCCACCAAAGAAGAAAGCCGCCCCTGCAGCCGCTAAGAGAATCACTTTGCCCGCATGTTTGCTAAGAAGATCGCCGCTCTCGCAGAAAGAAAAACAAAACCGCTCCCGCCGCTGCCGAGTCACCTACCCCCATAGCCGTGTCTCCTTCCCAAAGAAGCGGTCGAGAAGGACTCCCAACTACCTTCTCCGATCATCAAAAAAGGAGAACGAAAAGCCAAGACGGCTGCTCCTCAAAAGAAAACACAAGACGGCCCCCGCCGCCAAGACTCGAAGAAACTCTCTCGAACCGTAAGTCCCTCCGGGTACGAACTAAAGAGACGACGAAGAATCATCAAGCGATCCGAGCTTGAGAAACCGGGCCGAGTCGCCCACTCACCGTGGAGTAGATACGAGGACCGCCGGAGAAGTAGAGTCTCCGGATATTATAGATGAAACACTAAGTCTCTGTGAAGGCGATCAAAGAGGCAAAACAAGACACGATTGTAGTTCGTTGAGACATTGAGACACAAGAAGAAGGCCGATAGAGATGATAGTGATGTGATGATCCTATCCCCACCTTATCCGGACATCCAAAATCGTCTGCGATAGTGGAGGAAGTGGAAATTGAGTCGATCCAGGGAACAGTTCCAACGGCGAGTTTATCGAAGAAGAAGAGGAAGCTGGCTGAACTTCTCGTCGCCTCTGTGATCTCAAAGACTAGATGAAGAAAAGCGCAAAGATATCCCGCAGATCTTCAAGGATAAGGAGAAGGAGAGGCGCGAGAGGAAGGCGAGGCACGAGAGAAGGCCAAGATCCGCCCTCTCACCGGCACCCAGAACATACACATTCTCACTTCGATATTTTATCGAAAGTGATGAGGATCTGGACCTGCCGCCGCCTGAGAAGAGTTGCAAATGCAGCAAGCAATGCATGAATCCAGAATTCTTCATGAGAAGAGCATGATGGAGGGACCAGGAGAGTCCTCCAAAACACAGCTGGAAATTGATCCAATGGGAGTAGTGCAGCAAATCGCCACCGTTGTTGCTGCCACCACTTCCCCAGCTCACTCGGAAGAAGGAATTAAGGGAAATGGCGATGAAACTGGGTTAGTGGGGACCCCAGTTGAGCCAACCCCTAATGAAGGTGTCTTACCACCTGCCCCAACGGCTGAACACTCAGTAGAAACAGCCGGGAGTTTGGAGACGAGTGACCCCATTCCAAGTCACTCAGCTGATGCGCCGGCTGAAGGGGAAACTCCCTCCACTGCAGCAAGGTCGGAGGATGTTGTAGATGACTCCACAATGAATCTAGGAGGCGAAGTGGAGAAAGTACAAACACAAAATGAACAACAAGTTGCCATCAACGAAGCTCGAGACGAGTTGAGACTGTCTCGGTGAGGTGCCAATCGCTCGAAGGCTAATGACGCTGCGATGCAATCGAGGCATAGGAAGGAACAGTACAGGAGTTAACACTGGGCGATGAAAGTGCAATCCATGGGGTTGAGACTCCAATGAATGCCACCACCGAAGACCCTAAGTCACCGACACACTGTCGAAAGAGAGGTCCAAGGCCTCGCGAGACTCGAGGCGAATCCCTCGGCTATCGCCAGGCTCAACTTCCCGCTTGCCGTATGTTTCAGTGTTCCTTTCTCCTTTGATGATGCCAAAAAGGGGAAGAGGAATACTTTAAAGCGCTAAAGAGATCTGAAGCTGAAAAGGAGGGAGCAGCTGTAAAGGGAAAGACAACTGAGGAAATTATAAGGAGAAAGAAGGGAAAGTCTGTTGAGGGGGAAGAATCGAGAGATGTGACCTTAATGATTGCACAAACCCCCAACAAGGTCTTGTCACGGTGATATTATCGCAAACAAACTCCGAGTGACTCGCCACTCCAACACTGCTATATCTATGGATGAAAAGAGAAAGACAATTGAAGCGAGGGATGGAGGAAGTGGAAGGAAGAATGGATGCCCGAGTTATGAATATCTTGAAACAACATGGAGGCATTCCAAAGAGACGAGAGACACTTATGCCATCTCGGATGCGGAAATGAGCCAAGATCAGTTGATGAATTTAAAATGCTCGCATCGAAGGATACTTTGCAAACATGTCTATGGTCAAGCTTGGGACTTGTATCTTGGGAAAAGGGTCTCACGTTATGTGAAGAAGAAGATGACGACGAGACTACGGCGATCACTCTGCTGGTCACTCATTGGAAAGAAAAAGACCCCAAAGACAATACACGCCCCAGGAAGAAGCGTGTGGTGGAGGAAGAGGTTTCAGACCTAGGCCTCTGCCCAAAAACATTGAGTACATAGATCCAGGCAAGAAAGGAGGGATCTACTGGGCTAAAAGCAATGCTGAGTATGCGAAAAGAATAGAAGAAGAAAATAAGAGACAAACTCAGCTATGGGAGGAAAGACAAGAGAGATTAAGAAGAGATGAAGCTGCCCGGAAAGCATATGAAAAACGAAGAAGGCGGTTGGAGATGAGAAAAAGAGAAGAAGACCAGAAGATGACAGAACTGAGGAAGATGAAAGAAGGAGGCAACGAAGGAGATGAAGTGTTGATGTACATCCCTTCATGTATTTTACTATGTAAATACATACTATGTAAGTGTTCTGCAATAAAGCTGTAAATTCTTTGTTTTGCTTTGATACACCTTGTAAACAGTTGTGTAACAGAACAAGAATGTTATGATCAATAAAAGAATTGACTCTACACATACATTCTCTGTGAATGCACTATCTGTATGTATCTTTGCTATTTACATTTTGAATGTTTTAAGTTTTGGCATCATCAAAAAGGGGGAAATTGTTAGGAAATTTATCGTTTAGATTTTGATGAATGCCATGTAAAACTTAGAATAGGAAGTTGGCACCCCATTCTTTGTTGTAAACTGCATTGTAATAAATAGGGCTGGTCAAGCTGAGTTAAGTCAGCTATGCCCAAACATGCAAGAAGACAATCGGAGACTAGAAGGAAGACTCATTGCAAGACAGTGAGTATGGCAAAGAAGAGAAGATGGGAACTCGATCAAGGAGCGGTGAGATCGGTGAGTGGAGTATCGTCAAGTCAACTCAAGAAAAGCTAAGTCTCAAGTTGAAGTGAGATGAGTTATCCAATGATTGGAAGTCGACTCTAAGTCACCTGGGGAAAACAAGGAAATGCAATCAAGTCGAGATAATTGAAAAAGATCCGTTGCATTAAATCAAGAGAATTACTTAAACAAGTAATATCTCCATGCTACCTTTCTCGAAGTCTTGAGTCCCGAAGCGTGCAAAAGGAATAAACCAACGGGAAGCACTACACCGTGTCGAACTCGAAAAAGTCAAGAACAATTCATACGAGGAAATGGCAATTCCAAGGATCGCAACAAGACAAGCCAACGACCACAAGTGACTTTCAAAAATAAGCCTATCTCTTCAACGGGCGATTTTTGAAAGATCACTATAAAAGGCTGAGGAATAACTCTGAGAAAAGGTAACGTAGGTTACAGAGGTTACCTTAACCATACAAGCAAGAAAGAAATATTTTGTAACCTGAAATATTCTCAAGTTATTAAACGCTCAATCCTCAAGCCTACACTATGAAGAACATCAATCCAACACTCATTGTGAAGGAAAGATAACTTCAATCGGTTGAAGAGGAAATTACATCAAGAATCAAGGGGTCTACATTCCACGAAGGATTGTAGGAAGGTTCAAGGTTGAACCAAGTCTTGAGCTTTTGGAGGGCTTCGTGATCAAATCCAAAGAGCTTAAGCAAGTGGGCTGTAGTAGCAAGGCAACTGCCCTGTGAAGAAACCGAGTCGCACGAGAAGCCACCGGTGAGTGATCAAGGCGTCTCGATCGAGTCCCAAAGGATCAAGTCACCGTGTGATCAAGACTTGTATCCGGACATTACCACTTTGTATCTTGATCAATACCTAGTGGATTCTCTCCAGGAGTTGGAGAAGAGAGGAGTAGAAGAATTACCCCATCTTCGAACCTCTATAAAAACTTATCGTGTCATTTACATTTCAAAGACTTAAATTCTCGCATCATATTTGTTTAATTCTCACGACATATTTGCTATCCATTAGATAATTTCTATGTACTAAATCAAGCTTTAAATCTCTACTAAACCAAACTTAAGGGTGTTAAGTCTTCCAAAAAACAAACCACAGTTGAGCTAATTGGTCTTAACATTTGAGTTATTCTATCAACGGCTCGGTCAAGTCTGTTGAGTGACTAACTCTCTTGATTAACTAAATTGGTTGTCCACCAGACACACGGTGTGTAGTATCAACTATGAACTTTTAAAAGGACTAAATCGAAAATTTGGTAAGGTTTATTCAACCCCCCCTTCTAAACCTTACACTCTCACCCCTTGGGACCTACAAAAAGGTTGAATATCAGAGAGCTGATAACCCAAGAATGGAAAGAGCTGATCAAAGAGCTGAGAACCTGTGTTGGAATTGCAGACAACCAGGACACTTCGCTATTGACTGTCCACATCCAGTAGTCAATAAATACAGGAATGAAGAAGAAAGAAGAGTCTTCAGAGAAAGAAGACAGGAAAAGAAAAAGAAAAAGGCTATGTTGGCCGAGCTCGAGACGAGACAGCTAAGTAGAAAGAAGCAGCAGACTCAGAGAGTAGTGAAGCTGACTACTCAAGTGATTCTGAAGAAGAAGCAATGATCTGTCTAAGGGCTAAAGAACAAGATCAACCTGACCAAAGATGAGGTACACTCTAACTCATCTCACTCAGATTCTAGTGATAGTGATTGTGACACACACACTTCATCACCCACTAATCTTTATGATTCATTAGGAAAAATGATGAAAGACTTTGAGCACATTAAATCCTCACACACACTATTAAACGAGGAAAACAGCCAGCTCAAAAGCCAAAACTCACAGCTGACTAATGAGCTGAGTACTCTGAGTCACATAGCTGATGAGAACAAAGAGCTGAAGGCTGAGAATGCTAAGCTAACAACAGAGATAGCTGCTATAGAAAAGAGGGAAAATGACCTCAAAAATGTGATTGCATCATTTACAAAGGCATCTAAATCATTGGATGACCTTATTATGAGCCAAAAAGAGTGTGGAGATAAGACAGACATATGATTCTATTCCTTTGTGCACAGTCAAACTCCCAGAGTGATTTTGGAAAAAGGATCTTCAAGTAATGAAGCATCTCAAAATTCCAAAACACAAAATGTTGCACCCACACTCACTCCAAAGCACAATCACAAACAAACTGGCCTTGGATATAAAGGTAAAGGAAAACAGCCAGTTGAGTATGCTGAGAGGACAACTGAGAAGAAATCCAGCAGAGTTCCTCAGCAAACTCCAAATAGGAAGTACTCTGCAAAGAATAAACAAAGCTACCAAAACCCCAAAAGTTTTATCAAAGAAACACATATGATGGGAATGGTAGAAACTACCCAAGCCAAGCCGATTGGAATAATGTGAAATATCAGCAAAGACCTATGGAATACAAGCCTAAATGGCAAAGACCTAGAAATCATCAAAGGTCATTCCAAAGGCAAAAGAGCTATTATCAGCACACATATGCACCCAGACACTACACTCAGAAATATCACAACTACACAAAGAAGGCAATTGCTAAAACACACACACAGGTATACGGACAAAAGAGACAACTGTATGAACCTAAAGCCCCAAAGCTATTTGCCAAAGTGAGTTATGATTATGGCACAGATAGATGGCAACCTCTTAGAGTCAAGTCATTTATCTATAGGTTGGTTGGATCATCTTACATCACTAACCCCTCAGGACCCAGACAAGCATGGGTACCTAAAAACTAATTTCCTTGATTGCGGGGTTCAAGGGCAGTGAGTGCCAAGGAACCTGGTACATGGATAGTGGTTGTTCCAGACACATGACAAGAAACAAGAAAAATCTGTCAAAATTCAAGGAGATTAGAGGCGCAAAAGTCATATTTGGAGGAAATGAAGCTCGGGGGAAATAAGAGGCCTTTGGATCCATCAAGAAAAATGGATTAGAAATCACAGATGTTGCATATGTTGAAGGCCTCAACTTCAACCTGTTAAGCATCAGCCAACTCTGTGACAAGGGATACAATGTTGGATTCAATATGGGAGTGTGCCAAATTAAAGATACTGAATCAAATGAAATAGTGCTGCAAGGATCCAGACAAAAGAACATGTATGTGGTAGACTGGTCTACTGCCACACCAAGCACTTGTCTTCTA
This sequence comes from Rehmannia glutinosa, assembly GCA_016081115.2. NCBI lineage: Eukaryota > Viridiplantae > Streptophyta > Magnoliopsida > Lamiales > Orobanchaceae > Rehmannia > Rehmannia glutinosa. The sequence continues at coordinate 28,374,304 of CM071930.1, forward strand.
GCAAAGAGCACAACCGAATCAAGTTGGCTGTGGCACAAGAAGATGAGTCATATGAATTTCAAGACAATCAACAAGCTTGCAAGGAGTCATCTTGTGGATGGATTGCCAGACTTAGTGTATAAGAAAGAAAGTGTATGTGATGCATGCCAGATGGGAAAGCAAATCAAATCTTCATTCAAGGAGAAGTCTAGTCCTTCTTCAACAAGGATATTACATCTGTTGCATATTGATTTATTTGGTCCTATTGAACCAGTCAGCATAAGTGGAAAGAAATACACTTTAGTGGTGGTGGATGATTATTCAAGATATACATGGACAATCTTTATTTGCAAAAAGAAGAAAACCTTGCAGAAGTTACCTCACCTGATGAGAAGAGTCAAACCATCATAAAGATAAGATCTGATAGAGGAATCAAGTTTGTAAATGGGATAATAACTTAGTATTCTGTTGAAAATGGTATTTCTCATGAATTATCTGCAGCAAGAACTCCACAGCAAAATGGAGTAGCTGAAAGAAGAAACAGAACTCTCAAGGACGCTGCAAGGACCATGTTAATTTCAAAGGGATCGCTTAAAAGATTTTGGGTAAAAAGCCAAAACACTGCGTGCTATACTCAACATAGATGCATGATTAATAGACAGCTGACAAAGACTCCCTATGAAATCTGGACAGGGAGAAAGCCAAATGTTGGGTACTTTAAAATATTTGGATGTAAATGTTTCATCCACAACAATGGCAAGGATAATCTAAAGGCTTTTGATGCTAAAGCTGATGAAGGTATCTTTTTAGGATACTCAGCTGAAAGTAAAGCCTATAGAGTGCTGAACAAGAGGACTATGGTCATAGAAGAGTCTATTCATGTGGTTTTTGATGAACCTAATGTAAATGGAGAAGATATTGAAGAGTTAGCTGATAAGCTAAATTATCCAACTATGCAGAAGAGTCCTTATGTTGAAGCTGAAGTAAGAGTGATCAACCAAGATGAAGATGAGATAGCTGAATCTCAAAGACAACTGGAAAATATGTAGCCGATTGATGATGAAAGAGTGCTTAAAACAACACACCGAGACAATTTGAACCCAACCGATTTGCTTCAACCCGATGTGAGATGGTGAGAGACCATCCACGAGAACTAGTCATTGGAGATGTGAGAGATGGTGTGAGAACCAGATCCAGAGCTCAACAAGACGTAATGTTCACTTGTTTTATTTCCCAAATAGAGCCAAAAGATGTGTCCCAAGCATTGGATGACACACATTGGATTCAAGCCATGCAAGAAGAGCTGAATCAGTTTGAAAGAAACAAGGTATAGGAATTAGTGCAGAGACCAACCCATCAAAATGTTATTGGCACAAAATGGGTTTTCAGAAACAAGATGAATGAGGAAGGTTCTGTTGTAAGGAACAAAGCAAGATTGGTAGCCAAAGGGTATTGCCAAGAAGAGGGAATAGATTTTGATGAAATATTTGCTCCTGTTGCAAGATTGGAAGCAATAAGGATGTTTCTTGCTTATGCTGCACATAAGAACTTCACTGTGTATCAAATGGATGTGAAGAGTGCATTTCTGAATGGACTGTTAGATGAAGAAGTCTATGTTGAACAACCGCCTGGCTTTGAGCAGAAGACCATTGGAGATAAGGTGTACAAGCTCAAGAAAACTCTAAGTGGATTCACCAAAGGCAAAGTAGACAGAACACTCTTCATAATTCAAGATGGAGAGAGCATACTGCTTGTTCAAATATATGTGGATGACATCATTTTTGGATCCACAAACAAAGAGCTGTGTGATAAGTTCTCAAACCTCATGCAAGGCAAATTTGAAATGAGCATTATGGGAGAGCTGACATTCTTCTTAGGACTTCAAGTTAAACAGCTGAAGGATGGAACCTTCATAAGTCAAACAAAGTACACCAGAGATTTAATGAGGAAATTTGGTATGGAAGACAAGTCTTCTGTGAAAATACCATTGAATACATCAGTCAAGATGGACATGAATGCAGATGGTAAAGCTGTAGATCAAACAAGATACAGAGCACTTATTGGATCACTGCTCTATCTAACAAAGAAGCGAGGCGGACATCACCTTTGCAGTAGGCGTATGTGCAAGATTTCAATCTGTACCAAATGAGAGTCATATGACTGCAACTAAGAGAATCCAAAGATATTTGAAGGGATGCCAAGAAGTTGGCTTATGGTATCCAAAGGTAGGTGGATTCAAGCTTATTGGTTACTCAGACTCTGACTATGCTGGATGTAGAGTTGACAGGAAGAGTACTTCAGGTACATGCCAAATGCTTGGAAACAGATTGGTTTCCTGGTTTAGCAAGAAGCAAAACTCAATAGCCACATCCACAACGGAAGCATAGTACATAGCTGCGGGAAGCTGTTGTGCCAAAGTTTTATGGATGAGACAATAGCTGAGGGACTATGAAATTGAAGAAAAAGAGATTTCAATTATGTGTGATAACACAAGTGCTATTGCAATCACTCAGAATCCTGTGTTGCATTCAAGAACAAAGCACATTGATGTCAGGTATCATTTTATAAGAGATCATGTTGAAAAGAAAGACATCACTTTGGAATATATCTCAACTGATAAACAGCTAGCTGACATATTCACCAAACCCTTACGTGAATCAAGATTTGAAGAGCTTAAGCATGTGCTAGGGTTAATTGAGCTGAGTTTACACTCAGAAGACTCAATAAGAAGAGATGGAATGTGAAAAGATGAAAATAGAGCAAATCTCATGAATCAGCTGTATCGGAAAGTCAGCTGTATCGAGTTAGCTGACAGCCGAGTCACTAAACGAAAGGAGAGAAGAAGAGTTGAGTCATTTATGGAGTAAGCTGAGTCATTTATGAGCTAAGTGACAAAAACGCAGTCGTGTTTAATAAGCGGGAATGTTTTTAAGGATGACGTCAATGTAATAATGACGGGTACAGTCAAAAGCTGCATAGTAAGCATATGATTGGATATAAATGCTGCCACATTAAATGCGAGCAATTAAATGCAGTGTGACGTGCTAAACCTGAGCCGTTGATCTCGATCAAAATTCAAAAACCGAAAATACGTCCTTTCATAACCCTTATATACTCATTCTTTCGGATTTCTCTCTCACACTTAAAACTGTTCATCTTCAAACATTCGAAAGCAAGTCTTTTTTCTCTCAAAAACCCTACAAGTTCTCAAGCAAGTTCATCAAGATTTAATCGGTAGAAACTTCTAAAAATGGCACCAAAGACTAATTTCGTCAAGTTATCGAAGCAAATCCACTCTGGTTCGACTGTGGATTTCGAAGGCATGGTTAAGCAGGGTTCGGATGCAACCCTTGTGAAGAAAATCGCGGATATGTTGGAAAAATCTGGGCTTAAAGCCTTTTTGACGATAGAATACTCGTACACCTACCTGGAAGAGGTGGCGCAGTTCTATGTGAATGCCGAGGTGCAGGACAAAGGTATCAAGTCCTCCGTCCACCGCAAGGACATCATGATTAATGCTAAGGATCTTGCGGAGCACTGCTTATTACCGTCCAAGGGTATGCCGGAAATATACTGAAGTCGATGTGGACTTGGCTGCTGCATGGAATGAAGTAGCCAAACCCGAGTGTGCTGCGAAGGTGGTCTACACAGCTGACAAGAAATTGCTGAAAGACGATGTAGGTCCCAAGGGGTGTGAGTGTAAGGTTTAGAAGGGGGGGTTGAATAAACCTTACCAACTTTTCGATTTAGTCCTTTTAAAAGTTCAGAGTTGATGCTACACAGCTGTGTCCTAGGTGGACATCTAATTTAGTTAATCAGTAGAGTTAGTCACTCAACAGACTTCGACTGAGCTGTTGATAGAATAACTCAGCTGTTAAGACTAAAGACTTAGCTCAACTGTAGTTTATTTTCAGCGGAAGACTTAACACCCTTAAATTTGTTTTGGTATTGATTTAATGCTTGGTTTAGTACTTAGAGATTATCAAATGGATAGCAAATTTATCAGCAGAGTTAAACAGATAAGATGCAGAAATTAAAGTGCTGAAATTTAAATGACACGAAAAGTTTTATAGAGGTTCGAAGATGGGGTAATTCTTCTACTCCTCTCTTCTCCAACTCCTGGAGGAATCCACTAAGTATTGATTAGTATACAAAGTGGTAACAGTCCAGATACAAGTCTTGATCACACAACTGACTTGATCCTTTGGGACTCAGTCTGGAGATGTCTTGGTCACGGTGGCTTCTCGTACAACTCGGCTTCTTCACAGGCATTTTGCCTTTTGCTACTATAGCTCACTTGTTCAAGCTCTTTGGATTTGATCACGAAGCCCTCCAAAAACTCGAGACTGGTTCGACCTTGAACCTTTCTACAATTCTCCTTGGAATGTAGACCCCTTTTCTTCAAAGGTTTCCTCTTCAACTGATTGAAGCTATCTTTCCTTCACAGGTGAGTGTTGGATTGATTTTCTTCGTAGTGTAGGCTTGAGGATTAATCTTGAATGATTTGAGGATATTTTAGGTTACAGTTCAAAATGTTTTCTTGAAATGTTCGTGGTTCACGTAGTCAAGGTAACCTTCTCTCAGAGTTATTCCTCAGCCTTTTATAGTGATCTTTCAAAAATCTGCCCGTTGAAGAGATAGGCTTATTTTTGAAAGTCACTTGTGGTCGTTGGCTTGTCTTGTTGCGATCCTTGGAGTTGCCACTTCCTCGTATGAATTGTTCTTCACTTTTCGAGTTCGACACGGTGTAGTGCTTCCCATTGGTTCATTCCCCTTGCACGCAGGGACCGAGCACTTCGAGAAAGGTAGCATGGAGGTATTACTTGTTTAAGTAATTCTCTTGATTTACGTGCAACGGATATCTTTCAGTTATCTCGACTTGACTACATTTCCTTGCTTTCCCAGGTGACTTAGAGTCAGCTTCCAATCATTGGATGACTCTTCTGTCACTTCAACTTGAGACTTGGCTATCTTGAGTTGACTTGACTGATACTTTACTCAGCTGCATCTCAGTTTGCACCTTGATCGAGTTCCGTCTTCTCTTCTTTGCCATACTCACTGTGTCTTGCAATGAGTCTTCTTTCTAGTCTCCAGTTGTCTTCTTGCATGTTTAGGCATAGCTGACTTAACTCAGCTTGACCAGCCCTGTTTATTATAATGCAGTTTACAACTGAAATGGGGTGCCAACTTCCTATTCTAAGTTTTACATGGCATTCATCAAAATCTAAACAATAAATTTCCCAACAATTTCCCCCTTTTTGATGATGCCAAAACTTAAAACAAAAATGTAAATAGCATAGATACATACAGATAGTGTATTTACAGAAAATGTATGCGTAGAATCAATCCTTTTATTGATCATAACATTCTTGTCCTTTACACAACTATTTACAAGGTGTATCAGAGCAAACATCTATGTCTACGCAAAAGTAGAGAATTTACAGATTTATTACAGAAGACTTACATAGTATGTATTTACATAGTAACATACATGAAGGGGTGGACAACAACACTTCATCTCCTTCGCACGCCTCCTTCTTTCATCTTGATTCTGTCCTCTTTCGGTCTTCTCTTTTTCTCATCTTCACCGCTTTCTTCTTCTTCTTTTCATATGCCTTCCTTCAGGCAGACTTCATCTCTTCTTAGTCTCTCTTGTCTCTCCTCCCATAGCTGAGTTTGTCTTTTATTTTCTTCTTCAATTCTTTTCACATATTTAGCATTGTTTTTAGCCACTTGCAGATTGGCTACTTCAAAACCAAAACGGCCCATTGAGAGATCCCTCCTTTCTTGCCGGATCTATGTACTCAATGTTTTGGGCGAGAGGCCTAGGTCGAAACCTCTTCCTCCACCACGCTTCTTCCTCTACCTCTTGCTCGGGCGTGTATTGTACTAGGGTCTTCTTCTTCCCCTGGTGAGTGACCGGCGGAGTGACAGCAGAGTGATCGCCGGTAGTCTCGTCTGTCGCCTTCTTCACATAGCGTGAGACCCTTTTTTCCAAGACAAGTCCTAGGCTTGAGCCATGGACATGTTTGCGAAGTATCCTTGGATGAGAGCGTTTTAAATTCATCAATTGATCTTGGCTCGATTCGGCATCCGAGATGGCATAAGTGTCTCTGCTCTACCGGAATGCCTCCATGTTGTTTCAAGATATCCATAACTCGGGCATTCATCCTTCCTTCCACTTCCTCCATCCCTCGCTTCAATTGTCTTTCTCTTTTCATCCATAGACACAGAGTGTTGGAGTGGAAAGTCACTGGGAGTTTGCTGCGATAATATCACCGTGACAAGACCTTGTTGGGGGTTTGTGCAATCATTAGGGTGACATCTCCCGATCCTTCCCCCTCAACAGAGACTTTCCTTTCTTTGCTCTTGAGACCTCCTCATTTGCCTCTGTCTTTCCTTTACACCGCTGCTCCTCCTTCTCAACGCCGATCTCTTGCGCTTTAAGGTATTCCTCTTCCCCTTTTTGGCATCATCAAAGGAGAGGAACCCCTGGAAACATACTATCAAGCGGTAAAGTCGAGTCTGGCGATAGTCGAGTTCTACTTCAAGTCTGCGGAGAATGCCGCACGAAACTCAGAACGAGTAGCGTTGGATTCACTTTAAGCAACTTCATCTCGGCCATGAGAAGGCTGAATTTTCGATCCATGTTTTCTTCCATACGCAGGAGCTCATTCTTATTTTGCTTACGCAGCAGCTTGATCTCAGTAGTGTGAGATTCATGCAAGTGCTCAATGTGTTCTCTCAACTTTGTCTTTGCATCAGCATTCTCACCGCCATACCAAGCTTGTTGAACAATGTTCGAAATATCTAGCTTGTTCCACGCACATTGTTTGATGCTGTTTCCACCACTCCCGGATTCTGACTATTATGCCTCTCAAGTCAGCAGTAAGGTTGGCATCTCTGTTATCTAGTCTCATGTCCAACGATGCCTGGTGCCTCTCCATCCGTTCAATTTCAGCAAATAATGCTTTGAACACCTCCCGAACTTCAGCTGTTCCCTCTGTCGCAGCTGACGGCCAAGCAACGTCAAAATCATAGTCACCGAACGATGGTGTCGATGGAATGACAGGATCTAGTCTGTGGAAGCGCTCGAGATCTCTTTCTGATTCTTCAGGGAGGTCGGGTACCTCCAGAGAAAAGGGAAATGATTCTACGAAGGAATCATCACGGGCAACTGAGATTTGTTCAATGATGAGTGGTGCTCGTGAAGTTCCTTGTGGAGTCGAACCTGCTGTAGCTTGAGGAGCCTGTGCAGTGGACTCTGTTTGGTGGGGTCTATTGTGAAGTTGACTTTGCCGAGCCTCATTGTCTCTCAACAACCTTCGGTCTCTTTGGTTTTTCCAATTGAGTTGACTGGTCCTCGGCCTTATCAGAAGCGTCATCGGACGATGTTGAGATTTCCATGGGTGGCTCATCATCAAAATTGAAAGTTTGACGAGTAGTCTTGAGGTCAGACTTGCTCGTGGTTGGAACATCCTCAATCGAGTCTTTTGGATCGATCCGCGGGGATGATTGACTTCATCGTCTTCTTCTTCCGATCCGAAAGGTTACATCGGGATTATCCGGGAATCGTGAAGCGCGCTTATCTCCTTTTTCGATGGATCAATGATAGCGGGAGGATGTTCTCAGACTTGGCCTTCTTTACCCGGGAAGTCTCAACCTCCCGTTGGCCTTCATTACCTCATGCGTCTCAAGCTGCGGCGAGGCTTGGACATCCCTTTCGACGTGTGTCATTTGTCTTAGGGTCTTCAGCGGTGGCATCCATTGGAGTCTCAACCCCATGGATTGCACTTTCATCGCCCCAGTGTTAACTCCGTGGCATTCCTTCCTCGTGCCTCGACCGCATCAGCAAAGCATCATTAGCCTTCGAGCGTTGGCACCTCACCGGGAAAGTCTCAATCTGCCCGAGCTTCGTTGATGACAACTTGTTGTGTACTTTGTGTTTGTTCCTTCTCCACTTCGCCTCCTAGATTTGTTGTGGAGTCATCTGCAGCATCTTCCGACCTTGCTGCAGTGGATGGAGTTTCCCCCTCAGCTGGCGCACCAGCTGAGTGACTTGGAATGGGGTCACTCATCTCCAAACTCCCGACTGTTTCTACTGAGTGTTCAGCCGTTGGGGCAGGTGGTAAAACACCTTCGTGAGGGGTTGGCTCGACTGGGGTCCCCACTATCCCAGTTTCATCGCCAATTCCCTTATTTCCTTCTTCCGAGTGAGCTGGGGAAGTGGTGGCAGCAACAACGGTGGCAATATGTTGCACCACTCCCATTGGGTCTATCTCCAGCTGTGTTTTGGAGGACTCTCCTGGTCCCTCCACCATTCTTTGGTCATGAAGGATTCTGGATTCGTGCATTGCTTGCTGCATTTGCAACTCTCTACGTGGCAAAGAACAGGGTCCAGATCCTCATCCTGTCCGATAGGACGTCAAGGAGATGATGTGTATGTTACGTGGTGCGGTGATAGGGCGAGATGTTGGCCTTCTCACGTGCCTCGGCCTTCTCGCCTGTCTCTCCTTCTCCTTGTCCTTGAAGATCCGCAAGATATCGTGCATTTTTCTTCATCCAAAGATCTTGGACCACAAAGTGGTCACTCCAAGAAAATTCGTCAGTTCCTCTTCTTCTTCGATAAACTCGGCCGTTGGAACTGTTCCCTGGATCGACTTAACTTCCACTTCCTCCACTCTCATGCAGACGATTTTGGATGTCCGGATAAGGTGGGGATAGGATCATCACATCATCATCTCTATCGCCTTCTTCTTGCTGTCCCTCATTCTCGGGGATAGAAGGTAGCAAGCTCGTGCTCCATATCTTGTCGTGCGTCATTGTAGGAGGGGATACGATCCCTGTCAACAGCGAGTTAGATTTCTCGGCTACTTCTTGTGTCTCATTGTTCGAACTACACTGGTCTTGATTTGCCTCACTGATCGCCTTCAGCAGACTTGGTTGTTTCATCAATAATTTTCGGAGACTCTACTTCTCCAAGTCTCCGATATCCTGTTTTGGTGAGTGGCCGACTCACCGGTTTCTCAAGTTCGAACGCTTGAAGATTCTTCTTCTTCTCTTAGTTTGTACGGAGGGATTTCTAGTTCGGAGAGAGTTTCTTCTAAGTCTTGGGCGGCGGGGCGTGTCTTTGTTGTTTTCTTCGAGGAGCTGGCCGTCTTGGCTTATCAGTTCTCCTCTTTTTGATGACCGGAGAAGGTATTTGAGATTCCTTCTCGGCCGCGGCTGCCGGGCAGGAGACATGGCTGCGGGGGCAGGTGACTCGGCTGCAGGGGCAGGAGCAGATTTGGTTTTCTTTTTTGCAGGGGCAACAGATTCTCTTAGCATTGCAGCAGGGGCTTTCTTCTTTGGTGGAGAGGAAACAATCAGTATCTTCTTGTGGTCGGTGATTCCCCTCACTTGTATCGCCTCTCTTGGCGTATGCTCTATTCTGTGCGCCAGAGAGGTTTGATCTGAACATCCTCTTGTTTACATGGAACGCCTTTCCATGTCGAAGAGGGACTCCTTTTACCTCCATCAGCCGGCCAATAACCAGGCCGTATCCCAGGGATCCTCCAAATGCTCCATTCTCTTTGAAGGATTTGTTCCCTACATTCTGGCAGAGTCTGCTGTAGACAAACTCAGCCCAGTTCACTTTCTTTTCTTCAATAATCGCAGCCATCACGATCAATTTCGCTTTGGACAGTTGGTCAAAGCTGCCAAACTTGATGTCTATGCATTTGGCAACTATGTCCAACAGTTTGTGGTAATCCTCCTTCAGCAACCTCTTGTTGGCTGTGTAGACTATCTTATCAGCATAGTCGTTCTTGGCTACTTCCTTCCAAGCAGCTGCCAAGTCAACATCAGCTTCATTTATTTCTGGTGCTCCTTCCGCCGGTAATGAGCAGTGTTCTGCCAAATCCTTGGCAGTGATAATAAACTCCTTCCCGTGAACAGAGGATTTGATCCCCTCATTGTGAATCTCAGCGTTCACGTAGAACTGTGCGACCTCTTCCACATAGGTCATCGGGAGCTCCATCGTCAGAAATGGTTTTAGCCCAGACTTTTTGAGCTTTTCAGCGATTTTCTTTATGAGGGCGTCATCGGACCCCTGTTTGACCATACCCTCGAAATCCACAGTAGACCCAGTGTGGATTTGCTTTCCTAGCTTGACGAAATCATAAGTCGATGCCATTTTTCAGTATTTCACCGAAAGATACTTAGAAGTTGATTTGAAGATTGATAGGGTTTTGAGAGAGTTTTGCCTTTGCTTCTGAGAGAGAAATGAACAGTTTTGGTAATGTGTGAGAGAAACGAAAAAAAAGGTTTAAGTATGGTTCATGAAAGGACGTGCGGGTGGTTTTTGAAATGTGATCGAAATCAAAGGCTTAGATTTTGCACGCCGATTTAGCATTTAATGTCTCGTATTTAATGCGGCAGCATTTATATCCAATTATAAGCTTGGTGTGCAGCTTTTGCCTGTACACGTTATAATTATGCTGATGTCATTCTTAAAAACATTCCCGCTTAGTAAAAACGACTGCGTTTTTGTCACTTTGCTCATAAATGACTCAGCTTATCCCTTAGATGTTTTAACTCTTCTTCTCACAGTTCTCATAGTGACTCAGCTGTCAGCTAATTCGGAATAGCTGTCTTTCCGATACGACTGATTCATTTAGCTGATTTTGAGAATTCAGCTCTTTTTCCCTTTTTGTGTTTCATTTCTCAGTTAGGAATTGTGACAAAGTATCATACCATGCTCTGGGTGCCTGTTTCAATCCATATAGAGCTTTCTTGAGTTTGTATACCTTATCTCCAAGAGTCTTCTGCTCAAATCCTAGAGGTTGCTCAACATACACTTCTTCTTCCAATACACCATTTAGGAATGCACTCTTTACATCTATTTGATATACAAAAAAATTCTTGTGAGCTGTATAGGCAAGAAACATCCTAATAGCTTCCAATCTTGCTACAGGGGCAAATGTTTCATCAAAATCTATCCCTTCTTCTTGGCAATATCCTTTGGCTACTAATATTGCTTTGTTTCTTACCAGTAACCTTCCTCGCGTTCATCTTGTTTCGAACACCCATTTAGTGCCAATAACATTTTGATGGGTGGGTCTTTGAACTAACTCCCATACTTTATTTCTTTCAAACTGATTCAGCTCTTCTTGCATAGCTTGAATCCAATGTGTGTCATCCAATGCTTGTGACACATCTTTGGGCTCTATTTGTGAGATAAAGCATGTGAACATAGCTTCTTGTTGATTTTCGGATCTTTTTTGACACCTTCTCTTATATCTCCAATGACAAGTTCTCGTGGATGGTCTCTCGGCCATCTTACATCAGGTTGGAGTAAGTTAGTGGATTGATCGTCTTGCATTTGTGTTGCTTTGATCGGCTCTCTCGTCATCACTTATTGCAGATTTTCCATTGTTTTTGAGACTCACCTATCTCATCTTCATCCGAGTTTATAATTCCCGCTTGACTTCAAAGATAGGGACTCTTACGCATGGTTGGTTGATTCAAACTTTTATCGGTGATTCTTCAATGTCTTCTCCATTTACATTTGGCTCATCGAACACCACGTGAATGGATTCCTCGGTAACCATAGTCCTCTTGTTGAGTACTCTGTAGGCTTTGCTTTCAGCTGAGTATCCCAAGAAGATACCTTCATCAGCTTTAGCATCAAAAGCCTTTAGATTATCTTTGCCATTGTTATGGATGAAGCATTTACATCCAAATATTTTAAAATATGCAACATTTGGTTTTCTCCTTGTCCAAATCTCATAGGGAGTCTTTGTCAGATGTCTATTTATCATGCATCTATTTTGAGTGTAGCATGTTGTGTTTATTGCTTCAGCCCAAAATCGTTTTGGTAACACTGCTTCAGCTAACATGGTCCTTGCTGCTTCTTTGAGAGTTATATTCCTTCTTTCTGCAACTCCATTCTGATGTGGAGTCCTTGCTGCAGATGATTCATGACCAATACCATTTTAAATACAATACTTAGTTATTATGCCATTTACAAACTCAGTTCCTCTGTCAGATCTTATTTTGATAATGGTTTGACTCTTCTCATTCTGAATCCTCTTCATCGATTGTGGTAGTTTTCAGAGAGTTTCTTTCTTCTTACACATGAATATTGTCCATGTATATCTTGAGTAGTCATCTACTACCACCAAGGTGTATTTCTTCCCACTTATGCTAGCTGGTTCAACTGGACCAAATAGATCCATATGTAGCAGATGCAATATTCTTGTTGAAGATGGACATGCCTTTTCTTTGAATGATGATTTGATTTGTTTTCCTTCGACATCGTCACATATACTCTCCTTCTTGTATATCTCGAGTCCGGAAGTCCTTCCACAAGATTGCTTCCGCAAGCTTGTTAATTGTTTTGAAATTCGGGTGACTCATCTTTTTGTGCCACAACCAACTTGATTCATTTGTGCTCCTTGCTAATAGACAGTCTTTGGGTGTTGCAGTTGACCAATCCACGATATACATGTTCTTTTGTCTGCATCCTTGCAACACAACTTCATTTAATTCTGTATCCTCGATTTGGCATATACCCATGTTAAATCCAACATTATAACCCTTGTCACGAGTTGGTCGATGCTTAGCAAGTTGAAGTTGAGTCCTTCAACATATGCAACATCCGTGATTTCTAATCCATTTTTCTTGATGGATCCAATGCCTCTTATTTCTCCTGGAGCTTCATTTCCTCCAAATATGACTTTTGCTCCTTTAACTTCCTTGAATTTTGACAGATTTTTCTTGTTTCTGTCATATGTCCGGGAATGACCACTATCCATGTAACAGTTCCTTGGCACTCATTGTTCCTTGAACCTCATCTTCTTGGTCAGGTTGATCTTGTTCCTTGGCCATCAAACAGATCGGGCTTCTTCTTCCGAGTCACTTGAGTAGTCACTTCACTACTCTCTCAATCATTTGTGTCTCTTGTCTTGGCTGTCTCGTGATCTCTCGCAGCCAACATTGCCTTTTTCTTTTTGTTGTCTTCTTTCTCTCAAGACCTTTCTTTCTTCTTCATTCCCGTATTTGTTGACTACGAGGATATGGGCGTCAATGTCATAGTGACTGGTTGCCTACAGTTCAAAGATAGATATTCAACCTTTTGATCACTCTTTCCATTCTTGGATTGTCCCTTTGATATTGACTTTTTGATGATTTGTTCTCTTGGTTGGCCTGTCTTCCCTTGACTTGGAGGAGATGAGTGTCTTCCGGAGGATTCGCCCTTGCCTCTCTTGTAGTTATTGTTGAAGAACTTGTTGAACCTTTTAACCATCAGGGCTATTTCCTCTGGGTCAATGACTTCTTTGACCTCAGCTCTCTTGCCATCCTTAACAATTAGAGCAGCTGTTTTGGGTACAGTTGTCTCTTCCTGGTCTTTTCTTCTCATCTCAAATTCGTAGGCTTTGAGATCTAAGAATAGCTCATGGTTGGATGTCTTCGATAGGTCCATGGAATGTCTTAGTGCCATGACCTTCATTTCCCATTCAACTGGGAGGCTTTTTAGGATCTTCATACACATTTCCTTCTGTGTATATTCTTTTCCAAGTGCAGATAGCTCGTTGGTAATTTATGTGAACCGAGCATCCAGTTGATCCAGGTTCTCTCCTGCGATCATTTTGAAATTCTCAAATTTCTGTACAGCCACTGATAATTTATTTTCCTTGATTTGCTCTGAGCCTTCACAAATCAATGTTAGCTTGTCCCAGATTTCTTTAGCCGTTTTGCATGATTTGACTTTATTGAACATGGCTTTGTCCAAGGTTTTGTAAAGGATGTACTTGGCCACATTGTCCAGGTTGTATCTTTTTCTGTCATCATTTGTCCATTCAGTTCTTGGTTTTTCAATCATAGCTGGTCTAGGAGCAACATCCTCTTCACCTTCAGCTGCAACTCTTCTTACAGCTGTGTTCACTTTTAAAATTTGCAGTGGCCCATCCTCTATCACTATCCACATCTCATCATGTAATGCTGATAGATGAGCCTGCATACGAATTTTCCAATCATCAAATTCTTCAATTGTGAACATAGGGATGCGTGTCAAATTTGCTTCCACGATAATAACTTTTAATGATAAAAGGATTTTTGAAAACCTTACCTACTTTTCGATTTTGTCCTTTTAAAAGTTCAGAGTTGATGCTACACAGTTGTGTCCTAGGTGGACAACTAATTTAGTTAATCAGTAGAGTTGGTCACTCAACAGACTTCAACTGAGTTGTTGATAGAATAACTCAGCTGTTAAGACTAAAGACTTAGCTCAACTATAGTTTGTTTTCAGCGGAAGACTTAACACCCTTAAATTTGTTTTGGTATTGATTTAATGCTTGGTTTAGTACTTAGAGATTATCAAATGGATAGCAAATTTATCAGCAGAGTTAAACAGATAAGATGCAGAAATTAAAGTGCTAAAATGTAAATGACACGAAAAGTTTTATAGAGGTTCGAAGATGGGGTAATTCTTCTACTCCTCTCTTCTCCAACTCCTAGAGGAATCCACTAAGTATTGATCAAAGTATACAAAGTGGTAACCGCCCGGATACAAGTCTTGATCACACGGTGACTTGATCCTTTGGGACTCGACCGGAGATGCCTTGGTCACGCACTGGCTACTCAGACGACTCGGCCTTCTTCACAGCATACCGCTTTGCTACTACAACTCACTTGCTCAAGCTCTTTGGATTTGATCACGAAGCCCTCCAAAAACTCGAGACTGGTTCGACCTTGAACCTTTCTACAATCCTCCTTGGAATGTAGACCCCTTTTTCTTCAAAGGTTTCCTCTTCAACTAGTTGAAGCTATCTTTCCTTCACAGGTGAGTGTTGGATTGATTTTCTTCGTAGTGTAGGCTTGAAGAATCTTGAATGATTTGAGTATATTTTAGGTTACAATTCAAAATGTTTTCTTGAAATGTTCGTGGTTCAGGTAGTCAAGGTAACCTTCTCTCAGAGTCATTTCTCAGCCTTTTATAGTGATCTTTCAAAAATCTGCCCATTGAAGAGATAGGCTTATTTTTGAAAGTCACTTGTGGTCGTTGGCTTGTCTTGTTGCGATCCTTGGAGTTGCCACTTCCTCGTATGAATTGTTCTTGACTTTTCGAGTTCGACACGGTGTAGTGCTTCCCATTGGTTCATTCCCTTGCACGCTCGGGACCGAGAACTCGAGAAAGGTAGCATGGAGCTATTACTTGTTTAAGTAATTCTCTTGATTTCCGTGCAATGGATCTCTTTCGATTATCTCGACTTATTTCGCATTTCCTTGCTTTCCCAGTGACTTAGAGTCACTTCCAATCATTGGATGACTCTTTGTCACTTCAACTTGAGACTTGGCTATCTTGAGTTGACTTGATCGATACTTTACTGTTGCATCTCATTTTGCACCTTGATCGAGTTCCCGTCTTCTCTTCTTTGCCATACTCATTTGTCTTTGCAATGAGTTTTCCTTCTAGTCTCCGGTTATGCCGCTTGCATGTTTAGGCATAGCTGACTTAACTCAGCTTGAACATCCCTGTTTATTACAATGCATTTTACAACAGAAATGGGGTGCCAACTTCCTATTCTAAGTTTTACATGACATTCATCAAAATCTAAACAATAAATTTCCCAACAGACGACTACCATAAGCTGATGGATGTTGTCTCCAAATGTGTGGACATGAAGTTTGGTAGCTTTATCTAGCTATCAAAGACTAAGCTGATCGTCATGGCTGTGATCATGCAAGAAAAGAAAGTTAACTGGGCTAAGTTCATGTACAACAGACTCTGCCAGAACGTTGTGAATAAATCTTTCAAAGAAAATGGATCCTTTGGAGGATCACTCGGTTATAGCCTAGTCATTGGGCATTTAATGGAAGTGAAAGGTATTCCCCTTCAACATGGAAAGCCCTTCCATGTAAACAAGAGGATGTTTACCCTGAGAACCCATGCGAAGAGGGCGGACATAAGTGAGGGGGAATCAGCTGACCCTGAGAAAACAGTTGTTGCCTCCCCTCCCAAGAACAAAGCTGCCCCTGCAACTGCGAAGAAAAAAGCTGCCCCTGCAGCAAAGAAGAAGGACGCACCTGCCCCTGCAGCCGAGTCACATGCCCGAGCAGCCGTGTCTCCTGCCCATGCAGCCGAGGCAGAGAAGGAAGCCCAAATACCTTCTCCGACCATCAGAAAGAAGAGGACTGTCAAGCCAAGAAAGGCAACTCCTCAATCTAAGAAAGATGCTCCGACCCCGCCGTCCAAGAACCTGAAGAAGAGGAATCCGAACCAGAAATTCCTCTGGTGAGGACAAAGAGAAGAAAGAGAATCTTCAAGCATTCAGAGCTTGAGAAGACAGCTGAATCTGCAACTCAGCTAGAAAAAGGTTCTGAGACAGGTGGTACAGAAGAAGTGCAGTCTCCAAAAGTTGTTAATGAAACAGCCAAGTCTGGTGAGGGTGATCAGCAGAGGCAATTAGAAGACCCAGCTGTGAACAGAACAGCTGAGGAGAAAGAAGCAGCGGAGACATCAGAATCCCCTGCTGAAAGGGCTATGTCTCCACCCGCCCCAGATGCTGCTGAAGGTGAAGAGCAGCGGAGTATGCTACCTTCCATTCCCGAAAAGGAAGGACAAGAACAATATGACGATGATGATGTCATCATGTATTCTCCAATATACCCAGACATCCAACGCCATCTACGCGAATGGAGGGCGTGGAAACTGAGTCACTCAAGGGTGCAATTTGAATGCCCTGAGTTCATCAAAGAAGAGGAGGAATTGTTTGAATTCCTCGGCATCACCAAGGTGATTCAGGCCCTTGATGAAGATAATTGCTTGAATATCTTACAAATCTTCAAGGAGAATGAACAAACCAAAGCAGCTGAAGAAGCTGAAGCTCGTGAGAAGGTGAATATATGCCCACTCACTGGAACTCTGGAGCACACTCATCCTCACATCGATGCACTCTCGCAAAGTGATGAAGACATGGATCCCATTGATGCGAATGAGATGTTGGATATGCAGCAAGCCATGTGGGAATCCAGGATGATACATGAACAACAGTTGATGGAAGGACCAGAAGAGTCCTCAAAATCTCTCCTCGAGATAGACCCTTTGGGTGTAGTGCAGCACATTGCCACAGTTATAGCTGAAACTACATCCCTAGTTCACTCCAAAAATGGGTCTAAGGGACATGGCGATGAAACTGGGAACTTGGGCACCCAAGTTGAGCCAACCCCTATTGAATGTGTTTTACCACCTGCCCCCACAGCTGAGCACTCAATGGAAGCAACCGGGAGTTTAGAGCAGAGTGACCCCACCATCAGTCACTCTGCTGGTGCGCCAGCTGAGGGGGAAACTCACTCCACTGCAGCAAGGTCGGAGGATGCTGCAGATGACTCCACTATGAAGGAAGGAGGCAAAGTGGAGAAAGAAAAAGAAAAAGAACAACATCAATTGACACTAACGAAGCTCAGACAGTTGAGTCTGTCCCAGCTGAAGTAACAACTACTTTGCTGGCTGAGGACGCTGCTGTTGCAGTCGAGGCACAGGATGGAACTGCCCTGGGAGTTAACACTCTGGGCACTGAAAATGCAATCCAAGGAGTTGAGACTCCTGTTGATGCCACTGCTGAAGACCCTAAGACAGCTGCGACTGTCGAAGGGAATGTACAAGGCCTCACTGCAGTTGAGACTGCTGTAGGTATAGAAGGCCCAAGGGAGGTTGAGACTTCCCTGGCTAAAAATGAAGGAGATAAGAGCATTCCTCAAGTCATCATTACTAAATCAGAAGAGGAAATCACTGCTCTTCAAGATTCTCAGGACAATCCTGACACAACATTCCGGGATTCAAGACGGCCGAGTCCACCTGCCGCCGCACAGACTCGGTGAGGATGTTCTTCCATGGATGAGTCAGCCAGACTTCAAAGCTGCTCGTCAAACTTTTAACTTCAATGATGAACCAAACCCCCAGGTTTTATCATCCTCCGATGATGCTGAAAAAGTAGCTGAGGACAAGGAAATTCATTTAGCGAGAATCTCATCGAGGCCGATTTAAGAAGGTTAAGACAGTGAGGCTCGTCGATAGGCAATCAATCAACCAGGCCCAGATGAGACCGAGACATCTGCGCAGGCTCCCAAAGATGCAGCATGCTCGACTCAACTAGGCTCATCAAAGGCACGAACAACTGTTCAATCGATCCCTTATGTGCGTGATGATGCATTCAAAGAAACATTCCCTTTCTCAATTGAGCTGCCCGACCTTGAAGAAGAGACAACTCAAGAGCAGCGATGTTATAACATCCGAGCAGATCTAATAATTCCCACCGACTCCATTGTTTTAGCAGACTTTGATTTTGATGCTGCATGGCCGCCAGCTGAATCAAGTGACAGCTGAGATACGTGAAGTCTTCAAGAAAATATGTGGAGAGATTGAGAAGATCGAACGACACCAGGCCTCACTTGATATGCGACTGGACAATAGAGATGCCACCCTCACAGCAGACTTACGAGGGATTGTGGTACGAATTAGGGAATGGTGTCAGCAGCAGAGTACAATGCGATACGAGCAAATCCGATATTTCAAGGCATTGTACAACAAGATGCTAGTTTGGAGTGCTGACAATGCTGATATGAAGAAGAGGATGCAGGCCAATATTGACAGAATGCATGCCTCTCACACAACTGAAATGGAGCTACTGTGTGAATTTCATCGAAAAGAAATTCTGCGTGTTGAGGAGAATATGATTACTAAGTTCAACCTTCTCATGGCTGAAATGAAGCTAGTGGCAGCTGAATCGAAAGCCACTCGCTTAATTTCGCCCAACACATGCCGCAAACAGATTCAAGCGAGAACTCCGCTCTCACCGATTTGGATTCATGCTTGGGATGTTCCCAAGGGTTCCTCTCTCTTTTGATGATGCCAAAAAGGGGAAGAGGAATACCTGAGGAAGCTGAAGGAAGAGACAACTGTTGTGAAGAAGAAGGAGCAGACAACTGTTGAAAAGAAGAAAGAGAAGGGAAAAGCTGTTGAGGGGGAAAGGTCAAAGGATGTGACCTTAATGCTTGCTGAAACCCCTCAGCAATGTCATGTCACAACATCGATAATCAGCAAACTGCCAGTGACTCTGCCACTCCAACACTCTACGGTGCCTATGTCTAAGAAAAGAAAAATTGTGGAAACAGGGATGAAGGAGGTTGACAGAAAGACGGATGCCCGTGTTCTAGAAGTCTTGAAAGCTTATGGTGGCATTCCGGCAAGAAAGGACACAGATGCCATTCCAGATGATGGAACCGAGCCAAGATCCGTTGAAGAATTCAAAACGCTCGAATCCGAAGGTTATTTCAAAAACATGTCCGTAGCCCAAGCCTGGGATTTGTGCTAGGAGAAGGTAGGGGTGTCAATCGTGTCGTGTTTCGTATTCGCGGGTCGTGTTTTTTCACAAGTATTACAGGTTTGACACAAACCCGAACCCGACCCGTTTAAGTATTCGTGTCAAGATACACGACCCGAACACGACCCATTTATGACACGGGTAACCCGACACGACACGAAAAACCTGTATAATTTAAACTTGACACGAAAAAATAAAAATAAAATCAGAAAAAACTGAAATTTCAAATAAAAAATACATTAAATATTAAAAATTATTAAAAAATGCATTTAATAACTTTTCCATCATCATATGACCATCTAAAACATAACAAGATATTAAAATAATATATCACTATAAAATTAAATGGGTTACATAGGTAAATCGTGTCGACCGGCAGGTCGACCCGACCTGACCTATTTATTTTTCGTGTTATCTGTGTCCGACCCAATTTTGACCTAAACCTGTTAAGGGTTGTACCTGTACCTGCTAAATTCGTGTTAGGTTTGTGTCGGGTTATCATGTCGTGTCACAAATTGACGCCCCTAGGAGAAGGGCCTGAAGCTATGCGAAGAAGGCGATAGCAAAGAGACTACCGTCGGCCCATTCAGATTGTTAAAAGAAGACTCGACAATATACGCCCAGAGGTGGAGCAAGAAGTGGTGAACGAAGAGGTTTTCAACCCAGACCTCTACCCAAAAATATTGAATATGCAGATCCAGGCAAGAATGGAAGGATCTACTGGGCTGGATATGATGAAGTAGCTAATGGGGAAGTGGCTAGGAAGAATGTTGAATATGTGAAGAGAATTGAAGAAGAAAACAAAAGGCTAGATCAGTTGTGGCATGGAAGGCAAGAAAGAAAAAGAAAAGATGAAGCTGCGAAGAGAGCTTATGAAAAGAAGAAAGCAGCCGAAGAAGAAAAGAAGAGAAAGAGAGCTGATGATGACAGAGCTGAAGAGGAAAGAAGGAGGCAGCGAAGGTGATGAAGTGTTGCTGTCAACCCCTTCGTGTATCTTACTTTTGTAAATACATATGTGTGTAAGTAATCTGTACATTCAATAATGCATTTCTGTAATTTTCTCTCTATTGTTGTATCTTAACATAGATATGTGTAGTTTGCTAGATATGGGTATGCTCTGATACACCTTGTAAATAGCTGTGTAAAGAACAAGAATGATATGATCAATAAAATAATCTATTCAACACATACATTCTTTGTTTCTGCATTGTCTGTATGTATCTGTGCTGTTTACATTTTATTTAATTTTGTTAAGTTTTGGCATCACCAAAAAGGGGGAAATTTTGGGAAATTTATTGTTTAGATTTTGATGAATGCCATGTAAAACTTAGATTAGAATGTTGGCACCCCATTTTCCTTGTAATTCTTATTGAAATAGATAGGGCTGAATGAGCTGAGTCAAGTCAGCTATGCCTGGGAATAATAGAAGTCAACTGAAGAAGTGAAGTGGAGACTCCGCTGAGGAACAACCAAGTATGGCCAAGAAATGAGATTAAGGACTCGACTGAACACGTAACAGCTGAGGGACAGCTGTGTGAAGAGTCAGTTAAGTCAACCCAAGAACCCATGTCAAGTTGAAGTGACAGATGAGTCTCTCAATCATTGGGGCAGACTCAAGTCACCTGGAGAATCCGTTGCACAAAAGTTAAGAATATTGCTTAAATAAGTAATACTTACATGCTGCCATGTCTTAAAGTGCTCAGTCCCAGAAGCGTGCAAAAGGAATAAACCAATGGGAAGCATTGCACCTCGTGTCAGAACCTGAAAAGCTGGACATTCATTTAATACGAGGAAAGGACCACATCAAGGACTGCAACAAGACAAGCCAACGAACACAAGTGACTTTTGAAAATAAACCTATCTCTTCAACAGGCAGATTTTTGAAAAGTTCACTATAAAAGGCTGAGAAATCACATTGAGAAAAGGTTACCTTGATTACCTGAAACACGACCGAGAAAGCAATATTCAAACTGTAACCTGCAAAGTATTCTCAAGTTATTCAAGCAGTATCCTCAAGCCTAAATCTCGAAGGAAATCGATCCAACACCAAGCTGTGAAGGAAAGATAACTTCAAACTGTTGAAGAGGAAACCTTTGAAGAATCAAAAGGGGTCTACTTTCCAAGAAGGATTGTAGGAAGGTTCAAGGTTGAACCAATCTCAGGTTATTGGAGGGCTTCGTGATCAAATCCAAGAAGCTTGAGCAAGTGAGCTGAAGTAGCAAGGCAGCCGCCCTGTGAAGAAGCTGAGTCGGATGAGAAGCCAGCTGTGTGACCAAGGCATCTCCAGACTGAGTCCCAAAGGATCAAGTCAGCTGTGTGATCAAGACTTGTATCTGGATTGATAACCACTTTGTACTCTGATCATTACTTAGTGGATTCCTCCAGGAGTTGGAGAAGAGATGAGTAGAAGAATTACCCCATCTTCGAACCTCTATAAAACTTACTTGTGTCATTTACATTTCAGTATATTTACATTCCTGCACACATATTTTATATCTGCTGATAATTTGCTATCCAACTGATAAAATAAAAAGTGCTAAAATCAAGTGTTAAAACAAAGTTAAATCAAATTCAAGGGTGTTAAGTCTTCCGCTGAAAAATCCATCACAACCAAGTTAAGGTTTAGACTAAACAACTGAGTTATTCTATCAACAGCTCTATCGAGTCTGTTGAGTGGCTAACTCTGCTGATTAACTAACTTAGTTGTCCCTCAAGGACTTAGCTGTGCATTAACTCTGTAATATTTTAAAAGGACTAAAATCGAAAAGTTGGTAAGGTTTATTCAATCCCTCCCCCCTTCTAAACCTTACTTACACCTCTTGGGACCTACAAACAAGATAAAGATACAACCAAAAACCCTTTAGCAAAAATCAGACCGTAGAAATTCCCGATTTAAGTTAAACCCTCTATCGAGCGAGAATAACTTCTAACCTCAAGTTGATTAACTGAAATCTCTTTCTAGTTTATGTCGTCCTATATCTTAGAAATTCCCGATTTAAGTTAAACCCCAATTTAAGTTAAACCCTCTATCGAGCGAGAATTCCAGACAACATTATAACGATTTGTGAATTCCCATATTAGGTTTGACCCTAATCCAGAAGATTTATGTCGTCCTATATCTAGGCTTGCATGCAACTCTTTTACTTATATAGGTTCTATTTCACCATGAATCTCTCGATTTCCCGGTGAAAAATAAACTTCAAATTAATATTGCGCATATACCAGTTCAAATGAATAAAGCATAATATAAGTGAATCACACAAAACATGAAGATTTTATTAAAAACATACAAGCCTTAATCACAAATTCATTCTAGAGTTCATTACATTCAAACACTTATAAATTTAGCTACACATGGCTTTGATAAAAGAGTATACTACACAAGAAGATTTGAATAAAATGAACATGGTGTACTTAGCTCTTATTCAAGACCAATACAAGACTTCCTCCTTGGTTGATGATGTTAAGCTCCAAGCCTTCTCCTCTAATGCTCTTCAACTTCCAACTCTACCTCTCTTTTATTCTCTCAATGTATTTTGCTATGTAACTTAGAGAGAATGAATCAATGAATATCCAATGAATTGAATTATTCCCCCAACTCATACTCTTAGCTTTTATAGACATCATTTTTGTGCAAGAACACATTAATAATGTCATCCTTTGTTAAACAAATGCTCCAATTCCATAGTTGGGTTGTTGAATTCTTGTTTTCATGTGATAATTGAGGGAATATGGGGACATGATGCAGCAAAATTGGATGTTAAAGGTGTACAAAAGTGGTCAAAAAGCTTGGTTGGTGAGTTTTCCATAATTCCCGCATGGAAAAGTTGCAAAAGGATGTCCCAGACATGGCCATGTCGCAGAACACGCCCTGGCCGTGCTATTTTATATCTTTTGTTGTTCAACAGAACATGGCCGTGTTGGCCAACACTGCCTGGCCGTGTCGGAGGCTATTTTGTGTAATTGTTTCTCATTTTTGCTCCCGGCGGAACATGGTCGTGTTGCCCGACACAACCGGCCGTGTTGGACCAAAAAGGCCCCGAAATGACGCATTTAGCTTGGTATTTCGAGCGTTTTTGCATCCTTAAACCCCCAGTATATTTTGACATGAATCCATGGTCCGAAATTCACCAAAATTAGCCCCGAATGGTCAATCTACATCAATAAAAGCACGTCGGAGTAATATTAACTATGTAGAATAAAAAATTTACAAAAATAACAATAAAATAACTCAAATTCTACTCAAATATACACATAAAATATGCATAAAAAGACCCCTATCAAACCACCTCCAACTTTGAACTTTGCTTGTCCTCAAGCAAAACATTAAATCAAAAAGAGGGATTCAATAAATCACAACACACAAAGAAGATTTTTTTTGAACACATTGAACACAAGCAGTCGAGTTCTTAGCCTTCTCAACCCGAATTAACCATTCAGTAAAAACATAGTTTTGCAAAGCGATCGACTGTCAAGAAAGACCGTAATATCAGTAGGCATTATTCAGACTTGAAATCATCACTCCACAAATACTGATAGTTATGAACAACTTCAATTCAATAATGCTATGAATATACAAGAACTCAATAGATCTTTGTAGTTAGCCTTCTAGTTATATAACCAAGGTTCTCAAACTTTATTGGAATGAGAATTCAAGGAGCATACATTCTCCTTTTTTTCGTTCTTTTTTTTAGGACCTTTTGAGGCATGCTTCCACTAGGTTTATATTTTGAATATCCGTTCAAACACTCCTAGGGTGGTTTTCCATGCTCATATTTGTGTCGCCGTTTTACGTAAAAATCAAACATGGGGCTCATGAATGCTCCTAGTCACTAAGCAACAACAAATAGAGGAGTATAACCTCGATTGGTCTTTTTTTTCTCTTCGTTTTTTTTTGTTCTCATTTTTTTCTCTCTTTTTTTCCACAATCTTGGTTTAAGAACTAGATAACCACCACTAAATCACGAGTTCTCGAACGTTCATAGTGCTAAGTATCGTCGTATGTGCATTAACAAATCAGGTATTATCGTGTTGGAAGTCTCGTCAAAATTTAGCCCACATCCACATCAATCTAACCTAAACTTCGCATTGAAAACACAAATTAAAAAGTTAATTTAGGTGTAATTGGGCCAATTTATTAACTGGCAAACACTCAATTTGTTAAAAAAAAAATCTATCTCTCTTGTCGACAGACTCAAAATAAAAACAAGCACACAAGCATTCCCAGAATGTAATTGCTCCCACCTCCAACTTAAAGGTTCACATTGTCCTCAATGTGAAAGAAAGAGATGAACAAATACACACAAAACACTTTAAAAATCAAAGAAACTAGAAGGAAATAAAAGAGGTGGAAAAAAAATACCACCTTACTACAAGAGTGAAATCGGTGTTGAACGACCATTGGGTTATTTAGTACGGGACCTTCATCGGCATCTTCATACCTAATCAAGGATAAGAAACACACAACTCGAATACCATGAAATCTTAAATATTCCCAATTAAGACAACAAAGAAAGAAGTTCATAGTTTTTTTTAAACAATCAAAATATGATTTGAAAATGACTCTAAGGACTTGTGATTATTTGGAAAGGAAATAATAAAAATAAAATGCACACAACATTGGGTTGCCTCCCGGGTAGCGCTTCTTTAAAGTCGTATATTTGGACTAATTCACCTAAATGTGAAGATTAGTCGGGTGGAACCTCGAACTTATGAAAATCCCTTTGGTGTTTAGTAGAACTACCTCCAACTTCAAGCTTCAAAATGTGCTTTTCGACCTTTCCGATCCCCTTTTTGGGCATAAGTTTCCAACATGGACTTTGAACAACACTTTTCTCCAAGAGATTATTTAGATTTCTCTTCATGCAAAGGAATTGTATCGACAAAAGAACAAGTAGTATCCTTTTCAATATCAACATGAATTTTAAAAATTACTTGTTCATCCACCATTCTCAAAGTTAATTTTCCCTCATGCACATCAATGATTGATTTTTCCGTAGCCAAGAAAGGACGCCCAAGAATTAGAGGAACCTCAATATCATCATGCATGTCAAGAACAAAATCAACTGGGAATATGAATTTATCAATCTTGACTAACACATCATTAATAATACCTCTAGGATGTTTAATCAATTTATCGGCTAAGTGTATGTCCATCCTAGTAGGTTTCAGTTCACTTAATCCCATATGCTTGAATGTTTCATAAGACATCACATTGATAGTAGCTCTTAAATCAGCTAGTGCTCTATCAATAGGTAAACTATCATTAAATTTTTGTGGCAGTTTATTGGAAGAACAATCATCATTCAATTGCATATTTGATAATTCGTTAAGCATACTTTCATTAGAAATGATGTCATTTAGATCCCTTGTATGCTTTGAAGGAGGTTCAACAAATGGAATATTG
Organism: Rehmannia glutinosa; assembly: GCA_016081115.2. Classification (NCBI taxonomy): domain Eukaryota; kingdom Viridiplantae; phylum Streptophyta; class Magnoliopsida; order Lamiales; family Orobanchaceae; genus Rehmannia; species Rehmannia glutinosa. The sequence goes on from CM071930.1 coordinate 28,400,053, forward strand.
GTATGTAATTGTTTAAACGATTCAAGGTACTTACCAATTTTGTCCTCCCTTCTATCTTCTTCAGTTAAACTCCGGTAAGGGATCTTGTGCTTGTATTCGGCGACCACCTTTTTCATGGGATTTTCTTCGTGTTTGTCATACTCCACATATTTCTGCATGGGGGTGTTGGGATAATTATGCTCATGTGGAATACTGATGGTGATTGCCTTTACGTGCTCCCTTGGGTTTGTTTCAGTGTTACCCGGGAAATTTCCTCGCGGCCTTTCGGAAATCATTTTCGCGATCTGGCCTATTTAATTTTCCAAATTGTGGATAGATGCCTCTTGATTTCTTAAGGATGTTTCGACTGCTTGAAATCAGGCATCTGTTGTTTGCACAAACTTTGCCATGAGTTCATCTAAGTTAGGCTTTCCTTGGGTCCGAGAGGCGCGTGCGGATTAGGATAGGGATTTGGCCGTGGTTGGCCTTGATTACCCCAACTGAAATTTGGATGTTGTCGCCACCCTGGATTATACGTATTACTGAAAGGATTAATCGGAGGATTCCGGGCTTGGTTCCCAAAATAATTGGCATGTTTAGCTTGTGGTATTGTGTGTGGGCACTCGTGATGACTATGGGAACCCCCGCAAGTTTCACAAGATAAAACGTGTTGTGGTGGTTTAGGAGCCGCCAAATCATCGATCTTTTTGGTCAAAGCTTCGACCTGTGCGGCTAACGTAACCACTGCATCTGCATTAAAAACACCCACATACCTATTAGTTTTACCTCGTATGGATTGCCATTGGTAGCCGTTCATGGCAATTCCTTCGATCAAATCCTGAGCGGCTTCTGGCGTTTTGTTATTGAGAGTTCCCCCGGACGCTGCATCAATCATTTGTCTGGTTGAAGTAAGTAGCCCATTATAAAATGTTTGAACTTGCAGCCAAATAGGTAGGCCATGGTGTGGGCATTTCCGCAACAATTCCTTAAACCTTTCCCAAGTATCGTATAAGGTTTCATCATCTGCTTGAGTGAATGAAGATATTTCATTCCTCAATCTTGCGGTCTTTGCCTGTGGGAAATACTTCAAGCGGAACTTTTCGGCCATAACATTCCATGTTCTAATTGTTCCTTTTGGCAAAGTATTCAACCATTATTTTGCTCGTACTCGAAGAGAGAATGGGAACAAGCGTAGGCGGATGGCATCATCGGAGACCTCGTTGATTTTTAAAGTGTCACAAATTTCAAGAAAATTTGCGATGTGATTATTGGGATCTTCATCAGGTAGACCGTCTAATTGGACAAGTTGTTGCACCATTTGAATAACATTGGGTTTAATTTCAAAATTGTTGGCGGCAACAACGGGCCTTACAATGCTTGATGATGTGCCATCCATGGATGGCTTGGCGTAATCGTACATAGCTCTTTGTGGTTCATCCGCCATGGAAAAATCTTTTCTTTCATCTATATCCTCCTCGTAGTCTGTATTAATGCTTTCCTCCGTGTTACTACCGGCGGTCTCGCATTTCCTGCCTTGACGACGAGTATGGGAAGTGTTAATTAAGACTCACAAAGATAGATAAGAAGAAAAACAATGGTAAAGTAAAAAAATGATTAGATTAACAAAAATAAAGTGTTCCTAATATTACAATCCCCGGCAACGGCGCCAAAAACTTGATGTCTCAAAAGCTATCTTTAAAACCTTAGGCAAGTGCACCTATCATTTTATAGAATAGATTGTTGAGTACCGAGTGTCATTCCCACGAGGATTGTAAGTACTAGTAATTACCGTCTTTTTGTTATCTAATCTAGCAATTTTCTAAGTTTTTTTTGGTTTAAAAATGAAAAATAAAGAATTTGGAATAATTGCAACTTACAATAGATCAAATAAAAGTAGATTGTAGAATCAAAAATCAAGAGCTAGAAATGTGTTTGAATGTAAATCCCTCTAGAATGTTTTTGCGATTTAACAAGATAAAGATACAACCAAAAATCCTTTAGCAAAAATCATTCTCTTTTAATAAAATCTCATGTTTCATGGACCGTAGAAATTCCCGATTTAAGTTAAACCCTCTATCGAGCGCGAATAACTTCTAACGTCAAGTTGATTAACTGAAATCTCTTTCTAGTTAAAACCCCCCAGACAGCATTATAACGATTTGTGAATTCCCATAGTAGGTTTGACCCTAATCAAGAAGATTTATGTCGTCCTATATCTAGGATTGCATGCAACTCTTTTCACTTATATAGGTTCTATTTCACCATGAATCTCTCGATTTTCCGGTGAAAAATAAACTTCAAATTAATATTGCGCATATACCAGTTCAAATGAATAAAGCATAATATAAGTGAATCACACAAAACATGAAGATTTTATTAAAAACTTATAAGCCTTAATCACAAATTCATTTTAGAGTTCATTACATTCAAACACTTAGAAATTTAGCTACACACGGCTTTGATAAAAGAGTATACTACACAAGAAGATTTGAGTAAAATGAACATGGTGTACTTAGCTCTTATTCAAGACCATACAAGACTTCCTCCTTGGTTGATGATGTTGAGCTCCAAGCCTTCTTCTCTAATGCTCTTCAACTTCCAACTCTACCTCTCTTTTATTCTCTCAATGTATTTTGATATGTAACTTAGAGAGTGAATCAATGAATATCCAATGAATTGAATGATTCCCCCAACTCATATTCTTAACTTTTATAGACATCATTTTTGTGCAAGAACACATTAATAATGTCATCCTTTGTTAAACAAATGCTCCAATTCCATAGTTGGGTTGTTGAATTCTTGTTTTCATGTGATAATTGAGGGAATATGGGGATATGATGCAGCAAAATTGGGTGTTAAAGGTGTACAAAAGTTGTCAAAAAGCTTGGTTGGTGAATTTTCCATAATTTCCGCATTGAAAAGTTGCAAAACGATGTCCCAGACATGGCCATGTCGCAGAACACGCCCTGGCCATGCTGTTTTATGTCTTTTGTTGTTCAGCAGAACATGACCGTGTTGGCCAACACGGCCTGGCCATGTCGGAGGCTGTTTTGTGTAATTTTTCTCATTTTTACTCCCGACGGAATATGGTCGTGTTGCCCGACACACCCGGCCGTGTTGGACCAAAAAGGCCCCGAAATGACGCGTTTAGCTTGGGATTTCGAGCGTTTTTGCATCCTTAAACCCCCCGGTATATTTTGACATGAATCCATGGTCCGAAATTCACCAAAATTAGCCCCGAATGGTCAATCTACATCAATAAAAGCACCTCGGAGTAATATTAACTATGTACAATCAAAAATTTACAAAACTAACAATAAAATAACTCAAATTCTACTCAAATATACACATAAAACATGCATAAAAAGACCTTTATCAAAGCTAATTTGTTGAAAGAGTGCAAAAAGCTAGGAAGCAATGGGATGCTCCTGCAAACCTACAGAATTTCAGGCAAGGCTGCAGAGCATTAATTCAACTATTAGTATACATCAATGCTGCAAGACAAGACAAACCAATGACCTCAAAGTGTAGTTTGCAAAACGCATCTATCTCTTCAATGAATAGGTTTTTCAATCAGGCATTATAGAAGGCTGAGAAATTCATTTGAGAGAAGGTAACCAAGACTTACGACACACAAGAGCATTCAAGAAATCTGAGCAAAGTGAAAAATACTCTCAAGCATACATTCATTCCTCAAGCCTAAAACTCGAAGGAAATCGATCCAACACATTCAATGAAGGAAAGACAACTTCAAACTTTTGAAGAAGAAATCTTTGTTGAAAGACAAGGGGTCGACACATCCAAGATTGAAGGAAGTGTAGTGAAGTTGCACTTCGAGCCAAAGCTTTGGACTTGTTGGAGGGCTACGTGATCAAATCCAAAAGTCTGAAGGAGCTGAAGTAGCAGGACAACCGTCTTGTGAAGAGCTGAGTCCCAGAAGCGAAGCCAGCTGTGTGATCAAGGCTAAGCTTGGATTGTCATCCTTTTGTAACAAAGTCACCATTACTTATTGGATTACCTCCAGGGGTTGAAGAAGAGTGGATTAGAGGAACTACCCTATCCTCGAACCATTAGAAAAATTGCTCTGTCTTTTATATTCAACACTTTAATTCTTGCATATATTATCAGTTGTTTGTTATATTTGCTAAGTATACTTATAATAACTAAACCTAAAACAAGTGTAAACTTTTGCTGGAAAACCAAGTCTGCTGTGTTTTTAAAAGAGTCAACTCATCAGCTTAGTTATCTTATCAACAGCTCTCTCTAGTCTGTTGAGTGGCTAACTCTACTGTGAAGGTTTCACTAAGGTATCCCTCAACGACTAAGCTGACTTGTGATTAAACTCTGATTTAAAAGGATAAAAATCGAAAATTTGTAAAGTCTATTCAACCTCCTCCCCCTTCTAGACTTTACTTTATCACCCATTGGGACCTACACCAAATTAACTTGAGGGTTGGTGAAACTACCACACCAACTATTTGCACTTCTGATCTTGAAGTGGTCCTGAGTAGTCCTTCTAATTCGACATTTTTAAAATATACAGAAATCCAAGAACTTTTTATCTCAAAACATATTTTTGAACCATGTATGTGATGTCAAGTCGTATCTCTCATTAGCTCAATCCACTTTTTCTCAAACTTTGTAGGTTCGATAAAGTTACTCCATATGATGTTATTTAGTTGTTGCATGAAATTACCATCATTGAACAGTGCATTGCCAACCTTCACACTTACCTTTCTCATTATGTGTCACATACACAACCGATATATTGTGTCTTTGAAAACTAATTTTATCATATTTTTCATGTAGGATCTTGGTCAGTAACGATGTATTTTACATCATGGTCCATTGCTTTTAGGAAATTATTGAACAACCAAACATATGATTCCTCATCTTCCTTTAGTAGCAGCCCTGACGCAAATGTAACACATCTTCTATGGTTATCTTTCCTCGTAAAGGAGGTGAACATCATTTTGTACCTGGTGGATAAGTTAAAGTTTGTTTATTAATATCCTAGAAAATAAATGCCGTAATCATGAGTTTGATACGCATAATATTATTACTAAAAGTCCAGTAGTTTAAATATGTTATATAATCATGAGTTATACATGCATCACATTGTCATTCAAAATGCAATAGATTACATGTTATGATATAATTATGAGTTAGATATACACCACAAATTATTAAAAATACAATGGTTTAAACATATTATGCATCAATCAAGTGTTAGACATGCATCACACTATTATTAAAAATACAATAGATTAAACACATTATGCAGTAATCATGAGTTAGATATGCATCACGTTGTTATTAAAAATGCAGTGGATTAAACACGTTATGCAGTGATCATAAGTTATATGCATCACATTATTATTAAAAATGCAATAAATAAGCATGTTATGAAGTAATCATGCATCACATTATTATTAAAAATGTAGTAGATTAAACATGTTATAAAAAAAATGCAGCAGATAAAACATGTTGGGCATTGGATAGATTTGTTAGTTTACCTATAAGTGTCGTATGTTGCGTTGAATGAGATTACGTCTATGAACATGTCATAGTTCCTCCTGGATGCTGGATCAGCCCAAAACAACCTTGTGAGTTGTTCATTTTCATCAACGTCGTGATTGAATGCCATTTCCAGAAACACCTCCATTATTTTGAAAAAAATGCCCATTACTAATTTTGCATCGGCCCCACATATGGACACCGTTAACCCCCATTTAAAATTCTTGAAATCCATTTATAGTGCAACAACACTAGAGTATAATCCAACCATTTCTTTATACAATCGATGTGTTTTTGCTATCCCGATATTTTCCCGTACACGCTTTCTTATGCATTGTTGGTGCCTGAAATTCAATTTCCTGTTGACTTTCAAAAAATATCGGTATATTTCGGGAGTCAGACTATGTTTGTGGCGCAACTCAAAACTTCTTTTTGTGTAAGTACCATTTCCATCATGTTCAAATACACAACGTGCTTTGCAACCAACCCTTGTCGATATTTTTTGTTTCATATTGGCATTCTCAGCAGTTTTTTCAATACCATCGGTTCTATCTTTAATTGACTTACTAACATTCTTAAATCCCTCCTTGTTGCATAAAATATATTGCACTCATATAAAATCACTTTGAAATCGTTGCATTGTACTTTATTCGCACATCAGAACCAGTGACATGACTGTAATTTCTGTAGAATTGTATTCCTATGTCCAAAGTATTAAACTTCATCCGTTTTATTGGATCAATTGTTGCTCATATTTTGGTATCCAGTACTTCATTGAACCAGTCGTTATTTCAAGCCATTGTTGAGGCACTTTGCTATTGCTTCCTATCAAGAATTAACTAGAGGCCCCCCCCTCTTCCTTGATTTCAAAAGCGTGACTCTCTCTTGCACAACCGTCCAGGAAATGACCTTATCTTATGTTGGTATGGCCAGTGTGGTCCGTTAGGTGGTAGGGGCTCATGGATGCCGACAAGGAGTTCTATAATTTCACTTTTGGTATTACACCTCGATTTCTGCAAACCTCTAAATCTCCTCTTAGCCTAGCGGTGAATTCGGCCACCTTCACAGCCTGATTAATGCGCTTTAAAAGCATTTCTAATAGAGTAACATTAGATGGCTTATTAACATGCATTGTAGAATAATCTCATAAGCATAACTACATCTGGTGTAAGGTGTCTAGTAGTTATGATGATATTTAAGCAATGTCTTAAGCTTACTAAGCAACATTGTATGCTTAAACATGCAACAACGTTCTTTATTGTTTGATAAAGTTATGTTGTCATAAACATTAATTGTATTCAATAGCAATACAATAATATTACACATGCAATAAGTCATTCATAAAAACAAGTACACATATGAAATTGCATAGATTTCTATTTTTTACTAAAGTAGCAAACAATTTAACCCAATCATGCAATATATTAAAGTTAAAAACGCAGTACACATTTCCTGGGTTGGTTGGGTGAACCCGGGTTTGGGTTGGACAGTCTATCTTATGAATTTAGATCTATGATACAGTCTCACAAGAGACCTACTCTTTCGTAATTTTCGCATCCCTTAGATTTTATAACAATTTAGAATATTAGATATTGAATAACTTGGAAAGTTGGTATGGCATTAGTTCTAAATTGTTAATATTTTTTTTGGCTACCCTAAATTGTTAACATTAATTTTAGATGAGTACTGACTAATGGAAATTGTGTTTACTAAGGGAAAGAGACCTCTACGCATTACTGATTCCTTAGAATTCCCTTTTGGCATTTTCCTCTAGGACTTTTATGCTTTGTTCATCTAAGAGCATCTCCAAGAGCATTCTCTATCTTTAATTTGGAGTAAAAATTTGCTCCAGTAATACACCAAAACTTGTGCCATTTTGAAAATTCGAACAATTTTGTGCCAAAAATGGCGCAACACTGTAGTTGCGCTAAAGTTTTTGTTAAAAATAATGGTTTTAATGTATTAAAATATGCACTAAAATGGATTATTATATAATATTTATTTTTACTACAAAATTTAGTGCAAACTGCTAGAGACGGAGTGCAGCGGAATTTGCACTAAAATAGTGCAAACTGATGGAGATGGTCTTAAATTAAGTCACTGTAACTCTCCTTTTATGTTTATCGGAAAGATCTGAAAAGATTTTCTCTAATTCAAATCCCAATTATGCAAACCAACATGTCCACAATTATTGCAGAGAAAACAAAATAAGATGAATATGAGTTTTCTCATTCATGTCTGAACATGTTTACATCATTTATATATAGGGATTGGTTCAAATGAGACCAAGCCATTTAGGTGAGACCGTAGGGACTATTCACGGCCACTGAATCTAAACCAATAACAATCCAGATTTTCCCCTTTATTTTTAGTAGACCACCGAATTTATTGGTATTTTTGAAATTAATGTCCACGGTAATTTGGTATTTTTGAAATTAATGTCCAGGGTTAAGAGTGTAATTTTAATAATAATTATTGGTAAAAAAATCTTACCATATCTCTCTCTCCCACGATTTTGAGTGTCAGTTATGTTTTCCAAAACATACGCATTGATTTTCTTTTCTCTCAATCGATTTCACGTCTCTATAAATTAATGCAAATTTTACTTGTTTTGTTCTAAGTATACACAAATATAAACCTATATATGCAATATTCCTATTCTAAAAAAACACATTATTAAAAAAATTTAGGCAAACTTTTTTATTATGCAAAGTGAATTTTAATGTAGTACAATTTGTACATACTAAATATGCAAATTTGGAACACTATAGACGCAACACATAAATATGCAATATGCAGGGTATAAATTATAAGGACCAATGCGTAATGTATTTCAATATTTTACTTGTTTTGTTCTAAGTATACACAATAACAAACCTATATATGCAATATTCCTATTCTAAATAAGCACACTATTAAAACTTAATGCAATACACTTTGTTCATACTAAATATGCAAATTTGGATCACTGTATATGCAGAACATAAATATGCAGTATGCAGAGTATAAATTATAAGGATCAATACCTAATGTATTTCAATATTTTACTTGTTTTGTTCTAAGTATACATAATAACAAACCTATACATGCAACATCCCAATTCTAAATCAGCACACTATTAAAATTTAATGTAATACACTTTGCTCATGCTAAATATGCAAATTTGGAACACTATATGTGCTGAACATAAATATGCAGTATGAATGGTAAAAATTATAAGGACCAATGCCTAATATATTTCAATATTTTACTGGTTTTGTTCTAAGTATACACAATAACAAAACTATATATGCAATATTCCTATTCTAAATAAGGACATTCAAATATGTCAATTACTTATGTCAACATAATGTAATACACACATTCAAATATGTCAATTGTTTATGCAGATTAGTTCACTTAAGTATGCAAAGTATACATATTAAACATGCAAATCAATAAACAACAATTATGCATCGTTAATCAATTGTTCGTCGATGTGGAAATTTCTATGTTCATTAGTTCAATGGTTTCTCTAGAATTTTGCTGTAATATTTTCAGCGTTATGCAGAGTTTTGGTGTGGAGAAAGAAAAAGGAGGTTTGTTCACGTGATTATAGGTTCCTTATTGTTAGCAGTACCAATTGAAGGCGGTTATTTTTTGTATGATATTGTTATGCCTATATTATCCCTGATCGTGATTTTCTTCTTTCGAAATACTGCAAATATTAGCTAGATCTAGGCGATGTAATTTTTGTTTTTGAGGGTGTAGATCTGTCGCTACGGTCTCACCTAATGCTATGGCCTCACAGGATCTCCTCCTTATATATATATTTATATATATATATATATATTTATATATATATATATATATATATATATTGATGAAGAGTTATATAAGACCATTGCCCGATGTAAGTACGTAAGGACAAATCTACACCACAAATCAAATTTTTTCAATTGCCTGTATTAAACAAGACAAACAAATATTAAATTCCTATGTATAATAAAAGAAGGGTAAATTAGTCAAAATAAAATCATCCCTCCCCATTAAAATAGTGGAAGTTATAAATATATATTTACAAGATATTTTACATGATCTCATACCATTTACAACAAATTCAACCTATGAAAAACTGGCGCAAAAAATACATAATCGTCGTTTTCTCCAACATATCCGACTGGATCAATTGTTTTTTCAGAAAAAATTGCAAACAACATAACGAAGTTCTAGAAAATTATACTATATATGCAACACATTTACACTAAATAAGCAGCATAATAACATTACATAAGCAACGGTTACATACAACACAGTTGAACTACATAAACAATAATTTACATTATCTATGCAACACAATTGAACTACATAAGCAATACATTTACCTACCTATACAACACAATTGAACTACATAAGCAAGGGTTATTGATTTTTTAGTACATGACCTATAGGCACTTTGCTAGTTTGGTACCTATTCACTTTTAATGACGAAAATGCCCCCAAAAAACATAAGTATACTCAAAATAAATTTTTGAGTATACTTATTCAAATTATAAAATCAATTAAAATTTTAATTAATTTAATTAATAAAAAAATAAAAAAAAGTTTATAAAATATTAATGAATTTCTAGAAAAAAATAAAATTAATTACACTAAATTAGTAAATTAATAAACATAAATTTAATTTAATTAATCAAAAAGGAAAAAAAGTTTAGTTAACTAACTTTAAAAATTAAAATGAAAATTAAATAATTTAATAATTAAAATTCAGATAGTATAGAAGAAAATTATAGCAATTTTTTATTAATATATTAAATTTTAATTAGTTTTTTAATCAAAATTTTAAAAATAATTAGTTTATTTTATTATTTTATTTTCTACAATTAAGAATTTAATAATTTAATTAAAATAATAATAAGTTGATTCTTAATTAAATTTATTTTTTAAATTTAATAATTCTAATTAAAACGTAACTTTTTAACAAAAATTAAAAACAAATCTTGAGGGCATTTTCGTCCAATTTATAGAAAAATATGAAGTATGGGTACTAAACCGGTAACTCGAAAATGACAGGTATCAAACCAGCAAAGTGCCTATAGGTCATGTACTAAAAGATTAATAACCCCGTAAGCAATATATTTACACTGTCTATACAATATAGTTGAACTACATAAGTAATATATTTACTCTATCTATGTAACACATCTAAACGATATAAGCAATACATTATACTATCTATGCAACACAACTGAATTAAATAAGCAACACATCTTTGTAACTATAACTTTGTTACAAAATGGTGACAATCCAAGTTTCGCCTTGATCACACAGTTGGCTCAGCTTCAGAGACTCAGCTTCTTCACAAAATAGTTGTTTTGCTACTTCTGCTCCTTCAAACTCTTGTATTTGTTCACACATTCCTCCAACAAGTCTAAAGCCTTTGGTTCGAACTGGAACCTTACTACACCTTCTTCAAACCTTGGAGTGCAGACCCCTTATTCTTTTAAACAAGTTTCCTCTTCAACAGTTTTGAAGTTCTCTTTCCTTCATTAAGTGTGTTAGATTGATTTTCTTCAAGTTTAGGCTTGATGATTTGAACAGAATGCTTTGAGTGATACTTGCTCTTGATTTGCTCAGATAACCTGTGTCTGCGTTATTTCTCTTAACCTTCTCTCTTATGCAACCTCGTCTTTTATAGTGCACGTTTAAAAAATATATCCATTGAAGAGATAAATGTAATTTTCAAACTACACTTTGAGGTCCTCGACTTGGCTTGTCTTGTCTTGCACCTTTGATATAGAATGTACTTTGAATTTAATGCTATGCAGCATTTCCATAAACTCTGCAGGTTTTTAGGGACATCCTATTGGCTCCTTGATTTTTGCATTCTTTCAGCAAAACAGCTTTAAGGTAGGCAGTCTGACACATGCCTATTCTTAGCAAACAATTGACTTTGCTTGACAACGGATTTCTTTAGCTTTCTTTGATCCTTTCTGCTGCATAACCCCTTTGACAGTCAATTTCCACTTATCTTGGAATGACTCAGCTGTTAGTCTGGTGATTAAGACATCTTTTCTACCATTTGATTGAGACTTCACTGCATTTCACTCAGCTGCCACACAGCTGGGTCTTCTCTTCGATCTTCAGTAAATTCCTTCAATCTTCAACTTGGATGCTTCGACTCAGCTAATAGAACTCTATCTATTACAAGTTGATTTACAACAACATTGGGGTGCCAACTTCCTAATCTAAGTTTTACATGGAATCATCAAAATCTAATACATAAATTTGCTTACCATTTCTCCTTTTTAGATGATGCCAAAAATTAAATAAAAATAACAAAGTAAATAGTGCATAACAAAGAATGAATGTATTGGATATGTTATTTTATTGAACATATCATTCTTGCACTTTACAAAACTTTATAAAGTATAATGAAAAGAGTATACAAAGTACTTGCAAATGTCTATGTATTTACATTGAAGTAAAAATACAACATGAAGGGGTTTTCAGCAGTGTTGAACGCCTCTGCTGCTTCCATCTTCTCTCAACTTCATCTTCATCTCTTCCCCTATCTTCTTCAACTCTCTTTATTTTCTTATCTTCTTCTTTTCTCTTCTTCTTCTCATGCGATATTTTCATAGCTGGGTCTTCTCTTTGTTGCCTCTCTTCCCACTCACGATCTAGCCTTTTGATTTCTTCTTCTTGCCTCATTCTCATCTCCTCATTCTTCTTGGTCATTTCTCTATTTTCAAGTTCATCCAGCGCAGCCCAGTATAACAATCCTTTCTTCTGGGGATTAATGTATTGAACATCTCTAGGCCTTGTTGGTGGAGTGCCTCTGCCTCTTCCACCAATTCTTTCCCTTCCTTGTCCAAAGTTTGCTCCTCCTCTGGGAGTGTACTTTATAGATGGAGCCCTTGAAGTTTGCTGATTGCTTACAAAGTCTGTTGCTTCTCATCTAATCGACATAGATTCAACCTTTTTTCCCAGTACAAATCCCAAGCCTCGTTCAGAGTAATTATTTTGAAAAATCCTTCAAATTTAAGCATCTGGAATTCCTCCAGTGACCTTGGCTAAGATCCTGCATCAGGACCCCGACAAGCTCTTGAGGGAGCTTTAATGCTGGTGAGTCTTTGAGTATCCCTACTGGGGGACCGTCAAACTTGGCTTTTAAATCTTCTATGCTACCATGTTGCATTTCTTCAACTTTAGCATAGCCAGCTTCAATGGCTTCTCGAGTCTTCTTTAAAGCTAATTCAACTTTTTCTTCAGTTAATAAGTCATGAGGTAGTTGTGAATAGATTCAGCTGGTGGATGAGCCTTGTTAGGGTTTTGCAAGCACGATCTTCAAAGGGGGTCTTCTTCACTTCACTTCCTTCACCCTTTTCCTCCTTACTATCTTTCCTCTTTTTGACATCATCACTAGGAAGAGATTTCTGAGAATTCAGAAGGTCTTGCTTATGTTGAGATTTCAGCAACTCCATATCCGTTTTGTATGACTGGTCCATCTTAAAAATATGATCCCTCTGCCTCTGCTGAAATTTTGCATTTTCAGCACTCCAAATCGCCAATTTTGCGAACAGTGATTTGAAGTAGCTGACTTGTTCCCTTCTGAGTGCCTTTATTTGAGTTGTCCATTCCCTGATTCTTAGAACAATTCCTCGAATGTCTCCAGAGATTGTTTCATCGTGATTATCCAACCGTTGGTTAAGACCGGCAAATCCATTCTCCATGTTCTCAATTTCTGAGAAGATAGCCTTGAAGGCTTTTCGAAAGTCTGCTGAATCATTTGATTGCTCTTCTGGCCATACATCATCAAAGACAAATCCGAACAGCACTACTCAAAGATCATCTGGAGCTTCAAATTCTTCAGGGTGGATCTCGACTGTGTACTTAGCACTCTCTTCAGTAGATTCAGTCTCGAGGGGTACTTTCGCCATGAATGGGAAGTAATCAAAAAAATAGATCATATGGGACCAAAAGAAATTTCTCCCACTTCTTCTTCAGGAGCTTTTCCTTTTCCCTTGATACTGGCTGCAACTCTATGTGCCTCAGCTGTTTCAGCTTCATCAGTAGTCGCAGCTGTGTTAGCCTATGGAGTAGACTGATCCTCAGTTGTCTTAACAACTTCATTGGACTCAGTTTGTGTTTCCTTTTGAGTTTTCGTTGCCTCAACTGACTCATCAGTATCACCGGCTGGTGATGGCACCATAGGGGATGGGCCATCAACCAGAACAAACTTTGTGCGAGCAGCCTTCTCGCCTGCCTCTCGCATTTTTCCCACAGCCTCCTCGATCTATGGGTCCTCTACTGGTTTTTCTTTGTGAGTTGACTCAACTTCATCTTTTGTATCAAGGAATTCTATAGAGACATTTTCTTCCTCAGAGTCACGTAGTGCACTTATTTCTTCCATCTCAGTTGACTCTGGGTGAGGAGCTGGCATTTGTTTTTCTTCTTCGGCCATTTTACCTAAGGACATGTCAACCTCCTTTAGACCTTCATTACCCTCAACATTAGTCTCAACCACTGTGAGGCCTTCTACAATACCTTGTGCGGTCTCAACTGTAGCAGGGTCTTGGACATTCCCTTCAGCAAATGAAGCTGCTTTGGGGTCTTCAGTGGCATCCTTCGAGGTCTCAACCTCTTGGATTGCACTTTCACGACCAATAGTCTTAACTGCCATGGCTTCCTGTCCATCATTTGCCTCAACTGCATCAGCAACTTCATTGGCCTACAACGTAGTAAGAATTTTAGCTGAGACAGTTTAACAGTTTGAGCCATATCAATCCCACTCTTGTGTTTTGTTAGAGTTTACTCATCGCCTCCAAGCTTCAAATTGGTAAGGTCTCCCACAACCTCCTCCGACCTGGTTGTGGTGCATGTAGTTCGCCTCAGCTAGTGTCCCAGTTGATTTATCAACAGTGGGGTCACTGGACACAAGAGACTGGGTTGATTTTCCCTTTGAGTGATCAGCCGACTAGGCAGGTGTCTCAACACCTTTCACAGGGGTAGGCTCATCTAAGGTTCCCTTTTCATCTCCTTCCTTAGCTTCATCGCCAGTCTCCCTGGTTCGTCCTTCGGAGTGCACATGTGAGGTTGAGGCATCAATGGCCCTCACCATTTCCAATACATTAGGGGAAGCAGAGATTTGCATGGATGAAGACTCTCCAGGCCTCCTTCGCAATGTTTGATCATGCAACTCCTTGGATTATTTTATGGCTTGCTCCAGTTCAGCCTTCTCTACTGGATCAGCAATGTCTAGCACTTCGACATCACTATCACTGCTAGAGCTTTGCAACTCACTTTTAGGAACATCACCGAAAGGGCAAGAATGAGGTTTTTTAGACTCCTCAATTGCTTTCTCCTTCTCCATCGCCTTCATCGTTTCCTCATCCTTCTTTTGATAAAGGATGGTGGTGCAGTAGTATGGGTCCAAAGCTGACCGAATTCCAATGTTTCTGAAGAAACTCATGAGTTTTTCCTCTTCTTCAATAAACTCCGGGCTTTGGAATTGATACATGGTTGCACTCAGCCTCCAGGCTCTCCAAATGTGTATTCTCTCATGTACATCGGGATAAGGAGGAGATAAAACTTGAAAATCATCATCTTCATCATCCTGCTGCAAAGGCTCTTCAGTAGCCTTGCTTCCTCAGCTGTAATAGCATCGGTCTAAGGGGATTGTACAACTAACTCTTCATTGACATTGTCAGCTATATTAGATTCATATTCTTTAGTTGTTTTCCTAACATCTATTTCTTGATGTGGTTGATCAACATCGACCACATCACCATTTTTCGAACTCTACTGTTCACCAATAGCAGCTACTTTCTCAACTCTCGCAATTTGTGCGGACTCGGTGGCTCACTAATTCAGACTGTTTCACCAGTCTTCTCCTTGACTTTATTTTTAGAGGAACATCATGACTTCTTCTTCTTCTCAAAGAATGGCAAAGATATTCTCGCAATTTCAACTTCTTTTTCTTTGAATCGGCTTTTGGGGGCGCGGTGAGCGTTTCTTTCTTATGATGGGTGAGGGAGCTGGAGCAGGATCTTTCTCGGCTGCGGGGGCAGGTGATTTCTTGGCTGCGGGGGCATGGGCTTTCTTCTTCGGTGCAGGTTTAGGGGATGGGGCTTTAATAGAAGCAGCTGTGTCCACGGGACAGTCTCAGTTGATTCCCCCTCGCTGGTAGCTATATTCTTTGCATGGGCTTGTCTCTAGGCAACATATAGGTTTTCTCGAAACATCTTCTTATTTACATGGAAGGGTTTCCCATTTCGGAGAGGAACACCCTTCACCTCCATCAAGTGGCCTATGATCAGGCCATATCCAAGCGAACACCCAAACATGTCATCTTCTCCTACAGTCTTGTCCATCATGTTCTGGCACAACTTGCCAAAGATGAACTCAGCCCAATTAACCTGCTTCTCCTCCATGATAGCCGCCATGACAATCATCTTAGTCCGAGATAGTTGATTGAATGATCCAAACTTTATATCTACACATTTAGCCACCAAATCCATCATCTTGTGGTAGTCTTCTTTGATCAGCTTCTTTAGAGCAATGTAATTAGGCTTCGCAGCAGTCTCTAGTTTGGTTATCTCCTTCACAGCAGCCAAATAGACATATTTCTCGGTTATCTCATTCAGTCCAGAGGTTTGAAGATAACAATGATCAGCTAAGTTCCACAACAGTAATCTTAAAGTCCTTGTTGTGGACCGATGAGCGGATCTCATCATCGTAAACCCGAGCATTCATGTAATATATAGCGACCTCCACGATGTATGTGTGAGAGAACTCCATAGATAGAAATTGCTTGACACCATCTTTCTCAAGCTTTTTAGAGATCTTCGTGGCTAGAGCCTTGTCCATGCCTTGCTTGATAAGGCCTTCGAAGTCCACTATAGCGCCTATGTTGATCTTCTCAGCGAGCTTAACATAGTCATATGTGGGTGCCATTTTTTAGTCTGGAACTCTAAGATTCAAACGAAAAGAGAACCAGGGTAAAACTGATCAACGGTTTTCGGAATTCAAAAAGGTAAAACTGATCAATGGTTGAGATCACGTCTTAGAAACCGCATTAATTTCCCCGCATTAAATGCAACATAATTTATATCCAATCATGTGTAAACTGTCATAGGCTTTTCTCTGACATCACTCATTACGCTGACGTCAAGCCTAAAAACATTCCCGCTAGCAGAAAGTGACTGCATTTTGTCACTTAGCTCATAAATAACTCAACTATATTCATTTATGACTTGACAATGATTCTCTATTGAATGAATAATCACTTGGATGTGCAGCTAACTCGATACAACTGACTAGCCGTCTTAGCTATTTTACTTGGTTGAAATGTGAAACTGTGCTGAAATCCATTTCTCTCTTCTTTAACCCTGCGGAATGAGTCTTCTAAGCTTCCTAACTCAGCTCAATCAATCCAAGCTCATGTTTAAGCTCTTCAAATCTTGATTCACATAAAGATTTTGTGAATCTATCAGCTAACTGCTTATCATTTGATATGCATTCCAATGTGATGTCTTTATTTTCAACATAATCTCTTATAAAATGATATCTGACATTAGTGTGCTTGGTTCTTGAGTACATACTCGATTCTGAGTAATTGCAATGGAACTTGTGTTATCACACATTATTGGAATCTATCTTTCTTCTATATCATAATCTCTCAGATGTTGCCTCATACATAAAACTTGGGCACAACAGCTACCTGCAGCAATGTACTCTGCTTCAGCTGTGGATGTAGCTATTGAATTTTGTTTCTTGCTGAACTAAGAAACCAACCTATTTCCAATCATTTGACAGGTATCTGATGTACTTTTCCTATCAACCTACATCCAACATAGCCTGAGTCTGAGTAGCCAACTAAATTGAATCCTCCTTCATTTGGATACCATAAGCCAACTTCTTGGCATCCCTTCAAATAGCTTAGGACTCTCTTGGTTGCATTCATGTGACTTTTTTATGGAGCAGATTGAAATCTGGCACATACACCTACATCAAAGGTTATGTCTGGCCTGCTTGCTGTCAAATAGAGCAAATATCCAATAAGAGCTATATATCTAGTTTGATCAAAAGCTTTACCATATGTATCCACATCCATCTTGACTGACGTGTTCATGGGAATCTTCACTAGTGACTTGTCTTCCACATCAAATTTCTTCATTAAATCTCTGGTATATTTGGTTTGACTTGTGAAGGTTTCATCCTTCATTTGCTTGACATGAACACTTAGGAAGAAAGTTACCTCTCCCATCATACTCATCTCAAATTTCCCTTGCATGAGATTTGAGAATTTGTCACACAGCTCTTTGTTTGTCGATCCAAAGATAATGTCATCCACATATATTTGAACAAGCAGTATACTTTCTCCATCTTGAATTCTGAAGAGTGTCCTATCAACCTTTCCCTTGGTGAATCCACTGTCAATGAGAAATTGAAACAATGTGTCATACCAGGTCCTTGGTGCTTGATTCAAACCATATAATGCCTTCTTGAACTTGTAGACTTTATCTCCAATAGTTTTCTGCTCAAAACCTGGAGGTTGTTCCACATAGACTTTTTCTTCCAAAAGTCTATTATAAAATGCACTCTTCACATCCATCTGATAAACTATGAAGTTCTCTTAATTTTCTATGGAAGAAACATCCTTTTGGTGGCCAATAAACTATGTGTGTGCATATGCAAGAAACATCCTAATTTTCTCTAATCTAGGAACAGGTGCAAAGGTTTCATCAAAATCTATACCTTCTTCTTGGCTATACCGTTTGGCTACCAATCTTGCTTTGTTTCTCATAACAGATCCCTCTTCATTCATCTTGTTTCTGAATAACCACTTAGTACCAATAACATTTTGGTGGGTAGTCCTTTGAACTAATTCCCATACTTTATTTCTCTCAAACTATATTCAGCTCCTCCTGCATGGCTAGAATACAATGTGTGTCATCCAATGCTTGTGACACATCATTAGGCTCAATCTAGGAAATGAAACAAGTGAACATGGCTTCACGTTGAGTTCTGGATCTTGTTCTTACTCCTACTCTAACATCTCGAATAACAAGCTCTAGAAGATGGTCTCTTAGCCATCTCATATCTGGTTGGAGTAAGTTTGTTGGATTCAGTCTTCTTGCAGCTAAGTTTTCTTGAACAACTTCTTCATAATCATTTAGCTGCAAACTTTCCAGCTGTCTCTGAGATTCAACTATCTCATCTTCATCTAGGTTGAGTATTCTAATATCTGCCTCAACATAAGGACTTTTATGAATAGTTGACAGATTCATCTTGTCAGCTAACTCATCAATGTCTTCTCCATTAACATTATATTCATTAAAAACCACATGGATAGACTCTTCAGTGACCATAGTCCTCTTATTTACCACTCTGAAAGCTTTATTCTCAGCTGAGTATCCCAAAAAGATACCTTCATCACCGTTAACATCAAAAGCTTTCAAGTTGTCCTTGCCATTATTGTGAATGAAGCACTTACATCCAAAGATATGAAAATGTCCAACATTTGGCTTCCTCCCTGTCCAAATTTCATAGGGGGTTTTGGACAGTAACCTATTGACCATACACCTATTCTGAATGTAGCAGGCAATATTAATGGCTTCAGCCCAAAATCTATTGGCCAATCTAGCTTCAGCTAACATGGTCCTTGCAGCTTCCTTGAGATTTCTGTTCCTTCTTTCAACCACTCCATTCTACTGTGGAGTTCTTGCAGCTGACAACTCTTGAGCAATACCATTTTCTATGCAATACTGAGTTATAATTCCATTGACAAACTCAATTCCTCTATCAGAACTTGTCTTGATAATTGTTTGACTCTTCTTGTTTTGAACTCTTCTCATCAGCCGAGGAAGCTTCTGCAAAGTTTTCTTCTTTTTACACATAAAAATGGTCCATGTGTATCGTGAATAATCCATATGCAATAAGTGGAATATCCTGGTTGAAGATGGACTTGGCCTGTCCTTTAAAGAAGACTTGATTTGCTTTCTCATCAGGCATGCATCACAAATGCTCTCCTTCTTGTATACTTAGTCTGGCAATCCTTCCATAAGATGACTCCTTACAAGCTTGTTGATAAGAGACGTATAGAAAGAAGGGTTGAATAGACTTTTCCAACTTTTCGTTTTTAGTCCTTTAAAAAAATTCAGAGTAGACTGAAGTCAGCTAAGTCCTTGGTGGACAGCTAAGTTTACTTACACAACAAAGTTAGCCACCCAACAGACTCCACTGATCTGTTGATAGTATAACTCAGCTGATTCAGTTAACACTTTAAAAATACAGTTGACTTAGTTTTTAACAGTGGGAGACTTTCACCCTTGATTTTGAATATGTTTTTCAACACTTGTTAAGCTTGGTTATTATTTGTTGACTTAAAAAATTAACAAACAACAATTATAATAAGCATGAAAGTAAGTGTGCTGAATGTAAAAGACACAAGCAATTTATAGTGGTTCGAGAATGGGGTAATTCCTCTAATCCACTCTTGTCCAACCCCTGGAGGAATCCACTAGTGTAAATTTTACTTTGTTACAAAATGGTTACAGTCCAAGACAACTTTGATCACACAGTTAGCTGCTACTAGGACTCAGCTTCTTCACAAGGACTTTGCCACTTTCTTGACTCCTTCAAACTTTTGGATTTGTTTTCACAGCCCTCCAAAAAGTTCAAAGCTTTTGGTTCGATTTGGAACCTTACAGCACCTTTTTCATTTTCAAACTCCACTTCTTGGTCGTTGGCTTGCCTTGAAGACTTTTCAAAAGTCGGCTGAATCAGTGGACTGCTCTTCAGGCCATACAACATCAAAATCGAATCTGAACGGCACTACTGTAAGATCATCTGGAGCTTCAAATTCACTAGGGGAAATGTCCACAGTATATCTAGCACTTTCAGCAGCAGACTATGTTTCCAAAGGCACTTCTGCTACAAATGGAAAATATTCAGCAAAAAGGTCATATGGGACCAAAGGAAATTCTCCCACTTCTCAACCAGGAGCTGTTCCTTTTCCCTTGATGCTAGCTTCAGCTCTGTGTGCCTCAGTTGTTTCAGCATCATCGACATCTGCAGTTGTGTTAGCCTGTGGAGCTGACTGATCCTCAATTGCCTCAACAACTTCATTGGTATCAGTTTGTTCTTCCTCTTGAGTTGGTTTTTTCCTCAGGTGGCTTAGTAGTGTTGTGGGTTGGTGATGGCACCATATGGGGTTGGCCATCAACAAATGTAAACCTTGAAATGGCAGTTTTCTTGCTTGCCTTTCTCATCTTTGACACAACCTCCTCAACCTCTAGGTCCTCTTCTAGTTTATCTTTTTGAGTGGAATCAACCTCGTCATCTGTGTCCCAAAATTCCATAGAGAAGTTATCTTGAGAGTCGTGCAATGCACTAATTTCTTCATGTTCAACAGACTCTATTTGAGCAGCTGGCATCTTTTCTTTAGCTGTCTTACCCAAGGAAGTCTGAACCACCTTTGGGCCTTCATTACCCTCAACAGTCTCAACCGATGTGGGGCCTTCAGCAATCCTTTTTGCAGACGCATCTGCAGCAGGGTCTTGGACAATCCATTCAGCAGACGGAGCTGCTTTAGGGTCTTCTGTGGCATCCTTAAAGGTCTCAACCTCTAAGATTGCACTTTCAGAGCCAACAGTCTCAACTACCTTCGTTTCATGTACATCCTTTGCCTTGGCTACATCAGCAGCTTCATCGGCCTGCAACGCAGTTGGGATTTCAGCTGAGATAGTCTAAACAGTCTGAGAGTCATCAACCCTACTCTGTTGTTTAGTTATTTCCATATCTCCCCGTCCAATCTTCAAATTTGTGAGGTCTCCCACAACCTCGTCCAACCCGACTATGCTGTATGTGGTTTCCCCCTCAGCTAGCGCACCAGCTGAGTCACGAGCAGTGGGGTCACTGGAAACTTGAGACTCGATTGTTTGTCCATTTGAGTTATCAGCAGATAGGGCAGGTATCTCAATACCTCTATTAGGAGATGGCTCAGCTAAGGGCCCTTTTCATCACCTTCCTCAGCTTCATCGCCAATCTTCCTAGATTTCTGTCCCTCGGAGTACACATGTGAGGTTGTAGCATCGATGGTCCTCACCATTTCCAAAATGTCATGGCTAGGAGAGATTAGCATAGATGATGACTCTCCCGAGCCCCTTTGGAAAGTCTGCTCGTGCAACTCCTTGGGCTCTTTGTGTTCTTGCTTAAACTCCGCCTTCTCTACTGCATCAGCAGCTTCAAGCTCTTTGTCATCGTTGTCATTGCTGGAGCTTTGCATTGCAGTTTCAGGACACCATCAAAATGGCATGGTTGAGGTTTCTTAGATTCCTCAATTGCCTTTGCCTTAGCCTTAGTCTTCAACTTCTCCCCTTCATTCTTTTGATAAAGGATGGTGGTACACAATTCTGGTTCCAAAGGTGAACAGACTGCAATGTTGTCTAAAAATCTTAAGAGTTCCTCCTCTTCTTCAATGAACTCTGGGCTCTGGAATTGGTCTCTGGCAAAACTCAGCTTCCAGGACCTCCAAATTTGTAGCCTCTCCTGCACATCAGGATAGGCTGGAGATTGGACTTGAAGATCATCATCTTCATCATTTTCCTGCATGGGCTTGAGAGGAGCCATTTCTTCATCAGCTATTCTCACATCAGTCTGAGGAGATTGAACAGCTAACTCTTCATTGTTCTTCACAGTTGGGGTTTATTCTGATTCTTCAGCTGTCTCCCTAACAACTGATTCTTCTGGATTCTACTGTTCTCCGATAGCAGTTTATTGATTCTAAGTGGCTTCCACACCACTTCTATCCTTCGAAGTTTGCTGCTCATCCTCAGCAGCCTCTTTCTCAGCAGCTATGCCAGACTCAGCTGGCTTAGCTAATTCAGACTTTTTTACCAGTCTTCTCCTTAACTTCCTCAATGGAACTTTCGGTTCCACGTCCTCAGGCTCGTCAATGGTGAAAACTGTCTTTCCCACCTGCTTCTTTACTACACATGGCTTGCGAGGCACGACTGAGCGCTTTTTCTTAACAATTGGAGAGGGAGTTGGAGATTTCTTATCGGCTGCGGGGGCAGGTGCTGAGATGTTCTCAGCTGCGGGGGCAGAGGTTGTCTTGGCTGCAAGGGTAGGTGCCTTAATCTTCTTTTGCACAGGCTTAGGAGAAGGGGCTTTTGCAGATGCGGTTGTGTCCATGGGGACAGGGTCAGTTGATTCCCTCTCGCTCGTATCCATCTTCCTTGCATGGGCTTGGTGCTGTGCAATAGATAGAATAGCCCTGGACACCTTTTTGTTCACATGAAAAGGTTTGCCATTCCTGAGAAGAATACCATTCACCTCCAGCAGATGACCTAACACTAGCCCATATCCGAGTGAGCTTTCAAATTCCTTAGTAATGGCTTTGTTCATCACATTTTGGCAGATCTTGCCAAAAATGAACTCAGCTCAGTTGACCTTCTTCTCCTTTAAGATCGCCACCATAACCGTTAGGTTGGTCCGAGAAAGTTGATTATATGAACCAAATTTCATGTCAACATATTTGGCTACCATATCCATCAGCTTGTGGTAGTTGTACTTCATTAGCGACTTATTGGATGTATAGATGGGCTTCGCAGCAGCCTCAGGTTTGGCTATTTCTTTCCATGCAATAGCCAAATCAATATCCTTCTCAGTTATCTCCTTCAAACCAAAAGAATGAAGATACCAGCTAGCAGCTAAGTCCACAACAGTCAACTTGATCTCTTTGATGTGGACCGATGAGCGAATCTCATCGTCGTGAACTTGGGCATTCACATAAAACATCACAACCTCTTCCAGATAGGTATGCAAGAACTCCATAGAAAGTAACTGTTTGAGACCAGATTTCTCAAGCTTGTTAACTATCTTCTTTGCTAGTGCCTTGTCTACGCTTGCTTGACCAGGCTATCAAAATCCACAGTTGCTCCGGTGTGGATCTTCTAAGCTAACTTCGCATAATCGTATGAAGGTGTCATTTCAGAGATTGGATCTTCACAGCTAATTCTTTGTTTATGGATCCAAAAATAATGTCATCCACATATATTGAAACAAACAGTATACTTTCTCCATCTTGAATTCTGAAGAGTGTTCTATCAACTTTGCCTTTTGTGAATCAATTGTCAATAAAAAACCGAGAGAATGTGTCAAACCAGGCTCTTGGTGCTTGCTTCAAACCATATAATGCCTTCTTGAGCTTGTAGAGTTTATCTCCAATAGTTTTCTGCTAGAAACCTGGAAGTTGCTCCACATAGACTTCTTTGTCGAAAAGTCCATTCAAATATGCACTCTTCACATCCATTTGATACACAGTGAAGTTCTTGTGTGCAGCATTGATGCATGTAAAATATACGTGCATTTAACGACTTATATTGATATATAATTGATGCATTTGCATGCATATTTGGTGTATTTAACTTGGTTTCCTTTGTTGGAAGTGATACTGCGTACTCTTGTGAATTTTGCAGAAAATGGAGCTAAATTAGACAAAATGCAATATCACATACAAATGATATGTCAAAATACAAGGTACGATCAAAAATGCGAAGAATAGAAGCATGGACAGTCGAACAAAAGGAAATTTCCTAGAAAAACGTCCAAATGCGCTAACAGTTTCTAGCACTGGCAGGGTTTAGTATTTCAGCCATAACTTTCTCTACAAAATTAAGGTGATTCAAGTGGCTATGGAAAGCTAAGACAAAGGTCTACAACTTTCATGAAGACCCCAGGAGCAAATTCGGACAAAAACACATCACACGGCCGGATCGTGTAAGTCACACGGTGAAAATGCCAGTGTGGATGACACAACCGTGTGAAAAAGGGACAAAAATAGGGGACGGAACCAAGCCTACACGACCCGACCTTGTGAGCCCACACGGGGGTGTGGTATTGGGTAAAAGTCCACACAACTGTGTGGTGCCACACGGCCAGGCCCTGTGGGACTCTGCCAAATGCGTTTTTTGGAGTTCTTTTCCCGTTCCAACCTACAAGTGACCTCTCCAAGCATTTATAAAAGGGACCCAAGGCTTGCACGAAATTTCATCATCATACATCGCTTCATACAGAGAAAACACATCAAAATACACAGGAACGAAAGAATCGAAGATCTTCTGAGAGAGGAAGGCTAGGTCGCGAAGAACATCACAAGGCCTTTTGCATCTACGGGAGCACAAGAGCTTCGAAGGCTTAGGAGGGGAATCCATCCTGACTAGAAGGAGTTTTCTTTCTATGTCTAAGATCTCTTGTCTGTGCTTAAAGGATGTCATAATGTTGATATCGAATTTGTTTATGAGTTTGTAATCAATGCTTGCCATATCTTTCGGATCTTAGGGGCATAATCAAAACTGTAGATTTATGTTAAATATGATTAATTGTTTTCTTAATTGATTCATGTTTTCTATTTTATGAATTTGAGTGCTTATTTATAATTGCTTTTATTTGTCAGAAATAATTAGCATGTCATATTTATTAGTGTGAGATTTGGGAGATGTGTTATAACAAAGGCGAAAATCGAATTCAGACATAAACAGGTGTAACGTGTCGGGAGATCTACAACTGTTTGTGGCGAGTCATTCAATTCATAAACCTTTTGGGAGTTAATAATAGTTGTAACGTATCGTGAGATCTACAATTGTTATTTATTACCCGGGAGGGGGAATAAACTCTCTAAAGCTGACTACTCAAGTGATTCTGAAGAAGAAGCATTGATTTGTCTTATGGCTATAGAACAAGACCAACCAGACCAAGAAGATGAGGTACACTCTAACTCATCTCATTCAGATTCTAGTGATAGTGATTGTGATACACACTTTACCACCCACTGATCTTTATGATTCATTAGGCAAAATGATGAAAGACTTTGATCACATTAAATCTTCACAAACACTATTAAATGAGGAAAACAGCCAGCTCAAAAGCCAATACTCACAGCTGACTAAGGAGCTGAGTACTCTGAGTCACATAGCTGATCAGAATAAAGAGCTGAAGGCTGAGAATGCTAAACTAATAGCAGAGATAGTTGCCATAGAAAAGAGGGAAAATGATCTCAAGAATGTGATAGCCGCATTTACAAAGGCATCTAAATCATTGGATGACCTTATCATGAGTCAAAAAGAATGTGGAGATAAGACAAGCATAAGATTCAATTCCTTTGTGAACAGTCAAACTCCAAGAGCGACTTTGGAAAAAAGGATCTTCAAGTAATGAAGCATCTCAAAAAACCAAAACACCAAATGTTGCACCCACATTTATTCCAAAGCACAACCACAAAAAAACTGGCCTTGGATATAAAGGAAAAGGAAAATAGCCAGTTGAGACTGCTGAGAGGACAACTGAGAAGAAATCCAGCAGAGTTCCTCAGCAAACTCCAAATAGAAAGTACTGTGAAGAACAAACAGAGCTACCAAAAACCCCATAAGTTTTATCAAAGAAACACATATGATGGGAACGGTAGAAATTATCCAAGCCAAGCTGATTGGAATATTGTGAAATATCAGCAAAGACCCATGGAATACAAGCCTAAATGGCAAAGACCTAGATCTCAGCAAAGGTCATTCCAAAGGCAAAAGAGCTATCATTAGCACACATATGCACCCAGGCACTACACTCAAAAATATCACAACTACCCAAAGAAAGCAATAGCTAAAACACACACACAAGCATACAGACAAAAGAGACAGTTGTATGTACCTAAAGCCCCCAAGCAATTTGCCAAAGTGAATTATGATTATGGCACAGATAGATGGCAACCTCTTAGAGTCAAATCATTTGGCTATAGGTTGGTTGGATCATCTTACAACACCAACCCCTCAGGACCCAGGCAAGTATGGGTACCAAAAAACTAATTTCCTTGATTGCAGGTTCAAGGAACAGCTGAGTGCCAAGGAACCTGTTACATGGATAGTGGCTGTTCCAGACATATGACAAGCAACAAGAAAAATCTTTCAAGATTCAAGGAGATTAGAGGCGCAAAAGTTGTATTTGGAGGAAATGAAGCTCCAGGGGAAATAAAAGCCACTGGATCCATCAAGAAGAATGGATTAGAGATCACAGATGTTGCTTATATTGAGGGACTCAACTTCAATTTGCTCAGCATAAGTCAACTTTGTGATAAAGGCTACAATGTTGGATTCAATATGGGAGTACGCCAGATTAAAGATGCTGAATCAAATGAAATAGTACTGCAAGGATCAAGACAAAAGAATATGTATGTGGTAGATTGGTCTACTGCTACACCAAGCACTTGTCTATTAATAAAGAGCACAGCCGAATCAAGTTGGATGTGGCACAAGAAGCTGAGTCATCTGAACTTCAAGACAATCAACAAGCTTGCAAGGAGTCATCTTGTGGAAGGATTGCCAGACTCAGTGTACAAGAATGAAAGTGTATGTGATGCATACCAGATGGGAAAACAGATCAAGTCTTCATTCAAGGAGAACCCTAGTCCTTTTTCAACAAGGATATTACATCTGTTGAATATGGACTTATTTGGTCCAGTTGAACCAGCCAGCATAAGTGGAAAGAAATATACCTTAGTGGTGGTAGATGATTATTCAAGATATACATGGACAATCTTCATGTGCAAAAAGAAGGAAACTTTGCAGAAGTTACCTCAGCTGATGAAAACAGTTGAAAATGAAAAGAGCCAAACCATTATAAAGATAAGGCCTGATAGAGGAACTGAGTTTATCAATGGGATAATTACTCAGCACTGTGTTGAAAATGGTATTGCTCATGAGTTATCTGCAGCAAGAACTCCACAACAGAATGGAGTAGCTGAAAGAAGAAACAGAACTCTCAAGGAAGCTGCAAGGACCATGTTAGCTGAAGCTGGATTGCCTAAAAGATTTTGGGCTGAAGCTATCAACACTGCATGCTATACTCAGAATAGATATATGATTAATAGACAGCTGACAACCCTATGAAATCTAGACAGGGAGAAAGCCAAATGTTGGGTACTTCAGAATATTTGGATGTAAATGCTTCATTCATAACAATGGCATGGATAATCTAAAGGCTTTTGATGCTAAAGCTGATGAAGGTGTCTTTTTGGGATACTCAGCTGAGAGCAAAGCCTATAGAGTGTTGAACAAGAGGACAATGGTCACAAAAGAGTCTATTCATGTGGTCTTTGATGAACCTAATGTGAGTGGAGAAGACATTGAAGAGTTAGCAGATAAGCTGAATCAACCAACTATGCAGAAGAGTCCTTATATTGAAGCTGAAACAAGAGAAATCAACCCAAATGAAGAAGAGATAGCTGATTCTCAAAGACAGCTGGAGAGTCTACAACTAAATGATGATGAGAGAGTTGCTCAAGACAACACAACTGCGAGACAGCTGAACCTAACTGATTTACTTCAACCAGATGTAAGATGGCTGAGAGACCATCCACCAGAGCTAGTCATTGGATATGTGAGAGAGATGGTGTATGAACCAGATCCAGAGCTCAGCATGAAGCAATGTTCACTTGTTTTATTTCCCAAATAGAGCCAAAAGATGTTTCCCAAGCATTGGATGACACACATTGGATTCAAGCCATGCAAGAAGAGCTGAATCAATTTGAAAGAAACAAGGTATGGGAATTGGTGTAAAGGCCAACACATCAAAATGTTATTGGCACAAAATGGGTTTTCAGAAACAAAATGAATGAGGAAGGTTCTGTCGTGAGAAACAAAGCAAGATTGGTAGCCAAAGGGTATTGTCAAGATTGGTAAAACTTAGATTAAAATGTTGGCACCCCATTCCTTGTAATTTTTATTGTAAAAGATAGGGTTGTATGAGCTGAGTCAAGTCAGCTATGCCTGGAAATACAAGAAGTCAACTAAAGAAGTGAAGTAAAGACTCCGCTGCGGAACAGCTGAGTATGTCCAAGACAGAGGACCAAGGACTCGACTGAAGATGTAACAGCTGAGGGACAACTATGTGAAGAGTCAGTTAAATAACCTCAAAGAAGCCATGTCACAAGTTGAAGTGACAGATGAGTCTTTCAATGATTAGAGCAGACTCAAGTCACCTGGGGAAAAGGCAGTTGCAAAGAGGAGTTAACTGAAAAGAATATGTTGCACAGAAGTCAAGAACATTACTTAAGTAAGTAATACACCCATGCTGCCAAGTCTTAAAGTGCTCAGTCCTAGAAGCGTGCAAAAGGAATAAACCAATAGGAAGCACTGCACCTCGTGTCAGAACCTGAAAAGCTGGACATTCATTTAATACGAGAAAAGGTCTACATCTCAAGAGTGAATACCAAGAAAAGACAAGCCAACGAACACAAGTGACTTTTGAAAATCAGCATATCTCTTCAACGGGCAGATTTGTGAAAGTTCACTATAAAAGACCGAGGAATTTCATTGAGAAAAGGTTACCTTGATTACCTGAACTACGAACAAGCAAGCTTTATTAAATCTGTAAGCTGCAAAATATTCTCAAGTTATTCTAGCAAAATCCTCAAGCCTAAATCTCGAATGAAATCGATCCAACACAAAGCTGTGAAGGAAAGATAACTTCAAACTGTTGAAGAGGAAACTTTTGAAGAATCAAACGGGGTCTACTTTCCAAGGAGGATTGTAGGAAAGTTCAAGGTCGAACCAATCTCAAGTTATTGGAGGGCTTCGTGATCAAATCCAAGAAGCTTGAGAAAGTGAGCTGAAGTAGCAAGGCAACTGCCCAGTGTAGAAGCTGAGTCGGACGAGAAGCCAGCTGTGTGACCAAGGCATCTCCAGACTGAGTCCAAGGAGCAAGTCAGCTGTGTGATCAAGACTTGTCTCTAGAATGATAACCACTTTGTGAATTGATCATTACTTAGTGGATTCCTCCAGGAGTTGGCCAAGAGAAGATTAGAAGAATTACCCCATCTTCGAACCTCTATAAAATTTACTTGTGTCATTTAAATTTCAGCATATTTACATTTTTGCACATATATTTCATATGTGCTGATAATTTGTTATCCAACTGATAAATAACTAAGTGCTAAAATCAAGTGTTAAAACAAACTTAAATCAAATTCAAGGGTGTTAAGTCATCCGCTGAAAAACTCATCATAGCCAAGTTAAGGTTTAGACTAAACAACTGAGTTATTCTATCAACAGCTCTATCGAGTCTGTTGAGTGGCTAACTCTGCTGATTAACTAACTTAGTTGTCCCTCAAGGACATAGTTGTGTAATTTACTCTGTAATATTTTTAAAAGGACTAAATTCGAAAAATTGGTAAGGTTTATTCAACCCCCCCCTTCTAAACCTTACTCACACCCCTTGGGACCTACAATTTTCCCTACCCTTACCAAATAGTCTACATTACAACCAAATGAAAAGTCCTTTTTGATTCTTAGATTGTGCACACAAAAGTGGTAGAGATGTTAGACGATTTGCAAGCCTATGCTAGTTCTACATTTATTGAATTGATTTTGAGCTTAAACACTTTCCATACACTTTGAAAGATGAGTGATACACTGCCTACTTGTGAGTCGCGAAGTCAAGTACCCAAGAGAGTATTAATTATGCCGAGCTTATGAAAGATGACTTCTTGATGATTAGTTACATGGTTTTCTTGAGTATGGAGTCGAATGACATTTAATGTTCATCGTGTTCTTGTGTGTTCTTTATACCCCTTGATATTATTATTCTTAATTTGCTCGAGGACGAGAAATGCTTTAAGTTTGGGGGTTTTTGATGCGTGCAAAATATACGTGCATTTAATGGTTTATTTTGATATATAATTGATGCATTTGCATGCATATTTGGTGTATTTTACTTGGTTTTCTTTGTTAAGTGTGATATTGCGTACTCTTGTGAATTTTGCAAAAAATGGAGCTAAATTGGACTAAATGCAATATCACATTCAAATGATATGTCAAAAGATAAGGTACAAGCAAAAATGTGAAGGAGATAAGCATGGACGGTCAAACAAAAGGGAATTTCCTTCAAAAACGTCCAAATGCGCTAACAGTTTCTAGCATTGGCAGAGTTTAGTATTTTAGCCATAACTTTATCTACAAAATTAAGGTGATTCAAGTGGCTATGGAAAGCTAAGAGAAAGGGCTACAACTTTCATTCAGACCCCAGGAGCAAATTCGGACAAAAACATGGACAAAAACACGACACACGGTCTCACACTGCTGTTTGAAAATGCTGGTGTGGAATGACACAACCATGTGAAAAAGTGACGAAAACAATGGAGGGAATCAAACCCGCACGACCCAACCGTGTGAACCCATACGGGCATGTGGTATTGGGAAAAAATCCACACACCTGTGTGGTGCCACACGGCCAGGCCATGTGGGACTCTGCCAAACACATTTTTTGGAGTTGTTTTCCCGTTCCAACTCTTCAAGTGACCTCTCCAAGCATCTATAAAAGGGACCCAAGGCTTGCACGAAATTTCATCATCATACATCACTTCATACAGAGAAAACACATCAAATTACACAGGAACGAAAGAATCAAAGATATTTTTAGAGAGGAAGGCTAGGTCGCGAAGAACACCACAAGGCCTTTCACATCTACGGTAGCAAAAGAGCTGCGAAGGCTTACGAGGGGAATCCATCCTGACAAGAATAGGTTTTCTTTATATGTCTAAGATCTCTTGTATGTGCTTAAACTATGTCATAATGTTGATTTCGAATTTGTCTATGAGTTTGTAATCAATGTTTGGAATATCTTTTGGATCTTAGGGGCATAATCAAAACTGTGGAATCATGTTAAATATGATTAATTGTTATCTTAACTGATTCATGCTTTCTATTTTATGAATTCAAGTGCTTATTTATAATTGTTTTTGTTTGCCGGGAATAATTAGCATATCATATTTGTTAGTGCGAGATTCGGGAGATGAGTTCTAACAAAGACGGAAATCGAATTCAGACATAAACGGATGTAATGTGTCGGGAGACCTACAACTATTTGTGGGGAGTCTTTAAATTCATAAATCTTTTGGTAGTTCATAATATGTATAACGTATCGGGAGATCTACAATTGATATTAATCTACTGTTTATTTATCACCCAGGATGGGGAATAATCTATCTTAGGAATTGAACCCATATAATTGCATGACTTGGTTTTTAAAACTTTAATTGCATTTAATTTTTTTTCTTTTTAATTTTCGATTTTTATTAATACTCAATATTCGGTCGCGCATAAGCAAGAAACATCCTAATTGCTTCCAATCTTGCAACAGGTGCAAAGGTTTCATCGAAATCTATGCCCTCCTCTTGGAAAAATACTCTTTGGCTACTAATCTTGCTTTGTTTCTTACTATAGATCATTCTTCATTCATCTTGTTTCTAAATACCCACTTAGTACCAAGAACATTTTGGTAGGTAGGCCTTTGAACTAATTGCCAAACCTTATTTCTCTGTGAACACATCTTTAGGTTCAATCTGGGAGATGAAACATGTGAACATAGCTTCATGTAGAGTTCTGGATCTGGTTATTACTCATTCTCTAACATTTCCAATGATAAGCTCTGGAGGATTGTCTCTCAGCCATCCCACATCCGGTTAGAGTAAGTCTGCTGGATTCAGTCGTCTCACAACTAAGTTGTCTTGAACATCTTCCTCGTCATTATTCAGCTGCAAACTTTCCAGCTGTCTCTGAGATTCAACAATCTCATCTTTATCTAGGTTGAGTCTTCTTATATCTGCCTCAACATAGGGACTTTGTTGAATAGTTGGTTGATTGATATTGTCAGCTAACTCATCAATGTCTTCTCCATTAACATTAGGTTCATCAAAAACCACATAGATAGACTCTTCTGTGACCATAGTCCTCTTGTTTAGCACTCTAAAAGCTTTACTTTCAGCTGAGTATCCCAAAAAGATGACTTCATGAGCTTTATCATCAAAAGCTTTCAAGTTTTCATTGCCATTGTTGCGAATGAAGCACTTACATCTAAAGATATGAAAATATCTAACATTAGGCTTCCTCCCTGTGCAAATTTCATAAGGGTTTTGGACACTTGATTGCATGTTGATCATACACCTATTCTGAGTGTAGAAAGCAGTATTAATGGCTTCAGCCCATAATCTCTTAGGCAATCCAGCTTCAACTAACATGGTCCTTGCAGCTTCCTTGAGAGTTTCATTCCTTCTTTCAGCCATCCATTTTGTTGTGGAGTTCTTGAAGCTGACAACTCATGAGCAATACTATTTTCTACACAATACTGAGTTATAATCCTATTAACAAACTGAGTTTCTCTATCAGATCTTATCTTGATAATGGTTTGACTCTTCTCATTTTGAACTCTTCTCATCAAAGATGGTCCATGTCTATCTTAAATAATCATCTACCACCACTAAGGTGTATTTCTTTCCACTGATGTTGGCTAGTTCAACAGTACCAAATAAACCCATTTGCAACAAGTGCAAGATCCTGGTTGAAGAAGGACCTGGCTTGTCCTTGAATGAAAACTTTATTTGCTTTACCATCTGGCATGCATCACAATTGTTTTCCTTCTTGTATCCTGAGTCTGGCAATCCTTCCACAAGATTACTCCTTGCAAGTTTGTTGATTGTGTTAAAATTCAGGTGACTCAGCTTCTTATGCCACAACCCACTTGATTCAACTTTGCTCTTTGCTAGCAGACATGTTCTTGGTGTAGCAGTTGATCAGTCCACTACGTACATGTTTTTCTGCCTTGATCAATCCTTGTAGCACAACTTTATTTGATTCAGCATATTTGATCTGGGAAACTCCCATGTTGAATCCTACATTATAGTCTTTGACACAGAGTTGGTTGATGCTTAGCAGATGGAAATTTAGCGCTTCATCATAGACTACATATGTGATCTCTAGTCCATTTTTTCTTATGGATCATGTGCCTTTGATTTCCCCTGGAGCTTCATTTCTTCCAAATATGACTTTAGCACCTCTTATTTCCTTGGACTTTGAAAGATTTTTCTTATTGCTTGTTATGTGTCTAGAACAGCCACTATCCATATACCAGGTTTGTTGGCACTCAACTGTTCCTTGAACCTACAATCAAGGAAATTAGTTTTTAGGTACTCATACTTGTCTGGGTCCTAAAGGTTTAGCACTATAAGGTGCTCCAACTAACCAATAGCCAAATGGTCTGACTCTAAGAGGTTGTCACCTATCAGTTCCATAATCATAATGAACATTAACAAATTCCTAAGGAGCTTTAGGCTCATACAACTGTCTCTTTTGTCTATATGCTTGTGTGTAAGCTTGTGCATTTGCTTTCTTGGGATAGTAATGAAACTTTTGTTTCATACTGGGAATTGTGCTTGGGTGATTATGTGTGCTTATAATGGTTTCTTGGCCTTGGGAACGACCTAGTTTGAGTCTGAGGTCTTTACTACTTAGGTTTGTATTCCCTGGGTCTTTCCTGATATCTCATTTGATTTTTCCAATCAGCTTGGCTAGAATAATTTCTACCATTCCCATCATATGGATTTCTTTGCTGAATCCTCTGGGGTTTTGGTAGTTCTGTTCAGACTTTACAGAATATTTTCTCTTTGGAGTCTGCTGATGGACTCTTCTGAATATTGTTTCAGTTGTCCTTTCAACGTATTGTGCTGGTTTTTTTCCTTTGCCTTCGTATCCTAGGCCAACATGGTTTTGATTGTGTTTATGAGTGGGTGTGGGTGCAACATATAGTGCCTTGGATTATTGGACTCCCTTATTACTTCAGGATCCTTTTTCCACTACCACTCTTGGAGTTTGGGCATGCACAAAGGAATTAAATCAAATGTTTGTCTTATCTCCACTTTTCTTTTGTATCATTATAAGTTTATCCAATGATTTATATGCTTTAGTGAATGATGCAATCAAAATTTTCAAATCTTTTCCCTCTTTTCACTTGCAGCTAAGTCAACTTGGATCTTAGCTATCTCAGCCTTCAACTTAGTGTTCTCAGTAGCTATGTGACTTAGAGTACTCAGCTCTTTAGTCGGCTGTGAGTTTTAGCTTTTGAGCTGGCTGTTTTCCTCATTTAAGAGTGTGTGTGTGGATTTTATGTGCTCAAAGTCTTTCATCATTTTTCAAATAGAATTATAAAGATCTATGGGTGATGAAGTGTTTATGTCACTATCACAATCATCAGAATTAGAATGAAATGAGTCAGAATGTACCTCATCTTCTTGACCTTTGGAGTCTTGTTCTTTGGCCATGAGGCGTATCATAGCCTCTTCCTCTGTGTCTGATGAGTAATCAGCTTCATTGTTGTCTGACTCAGCTGGTTCTTTACACTTGGTTGTGTCAGCAGTCTCAGAGCCAACATGGCTTTCTTCTTTTCTTGTCTCCTCTCTCTGAAGACTTTTCTTTCCTCATCATTACTATAATTATTTACTGGTGGATAGGGATAGTCAACAGCAAAATGTCCTGGTTGTATGCGATTCCAACACAAGTTTTCAGCTTTCTGGAAATCTGCTCTTCTAGCTCTCTGATTATCAGCTCTCTGATATTCAGTCCTTTGATGATCAGCTCTCTTTGGTGGCCTATCTTCCCTTGTTTTGGAAGGTGTTGAGTGTCTCCTGGATGATTCACCATTGTTTCTCTTGTAGTTCTTATTGAAGAACTTGTTGAACCTTTTCACCATAATGGCATTTTCTTCCTGGTCAATGGCTTCTTTCGGATTCAACTCTCTT
Organism: Rehmannia glutinosa; assembly: GCA_016081115.2. Classification (NCBI taxonomy): domain Eukaryota; kingdom Viridiplantae; phylum Streptophyta; class Magnoliopsida; order Lamiales; family Orobanchaceae; genus Rehmannia; species Rehmannia glutinosa. Next base: position 28,435,151 of record CM071930.1, read on the forward strand.
AGACTCATCAGCCAGGAGTGCAGCTGTCTTGGGTACAACTGTCTCTTCTTACTCCTTTCTACTGAGCTCAAATTTATACGCTTTAATATCTTAGAACAGCTCATAGTTGGATGCTCTTGTAAGGTCCATTGAATGTATCAAAGCCATCACCTTCATTTCCCACTTAGTTGGAAGTGACCTTAGAATATTCATACAAATTTCCTTCGGTGTATATTCTTTTCCTAGAGCTGAGAGGTCATTCGTTATCTCTGTGAATATGACATCTAGCGGATCCAGACTTTCACCTGCAAGCATTTTAAAGTTTTGAAACTTTTGTACAATATATATCTTGAATAATCATCTACCACCACTAAGGTGTATTTCTTTCCACTGATGCTAGCTGGCTCAACAGGACCAAATAAGTCCATATGCAACAAAAGCAAAATCATTGTTAAAGGACTTGGCTTGTCCCTGAAGGATGATTTGATTTGTTTTCCCATCTGGCATGCATCACATATACTTTCTTTCTTGTACACTAAGTCAGTCAGTCTTACCACAAGATGACTCTTTTCAAGATTGTTGATTTTCTTGAAATTTAGGTGACTCAGCTTCTTGTGCCACAACCAACTTGATTCGGCTATACTCTTTGCTATCAGACATGTGCTTGGTGTAGCAGTTGACCAATCTACTACATACATGTTCTTCTGCCTTGTTCCTTGTAGCACAATCTCATTTGATTCAGTATCCTTGATCTAGAAAACCCAATATTGAATCCCACATTGTATCCTTTGTCACAGAGTTGGTGATGCTTAGGAGATTGAAGTTGAGACCTTAAACATATGCAATATCTGTGATTTCCAATCCATTCTTCTTATGGATCTTGTGCCTTTGATTTTCCTCGGAGCTTCATTTCCTCCAAATATGACTTTTGCTCATTTGATTTCGGTGAACTTTGACAGATTTTTCTTGTTCCCTGTCATATGTTTGGAATAGCCACTATCCATGTACCAGGTTCCTTGTCACTCAGCTGTTCCCTGAACCTACAATCAAGGAAATTAGTTTTTAGGTACCCATACTTGTCTGGGTCCTGATGGGTTAGTGTTATAAGATGCTCCAACCAACCTATAGCCATATGATTTGACTCTATGATGTTATTGTCTATCAGTTCTATAATCCTAGTGCACATTAGCAAATTGCTTTAGGATTTTAGGATCATACAACTGTCTCTTTTGTATGTATGACTATGTATTTGTTTGAGCATTTGCTTTCTTGGGGTAATAATGGAATTTCTGTGCTTGATGGGTTTTGTGCCTGGGTGCATAAGTGTGATGATAATAGCTCTTTTGCTTTTGGAATGACCTTTTCTGAGGTTGAGGTCTTTGCCACTTTGGCTTGTATCCCATAGGTCTCTGCTGATGTTTCATTTGGTTATTCCAATCAGCTTGGTTTGGGTAGTTTCTATCGTTCCCTTCATATGAATTTCTTTGCTAAAATCTCTGGGGCTTTTGGTAGCTATGTCTGGCTCATACAGATTATTTTTTGTTTGGAGTCTGTTGATGGACTTTTCTGAATTTTGTTTCAGCTGTCCTTTCAGCATACTCTACTAGCTTCTTTCCGTTTACTTATATCCAAGGCCAGTATGGTTGTGATTATGTTTTGGTGTGGGTAATGGTGCAACATATGGTGTTTTGGGTTTTTGGACTCCCCCATTACTTGAGGATCCTTTCTGCAAAATCACTATTCGATCTTGAGCATGCACAATGGAATTGAATCATATGCCTGTCTTATCTCCACAATCTTTTTAGCTCATTGTAAGTTCATCCAATGATTTGGATGCCTTTGTAAACTAAGCAATCATGTTTTTAAGATCTTTTTCTCTCTTTTCAGTAGCAACTAACTCTACTTGGATCTTGGCATTTTCAGCCTTCAGCTTGGTATTCTCATCAGCCCTGTGACTTAGTGTACTCAGCTCTTTAGTCAGCTGTGAGTTTTGGCATTTAAGTTGGCAGTTTTCCTCATTTAAAAGGGTGTGCGATGTTTTGATGTGCTTAAAGTCTTTCATCATTTTGCCTAATGAATCATAAAGATCTGTGGGTCATGAAGTGTGTGTGTCACAATCACTAGAATCTGAATGAGATGAGTTAGAATTTACCTCATCTTCTTGATCTTTTGAATCTTGTTCTTTGGCCATGAGGCAGATCATAACCTCTTCCTCAGTATCACTGGAGTAGTCTGCTTCACTACTATCCGAGTCTGTTGGTTCCTTGCACTTTACTGGTTCAGTAGTCTCAGCAGCCAACATGGCTTTCTTCTTCTCATGTCTTCTTTCTTTGAAGACCTTTCTATCCTCTTTATTCCAGTATTTGTTGACTGGTGGATAAGAGCAGTCTGCACAAAATGTCCTGGTTGTCTGCAGTTCCTACATAGGTTCTCAGCTCTCTGTATATCAGCTCTCTCAGCTCTCTGATTATCATCTCTCTGTTACTCAGCTCTTTGATGTTCAGCTCTCTTGGGTGGCCTGTCCTCCCTTGCTTTGGAAGGTGTTGAGAGTCTTCTGGACATTTCACCCTTGTTCCATTTGTAGTTCTTATTGAAGAAATTGTTGAACCTTTTCACCATAAGGGCAACCTCTTCCTGCTCAATTGTTTCTTTTGGCTCAGATTTCTTCTCTTCAGTGGCCAATAGTGCAGCTGTCTTGGGAACAACTGTTTCCTCCTGTTCTTTTCTTCTCAGCCCGAACTCATATGCTTTTAGGTTTGAGAATAGCTCATGATTTGAGGTTTTGGAGAGGTCTATGGAATGTGTCAGGGCCATGACCTTCATTTCCCACTCAGCTGGTAGGGATCGTAGGATCTTCATGCACATCTCTTTCTGAGTGTACTCCTTCCCAAGAGCTAAAAGTTCATTAGTAATTTCTGTGAATCTGGCATCCAGCTGATCCAGACTCTCACCTGCAAGCATTTTAAAATTTTCAAATTTTTTAATAGAAACTGTTAGTTTATTCTCTTTTATCTGTTCAGATCTTTCACAAATCAGAGTTAGCTTATCCCATATTTCTTTGGTAGATTTGCATGATTTGACTTTGTTGAACATAGCCTTGTCCAACGTCTTGTAAATGATGTCCTTGGCAACATTGGCAAGATTGTACCTTTATCTATCTTCATTCGTCCATTCACAGCGTGGTTTTTCAACCATGGCAGGTCTTGGTTCTGTTGCAACATCTTCTCTTTCAGTTGGAGGTGCTCTTCGTACAACATTGTTGACCTTTAGTATTTGCAGTGACCCATCTTCTATCACTAGCCACATTTCATCATGCAGAGCTGATAGGTGAGCCTGCATACGAATTTTTCAGTCATCAAACTCTTCCACAGTGAACATGGGAAAACGAGTGGACTATCTTCATGTGTAAAAAGAAAGAAACACTGCAGAAATTGCCTCACCTGATGAAAAGAGTTCAAAATGAGAAGTGTCAAACCATTATAAAGATAAGGTCTGACAGGGGAACTGAGTTTGTCAATGGGATTATAACTTAGTATTGTGTTGAAAATGGTATTGCTCATGAGTTATCAACTACAAGGACTCCACAACAGAATGGAGTAGCTGAAAGAAGGAACAGAACTCTCAAGGAAGCTGCTAGGATAATGTTAGCAGAAGCTGGATAGTCTAAGAGATTTTAAGCTGAAGCCATCAATACTGCATGATATACTCAAAATAGATGCATGATAAACATGCAATTGACTAAAACTCCTTATGAGATTTGGACAGAGAGAAAGCCAAATGTTGGATATTTCAAGATGTTTGGATGTAAATGCTTCATCCACAACCATGGAAAGGATAGTTTAAAAGCTTTTGATGTTAAAGCTGATGAAGGTATCTTTTTGGGATATCAGCTGAAAGTAAAGCTTACAGAGTGCTGAACAAGAGGACTATGGTCATAGAAGAGTCTATCCATGTGGTTTTTAATGAACCTAATGTTAATGGAGAAAACATAGACGAGTTAGCTGAGAAGCAGAATCAGCCAACCATGCAGAAGAGTCCTTATGTTGATGCAGATGTGAGAGCACTCAATCCTGAAGAAGATGAGATTGTTGAATCTCAAAGACAGCTGGAAGGTCTTCAGCTGAATGATGATGAAGAAGCTGTTCAAGACAATTTAGCTGTGAGGCGGCTGAATCCAGCAGACTTACTCCAACCATATGTGAGATGGCTGAGAGACCATCCACTTGAGCTGATTATTGGAGATGTCAGAGATGGCATAAGAACCAGATCTAGAGCTCAATATGAAGCTAAGTTCACTTGTTTTATTTCTCATATAGAGCATAAGGATATGTCTCAAGCATTGAATGACCCACATTGGGTTCAGGCTATGCAAGAAGAGATGAATCAATTTGAAAGAAACAAAGTTTGGGAATTAGTTCTAAGACCTACCCACCAAAATTTTATTGGTACTAAGTGGGTATTTAGGAACATAATGAATGAGGAAGGATCTGTTGTAAGAAACAAAGCAAGACTAGTAGCCAAAGTGCATTGCCAAGAGGAAGGTATAGATTTTGATGAATCATTTTCTCCTATTGCTAGATTGTAAGCAATTAGGATGTTTCTTACTTATGCTGCACACAAGAACTTCACTGTATATCAAATGGATGTGAAGAATGCATTTATGAATGGACTTTTAGAGGAAGAAGTCTATGTTTAACAACCTCCACGTTTTGAGCAGAAAACAATTGGAGATAAGGTCTACAAGCTCAAGAAAGCATTGTATGGTTTGAAACAAGCACCAAGAGCCTGGTACGACACATCGTCTCAGTTTCTAACAGACAATGGATTCACTAAAGGCAAAGTTGACAGAACACTCTTAAGAATTCAAGATGGGAGAGTATACTGCTTGTTCAAATATATGTGGATGATATCATTTTTTTGTTCCACAAATAAAGAGTTGTGTGACAAATTCTCAAACCTCATGCAAGGGAAGTTTGAAATGAGCATGATGGGAGAGCTGACTTTCTTCTTAGGACTTCAAGCCAAGCAATTGAAGGATGGAACCTTCATAAGTCAAACCAATTATACCAGAGATTTAATGAAGAAATTTAGTATGGAAGAGAAGTCATCAGTGAAGATTCCTATGAACACATCAGTCAACATAGATATTCATGCAGATGGCAAAGTTGTTGATCAAACTAGATATATAGCCCTCACTGGATCATTGCTCTATTTAACAGCAAGTAGGCCAGACATCACCTTTGTTGTAGGTGCATGTGCTAGATTTCAATCTGCACCAAAACAAAGTCACATGACTGCAACTAAGAGAACCCTAAAGTATTTGAAGGGATGCCAAGAAGTTGGCTTATGGTATCCAAAGGATGGAGGATTCAAGCTAGTAGGCTACTCAGACTCAGACCATGCTGGATGTGTTGGGAAATCTATTGCTTAGATTTTGATGAATGCCATGTAAAACTTAGACTAGAAAGTTGGCACCCCATTTTCTTTGTAATTTGCATTGTAATAGATAGGGCTGTACAAGCTGAGTCAAGTCCGCTATGCCTGGATAAACAAGAAGTCAACTGAAGACTGAAATGAAGACTCCGCTGTGAAACAGCTGAGTATGGCAAGGAGGAGAAGTCAGGAACTCGACTGAAGGAGTATCAGTTGGGATACACTGTGTGAAGTGTCAGTCAAGTCAACTCAAGAAACCAACTCTCAAGTTGAAGTGACAGATGAGTCATCCATTGACTGAAAGCTCACTCAAGTCACCTGGGGAAGTTAGAGAATTGCAATCAAGTCAAGACAACTGAAAAGAATCCGTTACACAGAAGTCAAGAATATTACCTAAACAAGTAATACTTCCATGCTGCCATGTCTAAAAGTGCTCAGTCCCAGAAGCGTGCAAAAGGAATAAACCAATGGGAAGCACTGCACCTTGTGTCAGACTCTGAAAAGCTGAATGCACATTTAATACGAGGAAATGTCAACATCAAGGACTACAACAAGACAAGCCAACAAACAAAAGTGACTTTTGAAAATCAGCCTATCTCTTCAACGGGCAGATTTTTGAAAGTTCACTATAAAAGGCTGAGGAATTACTTTGAGAAAAGGTTGCCTTGATCACCAGAACTACGAGCAAGAAAGCAATATTAATTCTGTAACATGCAAAATATTCTCAAGATATTCAAGCAAATCCTCAAGCCTAAATTTCGAAGGAAATCAATCCAACACCAAGCTGTGAAGGAAAGACAACTTCAAACTGTTGAAGTGGAAACTTTTGAAGAATCAAAAGGGGTCTACATTCCAAGGAGGATTGTGGAAAGGTTCAAGGCCGAACCAGTCTCAAGTTATTGAAGGGCTTCATGATCAAATCCAAGAAGCTTGAGCAAGTGAGCTGAAGTAACAAGGCAGCCGCCCTGTGAAGAAGCTGAGTCGGACGAGAAGCGTAATTTGTGTGACCAAGGCATCTCCAGACTGAGTCCCAAAGGATCAAGTCAGCTATGTGATCAAGACTTGTATCTGGACTAATAACCACTTTGTACTCTGATCAATAATTAGTGGATTCCTCCAGGAGTTGTAGAAGAGAGGAGTAGAAGAATTACCCCATCTTCGAACCTCTATAAAAATTATTGTGTCATTTACATTTCAGCATTTAATTTATGCATATCATTTTATATCTGCTGATAATTTGCTATCCAACTGATAAATAACAAAGTGCTAAAACCAAGTGTTAAAACAAACTTAAACCAAATTCAAGGGTGTTAAGTCTTCCATTTGAAAATCTCATCACAGCCAAGTTAAGGTTTAGACTAAACAGCTGAGTTATTCTATCAACAGCTCAATCGAGTCTGTTAAGTGGATAACTCTGCTGGTTAACTAACCTAGCTGTCCCTCACGGACTTAGATGTGTACCTAACTTTGTATTATTTTAAATGGACTAAAATTGAAAATTTTGGTAAGGTTTATTCAACCCCCCCTTCTAAACCTTACTCACACCCATTGGGACCTACAAAAGGTATCGGAGTGGTTGGTTCATTGAGCCTTCCGCACTGGTTACTGAACTAGATCTCCAATCTTTCAAAGAAGTTTTTAACACTTGTTCTTTCAAAAGCCATTTTTAAAACATCAAAGTTATTATCGTGGAGGCAAATTTGACACACATTCCTATGTTCACCATTGAAGAATTTGATGACTGGAAAATACGTATGCAGGCTCATCTATCAGCTTTACATGATGAGATGTGGATAGTGATAGAGGATGGGACACTGCAAATAATGAAGGTGAACATATTGCAAGGAGAGCAGCTTGAATTTGAAGGAGAAGAATTTCTTTGCTCTAGACTGACTATGGTTGAAAAACCAAGAGCTGAATGGACAAATGATGACAGAAAAAGATACAACTTGGACAATATGGCGAAGGATATACTTTACAAGACTTTGGACAAAGCCATGTTCAACAAAGTCAAATCTTGCAAGACAGCCAAAGAAATCTGGAATAAACTAACTTTAATTTGTGAAGGATCTGAGCAAATTAAGGAAAACAAATTATATGTTGTTGTTCAAAAATTTGAAAATTGTAAAATGCTTGCAGGTGAGACAATGGATCATCTGGATGCTAGATTCACTAAAATTACAAATGAGCTCTCAGCACTTGGAAAGGAATACACACAAAAGGAAATGTTCATGAAGATACTAATGAGCCTTCCAACTGAGTGGGAAATGAAGACCATGGCTCTAAGGCACTCGATGGACCTATCAAAAACATCCAATCATGAACTATTCTCAGACCTCAAAGCTTATGAATTCGAACAGAGAAGAAAAGATCAAGAGGAGACAGTTGTACCTAAAAAAGCTGCACTCATAGTCAAGGAAGGGAAGAGAGCTGAGACCAAAGAAATCATTGACGAGGAGGAAATTGCCTTCATGGTTAAAAGATTCAACAAGTTCTTCAACAAGAACTACAAAAGAAACAAAGGTGAATCCTCGGAAAGACATTCAGCTCCCTCCATGTCAAGGGAAGATAGGCCACCAAAGAGAGTTGAGTATCAAAGGGTCGAATATCAAAGAGCTGACAACCCAAGAAATGAGAGAGCTGATCAAAAAGTTGAAAACATGTGTTGGAATTGCAGACAACCAGGACACTTTGCTATTGACTGTCCATATCCTGCAGTCAATTAATATAGGAATGAAAAAGAAAGAAGAGTCTTCAGAGAAAGAAGAAAAGAAAAGAAAAAGGCAATGTTGGCTGCTGAGACTGCTGAAACAGCTAAGGCAAAAGAAGCAGCAGACTAAGAGAGTAGTGAAGCTGACTACTCAAGTGACTCTGAAGAAGAAGCCTTAATCTGTCTAATGGCCAAAGAATAAGATAAACCTGACCAAGAAGATGAGGTACACTCTAACTCATCTCACTCAGATTCTAGTGATAGTGATTGTGACACACACACTTCATCACCCACTGATCTTTATGATTCATTAGGAAAAATGATGAAAGACTTTGAGCACATTAAATCCTCACACACACTATTAAATGAGGAAAACAGCCAGCTCAAAAGCCAAAACTCACAGCTGACTAAGGAGCTGAGTACTCTAAGTCACATAGCTGATGAGAACAAAGAGCTGAAGGCTGAGAATGCTAAACTAATAGCAGAGATAGCTGCTATAGAAAAGAGAGAAAATGATCTCAAAAATGTGATTGCTTCATTCACAAAGGCATCTAAATCATTGGATGACCTTATTATGAGCCAAAAAGAATGTGGAGACAAGACAGGCATAAGATTCAATTACTTTGTACATAGTCAAACTCCAAGAGTGATCCTGGAAAAAGGATCTTCAAGTAATGAAACATCTCAAAAATCCAAGACACTAAATATTGCACACACATTCATTCCAAAGCACAATCACAAACAAACTGGCCTTGGATATAAAGGAAAAGGAAAACTGCTAGTTGAGTATGCTGAGAGGACAACTGAGAAGAAATCCAGCAAAGTTCCTCAACAAACTCCAAACAGGAAATACTATGTGAAGAAGAAACAGAGCTACCAGAATCCCCAGAAGTTTTATCAAAGGAACACAAATGATGGGAATGGTAGAGACTACCCAAGTCAAGCTGATTGGAATAATGTGAAATATCAGCAAAGACCTATGGAATACATGCCAAAATGGCAAAGACCTAGAAACTCAGCAAAGGTCATTCCAAAGGCAAAAGAGCTATCATTAGCACATATATGCACCCAGGCACTACACTCAGAAATATCACAACTACCCAAAGAAGGCAATTGCTAAAACACACACACAGGCATACAGACAAGAGAGACATCTATATGAACCTAAAGCCCCCAAGCAATTTGCCAAAGTGAATTATGATTATGGCACAGATAGATGGCAACCTCTTAGAGTCAGATCATTTGGCTATAGGTTAGTTGGATCATCTTACAGTACTAACCCCTCAGGACCCAGGCAAGTATGGGTACCTAAAAACTAATTTCCTTGATTGCAGGTTCAAGGAACAGTTGAGTGCCAAGGAACCTGGTACATGGATAGTGGCTGTTCCAGACACATGACAGGGAACAAGAAAAATCTGTCAAAATTCAAGGAGATTAGAGGTGTAAAAGTCATATTTGGAGGAAATGAAGCTCCAGGGGAAATAAGAGGAACTGGATCCATCTGGAAAAATGGATTAAAAATCACAGATGTTGCACAAGCATCAGCCAACTCTGTGACAAGGGCTATAATGTTGGATTCAATATCGGAGTATGCCAAATCAAAGACACTGAATCAAATGAAGTGGTGTTGCAAGGATCCAAACAAAAGAACATGTATGTGGTAGATTGGTCGACTGCCACGCCACGCAATTGCCTGCTAGCAAAGAGTACAACCGAATCGAGTTGGTTGTGGCACAAGAAGTTGAGCCATCTAAATTTCAAGACAATTAACAAACTTGCAAGTAGTCAACTTATGGAAGGACTACCAGACTCAGTGTACAAGAAGGAAAGTGTTTGTGATGCATGTCAGATGGTAAAGCAGATCAAATCATCATTCAAAGAGAAGTCAAATCCATCTTCAACAAGGATATTGCATCTGTTGCATATGGATCTATTTGGTCCAGTTGAGCCAGCCAACATAAGTGGGAAGAAATACATTCTAGTAGTGGTGGATGATTATTCAAGATATACATGGACAATCTTCATGTGTAAAAAAAAGGAAACTTTGCAGAAGTTACCTCAACTGATGAAAAGAGTTCAAAATGAGAAGAGTCAAACCATTATAAAGATAAGATCTGATAGAGGAACTGGGTTTGTCAATGGAATAATAACTTAGTACTATATTGAAAATGGTATAGCTCATGAATTATCTGCAGCAAGGACTCCACAGCAAAATGAAGTAGCAGAAAGAAGGAATAGAACTCTCAAGGAAGCTGCAAGAACCATGTTAGCTGAAGCTGGATTGCCTAAAAGGTTTTGGGCTGAAGCCATCAATACTGCATGCTATACTCAAAATAGATGCATGATAAATAGACAGCTGACAAAAACTCCCTTGAGATTTGGACAAGGATAAAGCCAAATGTTGCATATTTTAGAATATTTGGATGCAAATGCTTCATCCACAACAATGGCAAGGATAATCTAAAGGCTTTTGATGCTAAAGCTGATGAACGTATCTTTTTGGGATACTCAGCTGAAAGCAAAGCCTATAGAGTGCTGAACAAGAGGACTATGGTCACAGAAGAGTCTATCCATGTGGTTTTTGATGAACCTAATGTAAATGGAAAAGACATTGAAGAGTTAGCTGATAAGCTAAATCAGCCAACTATGCAGAAGAGTCTCTATGTTGAAGCTGAAGCTGGAGCAATTAATCAAGGTGAAGATGAGATAGCTGAATCTCAAAGACAGCAGGAGAATTTGCAGCCAAGCGATGATGAGAGAGCTGCTCAAGACAACACAAATTTTGCAAGACTCATCGAACCCGGTGACTTACTCCAACCTGATGTGAGATGGCTGAGAGACCATCCACCAGAGCTAGTCATTGGAGATGTAAGAGATGGTGTAAGAACCAGATCCAGAGCTCAACAAGAAGCAATGTTCACTTGTTTTATTTCCCAAATAGATCCAAAGGATGTGTCACAAGCATTGGATGATACTCATTGGATTCAAGCCATGCAAGAAGAGCTGAATCAATTTGAAAGGAACAAAGTATGGGTATTGGTGCAAAGACCAACCCATCAAAATGTAATAGGCACAAAATGGGTTTTCAGAAATAAGATGAATGAAGAAGGTTTTGTGGTAAGGAACAAAGTAAGATTGGTAGCCAAAGGGTATTGCCAAGAAGAAGGAATAGATTTTGATGAAACATTTGCTCCTGTTGCAAGATTAGAAGCAATAAGGATGTTTCTAGCCTATGCTGCTCACAAGAACTTCACTGTATATCAAATGGATGTGAAAAGTGCATTTTTAAATGGACAATTAGAAGAAGAAGTCTATGTTGAACAACTTCCAGGATTTGAGCAGAAGATTCTTGGAGATAAGGTGTACAAGCTCAAGAAAGCCTTATATGGATTGAAACAAGCACCGAGAGCATGGTATGATACATTATCTCAATTTCTGATAGATAATGGATTCACCAAAGGCAAAGTGGACAGAACACTCTTCAGAATTCAAGATGGAGAGAGTATACTGCTTGTTCAAATATATGTGGATGACATTATTTTTTGATCCACAAACAAAGAGCTGTGTGATAAGTTCTCAAACCTCATCCAAGGCAAATTTGAAATGAGCATGATGGGAGAGCTGACATTCTTTGTAGGACTTCAAGTTAAACAGCTGAATGATGGAACCTTCATAAGTCAGACAAAGTATACCAGAGATTTAATGAAGAAATTTGGTATGGAAGAGAAGTCTTCTGTGAAAATACCAATGAATACATCAGTCAAAATGGATATTGATGCGGATGGCAAGCTGTGGATCAAACAAGATCTGAGCACTTATTGGATCACTGCTCTATCTAACAGAAGCAGCCGCGGACATCCCTTTGCGGTAGGTGTATGTGCAAGATTCCAATCTGCTCCAAAGGAAAGCCATATGACTACAACTAAGAGAATCCTAAGATATTTGAAGGGATGTCAGGAAGTCGGCTTATGGTATCCAAAGGAAGGTGGATTCAAGCTTATTGGTTATTCAGACTCTGACTATGCTGGATGTAGAATTGACGGGGAAGTACTCTTGGTACATGTCAAATGCTTGGAAACAGATTGGTTTCTGGTTTAGCAAGAAGCAAAACTCAATAGCCACATCCACAATCAAGCCGAGTACATAGTGCGGGGCATTTGTTGTGCCCAAGTCTTATGGATGACACAACAGCTGAGAGATTATGAAATTGAAGAAAAAGAGATTCCAATTATGTGTGATAACACAAGTGCTATTGCAATCACTCAAAACCCTGTGTTGCATTCAAGAACAAAGCACATTGATGTCATATATCATTTTATAAGAGATCATGTTGAAAAGAAAGACATCACCTTGGAGTACATCTCAACTGATAAACAGTTAGCTGACATATTCACAAAGCCATTATGTGAATCAAGATTTGAAGAGCTTAAGAATGAGCTAGGGTTAATTTAGCTGAGTTGACACTCAAAAGACTCAAGGAGAAGAGATGGAACGTGAAAAGATGAAAATAGAGCAGAGCGTGTGAATCAGCCATATCGGAAAGTCAGCTGTATCGAGTTAGCTGACAGTTGAGTCAGTATGTGAATAGAAAGAAGAAGAGTTGAGTTAGCTAAGTAGTAAGCTGAGTCATTTATGAGCTAAGTGACAAAAACGCAGTCATTTTTAATAAGCGGGAATGTTTTTAAGGATGACGCCAGCGTAATAATGACAGGTACAGTCAAAAGCTGCACGACAAAGCATATGATTGGATATAAATGCTGCCGCATTAAATGCGAGCAATTAAATGCTAATCGGCATGCTAAATCTGAGCCGTCGATCTTGATCAAATTTCAAAAACCGAAAGCACGTCCTTTCATAACCCATATATACCATTTTGTTCAGTTTTTCTCTCACATTACTCAAAACTGTTCATCTCTCCAAAAGCAAAGAAAGCATTTTTCTCTCAAAACCCTACCAAATCTTCAAAGCAAGTTCGTCAAAGTTCGTTCGGTAAAAACTCAGAAAAATGGCATCAACCTACGATTTCACCAAGCTAGGGAAGCAAATCCACACTGGTTCTATCGTGGATTTCGAAGGGATGGTTAAACAGGGTTCCGATGAAACCTTTGTGAAGAAGATAGCCGACAAAATTGAGAAATCTGGACTGAAACCCTTTCTCACAATGGAGTTCCAAATGACATACGTTAAGGAGGTAGCACAGTTCTATGTGAACGTTGAGGTTCACGACGAGGGCATCAAATCCTCTGTTCACGGAAAGGACTTCACTATCACTGCTGAAGATCTAGCGGAGCATTGTTTGCTGACGTCGGAAGGAGTGCCGGAAATATTTGAGGCTGATGTAAACTTGGCTGCTGCATGGAAGGAAGTGGCCAGACCTGAATGTGCTGCGAAGGTAGTTTACACAGCGGATAAGAATTTGCTGAAGGACGACTATCACAAGTTGATGGATATCGTCGCAAAATGTAAGGATATGAAGTTTGGAAGCTTCAATCAGCTATCCAAAACGAAGCTAATCGTCATGGCTGTAATCATGGAGAAGAAGAAGGTCAATGGGCAGAATTTCGTCTACAGCAGACTCTGCCAGAATGTTGGAAATAAGTCCTTCAAGGACGATGGGTCATTCGGAGGATATTTGGGCTATGGCCTTGTAGTTGGACGGTTGATGGAGGTGAAGGGTGTTCCACTCCGACATGGAAAGTCGTTCCATGTCAATAAGAAGATGTTCCAGGCAAACCTTTTAGGAGCCCAAAGGAGAGCTTACGCCAAGCGGGCGGATACCAGCGAGGGGGAATCAGCTGATCCCGAAGAAACAGTTGTTACTTCCCCTCCGAAGAAGAAAGCTGCCCACGCAGCTGTGAAGAAGCCAACTACCCCAGCAGCAAAGAAAAAAACTGCACCTGTCCCTGCAGCCAAGGTGCAGAAGGAACCTCAAATACCTTCTCCTGCCATCAAGAAGAAGAGGACTGCCAAGCCAAGAAAGGCAGCTCCTCAGACCAAGAAAGATACACCGGCCCCCGCCCACCAGGAATCTGAGGAAACCATATCTGAACCAGAAATTCCTCTGGTAAGGACCAAAAGAAGAAGACTAACCAAGCATTCTGAACTTGAGAAGACAGCTGAGTCTGCAACTCAGCTGGAAAAGATCTCTGAGACTGCTGGAGAAGTGCAGTCTCTAGAAGTTATTGATGAAACAGCCAAGTCTGCTGATGCCGATCAGCAGAGGCAAGTCGAAGACCCATCTGTGGACAGAACAACTGAGGAACAAGAAACAACTGAGAGAGTTGAATCTCCTGTCGACAGGAATGTATCTCCACCTGCGACAGACGCTGCTGAAGGTGAAGAGCAGCGAAGTCTGCTACCCTCCATTCCTAAAAAGGAAGGACAGCAAGAAGATAATGACGATGATGTGATTATGATGTCTCCACTATATCCAGACATCCAAAATCATCTGCGAGAATGGATGAAATGGAAGTTAAGTCGCTCGAGGGAACAATTCGAGAGACCTGAATTCATAGAAGAAGAAGAAGAATTGATGAATTTCCTCGGGTTGACCACAGTGGTCCAGGCACTGGATGAAGAGAACTGCCTAGATATCTTGCAGATCTTCAAAGAAAAGGAGAATGAGAGATTAGTAGAGATGCTGAAGCCCGCGAGAAGGCCAATATTTGTCCTTTCACTGGAACCACTGATCATACTCATCCTCACTTCGATGTTCTTTCAGGAAGTGATGAGGACTTGGATCCTGCTGCTGCGACGGAGGAGATAGAAATGCATCAAGCTATGCGGGAATCTAGGATGATGCATGAGCAACAGCTGACGGAAGGACCTGGAGAGTCTTCCAAATCTCAGCTGGAGATTGATCCATTGAGAGTGGTACAGCAGATTGCCACTGTCATTGCTGCAACCACTTCCCCAGCTCACTCAAAGAATGGATCTAGGGGACCTGGCGATGACACTGGGAACTTGGGAACCAAGTCGAGCCAACCCATGCTGAAGGTGTCTTACAACCGGCCCCCACGGCTGAACACTCAAAGGAGATAAGAGCGTTCCTCAGACTATAATTTATGACTCAGAGGAGGAAATCAGTTCTCTTCATGACTCCCAGGATGATCCTGATACAACTTTCCTGGGATCTGCAGATGAAGCTGAGTCTACTCCAACGAACTTCACAAAGACTCGGTGAGGACGCTCTACCAATGCACGAGTAAGCCGTAATTCAAGGCGTCGCTTTCGTCAAAAGTTCAATTTTGATGATGAGCCAAGTCTTTAAGACTCATCATCTTCCGGTGACGCTGATGGTGCAGCTGAGGAACAACAAATTCAGTTAGCAGAATCTACTAAGGCCAAAGAAGCTGTTAAGACAGTTGAGGCTCAGTCAGCTGGCCAATCATCTCACCAAGGCCGAGCTGAGACCGAGTCATCTGCGCAGGCTCCCAAAATTGCAGCAGGCTCGACTCAACATGAATCATCACAAGAACGAACAGCTGAAACCTTTCCATATGTGTGTGATGATGCGTTTGAACAAACCTTTCCTTTCCAGATTGAGCTGCCCGACCTTGAAGAAGAAACAGCCCATGAACAGCGCCGTTTCAATGTTCGACCAGATCCAGTCATTCCCACCGACTCCATTGTCCCCATAGATTTTGATTTCGATGCTGCTTGGTCGCTAACTGAAACCGAGGTGACTGCTGAGGTACGTGAGGTATTCAAGACAATACTCGGTGAGATTGAAAAGATTGAACGGCACCAAGCTTCACTTGATATGCGACTGGACAGTAGAGATGCCACCCTCACAGCAGATTTAAGAGGGATTGTGGTACGGATAAGGGAATGGTGTCAGGAGCAGAGTACAATGCGGCTCGAATAGGTTCGATACTTTAAGGCATTGTACAATAAGATGCTGATCTAGAGCGCCGATAATGCTGATATGAAGAGGAGGATGCAAGAAAATATTGATAGGATGTATGCCTCTCATACCATTGAAGTGGAACTGCTGCAAGAATTTCATCGAAAAGAACTTCTGCGCGTAGAGGAGAATATGAATGAAAAGTTCAGCCTCCTTATGGCTGATATGAAGCTGGTGGCAGCCGAATCAAAAGTCACCCGCTCGAATTTTGAACAAAGATACTCCGGCGATTCGAAGCAAAACTCAGCTATCAGCCGCCTAGATTTCATGCTTGCTGGCATGTTTCTAGGGGTTCCTCTCTCCTTTGATGATGCCAAAAAGGGGGAAGAGGAATACCTAAAGACGTTAAAAGGGTCAGCTGATGAGAAAGAAGAGGTCGCAGCTATTGAGAAGAAGAAGAAAACAGTTGAAGAACAGAAGAAAGAAAAGGGAAAAGCAGTTGAGGGGGAAGGTTCAAAAGATATGACTCTACTGTTTGTTGAAACCCCTCAACAAGGCCTTGTCACAGCTGACATAATCAGCAAACTTGTGCCTATGTCTGAGAAGAGAAAAATCGTAGAAGTAGGGATGAAGGAGGTCGAAGGAAAAATGGATGCCCATGTGATGGATATACTGAAATAATACGGAGGCATTCCAGCAAGAAGAGACACTGATGCCATTTCAAACGTCGGAAACGAGCCTAGATCAGTTGATGAATTCAAAACGCTCGAATCCGAAGGATACTTCGAAGGCATGTCCATGGCCCAAGCCTGGGACTTGTATTGGGAAAAAGGCCTCAAGTTGTGCGAAGAAGCTGATAGGCAGCAGACTACTAGCAGTCACTCTGCTGGTCACTCTGCTGGAAAGAAGAAGGCTCCGATACAATACACGCCCAGAGGAAGAGGAAGAAGCAGTGGAGGAAGAGGTATTAGACCTAGACCTCTACCCAAAAACATTGAATACATAGATCCAGGGAAGAAAGGAGGGATCTATTGGGCTGGATTTGATGCCATAGGAAATCTGGAAGTGGCTAGGAAGAATGTTGAATGTGTAAAAAGGATTGAAGAAGAAAATAAGAGACAAGATCAGCTGTAGGAAGAGAGTCAACGAAGACAAGAAAGGAAGAGAAAAGACGAAGCTGCCAGAAGAGCCTACGAGAAAAAGAAAGCAGCTGAAGATGAGAAGATGAGAAAAAGAGCAGAGGACGACAGAGCTAAAGAGGAAAGAAGGAGACACCGAAGGCGATAAAGTGTTGTTGTCCACCCCTTCATGTATTTTACTATTGTAAATACATATGTATGTAAGTCTCCTGTACGTTGAATAAGAATCTGTAATTTCTATATTTTTGCGTAGATATGGAATGCCATGTTGCTCTGATACACTTTGTAAACAGTTGTGTAAAGGACAAGAATATTATGATCAATAGAAAGATCGATTCTACGCATACATTCTCTGTTTCTACATTGTTTGTATGTATCTTTGCTATCTACATTTTGTATGTATGTTTTAAGTTTTGGCATCATCAAAAAGGGGAAATTATTGGGAAATTTATTGCTTAGATTTTGATGAATGCCATGTAAAACTTAGACTAGAAAGTTGACACCCCATTTTCTTTGTAATTTGCATTGTAATAGATAGGGTTGTACAAGCTGAGTCAAGTCAGCTATGCCTGGATAAACAAGAAGTCAACTGAAGACTGAAATGAAGACTCTGCTGTGAAACAACTGAGTATGGAAAGGAGGAGAAATCAAGAACTCGACTGAAGGAGTATGAGCTGGGATACAGCTGTGTGAAGTGTCAGTCAAGTCAACTCAAGAAGCCAAGTCTCAAGTTGAAGTGACAGATGTGTCATCCATTGATTTCGGAAGCTCACTCAAGTCACGGGGAAGTTAGAGAACTGCAATGATCAAGTCAAGACAATCGAAAAGAATCCATTGCACGTTAAGTCAAGAATATTACCTAAATAAGTAATACTTCCATGTTGCCATGTCTAAAAGTGCTCGACCCTTAGAAGCGTGCAAAAGGAATAAACCAATGGGAAGCACTGCACCTTGTGTCAGACTCTGAAAAGCTGAGTGCACATTTAATACGAGGAAATGTCAACATCAAGGACTACAAAAAGACAAGCCAACGAACAAAAGTGACTTTTGAAAATCAGCCTATCTCTTCAACGGGCAGATTTTTGAAAGTTTACTATAAAAGGCTGAGGAATCACTTTGAGAAAAGGTTGCCTTGATCACCAGAACTACGAGCAAGAAAGCAATATTCATTCTGTAACCTGCAAAATATTCTCAAGTTATTCAAGCAAATCCTCAAGCCTAAATTTCGAAGGAAATCAATCCAACACAAAGCTGTGAAGGAAAAACAACTTCAAACTGTTGAAGAGGAAACTTTTGAAGAATCAAAAGGGGTCTACATTCCAAGGAGGATTGTGGAAAGGTTCAAGGTCGAACCAGTCTCAAGTTATTGGAGGGCTTCGTGATCAAATCCAAGAAGCTTGAGCAAGTGAGTCAAGTAGCAAGCGGCGCCCGCTGTGAAGAAGCCGAGTCGGATCGAAGCCACTTTGTGTGACCAAGGCATCTCGGATCGAGTCCCAAAGGATCAAGTCAGCTGTGTGATCAAGACTTGTATCTGGATTGATAACCACTTTGTACTCTGATCAATACTTAGTATATTCCTCCAGGAGTTGGAGAAGAGAGGAGTAGAAGAATTACCCCATCTTCGAACCTCTATAAACATTATTGTGTCATTTACATTTCAGCATTTAATTTCTGCATATCATTTTATATCTGCTGATAATTTGCTATCCAACTGATAATTAACAAAGTGCTAAAACCAATAGTTAAAACAAACTTAAATCAAATTCAAGGGTGTTAAGTCTTCCGCAGAAAATCTCATCACAGCCAAGTTAAGGTTTAGACTAAACAGCTGAGTTATTCTAGCAATAGCTCAATCAAGTCTGTTGAGTGGCTAACTCTGCTGGTTAACTAACCTAGCTATCCCTCAAGGACTTAGTTGTGTACTTAACTCTGTATTATTTTAAAAGGACTAAAATTGAAAAAGATAGTAAGGTTTATTCAACCCCCCCCCTTCTAAACCTTACTCACACCCCTTGGGACCTACAGGATGTAAAGTGGACAGGAAGAGTACATCAGGTACTTGTCAGATGCTTGGAAATAGATTGGTTTCTTGGTTTAGCAAGAAACAAAATTCAATAACTACATCCACAACTGAAGTAGAGTACATAGCTGCGGGCAAGTGTTGTGCCCAAGTTCTCTGGATGAGACAACAACTGAGAGACTATGATATTGAAGAAAAGAAAATTCCAATTATGTGTGATAATACAAGTGCTATTTCAATTACTCAGAACCCAATATTGCATTCAAGAACAAAGCACATTGATGTTAGATATCATTTTATAAGGGATAATGTTGAAAAGAAAGACATGACTTTGGAATACATCTCTACTGATAAGCAGTTAGCTGACATATTCACTAAGCCTCTATGCGAATCGAGATTTGAAGAGCTTAAGAATGAGCTGGGTTTGATTGAGCTGAGTTAGGAGGCTAAGAAGACTCAATCAGCAGGGCCAAAGAAGAGAGAAATGAAAATTAGCAAGTTTCATTTTCCAGCCAAGTGAAACAGCCAAGATGAGGAATCAGTTGTTTCAAGTTAGCTGAGAGCTGAGTGATCTTATGTGGAGAGAGAAGCAGAGTTAAGTCACTTCTGGATGATAGCTGAGTTATTTATGAGCTAAGTGACAAAACACAGTCATTTTCTACGAGCGAGAATGTTTTGGACAATATGTCAGCGTAATTATGGTGTCAGTACAAAAGCTGCACATGTTTAGCCTTTGATTAGATATAAATGCTGTTGCATTTAATGCGGGGAAATTAATGCGGTTTCAAAGGCTGAATCCCGACCGTTGATTTTTATCAAGTTTTTCAAATTCCAAAAATCGTCCATTCAAGTCCAATATAAACCAAAACCCATATTCTCTCTCCTCACAACACTCTCGTCTTCAACAAGCAAAGCAAATTTTTCTCTGTGCAAGTTCTAAAACCCTTGTTCTAAAAGAAGCAAAGATTTTTCGTTTCATCTACCGATTACTTTTCAAGAAAATAGATTCTTCATATGATTTGGTTAAAATTTCTGAGAAGATCCACTTGGGATTGACAGTCGACTTCGAAGGAATGTTGAAACAGGGAGCTGATAAGGCCCTAGTGAAGAAGATTGCTGATAAGATTGAGAAGTCCAGCATAAAGGACTTTATTACGATGGAGTACTCTCATACTTACTCCGAAAAAGTTGCCATGTTTTATCACAGAGGTTCACGATGGGGCGATTCGATCATCTGTTGATTTGTCCTGGATGAGCTGGACTATTAAGGCTCCAACTTCCGCTCCTTGCCACACCTTCAAAGCCTAAACCGAAGGGTTTTCCGGCATCGGCACTCAGATGCTAAAGTCAGGAAATGGAGGAGAAGAATATTGAACAGTATATAAAGTATATAACTATGGATTGAGAATAGATCGTATTAAGTCAAACCTTTCTTTGGCATAGAAATGCCCCTTTTATACCTGAATTTGGGCTCTTCCCTCCACCCAGAGGGCTCCATGTGTCATCCATCGATTAGCTCCTGATCAGTCTTTTCCTTAAATTCGCAAAGTTACTCACGAACAGGTCTCCCTTCCATAAAGGGTCACTTCCAATAGGTCTCCTCCTGACCATACTTACTTCTTGGCAGGTAATCCTTTGACCCGACCCCCTTTGATACCTTAAAACCCAGTTGCATTAATAACCAAGTCAGGGAATGTCTTTTACAATAAATGCTCCCCCTCGGTCAAGCTGCCTCTTGCATTTATGTCTCATCATCCGCCATAATTACCGTCGTCCACCTATCATTTCATAGTTACTCTTCGCCTTTATGTCACTTTCCATCATACCAGTCATTAAATGTGGTCGTAGGTCTCTCCTCACGTAGGTCTCCTCATCCTTGTAGGACCTCCAATGGAGATCTCTGACCCCAGAGATGGCTGGTCTGATTGCTCGAACCTTTACTCTTCTTGCTGAGATCCGGCCATAGGCAGACCTACTCCAAGTAGACCTGTCTTTGCCTAAGTTGGGTCGGATCATCTGTCCATAACAAGGCCATTAAAATCACTTCTGCGGACCTTGATGAGTTCTGCAATCTGCCATCTGAAGGATTGAAGGAAATATCTGAAAAAGACATCAACTTAGCTGCTGCTTGGAAAGAGATTGCCAAGCATGAGTCAGCTGCAAATGCTGCTTACACAGCTAAGAAGGCCTTGATCAAGGAAGATTACCACAAACTGATGGACATCGTGTCTAAATGTATCGACATGATGTTCGGCAACTTTAACCAGCTATCTCAAACTAAGCTAATCGTGATGGCTACAATCATGTAGGAGAAGCAAGTTAACTGGGCTGAGTTCGTCCTCAACCGCATATGCCAGAATGTGATCAACAAGGCTATTAAGGAAGAAGGTCTGTTTGGATGCTCGTTGGGATATGGCCTGGTGATTGGCCATCTTCATGTCAACAAGAAATGTTCAAGGCCAATCTTTTTGGCGCTCAGAGACAAGCGCATGCATGGAGTGCTGACACTAGCGCAGGTGAATCAGCTAATCCTGTTCCAGAAGACACATATGCAACTGCCACAACTCCTTCTCTTAAGCCAACACACAAGCAGATAGCTGATGCAACTAAACAAGCACCTGCTCCTGTAGCCAGCCCCAACAAAGCAACTGCCTCAGCAACCAAAACCACCAAAGCTCATGCCCCTATAGCCGAGCCAGAAGTTGCTCCTGCCCATGCAGCCGAGACTGAGAAGGAACCCTTAGTACCTTCCCCAATTGTGAAGAAGCGACGCACTGTAGTGCCTCGAAAGACAGATGTGTTGAAGAAGCAGACAACAATAGAAAAGGCATTTACCTACGATGACCCTGAAAATGTGGAGCCTGAAGTCCCTCTAGTTCCAACCGAAAGAAGTAGGATGTTCAAGAAGTTGGAGCTGCAAAAGCCAGTTGAGTCCGGCACTCAGCCTGCAAAAGAGAATGTTGAAACTCAAGAAGAGTAGTCTAAGGAAATTGCTAGTGGCGATGTGGTCACCATGGAGATGGAAAAGACTGCTGATGTCAATCAGCAGACTACTGAAGACCCAGCTATTCGAGAGATAGTTGTGGAAGAACATGGAGCTGAGACAGCCGAGTACTCTGAAGAAAGAACTATCCGGTCCCCTTAGACAGATGCAAGAGAACCTGAGAAGAAACATGCTCCACTCGCTACCATTCAGGAAGAAGGAGATGACGATGATGATGTGGTGATGTTATCTCCTGTTTATCTTGATATTCAGGAGAGATTGAGGGTATGGAGGAGATGGAAGCTGAGCTACTCAAGATACCAATTTCAATGCCCATAGTTCATTGAAGAAGAGGATAAGCTCATGAATTTCTTAGGTGACATACCTATTAGCTCTGCCCTTGATCCCAATTTTTGCATGACCATCCTTTATCAAAGGAAGGATGAAGAGAAACAAAGAGCCATAGAGAAGGCCAAAGCCATTGAAGAACCAAAAAGGCCTCATTCATGTGCCTTTACTGATGCACCTGAACATGCCCTGGAATCAGCTGACAGTAGCGAAAGTGACATAAAAGAGATCGATCCTGCTGTGGCAGCAAAGAAAGCTGAATTCCAGCAAGTTATAAGAGAATCAAAAGAGATGCACGAGAAGCGAATGCAAGAGGGTCCAGGAGAGTCTTCTCAAATATCCTTAGTCCCAGATGTTATAGATGTGGTGCAGAACATTGTTGTCAACATTGCTGCCACCACATCCCCAGTGCACTCAGAAGATAGTACTAGGAAAATTGGCGATGAAGCTAAGGATGGTGAAGAAGCGGGCATCTTAGCCAAGCCAACTCCTGCTGAAGGTGTTGAGACACATGCCCCCACGGCTGATCACTCAAAGGGAATCACAGTCAAGTCTCAGGTGTTGAGTAACCCCACTACTCATGACTCAGTTGGTGCGCCAATTGAGGGGAAAACTCTCACCACCACAGCTAGGTCGGAGGATGCTATGGGAGACCAACCAATGAAATTTGGAGGCGAATGAGAGAATCAAAATGTTCAGTAGAATGAACTTAACGATGCTCAGATAGTTCAGACAGTCTCAGCTGACACATCAACTATACTGAAGGCCGATGATGCTACTGATGCAGCTAAGGAAAATGATGGAAGGGAGGCCATGGGAGTTGAGACTCTTGGCCTTAAAAGCGCAATCTTAAGAGTTGAGACTCTGAAGGATGCCACTGAAGACCCCAAACTAGCTTCGTCTGCTGAAGGAATAATTGTCCACGACCCTATTGTGGTTGAGACTGCACACAAGGATGTACAAGGCCCGCGGTGGCGACTGCTGAGGGTGTAGAAGGCCTAGAGGAGGTTGAGACTTCCCTAGGTAAAAGAATTGAGAATGAACTTGCACCTCATATGGAGGTGCTGATTAAAAAGAAAAGATCACCACCCATCATGATTCGCAGGAAAATGTTGATAATGGATTCATGGAATCTGAAGATGAAGCTGAGTCAACTCCTATTGATCCATCTAACAGGGACACATCTGATGAGGATGCTTAGGCCACTTGAAGCCATGTCAGTGACAAAGCTGCTCCGATGCAATTTGTATTAGTTGATGGGCTACCCCAAATGGCACCATCACACTCCGATGAAGCTGATAAGTCAGCCGAGGAACAGACACATCAAAAGGAAGCCACAACTAATACTGAGGATGTTGTTAAGACAGCTGAGGATCAGTCAGCTCAAGATGCCAACAACGCTGAAACAGCTGAGGCATATAGAGCTGAAGAAATATTAAAAGAGAGGGGAAAGGCTCCACAAACCCAAGCTGAGGAGATACCTATCTTCCTTGAAGATCTTTTTGTGGTATATTTTCCGTTTGAAGCCCAAATTCCATTTGAAGCCGAATCAGTTGTGGAACAAGCCCGTTACAATATCCAAGTACCCTTAGAAGAACTTTGAGCTCCAGTTGAAACCGCAATCATGCCCATTAGTTTTGACATTGATGCAGTATGGCCAAAAGATCAGTCTGCTGAGACAGCTGACTTCAGGAAAGCCTTTAAAGCCATATGTGCTAAAATAGAGAGAATGGAACATGACTTTTCATCCTTGGATCAGAGGCTTGATAATAGAAATGCCACAGTCACCTGAGATATTAGAGGAATAGTTTTGCGAAACAGAGAATGGGTCGGACAAGTAAAGGTTTTGAGGTGAGAGCAGGTCACTTATTTCAATTCCATATTTGCTAAGATGGTGATCTGGATCTCTAACAACCTCAAGTTCCAGTAGAGGCAACGAGACCACATTTTCAGGATGGACAAGTCACATAAGTCGGACATGGAGTTGCTCAAGATATAGCATAAGAATGAGATTTCCAGATTGGAGACCAATATGGAACAACAGATGCAGGTTCTCCAAATAGAAATGAAGTTGATGGCAGCTGAGTCTAAAGCTATGAGATCCGAATTCAGAGCAGCACACTCCAAGTCACACGACAAACATGACTCTACAAATAACAGACTCGACTTTATCCTAAGTGGAATGTTCCCTGGCTTGGCCCTACCCTTTGGTGATGATGCCAAAAAGGGGAAAGAGGAAGCCATGAGGGAGTTGAAGGAAGGGAAAGGGAGTGAAAAGGACGGAAATATAGGGGAAGAAAACTCATTAAAGAAACCCCCATTGAAAATTATGTTTTCTAAGACCCCGCAACAAGGAGATGTAACAACCTCAATTCTCAGCAAACTACCTGATCTGACCCAACTTAGGCAAAGACAGGTCTACTTGGAGTAGGTCTGCCTATGGCTGGATCTCAGCAAGAGGAGTAAAGGTTCGAGCAATCATACCAGCCATCTCTGGGTCAGAGATCTCCACTGGAGCTCCTACAAGGATGAGGAGACCTACGTGAGGAGAGACCTGTGACCGCGCATTTAATGACTGGTACGATGAAAAGTGACATAAAGGCGAAGAGTAACTATGAAATGATAGGTGGACGGCGATAATTATGGCAGATGATGAGACATAAATGCGAGAGGCAGCTCGACCGAGGGAAAGCATTTAATGTAAAAGACATTCCCTGACTTTGTCATTAATGCAACCGGGTTTTAAGGTATCAAAGGGGGGTGGGTCAAAGGATTACCTGCCAAGAAGTATGGTTGAGGGGAGACTTGCTGGAAGTGACCCTTAGGGAAGGGAGACCTGTCAGTGAGTAACTTTGAGAATTGAAGGAAAACACTGATCAGGAGCCAATTGCGGGATGACATGTGGAGCCCTCTGGGAGGACGGAATAGCCTAAATTCAGGTATAAAAGGGGCATTTCTATGCCAAAGAAAGGTTTGACTTCATACAATCTATTCTCATTCCATATGTATACATTTTATATAATATTCAATATTCCTCTCCTCCATTTCTTGTCTTTAGCATCGGAGTGCCGACGTTGGAAAACCCTCTGGTTTAGGCTTTGCAGATGTGGCATGGAGCAGAAGTTGGAGCCTTGATAGTCCAGCTCATCCAGGACAAATCAAGTGGTGCCGTCTGTGGGAAATTCTGAGTTCGAGACTTCAGTATGAGTGGATTAGGAACAAAGGGAAAGGAGACTCTGGTGGCGCCGGAAGGGGTAGAGTTGACACCTGGCATCCCAGAGGGTATGCCGGATGGGTCGCTGCTTAACACCCCTAGTGTGACCCCGAGGTCTTTCGTGGACCGGTTTCCTAGGATGAATTTGAATGAAGAATTTGCAGGAAAAACCTTGCATTTCATGAGAGGACAGTTGGCTAGTTTGATTTCTAGTGCGGTGTCAAAGGCTAGAACACAAGAAAATGCGTTGGGTCGCCCTTTGACGGAACCTCTCGATCGTGCAGAGGGGGTGGTCCAGCAAGGGGAAGAAGCCTTGAAGGAAGGTAGGATGGTAGAGAAGTGGGAAAAAATGCTTAGGGAGGTGAATGAGCGGAAGCAGAGGGTATCGGGAAAGGAGGTGGTTAGGTGGGAATCCCTATTAGGGCCTTGGTAATGGCAGATGAGTTGCCAGCCAATTTTCGCTCTTTAACCTACGAGTATGATGGGACGACCGATCCTTGGGAACACCTGTGTAGGTTTAAAAATTTGGCCTTGCTGCGTAGATACTCGGATGGGATGAAGTGTCGAGCATTTCTTACCACACTATCTCAGTCCGCCCAGCAGTGGTTCAGTCAGTTGCCGGCAGATTCCATCGCATCTTTTGGAGAGTTTAGCTCAGCTTTTCTGCATCAGTTTGCTAGCTTAAGGAAACACCAGAAGACATCGCTAACATTTTTCAAGGTTAAACAATCGTAAGGCGAGCCTCTAAGAGATTATGTCAGAAAGTTTACGGCAGCGGCGTTGGAGGTGCCCTCCGCAAACCAGGAAATTCTAACCAGTGTGCTTACTTAGGGGCTGAAGGAGGGAGATTTCTTTAGGTCCCTGGCCAAGAGACCAACGATGGATTTCGATGACCGATTGTCTAGGGCTGAGAAGTACGTTAACTTGGAGGAGTCCTAAAAGGGCAAGAAGGAGGAGCTTAGGGACAAAAGGAATAAAATGATGGAGGTGCACCGTGAGGTGGCGCCAAAGCGGTTTTGGGAGCAGGAGAGAAGGACAGGACTGGTGCCCAGGTTACGTGAACCTCGGTTGTACACCCCTCTCGTGGCTTCAAGGTCACGAGTTTTGATGGCAATAGTTGGGAATAAAGATCTGAAATGGCCCGTTTACTATTTTGCGGTTATCTCTCGACCTAAATCGAATTTCTTCTGTGAGTTCCATAATGATTTTGGGCATACCATGGAAGAGTGTCGACACTTGAAAGATAAGATTGAGAGGATGGTTAAGAAAGGATGGTTGGCCGGTTGGGTCAAAATAGATCCAGGGCAGGCTAGTAATGCAAGGGCGAACAAGAATCACCACCCCCCAGCTAAGGGGGGCAAGGGAAATGCTGGAGCTGGCAAGGAGGATCACCCTCCGAGGGGAACTATAAACATGATAGCTGGAGGGCCTTCTGATGGGGATTCCAATAGGGCTAGGAAGGCGCATGCAAGAGGAGAGATCCGACCCGTCATGAAAGTGGAGGTGGAGAGGGAGCCTGTTGTTTCATTCGAAGATGGAGAGGGAGCCTGGTGTTTCCGCAGCGCATAATGACGCCTTGGTCATTACTGCCACCATAGCCAATTTTGAGGTAGCTCGCATCATGGTGGATACGGGTAGCTCAGTCAATGTGTTGTTCTATGAGGCCTACCTAAGGATGGGACTGGAGATGGAAGTGAAACCCATGGAGACAGCCCTGTTCGGCTTTGGCGGTGGAGTAGTGGAGCCCATCGAACATGTGACCTTACCTGTCACCATAGGAGAGCAGTCGCGTCATAAGACGCGAATGGTTTGTTTTCTTGTAGTCGATTCATTCTCTACCTATAATGTCATTATTGGTAGACCTACGTTAAATGCGTTCCAAGCTATTGTTTCTACGTTCCATATGAAATTAAAATTTGTCATGGAAGATGGTTTGGAAGTATTGGGAGATCAGCAGGTGAATAGAAAATGCTATGTGGAGGCAGTAAGGAAGGGAGAACAGAAGAATCTAAATGAAAGGAAGTGGAAAGTGAAAGGGAAACCAACCCACTTAAAATAACAAAAAGGAAAGAGAAGGAAGAACCCGACATGATGAGTGTGAAGCCACATGAAAAGCTGATGAGTGTAGAGCTGGTAATGGGAGATCGCACCAAAGTAACTCGGATTGGGACACAGTTTGGGTCGGAATTAGCTGAGGCAATCACATCTTTCTTGAGGGAAAATCTCGACGTGTTTGCCTGGAGTGCAGAGGACTTGGGAGGAGCGGACCCGGAGCAGGTAACACATCACTTAAACGTAGATTGGGAGAGGAGACCAGCCAAGTAGAAAAAGAGGCCCTTCGAGTGGGATAAGGATAAAATCATACAGGAAGAGGTGGACAAGCTACTTAGGGCAGGTAACATCAGGGAAATCCAGTTCCCCGAGTGGCTGTCCAATACGGTTCTGGTACCCGGGGGGATAAGACACAGATGTGCATCGATTTTCGCGACCTCAACAAAGCGTGCCCAAAAGACCATTATCCCTTTCCCTGGATAGATCAATTAGTGGAGTCGACAGTCAGGTACGAGCTTTTAAGTATGATGGATGCATATCAAGTATATCACTAGATACGCCTTGCAGTGGAGGACTAGAAGAAGGTGAGCTTCATTACCTCATCAGGCACATATTCTATGTGGTCATGCCCTTTGGCCTGAAGAACACGTGGGATACCTACCAGTGGCTAATGGATCGGATGTTTAAAGAACAGCTGGGTAGAAACATGGAGGTTTATGTAGACAACATGTTGGTGAAACGAAGGTCGGCCATGACCCATGTGGCGGATCTAACGGAGACATTTGCAGTTTTGAGGAATTTTGGGATGAAGTGAATCTCGCTAAGTGCTCTTTTGAGGTTAGATCTGGAAAGTTCTTAGGATATATGTGTTAAGTTGGTTTTATACCAATGTATTGAGTGCTCTAGACTAGGATTTTGCGTTGTTTTCATGTATTTTAGTGTCGTTTGAGTCGAGTTTGTGTCATTTGGTGTCGTTTGAGGTTCAGGACTGATCTTGGGTGCCGAAATTAATTAAGAACGATGAAAAACGTGTTTGGACGGTGAAAATTGCATTTTAGAAGTGGGAAAACAGAAAAATATTGAGCAAGATCGAGCGCCGCAGTGCCAAAACCCCCGCGCCGCAGTGCGGGAGTCGAAAATAGTACAGTGAGCATAACGTTGGTGGGCGCTGCAGCGCCCAGAAGCAAGAACTGCAGCGCCCATGATTAGAAGCAGATAAACGTGCAGGTGTGTAGGTGACAACGCCCAAGTTAAGGGCTGCAGCGCCCGGCCGATAACCAGCAGCAAGACGCCAGCGTGCAGGGGGTATTTTTAGGCGCGCTGCAGCGCCACGGATGGAGGGATGCAGCGCGCGTCATGTATCAGCAGCAGGAGAAGAGGGCGCGCTGCAGTGCCCAGGAGCAAGGTTGCAGCGAGCCAGCGATCAGCAGCACGGACGACTTATGCGCGCGCAGCGCGCGGTCCGGCTGAAATGGGCCTGAATGTGTGTTGTTTTATTTGTTTTGGGCTGTTTTAATGTTTTTCGAGGGTTTCAAGCCTATAAATACGATAAGTGACGTACAAACAGGGGGTTGGACTTTATTTGGAGCACAACGCAAGGCAAGAGACACAGAGCTAGGGTTCGGGACGGCAATTGGAGGCACTTCTCGTCTGGACAGAGAGAGAATTCCTTCTCTTTTCTTCTCAATTCTTTCTTTGCTTTTCTTTGTCGATTCTTGAGTTTTTATACATCCATTATGAGCTAAACTAATTTTTTCTAGGGGATTGATGTAACTTACGTTTGAACCTATGTTTTGATTTCCAGTTTATGAAATTCGCATATTTATTAATCTATTTGTGCTATTTGATTTGATTGCATCTGGATTATCTGATCAATAGTTTAGATTGTTTGGCGTGTTTGATTTGACGCTCGAGAGAGGTAATTGAACGCATATCCATAGAATAGCACAACCTAGGGTTTCATAGAATCGAGAGATTTATGAATCTTTTGAAGCCTGTGATAGAATATTCAATGAGCGCATTATGGTTTAATTTATGATTAATAAACTGGATTGAAAACATAGGGGATAACTAGTTGGAATCAACCCTCTAGAATTCATCTTCTGCGTGTTTGATAAATTGTCTGAACCAATTCTTAGTTTAATTTTAGTTTTATTTCTAGTTTAGTAAATTCTCATCTCTTTTCGATTTCTAGATAGAATTAAGCTATTTTAATTATAGTACTTAGTATAAAATTTGATAACAATCCTTGTGGAGACGATATCCCTACTTTCAAAACTATACTAAAACTTGGCACCGTAAGCTTGCGGTAAGATTTTCGCGATCATGTTTTTGGCACCGTTGCCGCGGATTGTTTTATCCTATTTTAAACTAATACTATTACCACGTAGTTTTAATCCTAATCTAGACTAGTATAGGAATCATAGTTTTGTTTTTCTCATTTGACTTGTCTGTTGATGCGAGATTCCAAAGATATTAATTTGCTTCCTTTTGATCAAGAGATTGAAAGGACACTTCGAGCAATCCGAGCAGCAAAGCGAGCAGAGAATCGAGCAATGGTAGAAGGCGGGAAAGATGAGAACAATGGAAATCGGGTCGTGAATGTGCCACCACAGCCTGGGGCACCAGAACGGGCAATTCAGGATTACTTTATGCCGACCGTGAACCATAACTACTCTGGAATTGTGCGCCAGCCCATAAATGCAAATAATTTCGAATTGAAACCGGGCCTCATAAGCATGGTTCAGCAGAATCAATTTGGGGGGAGTCCAGTGGATGATGCGAATACACATCTGGCCACATTCTTGGAAATTTGCAACACCATCAAGATGAATGGTGTAACTGATGAGGCTATTCGATTGAGGCTTTTCCCGTTTTCACTCCGGGATATGGACAGGCAGTGGTTACAGACGTTCTCCCCTGGGAGTATTACGAGCTGGGATGATCTGACTCAAAAATTCTTAGCAAAATTTTTCCATCCCAGCAAGACACTCCAACTAAAAAGCGAGATAGCCCAGTTCCAATAGATTGATTTTGAGCCGTTATACGAAGCTTGGGAGCGATTTAAAGATCTGTTGCGAAGATGCCTGACATGGCTATGTAGCGCGAGAGGTTCAATATTTCTACAATAGGCTGAATGGGCATACGAGGACGATACTAGATATGGCATCAGGAGGTACATTGATGGCTAAAACACCGACTGAGGCCTTACTTGTACTTGAAGAAATAGCCACAAACAGCTATCAATGGCCCTCCGAGAGGACAGCGCCAAAGCCGGTTGCCGATGTTCTTGAGCTGGATACAATGTCAGCTTTGGCAGCTCAAATCTCGAGTCTAACAAAGCAATTAGCAATCATGAATACCGGCAGCACACCACAGCAAGCCGCACTTCCACCCGCTACCGTTCACGCAGCCGCCACTCACGAGGCCGAGCAAGTCAATTATGTGCATAACTGGGATTTTAATAACAGAGGTAATCAATTACCAACTCACTACCACCCGGGACTTCGCAATCATGAGAATCTCTCTTATAGCAACAACATGAACGTATTGAATCCACCTCCGGGTTATCCAAAACCCATCCAGTTCCAATGCACTCGGAGGTGAAAAGAAGCAATTGGTTGAGGAGATGCTCAGCTCATTCATCGGAGAGACCAGGAATCGAATGAATAGGAGTGAGGCGCAAATTGATGGTTTGAATACTAAGATGAGCTCAATGGAGATGCACATTAGGTCGATCGAGACAGAAATGGGTCAGTTGGCTACAGCCGTGAATTCATTGCAGCAGAAGGGAAAGTTCCCGAGTGATACAGATGTTAATCCGAGAGAGCACTGCAATGCAGTTTACGCGAAAAAGGAAGCAAAAATTCAGCCTGCTCCCGAAGAATCACCTATTTATGCGAAACCAGTGGAATCAAAGAAAATGAAGTTGGAAGAGTTTGAAACTGTCTATCTGACAGAGGAGTGTAGTGCAATAGTCCAGAGTAAACTACCTCAGAAAATGAAGGATCCAGGGAGTTTTAATATTCCTTGTACTATTGGAGGAGTTTTCTTTGAGAAACCACTTTGTGATCTTGGGTCCAGTGTGAATATGATATCTCTTGCTGATGTGACGAAGTTTGGGCTGGGAGGTGAGGCCGTCCAATATCACTTTGCAGTTCGCTGATCGATCCATCGCCTATCCGTGGGGAATCATTGAAGACGTATTGGTAAGAATTAATAAATTTGTTTTTCCTATAGATTTTGTAGTGTTGGACGCGAACGAGGAGAAAAAAATACCTGTCATCTTTGGGCGACCGTTTTTAGCTACAGCACGGGCTTTGATCGATGTAGAAATGGGGGAGCTAACTTTCCGGGTAAAGGAGGATAAAGTTGTATTCACCATCCATCCAACCAACAGGCTAAAATTTGAATTAAAGGATGGTAGCAGATGTGTTGAAATATGGCTGAAGACATTGGAGGTTGGGAAGTTTCTAAGGGCAATGTGGATAACATGCCTATTGGGGCCCCAACTTGAGGATAATCTGACATAGTCTGGCTGAAGATTATAAACTTAGCGCTTCTTGGGAGGCAACCCAAGCCCCTTTTATTGTTTTCTTAGTTTTAATTTGGTTTAGTAGTTGTTTTTGTTTTTTCTGAATTTTTTGCATTTTTAGGAGTAGTAAGTTGCATCATACCCCAACCCTCTTATTTGTGCAAATCCCATATATCTCATTCCATCTTCACAAAGGAGCATTATGACACCACACACACCATCTTCATCTCATTCACTCATTTTTGGTACCCATTTTCCCTATCTTGTAATTTTTGGTGTGATTGGATTGTAGTAGTGCTAGGATATTTGTTGTTGATTTGTGGATTGTGGATGGGTTACTCATGCTAGACTTAGGCTTGGTGTTGATTTTTGGGATTGAATTGAGTTATCCATTGCATTCACTATCTTTGCCCAAATTCATGCATATGAGGTGTTTGATAAAATGTCCCAATGACAATTTCACATTGTTTAGTGTTATCTTGCATATCTATGCTTATCTTTTTTACATGGCACTATATTTTCTACTTGGGTGCATTATGTATGTGCTTTGATTTTCGATTTCTCACCCATAACCGAATTCCATGGTTCCACAAGTTTTGTTTTCTTGTTTACCTTGCTAGGTTACAAAGATGCAAAATCAAAAACAACAGGGCCAAGGCGAAGGGGAGGAACTAGACCACACCTCGGAGGCATACAACACCTTGTGCGCTAGAATGCGTAGTGATCTTATACGAGACACCTCCTACACGTAGTAGTACCACATGACTTAAGGAGTCTTCGCTCCTCGGCTACCAGGAAAGTCCTTTTTCTCACCTCTCCATTGAGGACAATGTCGTTTTAAGTTTGGGGTGCAGTCCATTTTTATTCATCGAGTCGGGTCTTGAGTAAAAAAAAATGAAAAAAAGAGTCTTGAGTCGAGTCGAGTCGTTAGTAAAACTGTGAAATTGCATGACTAAGTGAATTTGTTGAATATGAGTTGAACGGTCAAGAGAGCATGTGTTTAAACTGTGATCTATTCTTCTTTCCATTAATTCCATCTATGTGCTTAACTCTGTTAATTTATTTGGGGATGAATTATGCGATTGAGTGTTTCCTTTATGATCCCACTGGATTCTAGAACTTGTCTGATCACTAGTCGAGGCGAAATCCTAGGTGAAGTAACATTAAGGAAGTGATTTAGGCCATCTTTGAACAAGGCAGAGCCTAAAATGCCTACCTTTGTATTATATTTTCCCTAGTGTCCCCCTTTGAGCCTTATAAACCCGTTTTTTTAGCAACCCATCGAATACCCAGAGCTTAAATGTGAAAATCCTAATTACCCATCACTCATACACACGAGGTATAGAAAAATGTTGAAGGTTGAGGAGGGTATGATGAGAAGGGTATGTATTTTATTGAATGAAGTTGCCCGAGAAGAGAAAATATGAAACCCCATGTATGCAAAAGAATAGGTTTGGGGGTTTCGAAAAAAAAAAAAAGAGAAAAATCAGCGGGATTGAAGGTTCATAAACATTGGTGATGTCAAAAAGTGAAGGGTAGTTGCTAATTGATGATTCGAAGTGATAATTGTGTGTTTGGGTGATTTGAGCTACTTAATCCTATATTTTCCTACCTTACCCTAAGCCCATATTACAAGTTTTAAAAGTCATATTCATCCTTGTGTTACATTAGCCTACATTAGTGGAGATTAGTGTGAAAGACAAGCCTATGGAGTCCGGTAAGCATCTCATCTCTATATTCAAAAAGTGGAATCATTTTGAAAACACTTGATTGCGTGAGTCTATCTGGATAATGAAAACAGAGTTGGCATGAACATTCCACCTTTATGATCACTTTGTGAAAATACGTGCTTGATTGATAGTAAAACGAAATTTGACGAATGAGTTTGGTTATGAAGTTTCGCAGTTGGTTTGTTGAGTCAGTCGTCTTCATTTTTGTTTCATTCATATTTGCTGATTTTTAGAGTCTATAATTGCTTGAGGACAAGCAAACGTCTAAGCTTGGGGGTATATGTTAAGTTGGTTTTATACCAATGTATTGAGTGCTCTATACTAGGATTTTGCATTGTTTTCATGTATTTTAGTGTCGTTTGAGTCGAGTTTGTGTCATTTGGAGTCGTTCGAGGTTTGGGAATGATATTGGATGCCGAAATTAATTAAGAACGATGAAAAACGTGTTTGGACGGTGAAGATCACATTTTAGAAGTGGAAAAATGGAACAATATTTAGCAAGATCGAGCGCCGCAGCGCCAAAACCCCCGCACTACGGTGCGGGGGTCAAAAATAGTACAGTGAGCATAACGTTTGTGGCGCTGCAGCGCCACGGATGGAGGGCTGCAGCGCGCATCATGTATCAGCAGCAGGGGAAGAGGGCGCGCTGCAGCGCGCCAGCGATCAGCAGCAGGGACGACTTATGCGCGCGCAACAGCGCATGGAAGAGAGACGCAACGCGCGGTCCGGCTGAAATGGGCCTGAATGTGCACTGTTTTATTTTTTTTGGGCCTTTTTTAAGTTTTTCGAGGGTTTCGAGCCTATAAATACGATAAGTGACGTACAAATAGGGGGTCGAACTTTATTTGGAGCACAACGCAAGGCAAGAGACACAGAGCTAGGGTTCGGGACGGCAATTGGACGCACTTCTCATCTGGACAAAGAGAGAATTTCTTCTCTTTTCTTCTCAATTCTTTCTTTGATTTTCTTTGTCGATTCTTGAGATGTTTAATTATTTCTTCATGAGTTTTTATACATCCATTAATTGCTAAACCCATTTTTTCTAGGGGATTGATGTAACTTACGTTTGAACCTATGTTTTGATTTCCAGTTTATGAAATTCGCATATTTATTAATCTATTTGTGCTATTTGATTTGATTGCATCTGGATTATCTGATCAATAGTTTAGATTGTTTGGCGTGTTTGATTTGACGCTCGAGAGAGGTAATTGAACGCCTGGCCATAGAATAGCACAACCTAGGGTTTCATAGATTCGAGAGATTTATGAATCTTTTGAAGCCTGTGATAGAATATTCATTGAGCGCATTAGGGTTTAATTTATGATTTTTATAGAGATATCGAAATCAGAAATTGGAACCTAGAATCACTTGGCACTCGAGAGAGGAAGTGATAAACGGTAGGAATATTGGCTTATAGATTAATAACTTGTGATTAATAAACAGGATTGAAAACATAATGGATAACTAGGTGAAATCAACCCTCTAGAATTCATCTTCTACGTGTTTGATAAATTGTCAGAACCAATTCTTAGTTTAATTTTAGTTTTATTTTTAGTTTAATAAATTC
Source organism: Rehmannia glutinosa (assembly GCA_016081115.2). Lineage (NCBI taxonomy): Eukaryota > Viridiplantae > Streptophyta > Magnoliopsida > Lamiales > Orobanchaceae > Rehmannia > Rehmannia glutinosa. Next base: position 28,470,706 of record CM071930.1, read on the forward strand.
TCATCTCTTTTCGATTTCTAGATAGAATTAAGATATTTTAATTATAGTACATAGTATAAAATTTGATAACAATCCCTGTGGAGACGATATCCCTACTTTCAAAACTATACTAAAACTTGACACCGTACGCTTGCGGTAAGATTTTCGCGATCAATATGGTTACCGAGCGGGGGATAAAAGTGAATCCAGAAAAAGTAAAAGCAGTAATTGACATGGTTTCGCCCACCAGTATCAATAATGTGCAGCAGCTCATGGGTCAAATAGCAGCGCTGAGTAGATTTATCTCCAAGTCGGCAGAGAAATGTTTTCCATTCTTCAAAGTGTTGAGGAAGGTTAACAAGTTTGAGTGGTCGGAGGAATGTGAAAGAGCTTTCAGCAAATTAAAAGCCTTCTAGTCAAAGTTTCCCCTACTAACCAAACCAGTCCCGGGGGAGGACCTTTACGTTTACCTTTCTGTAGGGGATGGGGCGGTGAGCTCGGTATTGCTGAGGAAAGAGCAGGGTAGGCTGATGCCCATTTATTATGTAAGCAAGCTACTTCAGGGAGCTCAATTGAGATACTCGGAGGTCGAGAGAGGTTGGCTGGCATTGGTAGTGGCTGCGAGGAAGCTCCGATCGTATTTCCTTTCGCACAAGGTGGTGGTTCTCACAAACCTGCAGATAGGGTGGATAATGGATATGCCTGAAGCGTCGGGCAGGATGATCAAGTGGGCTATTGAAATGGGGGAGTTCGATATGGAATATCGCCCCTGGACTGCAGTAAAAGCACAAGCGTTGGCAGATTTCTTGCAGGAGATGATGCAGCCTGAGGCTGAACTCAGGGCGTGGCTACTACACGTAGATAGATATTCTTCGGCGACTGGGTGTGGGGCTGGTATAGTGCTAACCAACCCAAAGGGGGAGGATCTGGAGGTGGAAGTAAGGTTTGGGTTCAGGGCCTCAAACAATGAAGCTGAGTACGAGGCGCTAGTAAGGGGAATGCGCATGGCTGTAAATTTAGGGGTCAAGTCCCTAAGGTCCTATTCCGACTCGATGTTGGTCACACATCAGGTTGTGGAGATTTTGAGATAAGAGAAGAGAGAATGAGGAAGTTTGTAAAGATAGTGGAAGAATTGGCCAAATAATTCACTTTGTTTAAATTGGAGCAGATTCCTAGGGAGGAAAATGTTAAGGCAGATCACTTATCCAAAATAGCCAGTTCGGCCGCGGACTGCAGTATGAGAACAATCATTATGTTGTCGGATAACACTTGCGTTTTGGGACAGGATATTCTGGTCTTGAATGAATGAGCCGATTGGAGAAATGACATACGCAATTATTTGACAAAGGCTATCCTGCCTGAAGAAAAAGGAAAGGCGTCTAGAATCCAAGCAAGAGCGTTGAGATACTGTTTAATAGGAGAAGTGTCATATTAAAGAGCCTTCTCGCAGTCGTACTTGAGATGTTTGAGCAGAGAGAAAGGAGCTTATGACCTCCAAGAGTTGCATGAGGGAGCTTGTGGGTCTCATGGAGGGAGCAGGTTGTTGGCCCAGAAGGCTAGAAGGGCGGGCTATTTCTGGCCGGGATTGAAAGAGGACGCGCAGAAGGTAGTGAAAACTTGTGAAAAATGTCAGAAGCATGGACCCCTTATCCATAAACCTGTTGAGCTCCCCGTGTCCTTTCGCGAAGTGGGGCATTGACATAGTAGGGCTTTTTCCCATGGTCTCAAGACAGAGCAACTTTCTGGTTGTGGCAGTAGACTATTTCAGTAAGTGGGTAGAGGCAGAGTCCTTGGCGAAAATCACGGAGTATAACATAATGGATTTCATATAAAATTTTATAGTAAGTCGGTATGGCTGGCTAAGGGATCTTGTTTCGGACAACGGAACACAATTTTAGGGTAGAAGAATCAGGAGTTGGCTGGCCGGGATGAAGGTTACACATCACTTCACGTCGTAGCCAATGGACATGTAGAAGTTACGACAGAACTTTGGTTAGATGCCTGAAGGCGAGACTAGAATGGGGTGGAGAAGGATGGGTGGACGAGCTACAATCTATACTCTAGTCATATCAGACTTCGCCCAAGGAAGCCATTGGGGAGACACCTTTTAGCCTGGTGTATGGAATATAAGTTGTGATGCCAGTAGAGATAGGAATGAAAAGAGAAAAGTTGTGGTGCAGAATTAGGAGGAAACTTATAACAACAAGCTGATGAGGGAAACTTTAGATGAATTGAAAGAGAAAAGAGAGAAGGCTAATCTGAGAATGGAAGTAAACAGAACATTCATGAAGTCAGCTTATAACAAACAAGTCAGAAAAAAGAATTTTCAAGTAGGGGATCTAGTGCTGCGACAGGAAGATGCATTAAAAAAGAGAGAGAAGCTAGAAAGCAACTGGGAAGGACCTTAAAGGGTGTTGAAGGTCATAAGAGGAGGAGCCTATAAGTTGGAGGATTTAGAGGGGCATAAAGTGCTTAGACCTTGGAATGTGTGTTATCTAAAGAAATTTTATGTCTAAGAATGTATGTACAAATGAAAATGTGAAGGCCCCTGAGCCTGTAGCGTTTCCTTTTTTGTTGTTCGTACCTTGTTGAAATCGAAAGGAAGACGCATCTTTTGTTAATATTGTCCAGTTCGTGCATCAAAATTTCAGTAACCACTAAACCCTGGTCCGGGAGAGCTGAAGCTAGGGATCCCCAGGTCTTAAGTTTTGAGTTGAACGTTCAACTTAAGATTTTCACCATTAAACCCTGGTCTGGGAGAGCTGAAGCTCGGAATCCCACAGGTCTTAAGTTTGAGTTGAACGTTCAACTTAAGTTTACCATGATTAAACCCTGGTTTGGGAGAGCTGAAGCTCGGAATCCCCCAGGTCTTAAGTTTCAAGCTGAACATTCAACTTAAGTTTCCCACCATTAAACCGTGGTCCGGGAGAGCTGAAGCTCGGAATTTCCCAGGTCTTAAGTTTCAAGCTGAACGTTCAACATAAGTTTTTCACCATTAAACCCTGGTACGAGAGACCTGAAGCTCGGAATTCCCCAGGTCTTAAGTTTCGAGCTGAACGTTCAACTTAAGTTTTTCACCATTAAGCCCTGGTCTGGGAGAGTTAAAGCTCTAACAAGCCAGGTCCCAAGTCACGAATAGAATTATTCAACTTGGATATTTTGATGTTTAAAAAATGTTCCTGGTGTGGAGAGCTGAAGCTCTAAACAAGCCAGGTCCCAAGTCGCAAATAGAAGTATTCGACTTGGATTTTTTGATGTTTAAAAAATGTTCCTGGTGTGGAGAGTTGAAGCTTTAAACAAGTCAGGTCCCAAGTCATGAATAGAAGTATTCGACTTGGATTTTTTGATGTTTAAATATTGTTTCTGGTGTGGAGAGTTGAAGCTCTAACAAGCTAGGTCCCAAGTCGCGAATAGAAGTATTCGACTTGGAATTTTTTATGTTTAAAAAATGTTCCTGGTGTGTAGAGCTGAAGCTCTAACAAGCCAAATTCAAACAGATGCATCACATAAAAAATCATGCCAAAATCATCAACAAAGAATAAAGGCAAGGTAGTTGTGGAAAGCGCGAATAAAGGCCATAATATAAAAAAACCCAACAATTCAAAAGGGAGCAAGATAAGGTACAAACCAAATTAAGCAATTGTGCTAGAAATTACTTAATCAGGGGGGAGGGATAACAGCTGAAAAGCAGGAAGATACAAAAATACAAATGGCTGCGAAGAGCCATACAATAGTCCCAGAAAAAAGCAAGAACTTAAACAAAGTTCATAAATACAGGCAAAAGAAACGGGTAGAATTTAATCAGGCAGTGCCCCTGGCCGAAACAGTCGAGCCCCAAGGATTCTTTACCTCCTCACCATCTTGAGCAACGATCTCTGAAGTATCGTTGCTCATCGTTTCGAGCAGAAAGCGAGAAGTATGAGAAGTTGGATCTAAAGGAGGTTGAGGAGCTAGAGCCTAGTTGCGCAGGAGTCGCCTTGGCCCTCAGGGCAAAGATTATGGCATTAAGTTCTAAGAGAACCTCCTCTGTATCGGGAATGGGCAGATCATATCCTTTCCCTCGGGCGATACGGGCCATAACTTGAAGGCCATGCTCCAGATAAGGAAGGGAAGCTTCAGTGATAACCTATTGAACTTCTTCGGAATGAAGGAACTGCTCTTTTGCCTGGGCCCACTCAGCTCTCCCATCAGCCCTCCCCTTAGCCATAGCCTCCCGGACAACCGTATGCTTTTCCTCCTCAAAACTATTGGCTTGAGCACGAGCCTGGTTCAGGGTCGTCTGGAGATCGAATTCTAAAGTGTCTATCCAGTCGTTAAGGGTCATCAAACTCTTCTCTAAAGTAGCATTGTGCGCCCGGAGTTCAAGCTCGGCCCTGGAGATTAGGCCACCTTTGACACTCTTAACAAGAGACCCCATATGAAGAACCATCTAGCAGGGAAAAGGATAAAGTAATAATTAAAAGAGCAACATTAAAATATGAGAAATAAAAGGGGTATTAGTTCCAGGAGAGGAGCATGTACCTTAGAGGCCAAGCCGGCCATACGGATCATCCGGGTCTCAAAGTTAGAAGACTCAAGAAGCTCTGAATCCTGTGGAGTGACCAGGTTTTGAATCAAGAGGGCGCCCCTTTTGGGATCATGCACCTCTAGCAAGGAGGGGGCTCAGGAGAAGCAGCAGTAGAATCCGGATCGGTAACCCGGGTTCGGCGCGTAGGGCGAGAGGCTCCAGCAGCCGAACTGGCTGGCCATTTGCCCTTGTGAATTAGGTCAGCAGGGGGCAAAGAGCTCTGGGAATGATGACTTGGAGGATCGAGACGAGAGGAAGCAGGGAGTTCGACCCGAGGATGTCCTTTCAAAGGAGGGGGACCTTTCCCCTCGGGGTGAATTGACTTGTTGGTAGCTCTTCTAGCACGGACGCGGGCAACAATGCATTCATTCATCATTTGGCCTGCAAAAGGGAACAAAAGCATATTAGAGAAAATCAGGATTACATAAAAAAACGAAGAAGTACTAGTGTGTACCTAAAGAGTTGAAAGTGGTGAAGCAAAGACCAAGTTTCGGTCAACAACTGGGCATGGTAGGGGTCAGAATTTTGGCGCCAAGCTAGAGCCTCCAAAAAGGAGGACAGGTTTGGCGGTCGGCCCTGGTGGGGCATATCCGTGATCCACTTGGTAGGGAAAGACCAAGGGTCTGGAGCAGAAATGAAAAAGAACTTTTTCTTCCAAGCCTTGTTCGAATTAGGGATCCCGTCTATAAACTTGGCAAAGCCACGGGAAGTGAAATAAAAGAAACCAGGGGGATTAGAGGGTTTGGCATGATAAAAATCACGCCAGAGCTGGGTAGTGGGAACCTCCCCCCCATGAGTGAGTATCATGAACAACCTTAGCAGTAAACGAATGGAATTGGGGACGATTTGGGATAAGGGGATACCAAATGATTTACCCCTTTAGTTAAGTCTAGACTTTTCTTTGCAATGGACTTCTTCGGTTTTATCTAAGTCCTTCAGCTGCTTTACCCCTTTAGTTAAGTCTTCTACTTGATTCTTGGATGACTCTGTTGTAAGTCTACTGAAAGACACAACTATTTGACTTGACTCAAGATCTTCTTCTATACTCAGTTGCGACGCAAGTGAATATTCTCTGTACTTCTTCAGTCAGTCTTTTGCATCTGCAACTTAGCTGCTTGATAACTCAGGTACTGTCACGCCCACCCCTATTGCTACTATTAAAAAATAATAAATAGTACAACTCGACCACAAACTCTTTGTAAAACGTGTAATTTGTTTTCCTTTTTCCTTGTGTAAATTTAATAACAGACGATCAACGAAAACTCTCTACACTGCAACAAAGATTTTATCATTTAGAGGCAAAAGGCCAGTCAACCCTGTTTGTACGTAAACACGGAGACTGGATATACAAACCCAAAACTCAAACCAGCACACTATTTACATATTTTTATATTAGAGTTTCAAAAGTCATATATGGTACGAGTTCTTACATATAACATAGCAGAAGCCAAACCAAAATGAACTAAAAAACAAGACCGACAGGTCGTCATCCATATCCATGATCCTCAAAACCTGAAGAAGCTTCAGCACTGCACAGTAAGCCAATGACTCAGGCATTCTCATGCTCACCTGCAATGCATGAACTACATGAGATAAAGCTCAGCAAGTAAAAATCATGCATGTCCAAAGAATAGTGATGTTTTTCCAACATGTAATGCTAACATGTAAAATTCATGAATCAAAATACTTTATTCAAATCATTTTGTTTCATTTGGGCCCCTGACCCAACTACTATGCACCGGAAAAGAGCTCTGCAAACAGCAATAATCAAATGGCCAATAATATCGTTATGATGTTACGTGTGGACCATCCTCCCGCGGCCCAGCCAAGGGTCCCCTACTTGCGTCCCTTGTATCCGCCAAGAAGTATCCCACCTGCGCAGGTCATAACATAGGTACCCACAAATGGTCCATCCTCCTGTGACCCACCGAGAGCCCATCTCCCATCTAGTTCTGTGTTCACCAGGAAGTATCCCACTTGCTATACTTAAATATATATCAAAAGCACGCCCATCGTGCCTCGGTGCACTAGCAGTGGTCAATAAACATTCATTTTTTTTCCAGAAAATATTTGCGTGCATGCAAATATCCTCTTGTAATATGCATGCACATGCAAATGTTGTGAATGACATGTTCAATTGCTCACCAAATATCATATTGCCTCATCATGCATCACATAATATCCACGTATACTCAAGAAGATACCACAATCACATATAATACAATTAATTCAGACAATACTATACACATGCATTACAGTTGCAGATGAATTTTTACTTACCTTGCACCGAGTTTCACCTCACTTACAGGTACACTACAATAACCCTTTGACCTAAGTGTACAACAATCTGTCAAGAACATAGGGTATTAATTTCATTCCTAAATTAGTAAATTTAATATAACGAATCTTATGAAGATCATTAGACCTTAAATAGTTAGTTGACAATAAAACTTTATTATTATAATCAAACCTAATTGAAATTGCTATGTACTTAAATTTCACTTTATATATTTTAATGTCACATAATTGATATATTTTAATCCTTGCATTAAGTACATAGATAGGTAAACACCATTTAAAAACATGCAGTACTTTAATCATAAATATAAGAAATTACCTAAATGAGCCTTATTAATCATTTTTTTTTCTAACGCCTAGAAATTAAACATATGCTATAATTTTAACATTCCTTCACAAATTAAATGTTGTTTCACCTAAAAATACAATTATCCCTAGCATTATTATCCCAAATACTTCACTGAAATATAATTTGCTCATGTTTAGATGTTATTAAGTGAGACAACATTTGTAAGCAATAATTATAGTCATTTCACAATTCCATTTGTAAATTAGAAATTTAAGAGGAAAAATTATAAATACCTATTTTACTTGTAGAATTGAAACAGCATCTGCGAATCCTCTTTCCTCCTCTCTCTTTTTATTTTTCTTTTATTTAATTTTTTTTCTGATTTGTTTTATTTTCTTTTCTTTGGTACCGAATCCACCTTCTCTCTGTATTGTTCCTAATTTGTTTCACATTTGCTTTGAAAACAACACCTCTTTGCTTATCCCATTTGCAGTTAAGGCGGTGCATGTGTGTTGGATTAGATTGTAATTTATTTCATTATACAACATGTGTAAGTTTGTGGATGTGGACATGTGTTTAGCCATTTAGGACCTAATTAATAAAATTCTTCATTTCATATATTTAAGATATGTAAAATAGATTTTGACATGATGTATACATATCTTGAAACATGGTTTATTTACTTATTTATTTATATCCACCTATAAGTTCAACCTTGTTTTCTAATTATGATCTCGATCCCTATTATTATTATTATTATTATTATTATTATTATTATTATTATTAATCTCAAATAATATATCATATTACTATCTCGTTCTCGATTATATATTATATTAATCCGTTCAATCAATTTTTTGTATTTTATGTTTCCCGATACACACCTTGTTACCACTTTTCACCCCTAAAATTACCACGTGTAATCTTGTAATTCTTGCACTTTTAATGTTACCATGTGTAACTCAATAGCTAGCATCTAATAGTCCGACAATTAAATACTTTTTTTTATTTAAATTAATAATCCGACAACTAACACTATAAGTGAGTTCTGAAATTATAGAACTAGCCATATCATATAAAATAATAAGATTATGCAAATAGCATATAACCAACATGTAATGCATGAACTATATTGGCTTAGTGAGTGATGAGAGGCTAGGGTATTACAGATATCTTCCTAACTATTACAAAGTTGACATACATACAGAAAATAGGGTGCCAACTTTCTAATCTAAGTTTTCAACGCATCATCAAAATCTATACAAATAAATTTCCTAACATAGAACATTTGATGCAGTTAACAAGATGTTCTCTGCTTGGGATATAGTGTCCATCGAATTCCAAAATGTTATTAATCTGTTTATAATTAATTACAAGCTTTGGCTTTCCTCTTTTGATTTGTCCATGATTTTTGACAAAGAATCATGGACTGTTGTATGGAGAAACTCCTTGTGATATTAACTTAAGGTCAAGATGCTCCTTAAGTTTCTTTTGCATATCCTCACGATCCTTTTGGTTCAAAAGCATTGGTTTGGATCTCACGAACTCATATTCCTTCCCAATTTTCACTTTTAAGGAAGTTTGAGCTCATTCTTATCCCACCATGCCAAAGGATCTTCCTTGTAATTCCTTTGGATTCTTTTCTTGATGTCCTCGAGTGATATCAGTTCTTTCAAGGTAACATCACTCCATGGATTTCCCATTAGGCTCATCATTAATATCGAATAACCTCTGGAGGTAGTCGTTCTTCCTCTTGTATTCTGAATGAATACAAATTATTATCCCATCTATTTTTATCTTTCTGTTTCAGAACCATATTGTCAAAAGGATAATAATGATTCACCAAATCTTCTTATATCTTTCATCTTTGTATTTCGAAGTTTTACCTCATCATCATACTTGTTACGAAAATTGATTGGCATTTTTTCGTAAAATACTTCTCGCAGTCTTTGGACAATTATCTTATGATCGCATAATATTGTGAAAATAAACTTTCTTGTCTTGTTTTCTTATGTAAAGCGCGTGAACGTCTGTAGGAAATTATTTCCTAACAGAATATCTGCTCATGTATCATGGAAATAGATTGGTGGCGCTTATACTTTGCACCATGGGATACCCCTAGCGCCTCCGATCATAATTTCTACTTGTTTAATTCCTCGATTAAGGATAAGAATCCTTTTAGAGAAATATCTTCCTATAATAGCTGATAAATCCTCTCTAATCTCCTTAGTAAAAACATCCACTTTGTAGTACAAATTCCGACACACTGAATCAATATAGGTGGCGAAATACTCTGCCTTGTATTCAGCATATATCGTTCCGATAGAAATGTATATGGAGATTGGACTAGTGGTCATCTGATCCTATATCTTTTGTCAGCCACTGGAATTCCATTCCGTCTTGTAATCTCTCTTAAAGTTTATGGTCCTCGAGAAATATTATCCCAAGTATTAATTGTTCTGGGATTTTTCCTGTTGTTCCTGTGATAGTCAGATTAATTTCACCCATCTTTAGGCTTCATTGATACCTTCCAACTAAAGGTTGTTGGAGGTAATATAGAACACGACAAGGAAATATATTATACTTTAGAATGATGTCAAATATTACCTCAACTTCTCTCAATCCTTCTGGGCATTTCAGTTTTCCTCATGTTTTGAAGACATCTGAGATTCACTGAAGTGTACTTGGTCTTTTTCTTCCCAACGGCTGTTGTAGGTCCCAAGGGGTGATAGAGTAATGTCTAGAAGGGGAGGTTGAATAGACTTTACCAACTTTTCGATTTAGTGCTTTTAAAGTCAGAGTTTGATCACAAGTCAGCTGGGTCCTTGGTGGACACCTTAGTTTACTTACACAGCAGAGTTAGCCACTCAACAGACTCAACTGAGCTCTTGATAAGATAACTCAGTTGATTCAGTTATCTCTTTATATATTTAGTAGACTTGGTTTTTACAGCGGAAGACTTTAACCCTTGTTTGAAATATATTTTTCAACACTTGTTTTAAGTTTAGTTATTACCAGTTGACTTAGCAAATTTAACAAACAACAAATAAAGATATGCAAGAATTAAAGTGTTGAATGTAAATGGCACAAAGCAATTTTATAGTGGTTCGAGGATGGGGTAATTCTTCTAATCCACTCTTATCCAACCCCTGGAGGAATCCACTAATAAAATTGTGAATTTGTTACAAAATGGTGATAGTCCAAGCTTGGCCTTGATCACACAACTTGTTTTGCTTCTAGGACTCAATGTTTTCACAAAACCATTGTCTTGTTACTTCAGCTCAATCAAACGCATGGATTTGTTCACACAGTCCTCCAACGAGTCTAAAGCTTCTAGTTCAAACTGGAACCTCACTACACCTCCTTCAACCTTGGAGTGTAGACCCCTTGTTCTTTTAAACAAGGTTTCCTCTTCAACAGTTTGAAGTTGACTTTCCTTCAATGAGTGTGTTGGATTGATTTCATTCGAGTTTTAGGCTTGAGGATATTAATAGAATGCTTGAGATATATCATACTTTGATTGATTGAATTCTCTTGTGCGTCTCGGATTGCATAAGTGTCTTATCTCTTGTATTCCTCAGTCTTTTTATAGTGCATATTTGAAAAATATATCCGTTGAAGAGATAGATGTATTTTTCAAATTACACTTTGAGATCGTTGGCTTGTCTTGTCTTGCAGCTTTGATGTAGACTGATCCTTGAATTTAATGCTCTGCAGCCTTTTCTTAAACTCTGCAGGTTTTTAGGGACATCCTATTGGTTCCTTGTTTTTTGCACTCTTTCAGCAAAACAACTTTAAGGAAGGCAGTCTGACACATACCTACTTTCAGCAAACAATTGACTTTATTTTGACAACGGATCTCCCAACTTTCTTTGATCTTTTCTGCTGCATAACACCTTAGTCAGTCAACTCCGCTAATATGGGAGTGACTCAGTTGTCGATCTCGACCGAGACAAAGCTTTTTCCGCCACTTGACCGACACTTCATCGCACTTCACTCATTGCCACTCACCGAGTCTTCTTCGATCTTCAGTCAACTCATTCAATCTTCAACTTGGCTGCTTTAACTCAGCTAATAGAACCCTATCTATTACAAGTTGATTTACAGTAGAATTGGGGTGCCAACTTCATAATCTAAGTTTTACATGGTATCATCAAAATCTATTACATAAATTTCCCAGCAATTCCCCCCTTTTCGATGATGCCAAAACTTAAATGAAAACAACTAAGTAACTAGTGCATAACAAATAATGAATGTATGAATATGTCATTTTATTGAACATATCATTTTGCGCTTTACAAAGCTTTACAAAGTACAATGAAACATACAAGGTACTTACAATATTCTGTGTATTTACAAAAATATAAAGATACAACATGAAGGTGTCTATGGCAGTCTTCATCGCCTCTCCTGCTCCTTTCTTCTCTCAGCTTCATCTTCAACTCTTTTTCTATCTTCATCAGCTCTCCTCCTTTTCTTCTCTTCTTCTTCCCTTTTCTTCTTCTCATATGCTCATTTTGTAGTTGGGTCTTCTCTTCTTTGTCTTTCTTCCCATTCACGATCCAGCCTTTTATTTTCTTCTTATTGCCTCTTGGCCATTTCTTCATTCCTTCTGGTCACTTTTCTATTCTCAAGTTCGTTTAGTCTTGCCCAATACAACAAGTGTTTCTTCTGGGGATTAATATATGTGACATTTTCAGGCCTTGTTGGTGGAGTGCCCCTGCCTCTTCCACCACTTCTTCCCCTTCCTCTTCCAGAGTCAGCTCCTCTGGGAGTGTACTGTACAAAAAGTCTGGTGACTGCTTCCCTGAGTCTGCTTCTTCTCTGCTGATTGACATAATTCCAAACCTTTTTCCCAGTACAAGTCCCTAGCCTGCTTCAAAGTCATTCCTTTGAAAAATTCTTCAAATTTGAGCGCATGGAATTCCTCTAGCGATCTTGGCTTAGATCCTGCATCAGGAGCAGCAGCAAGTTCTTGAGAGAGCTTTACTACTAGGGAGTCTCTAAGTAACCCTGTTGGGGGATCGTAGAACTTGGTTTTCAATCCTTCTATTCGACCATGCTGCATTTCATCAACCTTTGCAAATTTTGCTTCGATGGCTTCTATGGTCTTCTTGAAGGCTAACTCAAATTTTTCTTGAGCTGATAAGCCCTGCGACAGCTAGGAATGGAAAAGGCTGGTGGATAAGCTAAGTTGGGGTTTTTCACGCACGATCTTCAGAAAGGTCTTCTTAAGGAGCCTTCCCCCTTAATTCAACTTCTTTCCCCTTACTATCTTCCCCCTTTTTGGCATTATCACCAATGAGAGATTTCTGAGAAGATGTAGACAAAATAAGATCTAGTTTTTCATGAGTTGCTGAGTGAGCTGCTCTATGTTCTGATCACAGAGCCTTTATTTCTGCACTCATGATCTTCATCTCGGCGTTCATAACCATCATCTCTAAGCGCAAATTAGCTTCAGTCCTTAGAAGGTATGGCTTGTGTTGAGCTTTCAGCAACTCCATATTGGTTTGGTGCGTCTGGTCTATTCTGAAAATGTAATCCCTCTGCCTCTGCTGAAATTTTGCATTTTCAACACTCCAAATCACCAACTTTGCAAATAGGGATTTGAAGTAGCTGACTTGTTCCCTCCTTAGTGCTTTCGTTTGAGTTGTTCATTCTCTTATCCTTAGAACTATTACTCGAATATCTCCAGAGATGGTTGCATCGTGATTGTCCAGCTGATGGTTTAGGGCAGCAAAACATCTTTTCATGTTTTCAATTTCCGAATAGATAGCTTTGAAGGCTTTTCAGAAGTCTGCTGCTTTAGGTGACTGCTCTTCGGGCCACACTGCAACAAAATCAAATCCAAAAGACACTACTCATAAGTCATCTAGAGCTTCAAATTCTTCAGGGTGGATGTCGATGGTGTAAATGGCACTTTCTTTAGCAGATTCAGTTTTAAGGGGTACCTCAATGTAGGTCCCAATGGGTGTGAGTAAGGTTTAGAAGGGGGGTTGAATAAACCTAACCAACTTTTCGATTTTAGTCCTTTTAAAATTATAACAGAGTTAACTCAAATAGTTGTGTTAGTGAGGGATAGCTAAGTTGGTTATTAGTGAGGATGACTCGATAGAATTTGTTGATAGAATAACTCGTTGTTTAACCTTAACTTTAACTTGGATGTATTGGTTTTATCATTGGAAGACTTAACAATTTGTTTTAAGTTTGTTTTTTGATTCCTTAGCACTTGGTTATTAATTAGTTGGATAGCAAATGTGAGTTTTATCAGCAGATATGATGTAAGTATGCATAAATGTAAATGTGCTGAAAAAATAAATGACACAAGTAATTTTTATAGAGGTTCGAAGATGGGGTAATTCTTCTAGTCCTCTGTTCTCCAACTCCTGGAGAAATCCACTATGTAACATATCAGTTTACAATGTGGTGAACAGTCTAGAGACAGCCTTGGTCACACAGTTGGCTTCTCTTCCGACTCAGCTTCTTCACAGGGAAGCTGCCTTGCTACTTCAGCTCACTTCTCAAGCTCTTGGATTTGATCACGAAGCCCTCCAATAACTTGATACTAGTTCGACCTTGAACCTTCCTACAATCCTCCTTGGAAAGTAGACCCCTTTTGATTCTTCAAAAGTTTCCTCTTCAACAGATTTGAAGTTGGCTTTCCTTCACAGCTTTGTGATGGATCGATTTCCTTCGAGTTTCAGGCTTGAGGATTTGCTTGAATATCCTTGAGAATATTTGCAGGTTAATTGCTTGAATATTGCTTGCTTGTTCGTGGTTTGGGTTGTCAAGGTTACCTTTTCTCAATAATTCCTCAGCCTTTTATAGTGCACTTTTGAAATTTTTCCCATTGAAGAGATAGGCTATTTTCAAAAGTCACTTGTGTTCGTTGGCTTGTCTTGTTGCAGTCCTTGATGTTGACATTTCCTCGTATTTAATGTCTTGCAGCATTGCAGCGTATGTGACACTTGGTGCAGTGCTTCCCATTGGTTTGTTCCTTTTGCACACAACTGGAACTAATACTTTATCTCTGACAACTTTAACATGTTACAATTATGAGTAACATTCTTGACTTTCATTAACGGATCTCGTTCAGTTGTCTTGACTTGACTACAGTCTTTTATTCCCCAGGTGACTTGAGTTAGCTTCCAAACTTTGGATGACTCATCTGTCACTTCAACTTGAGACTTGGCTTCTTGAGTTGACTTGACTGACTCTTCACACGGCTGTTTCATAGCTGATACATCTTCAGTCGAGTTCTTGAATTTTCCTCTTTGCCATACTCAGCTGTCTTGCAGCGGAGTCTTCACTTCAGTCTTCAATTGACTTCTTGTATTTCTTGGCGTAGCTGACTTGACTCAGCTTTTCCAGCCTTATCTATTACAATACAAATTACAAGGAAAATGGGGTGCCAACTTTCTAGTTTAAGTTTTACATGGCATCGGTCAAAATCTATCAAATAAAATTCCTAACAATTTTACCATTTTTGATGATGCCAAAACTTAAAAACATTCAACAAAATATAAACAGCAAAGATACATACAGACAATGCAGTAACAAAGAATGTATGCTTGAAATAGATCGTTTTATTGATCATAGCATTCTTGTCCTTTACACAGCTGTTTATATTTGGTATTAGAGCATTCTTTATCAAAGCAAAACATACATCTCTACTAAGATACAAGAACAAATACAAAGTGAAAAATTACAGAAAAAAATTCACTAAGTATTACAGATGACTTACATGAATGTATTTACATAAGTAATATACATGAAGGGGTTTGCAGCAACACTCCAGCGCCTTCGTTGCCTCCTTCTTTCTTCTTCTTCAGCTCTCTTCTTCTTTTAATAGGCTCGTTTAGAAGCATCATCCATTCGCTTCCTCTGGAGCCATTATTGTGTTTGCCTTTCGTTCTCCTCTTTTTTTCTTCTTACTGCCTCTACGTTCCAGATTGGCTAATTTATCATACCCAGTCCAGTAGATCATCCCTTTCTTTTCAGGGTCTACATATTCAATTCTTGGGTTTTGGTCGAGGTCGGGAACCTCTTCCACCACCACTTCTTCCTCTTCCTCTGGGTGTGTCTTGCGCACGGAGTCTTCTCGCTTACTTACGGTGAGTGATCGCTGAAGTCTCGCTTTTCAGCTTCTTCACACAATGCAAGACCTTTCTCCCAGTACAAATCCCATGTTTGGTCTAGTGTCATTCCTTAGAAATAGCCTTCTGATTCGAGCGTTTTGAATTCTTCAACTGATCTAGGCTCAGATCCATTATCAGGTATAGCATCTTTATCCTTCCCTGTTGGAATACCACCATACTGTTCCAGCACTTCCTGAACGCGAGCATCATGCTTTTTAGAGAACTCCTCAAACCTTGCTTCAATGATTTTTATTTTCTCCGTCATTGGCACAACAAAGTGCTCAATTGGTAGGGTTACGGGGATTTTGCTCAGGATGGAGCCAGTAACATGACCCTGGTGGGGGGTTTCAGCTATCATTAAAGTAAGATCTTTCGAACTTTCCCCCTCAGCTGCTTTACCATTTATTGTTTCTTCTTTTAATTTCCTTAGGGACTCCTCTTCCCCCTTTTTGGAATCATAAAAGGAAAGAGGGACCCTAGGGAACATGCCTGCGAGCATGAAGCCGAGTTTGATTAGAGATGAATTTTTTTGGAGTCAGCTGCATCGTATGCGGCCCGAAATTCTGAGCGAGTTACCTTGGACACGGCTGTCACCAACTTCATTTTAGCCATGAGTAGGCTGAATTTTTCATTCATTGTGTTCTCTAGGCGCAGAATTTATTTTCTAGGGAATTCTTGTAGCAGCTCAATTTTAGTCTTATGAGAATCGTGTAGCCTTTCGATGTATGCCTACATTATTTGCTTGATATCAGCGTTGTCAGCACTCTAGACGAGCATTCTGCCATATAATGCTTTGAAATAATGAACTTATTCGAGTCGCATGGTAGTTTACTATTGAGACCATTCCCGGATCCGTACTACTATCCCTCTCAAGTCGGCTGTGAGGGTAGCATCCATGTTGTCCAGTCTTAAGTATAGTGAGGCCTGATGTCTTTCAATCTTCTCAATCTCTTCATAGATTTTCTTGAAGACCTCATGAATCTCAGTTGTCTCACTTGATTCAGCTCTAGGCCACTCTTCATCAAAGTCAAAATCTGTTGGAACAATGGTGTCAGTGGGGATGATTGGATCTTCTCCTACAGTGAATCTTCGTTGTCCAGCAGTGGTCTCTTCTTCTAACTCTTGTAGGATCTTTGTGAAAGGAAACATCACTTGAAAGGCATCATCGCGCACGTATGGGATGGTTTGCGAGGTTTGTGCCTGCGATGACTCAGCTCAATTTGCCTCAATTGTAGTAGCTTCATCGGCATGTGTCGCATCTGTGGGAGCCTGAAACGGAGCTGGTGTAGTCGTTACTGCTGCAGCTGTGGGAGCCTGCACAGTTGACTCGATTTTAGCTGGGGCTTTTGGATTACTTTGCCCACCTGACTGAGCCTCAGCTGTCTTAACAACTTCTTCGGTCTTAGTAGACTTTTCTAAATGAAGAACCTGTTCATCTGCTGCATCATCAGCGTCATCGGATGGTGATGAGACCTGTGGGCTTGGCTCATCATCGAAGTTAAGTTTTGTACGACCCACTTTGTCACTTAGCTGGCAATTAGTTTTGAGAACATCCTCAGCTGGGTCCTTAGGATCTTCAACCGTAGTGGACTCAGCTTCATCTTCTGACCCCAAGAATGATATATCTAAGTTCTCCTGGGAGTCATGATGTGTGCTTATCTCCTTTTCTATTTCAGCGCTTTGAACTGGAGTATTGTTCTGTGTCTCTTGACCCTTACCAATGGAAGTCTCAACCTCCCTTAGGCCTTCAATACCTCCAGCAGACTCAATTGTTGCGAGGCCTTCACCGTTCCCTTCGACAGTCGCAACTGTCATATGGTCTTCTACATTCCCTTCGATAGTCATAGTTGTCTTAGGGTCTTCGACCATAGCATCCATAAGAGTCTCAACTCCTTGGATTGCACTTTCACTGCCCAGAGTGTTAACTCCCAGGGCATCACCATCTTGTGCCTCGACTGTAAGAACAGTGTCATTGGCCTTCAAAGCAGCTGACATTTCAGCTTGGACAGACTCAACTATCCGAGCTTCGTTAATGTCACTCTGCTGCGGTTCTTTTTCTGTTTCCACTTCACCTTCTTTCTGCAGGTTTGAGTCTTCCACATCATCCTCCAACACTACTATGGTGGAGAGCTTCCCCCTCAGCTGGCGCACCAGGTGAGTGACTAACAGTAGGGTCACTCTGCTCCTGACTCGTGGCCTTTCCCTTTCAGTGCTCAGCCACAGGGCAGGTGGTAAAACACCTTCTTCAGGGGTTGGCTCAACTTGGGTGCCCAAAATCCCAATGTCATCGCCAGTGCCCTTGGATCCATTCTCCGATTGTACAGGGGACGTGGCTGCATCAGTACCTGTAGCAATCTGTTGTACCACTCCCAGAGGATCAATTTGCAGGAGAGATTGTGAGGACTCTCCTAGGCCTTCAAACAAACTCTGCTCATGCATGGTTCTGGATTCTCTCAAGGCCTGTTGCATATCTGACTTCTCTTCTGCAGCAGCGGGATCCATATCGTCATTGCTTTCGGAGAGCACATCAAGATGTGTGTGAGTGTGATCTAGAGATCCAGTGAATTTGCACATCTTGGCCTTTTCCAATGCTCGGGCCTGCTCCTCAGCTTTGTCCTTTTCATCTTCTTTCATGATGCAGTTATCTTTGTCGAGGGCCTATTGAACAGTGTTAACGCCATGGAAACGGAGCAATTCTTCCTCTTCTTCAATATACTCAGGGTGAGTGAACTGCACCCTTGAGTGATCCAGCTTCCATGCTCTCCATTCTCATGGACATCGTTCAATATCTGGGTACAGTGGAGAGTACATAATAACATCGTCATCATCATCTTCACCCTCTCCTCCTGTTTTTGGAATAGGAGGTAGAAGGCCTTGATCTTTCTCAGAAGCAGCAGCATCAGATGTGGGCGGGGAGACAATTTTTTTAATGACCAGCTCAGTTGTCTCAGCTGCTTTACCTTCCTCAGCTATCTTTCGCACAGCTGGGTCTTCATTTTTTATCTGCTGATCACCATCAGCAGACTTCGCAGATTCATCAATGACTTCAGGAGACTGCTCTTCCTAATTTCCAGCAGTCTCGATCTCTTCCTTCTCCAGCTGAGTTGCAGACTCAACCATTTTCTCAAGGTCAGAACGCCTGACCAGCCTTCTCTTTCTTGGATGAACCAGATGGACTTCTGGTTCTCATTCAGTAGATTCAGCATCGGCGGGGACTTGGGTATTCTTCTTAGAGGGAGCTGCCTTCCTCGACTTGGTAGTCCTCTTCTTTTTTGCGACTTGAGAAGGGATTGAGGGTTCCTTCTCAGTCTCTGTTGTAGGGGCAGGAGTCTTGGCTACAGGGGCAGGTGACTCGTCTGCACGGGCAGGGGACTCTACTGCAGGGGCAGGTGCATCCTTTTTCTTAGCTGTTGGGGCAGCTTTCTTCTTTGGATGAGGGGTAGCAGCTGTGTCTTCGGGGTCAGCTGATTCCCCCTCACTTGTGTCTATCCTCTTGGCATGGGCTCTCTTCTGGGCACCTGAGAGGTTTGCCCTAAACATCTTTTTGTTGACATGGAAGGGTTTTCCATGTCGAAGGGTAATACCCTTCACTTCCAGCAGATGGCCAATCACAAGACTATATCCGAGAGAACATCCAAAGGAACCATCTTCCTTGAAGGTTTTGTTCAAAACATTCTCGCGTAGTCTTTGAGATGAACTCATTGATTAACATTCTTTACCCCGCATGATCGCAGCCATGACGATCAGCTTAGTCTTTGACAGCTGGTTGAAGCTGCCAAACTTCATATCTACACATTTAGAGAAAACATCAATCAGCTTATGGTAGTCGTCCTTCAGCAGTTTCTTGTCAGCTGTGTAGACTACCTTAGCAGCACACTCAGGTTTGGCTACTTCTTTCCATGCAACAGCCAAGTCTACATCAGCTTCATGCATCTCATTTAGCCCTTCAGAAGGCAATAAGCAGTGCTTAGCAAGGTCCTTAACACTTATTTTGATGTCTTTGATGTGGACAGAAGACTTGATTTCTTCGTCCTGCAGCTCCGCATTGACATAGAACATTGTGACCTCTTATAGGTAAGTGTGAGAGTATTCCATGGTTAGAAAAGCCTTGAGACCTGACTTTTCTATCATTTTAGCGATCTTCTTAACAAGGGTTTCATCAGAACCCTGCTTCACCATTCCTTCGAAGTCTACGTACGATCCTGATTGGATTTGCTTTGAAAGCTTAATGTAGTCGATCTTTGGTGCCACTTTCATAAAGTTTTACCGATTAAAAACTAAAGAACTTGCTTTAGTATACTTAGGGTTTTCGAGAGAATAGAACTTGCTTTGCCTTTGCTTTGAAGATGAATAGTTTTAGTAAGGGAGAGAGAAGGCTGAAAACCGTATATAAGGGTTATGAAAGGACAGTTCTATGGATTTTGAATTTTTGATCGAGATCAATGTCAGATTAAGACGTCGAATCGCATTTAATTCTCCGCATTAAATGCAGCAGCATTTATATCCAATCATATGCTTACTGTGCAGCTTTTTACTGTACCCATCATTATTACGCTGACGTCATCCTTAAAAACGTTCCCGCTCATTTAAAAACGACAGTGTTTTTGTCCCTTAGTTCATAAATGACTCAGCTTATATCAATTATGAGTTAACTCTGCTTCTCTCTTTTCATTAATTGACTCAGCTGTCAGCTAACTCGATACAGCTGACTTCCCGATGTGGTTGTTTCACTTGGCTGATGTGTGAAACTTGCGCTTTTCTCATTTTCTCATCTTCTATCTCTGCTGATTGAGTCTTCTAAGTGTCAACTCAGCTCAATTAACCCTAGCTCATTCTTAAGCTCTTCAAATCTTGATTCACATAGAGGCTTAGTAAATATGTTAGCTAACTGCTTATCAGTTGAGATATATTCCAAAGTGATGTCTTTCTTTTCAACATGATCTCTTATAAAATGATATCTGACATCAATGTGCTTTGTTCCTGAATGCAAAACAGGATTTTGTGTGATTGCAATAGCACTACTGTTATCACACATAATTGGAATCTCTTTTTCTTCAATCTCATAGTCTCTCAGTTGTTGTCTCATCCATAAGACTTGGGCACAACAACTGCCCACAGCTATGTACTCTGCTTCAGCTGTGGATGTGGCTATTGAATTTTGCTTCTTGCTAAACCCGGAAACCAATCTATTTCCAAGCATTCGACATGTACCTAAAGTACTCTTCCTATCAACTGTACATCCAGCATAGTCTGAGTTTGAGTAACCATTAAGCTTGAATCCACCTTCCTTTGGATACCATAAGCCAACTTCCTGACATCCCTTCAAATACCTTAGGATTCTCTTAGTTGCAGTCATGTCGCTCTCCTTTGGTGCAGATTTAATTCTTGCACATACACCTGCAGCAAAGGTGATGTCTGGCCTGCTGGCTGTTAAGTAGAGCAATGATCCAATAAGTGCTCTATATCTGGTTTGATCTGACAACTTTTGTAAATGCGCATCCATGTCCATCTTGACTGATGTGTTCATTGGAATTTTCATAGAAGACTTCTCTTCCATACCAAATTTCTTCATTAAATCTCTGGTGTATTTTGTTTGGCTTATGAAGGTTCCATCCTTCAATTGCTTGACTTGAAGTCCTAGGAAGAAAGTCAGTTCTCCCATCATTCTCATCTCAAATTTACCTTGCATGAGGTTTGAGAACTTATCACACAGCTCTTTGTTTGTGGATCCAAAGATGATATCATCCACATATATTTGAACAAGCAGTATACTCTCTCCATCTTGAATTTTAAAGAGTGTTCTATCCACTTTGCCCTTGGTGAATGCATTGTCAGCTAGAAATTGGGACAATGTATCATACCAAGCTCTTGGTGCTTGTTTCAGTCCATATAATGCTTTCTTGAGCTTGTATACCTTATCTCCAATAGTTTTCTGCTCAAAACCTGGATGTTGTTCAATATAGACTTCTTCTTCTAATAATCCATTTAGAAATGCACTTTTCACATCCATCTGATATACAGTGAAATTCTTGTGTGCAGCATAGGCAAGAAACATTCTTATTGCTTCCAATCTTGCAACAGGAGCAAAAGTTTCATCAAAATCTATACCCTCTTCTTGGCAATATCCTTTTGCTACCAGTCTTGCTCTGTTTCTCACCACAGATCCTTCCTCATTCATCTTTTTCCTAAAAACCCATTTTGTGCCAATAACATTTTGATGGGTTGGCCTCTGCACCAATTCCCATACTTCGTTTCTTTCAAATTGATTCAGCTCTTCTTACATGGCTTGAATCCAATGTGTGTCATCCAATGCTCGAGACACATTTTTAGGCTCTATTGGGGAAATAAAACAAGTGAACATTGCTTCATGTTGTGCTCTGGATCTGGTTCTTATGCCATCTCTAACATCTCCAGTAACTGACTCTGGTGGATGGTCTCTCAGCCATCTCACATCAGGTTGGAGCAAGTCAGCTGGATTCAGCCATCTCGCAGCTAAGTTGTCTTGAATAGCTCTTTCATCTTCATTCGGCTGTAGACTTTCCAGCTGTCTTTGAGATTCAGCTATCTCATCTTCATCTGGGTTGATTGTTCTTACTTTAGCTTCAACATAAGGACAAATCGCATAGTTGGTCGATTCAAATTTTATCGCCTAACTCTTCAAAATATTCTCCATTCACATTAGGTTCATCAAAAACCACATGTATAGACTCTTCTGTGACCATAGTCCTCTTGTTCAACACTCTATAGGCTTTGCTCTCAGCTGAGTATCCCAAAAAGATACCTTCATCAGCTTTAGCATCAAAAAGCCTTCAAATTATCTATGGCATTGTTATGGATGAAACATTTGCATCCAAATATCCTGAATACCCAACATTTGGCTTTCTCCCTGTCCAAATCTCATAGGGACTCTTGGTTAATTGCCTGTTGATCATGCATCTATTTTGAGTATATCATGCAGTGTTAATGGCTTCATCCCAAAATCTCTTAGGCAATCCAGCTTCAGCTAACATGGTCCTCACAGCTTCCTTGAGAGTTCTGTTCCTTCTTTCAGCTATTCCATTCTGTTGTGGAGTTCTTGCTGCAGATAACTCATTAGCAATACCATTTTCAACACAATACTGAGTATTATCCCATTGACAAACTCTGTTCCTCTATCAGACCTTATCTTTAAAATGGTTTGGCTCTTTTCATCAGCTGAGGTAACTTCTGCAAAGTTTCCCTCTTTTTGCACATGAAGATTGTCCATGTATATCTTGAATAATCATCTACCACCACTAAGGTGTATTTCTTTCCATTTATGTTGGCTGGTTCAACTGGACCAAATAGATCCATATGCAAGAGATGTAATATCCTTGTTGAAGAAGGACTTGGCTTGTCCTTAAATGAAGATTTTATTTGTTTTCCCATCTGGCATGCATCACATAAACTTTCCTGCTTGTACACTGAGTCTGGCAATCCTTCCACAAGATGACTCCTTGCAAACTTGTTGATTGTCTTGAAGTTCAGATTACTCAGCTTCTTTTGCCACAGCCAACTTGATTCGGTTGTGCTCTTTGCTAATAGACAAGTGCTTGGTGTAGCCGTAGACCAATCTACCACATACATATTCTTCTGTCTTGATCCTTGCAGCACTATTTCATTTGATTTAGCACCTTTGATCTGCCACACTCCCATATTGAATCCAACATTGTAGCCCTTGTCACAGAGTTGGTTGATGCTTAATAGGTTGAAGTTGAGGCCTTCAATATAAGCAACATTTGTGATTTCCAATCCATTCTTCTTGATAGATCATGTGCCTTTGATTTTCCCTAGAGCTTCATTTCCTCCAAATATGACTTTTGCACCTCTTATCTCCTTGAATCTTGACAGATTTTTCTTGTTTCCTGTCATATGTCTGGAACAGCCACTATCCATGTACCAGGTTCCTTGGCACTCAGCTGTTCCTTGAACCTGCAATCAAGGAAATTAGTTTTTAGGTACCCATTTTTCCCTAGGTCCTGAGGGGTTAGTGCTATAAGATGATCCAACCAAACTATAGCCAAAGGACTTGACTCTAAGAGGTTGCCATCTATCAGTGACATAATCATAGTGCACATTAGCAAATTGCTTGGGGGTTTTAGGTTCATATGTTTTTGTCTTTTTTGTATGTATGCCTGTGTGTGTGTTTTAGCAATTGTTTTCTTGGGATAGTTGTGATGTTTCTGAGTGTAGTGGTTGGGTGCATATGTGTGCTGATAATAGCTATTTTCCCTTTGGAATGACCTTTGCTGAGGTTTAGGTCTTTGCCATTTAGGCTTGTATTGCATTGGTCTTTGATGATATTTCACATTTTACCAATCAGCTTGGTTTGGATAGTTTCTACCATTCCCATCATATGTATTTCTCTGATGAAATTTATGGGGTTTCTGGTAGCTCTGTTTGCTTTTCACAGAGTATTTTCGAATTTGGAATTTCTTTGAGGAACTCGGCTGGATTTCTTCTCAGCTGTCCTCTCAGCATACTCAACTGGTTGTTTTCCTTTCCCTTTATATCCAAGGTCAGTTTGTTTGTGATTATGCTTAGGAGTGAATGTGGGTGCAATATTTGGTGTTTTAGATTTTTGAGATGCTTCATTGCTTGAAGATCCTTTTTCCAAAATCACTCTTGGAGTTTGACTGTGCACAAAGGAATTGAATCCTATGCCTGTTTTATTTCCACATTCTTTTGACTCATGATAAGATCATCTAATGATTTGGATGCCTTTGTAAATGAGGCAATCACATTTTTGAGGTCTTTTTCCCTCTTTTCTATAGCAGCTATCACTGCTATCATTTTGGCATTCTCAGCCTTCAGCTTTGTGTTCTCATCAGCAATGTGACTTAGAGTACATAGCTCCTTAGTCAGCTGTGAGTTTTGGCTTTTGAGTTGGCTGTTTTCCTCATTTAGAAGTTTGTGTGAGGATTTTATGTGCTCAAAATCTTTCATCATTTTGCCTAATGAATCATAATGATCAGTGGGTGATGAAGTGTGTGTATCACAATCACTATCAATTGAATCTGAATGAGATGAGTTAGAGTGTACCTCATCTTCTTGGTCTGGTTGATCCTGTTCTTTAGCCATAAGGCAGATCATGGCCTCTTCTTCAGAGTCACTTGAGTAGTCAGCTTCACTACTCTCTGAGTCTGCTGCTTCTTTAGACTTGGTTGTCTCAGAAGTCTCAGCAGCCAACATGGCTTTCTTCTTTTCCTGTCTTCTTTCTCTGAAGACTTTTCTTTCTTCTTCATTCATATATTTGTTGACTGGTGGATAGGAACAATCAACTGCAAAATGTCCTAGTTGTCTGCAGTTCCAACACAGGTTCTCAGCTCTTTGATCATCTCTTTCTGTTCTTGGGTTATCAGCTCTCTGATATTTAACCCTTTGATGCTCAACTCTCTTGGGTGGCCTATCTTCCCTTGACTTAGAGGGAGCTGAATGTCTCCTGGAGGTTTCACCCTTATTTCGTTTATAGTTCTTATTGAAAAACTTGTTGAATCTTTTAACCATCAGGGCAATTTCCTCCTGGTCTATGGCTTCCTTAGATTCCGCTCTCTTTCCATCCTTGGCTATCAGTGCAGCTGTCTTGGGTACAACTGTCTCCTCTTGTTCTTTTCTTCTCAGCTCAAACTCATAAGCATTGAGGTCTGAGAATAACTCGTGGTTAGATGTTTTTGAGAGGTCCATTGAATGTCTCAGGGCCATAGTCTTCATTTCCCATTCAGCTGGGAGGCTCCTTAAGATCTTCATACACATTTCCTTTTGTGTATATTCTTTCCCAAGAGCTGAAAGCTCATTTGTGATTTCAGTGAATCTGGCATCCAGTTGATCCATGTTTTCACCTGCAAGCATTTTGAAATTTTTTTTGAACAGCAATAGACAATTTATTTTCTTTAATTTGTTCTGATCCTTCACAAATCAAAGTCAGTTTATTCAAGATTTCTTTTACAGATTTGCAAGATTTAACTTTGTTGACCATTGCTTTGTCCAAAGTCTTGTAGAGTATGTCATTGGCCACATTGTCCAAGTTGTATCTTTTCCTGTCTTCATTTGTCCACTCAGTCCTTGGTTTTTCAACCATGGTTGGTCTTGCTTCAGCAGCAGCTTCTTCTCTTTCAGTTGCAGCTGCTCTTATTGCAGTCGTGTTCACTTTCAATATTTGCAGTGGCCCATCCTCTATCACAAGCCACATTTCATCGAGTAGAGCAGATAGATGAGCCTGCATACGAATTTTCCAATCATCAAATTCTTCAACAGTGAACATAGGAATGCATGTCAAATTTGCTTCCATGATAATAACATTGCTAAAAATGAAAGATTTTGAAAATGCAAGTGTTTAAAACCTTTTTGAAAAGATAACGATCTAGTTCAGTAACCAGTGCGGAAGGCTCAATGGACAAACCGCTATGAAGTGGTGCCAAGGGGTGTGAGTAAGGTTTAGAAGGGGGGTTGAATAAATCTTACCAACTTTTCGATTTAGTCCTTTTAAAATTATAAAAGAGTTAACTCAAACAATTGTGTCCTTGAGGGACAGCTAAGTTGGTTATTCAGCTGAGTTAGCCACTCAACAGACTCGATAGAGCTGTTGATAGAATAACTCTGTTGTTTAACCTTAACTTTAACTCGGTTGTATTGGTTTTATCAGCGGAAGACTTAACACCTTGATTTGTTTTAAGTTTGTTTTAACACTTGATTCTTTAGCACTTGGTTATTAATCAGTTGGATAGCAAATGTGAGTTTTATCAGCAGATGTGATGTAAGTATGCAGAAATATAAATGTGCTGAAAAATAAATGACACAAGTAATTTTTATAGAGGTTCGAAGATGGGGTAATTCTTCTAGTCCTCTCTTCTCCAACTCCTGGAGGAATCCACTATGTAACAGATCAGTTTACAACGTGGTGAACAGTCTAGAGACGGCCTTGGTCACACAGTTGGCTTCTCTTCCGACTCAGTTTCTTCACAGGGCAGCTGCCTTGCTACTTCAGCTCACTTCTCAAGCTCTTAGATTTGATCACGAAGCCCTCCAATAACTTGATTTTGGTTCGACCTTGAACCTTCCTACAATCCTCCTTGGAAAGTAGACCCCTTTTGATTCTTCAAAAGTTTCCTCTTCAATAGATTTGAAGTTGTCTTTCCTTCACAGTTTTGTGTTGGATCGATTTCCTTTGAGTTTCAGGCTAGAGGATTTGCTTGAATATCCTTGAGAATATTTGCAGGTTAATTGCTTGAATATTGATTGCTTGTTTGTGGTTCAGGTTGTCAAGGTTACCTTTTCTCAATAAATTCCTCAGCCTTTTATAGTGCACTTTTGAAACTTTGCCCATTGAAGAGATAGGCTATTTTCAAAAGTCACTTGTGTTCGTTGTCTTGTCTTGTTGTAGTCCTTGATGTTTACATTTTCTCGTATTTAATGTCTTGCAAAGATTGCAAACAGATTCGACATTTGGTGCGAGTCTTCCAATTGGTTTGTTCCTTTTGCACACAATCGAACTAACACTTTATCTCTGACAACTTTAACATATTACCATTCTGAGTAACATTCTTAACTTTCATCAACGGATCTCGTTCAGTTGTCTTGACTTGACTGCAGTCTTTTATTCCCCAGGTGACTTGAGTTAGCTTCCAATCTTTGGATGACTCATCTGTCACTTCAACTTGAGACTTGGCTTCTTGAGTTGACTTGACTGACTCTTCACACGGCTGTTTCATAGTTGATACATCTTCAGTCGAGTTCTTGACTTTTCTTCTTTGTCGTACTCAGCTGTCTTGCAGCGGAGTCTTCACTTCAGTCTTCAGTTGACTTCTTGTATTTCTTGGCGTAGCTGACTTGACTCAGCTTTTCCAGCCTTATCTATTATAATACAAATTACAAGGAAAATGGGGTGCCAACTATCTAGTTTAAGTTTTACATGGCATCAGTAGTCTGAGAATAAGTCATCTAAAACAGGAGGAATTTCACCCACTGGTCCTTCAGGAGCCTTTCCATTATTCTGCAGACTGGCTTCAGCTCTCTATGTGCCTCAGTTGTTTCAGCATCATCGGCAGTCGCAAATGTGTTAGCCTTCGGAGCTGACTGATCCTCAGCTATCTTAACAGCTTCATTGGTCTCAGTGGGTGCTTCCTTTTGAGTTTTCGTTGCCTCAGCAGCATCACGGGCTGATGATCACCCCATTGGGAGTGGATCATCCACCAAAATGAATTTCGATAAGGCATGTTCCTCACTTGCCTTCGTTCTTTTTGCCAAAGTTTCCTCGATTTCTAGGTCCTCGACTAATTTCTCTTTAGGGGCAGACATAGCTTCGTCATCTGTGTCAAGAAATCCCACAGACACGTTTTCTGCTTAGTCATGAACAGCATTGATCTTTTCCATCTCATGTGACTATGGTTGAGGAACTAGTATTTTTCCTTTCTCTTTAGCAGCTTTACCCAAGGAAGTCTCAACCTCCTTTGGACCTTTAGTACCCTTTACACCAGTCTCAATCACTGTAGGGCCTTCTACATTCCCTTCTGCAGACAGAGCTGCATTGGGGTCTTGGACAATGGCATCCTTCGAGGTCTTAACCTCTTGGATTTCACTTTCAGTACCAGCAGTCTTAACTTCCATGGTCTCTTGTATATCCTTTGCCTCAGCTGCATCAGTAGCTTCGTTGGTCTGCAACGCAGTTGGAATTTTAGTTGAGACAGTCTTAACCGTCTAAGCCTCATCAATACCACACTATTGTTCTTTTTTAGTCTTCCCATCGCCTCCTAACTTCAAATTTTTTAGGTCTCCCATAGCCTCCTCCAACCCAGCTATGGTGTGTGCAGTTTTCCCCTCAATTGGCGTACCAGCTGATTCACGATCAATGTGGTCACTAGACACGAGAGACTCGTTTGTTATTCCCTTTGAGTGATCATCCGAATGGGCAGGTGTCTCAACATCTTTCGCATGGGTTGGCTCAGCTAAGTTGCCCTCAACTTTTTCTTTCTTAGCTTCATCGCCAGAGTCGTTGGTGGGTCCTTTGGAGTGCACAGGTGAGGTTGAGGCATCAATGGTCCTCACCATTTCCAAGATATCAGGGGTAGGAGAGATTTGCATGGATGATAACTCTCTAGGGCCCCTTTCCAATGTTTGATCATGTAGATCATTGGACTCTCTTAAAGATTGCTTCAGCTAAGCCTTTTAAACTTATTCAGTAGCGTCTAATTCTTCAACATCACTGTCACTACTACTGCTCGAACTTTGCAATGCACTTTCAGGAATGTAAGTGAAGGGACAAGAGTGAGGTTTCTTGGACTCCTCAATCGCCTTGGCCTTTTCGATCACCTTCATCCTTTCCTCATCCTTATTCTGATAAAGGATGGTAGTGCAGGAATCCGGATCCCAAACTGATCGGATAGCAATATTTTTCAAAAAGCTTAGGAGTTCTTCCTCCTCCTCAGCGAACTCCGAACTTTGGAATTGAGACCTGGCTATACTCAGCTTCCAGGCTCTCTAAATATGTAGCCTCTCCTGAACATCGGGGTAAGCAGGAGATAGTACTTGGAGATCATGCATCTTGTTGCATTGGCTCTTTAGCAGCCCCGTCTTCCTCAGCTAGTATAGCATCCTCTGAGGGGATTTGACAGCTAACTCTCTGTGCCTGTCGTCAGCTATGTTTGGTTCAGATTTCTCAGTTGTTTCCCTAAAAGCTATATCTTGTGGCTGAGAAGTGGCAGTTGATTCCTGCTCAGTGACCATCATATCATCTCTTTCCTTCGGACTCTACTGTTCACCAACAGTAGCTTCTTCTTTCTCAGCTTTAGCAGCTATTCCAGACTCAGCTGGCTCAGCAGCTAAGTCAGACTGTTTCACCAGTCTTCTCCAGATCTTTCTTTTAAGAGGAATTTCAACTTCTTGTTCTTGTTCTTATTCAGCAACGGCAGCAGATCTGCCATTTTCAGCTTCTTCGCTGCAGTTGGCTTCCAGGGCACAACAAAGCTTTTCTTCCTCATAACTTGTAAGGGAGCTGGGGCAGAGGATTTCTTGGCTACAGGGACAGGGGCTTTCTTGGGTGAGGGGACCTTGGCTGAAGCAGTTGTGCCACGTGGACATTCTCAGTTGATTCCCATTTGCTGGTTGCAGATCTCTTCGTGTGTGCCTATCTCTAGGCACCAGACAAATTTGCCTTAGACATCTATTTGTTAGCATGAAAGGGTTTCCCACTTCGGAGAGATACATCTTTATTTTCCATCAAATGGCCTAGAATCAGGCCATATCCCAATGAGCTTGAAAACTGCCCATTGTCACCAACCTTCATGTTTAGAACATTTTGGCATAGCTTGCCAAAAACAAATTCTACCCAGTTTACTTCTTTCTCTTCCAGAATG
This sequence comes from Rehmannia glutinosa, assembly GCA_016081115.2. Taxonomy (NCBI): domain Eukaryota; kingdom Viridiplantae; phylum Streptophyta; class Magnoliopsida; order Lamiales; family Orobanchaceae; genus Rehmannia; species Rehmannia glutinosa. The sequence goes on from CM071930.1 coordinate 28,500,343, forward strand.
GCCGCCATGACAATCAGCTTAGTTCGAGAGAGCTGATTGAATGACCCAAACTTCATATCCACGCATTTAGCTACCACATCCATCAGCTTGTGGTAGTCTTCTTTGATCATCTTCTTCAGGGCAGTGTAGTTAGGTTTTGCAGCAGCCTCGGGTTTGGTTATCTCCTTACAGGCAGCAGCCAAAACTACGTCCTTCTTAGTTATCTCTTCAGCCCACTGGTTGGGAGATAACAATGTTCAGCAAGATCAGTAGCCTTCAACTTGAACAACCTGTGGTTGACTGATGACCGAATCTCACCATCGTGAACTTTAGCATTCATGTAGTATAGCGCAACCTCTTCGAGGTAGGTGTACGAAAACTCCATAGTCAAAAATTTCTTCAGACCAGTTTTCTCAAGCTTTGTCGCAATCTTCTTGGCTAACTCCTTGCCAACGCCCTACTTGACAAGGCCTTCGAAGTCCACAGTAGCCTGGTGTGGATCTTCTCAACGAGCTTTGCATAATCATACGTAGGTGCCATTTCAGGCTTGATCTTGAGATTCAAAGGGAGAGTAAAACTAGGGTTTGAACGTTGTTTTGCAGAGAGAAGAGTGAGTATCCTTCGAGAGCAAGAGTGTATGAGAGAAAAATGAATTTCTCTATGTATGGGACATGAAAGGACGGTTTTTAGAATTCAAAAAGGTAAAAACTGATCAACAATTGAGATAACATTTTGAAAACCACATTAATTTTCCCGCATTATATGCAGCATCATTTATATCCAATCATGGGTAAACTAGCGCAGGCTTTTACTGACATTATTAATTATTATTGACACCAGGCCTAAAAACATTCTCGCTCACAGAAAACGACTGTGTTCTATTACTTAGCTCATAAATGACTCAGTTATCTTCATTTATGACTTAACTCTGCTTCTATCTTGACTAAATGACCACTTGTTTGTGCAGCTAACTCAATACAGCTAACTAGCCATATAAGTTGTTTCACTTGGCTGAAAAGTGAAATTCTTCTGAAATGCAGTTCTCTCTTCCGCAACCCTGCTGAATGAGTCTTCTGAGCTTCCTAACACATCTCAATCATTCCAAGCTTATTCTTAAGCTCTTCAAATCTTGATTCACATAATGGCTTTGTGAATATATCAGCTAACTGCTTATCAGTTGTTATGCATTCCAATATGATGTCTTTCTTTTCAACATGATCTCTTATAAAATGATATCTGACATCAATATTCTTGGTTCTTGAGTGCAATACTGGATTCTGAGTAATTGCAATGGCAAATGTGTTATCACACATTATTGGAATCTTTATTTCTTCTGTATATAATCTCTCAATTTTTGCCTCATCCATAAGACTTGGGCACAACAGCTGCCTGCAGCAATGTACTATGCTTCAGTTGTGGATGTAGCTATTGAATTATGTTTCTTGCTGAACCAAGAAACCAACCTATTTCCAAGAATTTGATAGGTACCTGATGTACTTTCATGTCAACTCTACATCCAGTATAGTCAGAATCTGAATATCCAACTACCTTGAATCCTCCTTCTTTTGGATACCATAAGCCAACTTCTTGGCATCCCTTCAAATACCTTAAAATTCTCTTGGCTGCAGTCATATGACTTTCTTTTGGAGCAAATTAAAATCTGGCACATACACCTACAATGAAGGTGATGTGTGGCCTAGTTGTTGTCAAATAGGGCAATAATCCAATGAGAGCTCTATATCTTGTTTGATCAACAACTTTGCCTTTTGCATCCATATTCATCTTAATTGATGTATTCATGGGAATCTTCACTGATGACTTCTCTTCCATACCAAATTTCTTCATTAAATCTCTGGCATATTTGGCTTGACTTGTGAAGGTTCCATCCCTCATTTTCTTGACTTGAAGACCTAGGAAGAAAGTCAGCTCTCCTATCATGCTCATCTCAAATTTTCCTTTCATAAGGTTTGAGAATTTCTCACACAGCTCTTTGTTTGTGGATCCAAAGATGATGTGATCCACATATATTTGAACAAGCAGTATACTCCCCCCATCTTGAATTCTGAAGAGTCTTTTATCAACCTTGCTTTTGGTGAATCCATTGTTATAAAAAACTGAGACAATGTGTCATACCAGGCTCTTGGTGCTTGTTTCAAACCATACATAGCCTTCTTGAGCTTGTAGACTTTATCTCAAATAGTTTTCTGCTCAAAACCTGGAGGTTGTTCCACATAGACTTCTTCTTCTAAAAGTCCATTCAAAAATGCACTCTTCACATCCATTTGATAAACTGTGAAGTTCTTGTGTGCAACATAAGCAAGAAACATACTAATTGCTTCCAATCTAGCAACAGGTGCAAAGGTTTCATCAAAATCTATACCCTCTTCTTGGAAATACCCTTTGGCTACCAATCTTACTTTGTTTCTCACTACAGATCCTTCTTCATTCATCTTGTTTCTGAATACCCACTTAGTACCAATAACATTTTGGTGGGTAGGCCTTTGAACCAATTCCCATACTTTATTTCTCTCAAATGGATTCAGCTCTTCCTGCATAACTAGAATCTAATGTGTGTCATCTAATGCTTGTGACACATCTTTAGGCTCAATCTGGGAAATGAGACAAGTGAACATAGATGCATGTTGAGTTATGGATCTGGTTCTTACTCCATCTCTAACATCTCCAATAACAAGCTCTGGAGGATGGTCTCTCAGCCATCTCATATCTGGTTAGAGTAAATCTGTTGGATTCAGTCTTCTTACCACTAAGTTGTCTTGAACAGCTTCCTCGTCAATTATCTGCAAGCCTTCCAGCTGTCTTTGAGATTCAGCTATCTCATCTTCATCTGGGTTGAGCCTTCTGATATCTGCCTCAACATAGGGATTCTTCTGAACAGTTGGATGATTCATCTTATCAGCTAACTCATCAATGTCTTCTCCATTAACATTAGGTTCATCAAAAACCACATGGATAGACTCTTCTGTGACCATAGTCCTCTTGTTCAGCACTCTGAAAGCTTTACTCTCAGCTAAGTATCCCAAAAAGATACCTTCATCAGCTTTAGCATCAAAAGCTTTCAAGTTGTCCTAGCCATTATTGTGAATGAAGCACTTACATCCAAAGATATGAAAATATCCAACATTAGGCTTCCTCCCTGTCCAAATTTCATAGGGAATTTTGAACAGCTGCCTATTGATCATACACATGTTCTGAGTGTAGCAGGCGATATTGATAGCTTTAGCCCAAAATCTCTTGAGCAATCCACTTCAGCTAACATGGTCCTTCCAGCTCCCTTGAGAGTTCTGTTCCTTCTTTCAGTTACTCCATTCTGCTGTGGAGTTCTTGCATTTGATAATTCATGAGCAACACCATTCTCTATGCAATACTGAGTTATAATTCCATTGACAAACTCAGTTCCTCTATCAGACCTTATCTTGATAATGGTTTTACTCTTCTCATTTTGAACTATTCTCATCAACTGAGGAAGCTTCTGCAAAGTTTCTTTCTTTTTACACATAAAAATGGTCCTTGTGTATCTTAAATAATCATCTACCACCACTAAGGTGTATTTCTTTCCACTGGCGTTGGCTGGTTCAATAGGACCAAACAAATCCATATGCAATAAGTGCAATATCCTGGTTAAAGAAGGACTGGGCTTGTCCTTGAATGAAGACTTGCTTTGCTTTCTCATCTGGCATGCATCACAAATACTTTCCTTCTTGTATACTGAGTCTGGAAATCCTTCCACAAGATGACTCCTTGCTAGCTTGTTGATTGTCTTGAGATTTAGGTTCCTCAGCTTTTTGTGTCACAGGCAACTTGATTCGGCTGTACTCTTGGCAAATAAACATGTACTTGGTGTTGCAGTTGACAAATCCACTACATACATGTTTTTTTATCTTGATCCTCATAACACAACTTCATTAGATTCAGCATCCTTAATCTGGCAAACTCCCATGTTGAATCCTACATTGTAACCCTTTATCACAGAGTTTGTTGATGCTTAGCAGATTGAAAGTTAGCCTTTCAACGTAGGCTACATATGTGATTTCTAGTCCATTTTTTCTTATGGATCATGTGCCTTTGATCTCCCTTGGAGCTTAATTTCCTCCGAATAGGACTTTGGCTCCTTTTTCTTCCTCGAAGTTCGATAAATTCTTTTTATTTGTTGTCATGTGTCTGGAACAGCCACTATCCATGTAGCAGATTCCTTGGCACTCAGTTGTTCCTTAAACATGCATCATGGAAATCAGTTTTTAGGTACCCAAACCTGTCTGGGTCCTGAGGGGTTAGCACTATAAGGTGATCCAACCAACTTATAGCCAAATGATCTGACTCTAAGTGGTTGCCACCTATCAGTTCCAAATTATAATGAATATTTGCAAATTGCTTGGGAGCTTTAGGCTCATACAACTGTCTCTTTTGCATGTATGCTGTGTGTGATGTTGTGCATTTGCTTTCTTAGGATAGTGATGAAACTTTTGTGCATATTGGGCATTGTGATTGGGTGCATATGTGTGTTGATAATGGTTTCTTTACCTTGGGAATGACCTATTTTGAGTCTGAGGTCTTTGCCACTTTGGCTTGTATCCCTTAGGACTTGGCTGATATCTCATTTGACAGTTCCAATCAGCTTGGCTAGGATACTTTCTACTATCCCCATCATATGGCTTTCTATGCTGAAATCTTTGTGGTTTTTGGTAGTTCTATTTTGATTTCACAGAATACATTCTGTTTAGAGTCTGCTGATGGACTTTTCTGAATTTAGTTTCAGTTGTCCTGTCTGCATACTCTGTTGGCTTCTTGCCTTTGCCTTTATATCATAGGCCAGCATGGTTGTGATTGTGCTTGTGAGTGAGTGTTGGTGCTACATATGATGCCTCGGATTTTTGGACTCCTTCATTACTTGAGGATCCTTTTTCAATAACCACTCTTGGAGTTTGAGCATGCACAAAGGAATTGAATCATATACATGTATTATCTCATTTCCTTTTGTATCATTATCAATTCATCCAATAATTTAGATGCCTTGGTAAATAATACAATCACGTTTTTCAAATCTTTTTCCCTCTTTTCAATTTCAGCTAAGTCGGCTTGGATCTTAGCTATATCAGCCTTTAGTCAGTGTTCCCAGCAGCTATGTGACTTAGAGTACTTAGCTCCTTAGTCAGCTGTGAGTTTTGGCTTTTGAGTTGGCTGTTTTCCTCATCCAAAAGTGTGTAAGAGGATTTTACATGCTCAAAGTATTTCACTATTTTACCTAATAAATCATAAAGATCAGTGGGTGATGAAGTGTTTGTGTCACTATCACTATCATCAGAATTACAATGAGATGAGTTAGAATGTACCTCATCTTCCTGTTCTTTGGCATCTTGTTCTTTGTCCATAAGGCATATCAAAGCCTCTTCTTCTATGTCCGAGGAGTAATCAGCCTTGTTGTTGTTTGACTCGGCTGGATATTTGCACTTGGTTGTGTCAGTTTTAGCAGCTAACATGGCTTTCTTCTTTTCTTGTCTCCTTTCCCTAAAGACTTTCTTTTCCTCCTCATTTCTGTATTTGTTGACTAGTGGATAGGGACAGTCAACTGCAAAATATCCTGGCTGTCTGCAATTCAAACACAAGTTTTCAGCAAGTCAGCTCTGTCAGCTCTCTGATATTCAATCCTCTGATAGTCAGCTCTCTCGGGTGGTTTGTCTTCCCTTGCTTTGATCAGATCCTTCACAAATTAAAGCAAGTTTTTCCCAATTTTGTTTAGTTCTACTACAAGATTTAACTTTGTTGAACATGGCTTTATCGAGAGTTTTATACAATATGTCCTTGGCAACATTATCCAAGTTGTATCGTTTTATGTCCTTGTTTGTCCACTCGCATCGAGGCTTCTCGACCATGGCTGGTCTTGGTGCAACAGGTACAACTGGGACAGCAGCAGCAGTACATGCGCCACGTGCAGTAGGAGTTATAGCAGCCTCTCCTTCAGCTACGGGTGCAACAGCAACAACAACCTCAGGAGCAGAAGCCCTTACTGTTGTGTTCACTTTCATTATCTGTAGTGGCCCATCCTCAATGGCGAACCACATCTCATCGTATAAGGTTAAAAGATGTTCCTACATGCTTATTTTCCAATCATCAAATTCCTCGACAGTAAACATAGAAATGCGAGTTAGATTTGCTTCCATGATAATAACTTATTTTACAAGAAAAGCTTTAAAACTACAAGTGTTGTATGCTTTGAAAAAGATTGAGATCTAGTTCAGTAACCAGTGCGGAAGGCTCAATGAACCAACCGCTCTAATACCACTTGTAGGTCCCAAGGGGTGATAAGTAAAGTCTAGAAGGGAGGGTTAAATAGACTTTACCAACTTTTCGATTTAGTCCTTTAAAAGTCAGAGTTTGATCACAAGTCAGTTGGGCCCTTGGTGGAAAGCTTAGTTTACTTACATAGCAGAGTTAGGCACTCAGCAGACTCGGCTGAGTTGTTGATAAGATAACTCAGTTGATTCAGTTAACTCTTTAAATATTCAGTAGACTTAGTTTGTACAGCGGAAGACTTTCACCCTTGTTTGAAATATGTTTTTCAACACTTGTTTTAAGCTTAGTTATTATCATTTGATTTAGCAAATTTAACAAACAGCGAATAAAGATATGCAAGAATTAAAATGCTGAATGTAAATGACACAAAGCAATTTTATAGTGGTTCGAGGATGGGGTAATTCTTCTTATCTACTCTTCTCTAACCCCTGGAAGAATCTACTAATGTAACTGTGACTTTGTTACAAAATGGTGGCAGTCCAAGCTAGGTCTTGATCACACAGCTGGCTTTGCTTCTAGGACTCAGCTTCTACAAAAAACAGATATCTTGCTACTTCAGCTCCTTCAAACTCTTGGATTTGTTCACACAACCCTCCAACGAGTCCAAAGCTTCTGGTTCAAACTGGAACCTCACTACACCTCCTTCAACCTTGGAGTGTAGACCCATTGTTCTTTTAAACAAGTTTTCCTCTTCAATAGTTTGAAGTTGTCTTTCCTTCACTGAGTGTGTTGGATTGATTTCCTTCGAGTTTTTGGCTTGAGGATATGAATAGAATGCTTGAGAGATATTATTCTTTGATTGCTTGAATTCTCTTGTGTGTCTCGGATTGCATAAGTATTTTCTCTCTTGTATTCCTCAGCCTTTTTATAGTGTCTGTTTGAAAAATATATCCGTTAAAGAGATAGATGTATTTTTCAAACTATACTTTGAAGTCGTTGGCTTGTCGTGTCTTGCAGCTTTAATGTAGACTAGTCCTTGAATTTAATGCTCTGCAACCTTTCCTTAAACTCTGCAGGTTATTAGGGACATCCTATTGGTTCCTTGATTTTTGCACTCTTTCAGCAAAACATCTTTAAGTATGGTAGTCTGACACATACCTACTTTCAGCAATAAATTGACTTTGCTTTGACAATGGATCTCTTCAGCTTTCTTTGATCCATTTTGTTGCATAACCCCTTAGTCAGTCAACTCCACTAATCTGGGAGTGACTCGGTTGTCAGTGTGCTGACTGGGACAGCTTTTCTGCCACTTGACTGAGACTTCACTGCACTTCACTCAGCTGCCACTCAGTTGGGTCTTCTCTTCGATCTTCAGTCAACTCCTTCAATCTTCAACTTGGTTGTTTCGACTCAGCTATTAGAACCCTATCTATTACAAGTTGATTTACAGCAGAATTGGGGTGCCAACTTCCTAATCTAAATTTTGCATGGTATCATCAAAACCTATTACATAAATTTCCCAATAGCTACTGGTGACAGTCCTGTCTTGTTGGAAAGATATCCTTCTATGTTCAACCATAAGACTTCTGCTTCTATTGAAGACTGATTGATCTTGTATTTTCATATCGATCTCTTTTATTATTGGAGAATCAATAATATCTGGTAAAACTACTCTTGCGAAGTCCTCAAGGATTCTTAAGAATACTTCTGAATGATGTGTATTCGAGGGTGCATGGGAAATTTTGTATGTAATCGAGTGAGGTTCGTTTCCTTCTTTCATCAAATGTGTTCTTTTGAAATCTTGATGAAAGGTTAGAACTCTATTAAAATCTCGATCTCCCAAAGAGTATGCAATTATAGGGTAGACATTGTATGCCAATTTTCCTGTAATCATTCCAAGACATGAATCCTTGAGATTTGAGATTCACTTGTCAAAGATAGCAAGATTGAGAGGTGAATCAATTCCTTCTTTGAATTCTCCCTTAATAATAACTCTTATAGTCCCGAGCGAAATACATGAGAATGTATTTGCAACTTCCCTATGGACTACGCTTCAGATCTCCTGAATATCTCGATAAGGGATCAATTGCATCTGGATCAAATTACTAGTGAATTCCATTGGAATGGCGAATTCTCCGGTTGTCACTTTGTGCATAATTCAGTTTTTCTATTTCAAAATCCAAGCTTATCCAATGCCTTTTCCATAGCTCTAATTGTAAATCTATCGTATATTTGAAGCTTTGGATCTTCTTTCAAAAAACTCATTAGATTTTATGAGAAACCATAGTATGAGAGAAATCCGACATTTTCTCTCTGACCTTTTGTTGAAGAAATTCTTCTTCACTCTGATTCTGAACTGGATTTACTTCCATCGTCAGAATATATTTCTTCTTCATAGATTCTTTCATCTTAGGGAATGTCCTCAAATTGATACACATGTATCAAATCTTGATAGTAGACTGCTTCCTCGAATTCTGGTGTAGCTTTGAATTGTTTGACCGCCTTTGATTTTTTGGGCAATCTATTGAGATATGGCCCTTTGCTCCGCAAGCACAGCAATTACAATATTTAAAATTTTTATTAGCTCTAGTATGAGCTCATCCGAAAGTCCTTCTTCCTGGGGTTCTGGTGGTGCTACTCTTGTTAGAACCTGATGAAGAGGCTCTATTCCTGCTATGTATTGGTCTTTGCCCTAATTTATAACTTCAGGACTTTTGTTTTGGCAAAAATCTTCTAGGTCTCTATGAAGATCTACTCTTTTTGCTGCTACATCCTTTGTTGTATGGAGGGCTCCTCTGCTTCTTTCTTTTAAACCTCAGTGATTGACCTCCAACGACTATAGGAAAGCCATCTTCATCGCAATATCAAGGAACTAGTGTTTTATTAATTCCTTGATATCTCTTATAGTTCCTGTAAAATGTTGTTTGATGGCATCATTCAGATAGCTTAGCCTTCAGAAATGACAATAGTCTGGCCACCGTATCTAGGTCATATGCAGCCTTGTATTCCCTGATAAGAATTTTTCTCTAGGGACTTGGTATCTTCGCAAAGAATAATTGTGAAGCTTCTTTATCATCTACCTTAGAATTCCATCTGTATGCAGTGAACAACTTGATATATTAATCAATATGATAAATATCATGTGACTCGAGGCAGTTGAGAGTTTGTTTGTATATTTTATTTTTCTCTTATTCCCTCGAAATAGCATGTGCCGATAAAATAGATTTTAAATAATTTTGTCATATTATCGACTATTCCTTTCAATGACTATCTAGCTGTGACACCGCTTATCATTTCTGAATTTATCATATCCCGTGCGATCTTCACAAATCTTTCAAGGCTCATTTCCAGAAGTATGATCAAGCCTTCTTTTTCGAGATCAAGTGATTCTACTATAATTCTCATGGAAGATGCCAAATCGTCAACAAGGACTTCTCGATTTTTAAAATCTGGAATGTCCAGATATAGCATCAATCCATATGGATGGATTAGATCAAGCTTTGATTTTCCATAAGGCGTGTTGTACACATTTGGCCTTTTGGAATTTTATCTGCTTTCCATTATAATAACAAAATTTCCTCTTATAGTAAAATCTCCAGCATGTGGCATTGGTTCATCCCCATGGTGCGAACCAGAACTTTCTCTACATTGGGATTAACTTGTGTTATTGGTCGTGGATTTTGGTCACGAGTAACCAAAGCTGTAGGATTCTGCAAGATCATATAGATCTTCAAGATTAATCTTCTCCATATCCATCACCTTTGTTTGTGATGGATTTTCCTTTGATGATAACAATGAGCTTTTCATCTTCTCTATATGTCACACAACTTTAGTTGGTTTGCATTTTGGTGTAAATAGGGTACCATTCTGAAATTATATATTTCTTTCCTTCGAATGAACTTGGTCTGTCCTCTGGTTGTTTGACTCGTTTCTGATATCACAAAGGATTTCAAGATATTCTTTCTTATATTTTCTCATCGTCTCCATCTAGTTTTGGATCTGAGAGATCTTTTTTTTAGATTATTATGGCGGTTGCCATAATTCTACACCGTCTTCTGGACTTCTCTAAGACCTTGAGAGAACTTAGATATGTCAGGAAGTATCTCGCTCCATTCTGGTATTCCATCAGGATGCATGATTTTGATTTTGATGAGTTGCTTCCTGATGATTTATTAGTTCCACAAGTAATGTCTGATTTACCATAAAGTAATTCACATAATACCACTTTTGTTTTCCGCATTAACTCAAGGTTTTCCTATCGGCTCCTGCGATCTCTTTTTCAACATATTGATTGTTGAAATATGTTGTCATTTCCTGATGTTCTTGTGCATACATCGCCAAAATTTGGCGATACATCCTGAACAATTGTCCAGATCTATGTTTTTGGAGATAATTCTCCTCACCAATTGTTAATTATATAAATATAATAAATTTAACTTAAAGTTGTTAATAAACCTAGGCTCTAATATCATTTTTAGGATCAAAAGACCAATAAGAGTAAAAGTAGAAAATGTAATAATTCGTTAAATTCAGAAGGTAAAGTGCAACGACTTCAAAGTTTAGAAGGTAATCTGAAAACAAACTAATATGTCCATAGGGGTAAATCTGAAATTTTAGGTAAAGTGCAAAATATTGTAAAGTTGAGTAGGTAAAGTGTACCATTTCAAAGTTTGGGGAACAAATTATAAAAACTTGTTTAGTTTAGAAGCTTCACGGTATTTATCCCTTTAAAAAATACATACATATACACAACGAAAATCTGCTAAACTCGCGGACATTGCAAATTCAAATTATGTATTAAGTTAACAGAGCAATTATGTACTATGAAACACTAGTATTGCATTTGATTTCAATTACATATGTAATATATGTATATTAACAAAGCAAAACAAAAGTATTTGCAAGACCCAGAAAATAGTACTCTTGCCATTTTTTCTGGGATGCGTTCATACTTTAGAGTTTTGGCACCCTCCACTGAAGAATTGTCCAAAATATGGCATTGCTTCCTCCTAAAATCAAAGCACACAACAAAGAAATACACATTTTTGCAAATCGGAAAATATCACTGCAAACAATAAAAGAAAATTTTGAAAAATGACGAAAAAATGAAAGTAAAAGACAAATCCATTTGATTACCATATCAATAGCCTCAATCTCTTTTGTACTAGAATCAATGAATTTTGCATCAAAGCTCTTAGTGAATGTCTCTGTCACATAAGTAAAATCTAAACCATATCTCGGAGACACCAATGGTGTGTTGCTGCCATATAATTTAAAAATATTAATTCCCAAATATTTAGGCAATGAACTCCAAAAAATATAAAGTAAATATAAATACTTACAACAAACACATGGGTGTTAACAAAAAAGGGAGAAAATGCGTACTATTTGGTATGTTGTTGCAAAGAATCTACACGGTGAATTAGTGCTCCTTAATTCCTCCTTGTAATTCAATATCATGGACCAAGTATCCACAACCACCACACTAACATAACCCCCCACTTTCAAAGTCAATCTCTTCCCTCATTAAAATGAAATCACCAGACTTAAAAATTATTTAAAGCTCATGTAAAAAAAGAGAAAAATAATACCATTAGATGAAAAATTCAAGAAGACAAAAAATAAATGAAATCTATTATAAACAAAATAAAAATAAAAATAAAACTTACTTATCATCCTCTCCATTCTCCAAAAGCCATTTGACACCAACATCTGCATCTTGTTACATTTCGATGTCACATCGATCTGTCTTGCAATAAATGGAGGAATTAGCAGAGAAGTCTTTGTGTTGAGCCATCTTGTTTTTATGACAAAGCTGACTGACCGTATCATTAAACTCCTGCAACCCATCGATTTCATTGTCATTGTCATTGTCATCTCCACTGTCACTACCGCTATCACCACCTCTGCTGCTCCAATCATCATCTTGAAAATAAAAACATAAAGATATCAAAATAGTCAAAACAAGCTTTCTTAATAGAACCATAGAATCAATAATAAGATAAGGAAAAAAATGTCAATCATCCAAATTCAAATCTTCCCCCGAAACATTTTCACCAAACTTTTCGGACATCTGGACATGAAATACAAACGAGATTATCCCAATTATTATTTGGTTTATCTTGTGTAACCCCAAGATTAAAGCTCAGCATATCATCAACCATTTTTTTATGTTCATCCCTCCTACATAAGGCACGCTCAATTTTTTCAATCACTGCAATTGTCTCAGCATTACTTCAAAATATTTTATTTAGTTGTGATTCGATGATACCAGCGGCTTCATCTCCTCCACTCCCTCAAAACAATTTGTTTCTCCAACTAGGCCATCCCAACGGACTAGAACAAGTTTCCAGGTTGTTTGAGCTCTCACACAATGAAAAAGAGATGCTCCAGGATTTCTTTGCACTCACCGCACCAGGGTTGTTCCTATATTTTGAAGGGCCTGTGCGGAAAACAAAATGGGCCCTTTGCATTCTATAAAAAATTAAAAATAATTAATAATTAATATTAAAAAAATAAATATATAAAATAATAAAACATTATATTTTAATTTCAATGTGTCCAAATACAAGTACTAAATTTTAGTGTAATATATCAAATGCAAGTGTTAAAACATTATATTTATTTTGTTATTAGAAAACACAAATTTGCTCTCCCTTGGACATGGTAGACAAACTAAAACACTAAATTATTTGTGTACAAAACACATTCTTTTTTGTCTTTGTTTCTTAACTTCTAAGATTATTAAATTGTAGTCACCAATTGAATGAATCAGGTGGTAATCATGTGTACAACTTACATGATCATATAAATTCATGTTACATATGGAAGAGAATGAATCACAAAAGAATAAAAGAATAAATAGATAAAATTCTTCTTAATAGTGAAAATCAAAAAACTAAATCTAAATATATCTTCAAATTTAAAAAGAAGTTCAGAAAGAACCATAAACAAAATAGAACGGACATTGAGAAGACAATGAAATCCTAAGCAAAATAGAATAAACATTGATACAGTTCATACTAATCACTACAAGAAAACTGCTGATAGACACCACCAAAAAGACACCGGTTTTATGACTTTACAGGTGTCTTTTCCCATATAACAGCGGTTTTGTAAGAAACCGGTGTCTAATTTGTGCTGTCGTTTGATAAACAACAGCGGTTTCCTAGAACCGGTGTCTATTCTGAAAATTGTTTCCCAAATAGACACCGGGTTTGGCATCGGATTTCGAAACCGGTGTCTATTTGTATAAATTATTTTATATTAGACACCAGTTGTTTTAACATCGTTTCGAAACCGGTGCCTATAATATTTTAGAAACCAGATCTTTCGACACCTGTCTAAAGAATTGGTGTCTTTATTTTTTTAACTAGATCTTTACACACGGGTTGTAGAATCGGTGTCTTATGACCCTCTAATTAGGTTATTAGTTGAAGAATAGTAAAATTAGCTGTAAGGGTTGGTCACTCTCTTTCTTCCCAGCCCACCTTTTTCTCTCCCCCCAATTCTTTGCGGTTTCAAACCCTAATTATCTGCTGCTTCTTCATATCTGTCACTTTGTTTGCTTAGATATTCACTTACGGAAGAGATGATGTCAGGTGCTGCGCTGGACATGACTCTTGACGATCTGATCATGAGCAACAAAAAATCCGCTCCTTTGCCGCACCCAGGGCACCTGTATCAGCTTAGGTTTAGTTTGAGTTCAACTTTTCATTTTGGTTCACTAAATATTTATCCATTTTAGCAAATATATGGGATGTCCCCGTGAAATTGATAGGTTCCTAGTTAATGTGATTTTTGCGAAATTAATTTATGCAATCAGGAATTTAGGTTGATATCCCCCGCCCCCCTCCCCTATAAATTGAATTTTGAAGGTAGCAATCGATGTTTATGTTTATAGCATGGGCTTGGCTTCATTTTCTGTCCATTTGTTTGTGGATTTTTTGCTAGGCAATTGTTATAATTCCCTCTGTTTGGCATATGACTGCGAGCTTAGGTTTGGTTTGAGATCAACGTTTCATTTTGGTTCACTAAATATTTATCCATTCTAGCGAGATATGGCTTGTCCCAGTGAAATTGATAGGGTCCTAGTTAATGTGATTTTCGGGAAATTGGTATATTCAATCAGGAATCGAGGTTGATCTTTTTTCTTTCCAATAATGTTTTTTAAATTGCATATTGAAAGGTAGCAATCCGTGTTTATGTTTTTCCATGGGCTTGGCTTCATTTTCTGTCCATTGCTTTGTGAACTTCCCTTGTTGTGGCATTTCAGAATGGAGTTTTGAGACCTGGGATTAGTCTTGTTGTTGAGCATAAATGTAAGAAAGTAAAGATAGGGAACTCTCACCCTTTACCTGAGCCAATAATGTCTTTATCTTTGATTATTACATTTTGTGTACACGTTTTAGTTTATTTCTGTGACTGACTTCATGTAACTGTGATTTTGAAAGAGTGTGTTCTTTTTTTTCAGGTTTATTTCGAGCCCGATGATGTGCATGCGTGTATAGTCACGTGTGGAGGATTGTGCCCTGGTCTCTAGCACATATATATATGACTCATTGAAAGCAAGCTATGATAAGCTTAAGGCAGATTATGATAATCTTTATGCGGAGAATGAGAGTTTGAAAAATGAGGTATGATCTGATCTTTGCTGCAAGTTTCATAGTAGGGATAATTACAAAAAGTGCCCTGAGGTTTAGCTTAATTACGAAAAATTCCAGTTATGTTTGTTAAATTATAAATATATGATCAGCTTCACATTTTCATGGTTTATAGCAGGTGTATGATTTCTTGAATCAATGGTTATTGAGTTTTGCTGGAAAATGAAGTCCACGAGGAGGGTTTTGGTTTTCTTGATTTCTTGATTGTGGGTTACTGTGGGAGTTATTTGCAATAATGGAAAATCAGTGGCCTAGTGCCTTCATATATATATATATATATAGAGATGAACAAAATGAAACTCAAACTTAGAAGATCACACAGTCCAAATACCAACTCCAGACAGAGTACCACAGTGCAAGAAATTTACACCTCAAACTATACATGAATGTTTGTTTAATAGTGTAAGTTACAAATACAACAATGAAGAATTGGATAATTAGACATACACAAATTGGTGAATTATAAAATAAGAAAAAAACAAATTACACACCGGCTGGAAAAGCTGGTCGCAGAGGAGGAGGGGATCAAACTATTTTCGGAGACGGTGAAGACTTCACAGTTTAGGAATGTTTGATTTCTTGATTTCTTGACTTCATATGTATGTAGTCGAACCTTCTGCCCTTATATGTCCGGTTAATGCTCAACTTGAAGGTACATTAATTGTAGGATATATCCTTTAGACTTCTGAGTTTCTTGCTTCAAATTTAATTTTTGGTTATCCTGTGCATTGACTTTGTGTAATAACTTGAGTGACTAGTGTTGGACCTCTAGCGCTACTCGGATTGACGACTGTCCCCACAAACCAACATGAGTCTTTTCTAGCGCGCTTTGTCCTCACTCACGCGCACCCTGGAAAACTTCTCAGGGGGTCACCCATCCCATGTCTACTCCAGGCCAAGCACGCTTAACCTCAGAGTTTCTATGTAATGGGCACCAGAAAAGAAGATGCATCTGTTGGTATAGGTAATCCAAATCATATCCTTTAAGCTATCCTTTAACTATGCAATCCAGCGCTCACGAGTTTGAATCGTGGGCCGCGCCTCGCGCCTCTTTTAAAGCCCATTGCAGGCAGGATGCTGGACCAAATCCCAACAATCCCCTCCCAAAGACTGCCAAGATATCTCGGCTCAAAGTGCTTGGCAACCTCCGTTGCCGCAAACTTCCTCGGTTCTAACGCCAACTACTTGATTCAGCGTCGCGTCACGCAAGCCTCTCGATTCGGCCACCCAAAGAACCTACACCTTGATTCGGTCTGTTTACCCGATTCACGGCCACCCGGCAACTTACCCTCAATTCTGGTCCACCCAAAGAACCTACACCTTGAGTTCCAGTCTATTTTACCTCGAAGGACCGATACCTACCCTTCGATTCGGTCCCACCTCGGCAACCTACCCTTCGTATTCTCGGCCGTTTCTGGTCCGTTTACCTCATTGCGCCAAAGATCTCGTCCACCGCTCCCGGCAACCTCACTGCAGCGTGCTTCCAAGGGAATTCGAACTCGTGACCTTCTCTGATACCAGTTGTTGGACCTCTAGCGCTACTCGGATTGACGATCGCCCCCACAAACCAACATGAGTCTTTTCTAGCGCGCTTTGTCCTCACTCACGCGCACTCGAAAACTTCCCAGGGGTCACCCATCTCATGTCTACTCCGAGGCCAAGCACGCTTAACCTCGTAGTTTCTATGTAATGGGCACCAGAAAAGAAGATGCATCTGTTGGTATAGGTAGTCCAAATCATATCCTTTAAGCTATCCTTTAACTATGCAATCCAGCGCTCACGAGTTCGAATCGTGGGCCGCGCCTCGCGCCTTTTTTAAAGCCCATTGCAGGCAGGATGCTGGACCAAATCCCAACAACTAGTGTTCGTATCATTTGCTAATTTTGGACTCACTTATTGCAAGCATGGCTCCCTGTCTTTCAGTCATAAAAGGATCATACATAAAGTGGAATCTCATTTGCAATTGCTCACTAGTGTAAGTTACCAATACAACAATGTTGGAGATTTCACTTTCTTAATTGGAGACAGTACATTGGGGAAGTGGAATTACCCCAAAAGTAACATCCATAACTATTTACCTATAAGTATCAATTAAAGTTCACAACGGTGGGGCATCACTAAGATAAGTATTGTAGTTTAATGGAATTTGGAAGTTTGTTTGGCTTTGAGAAGTAGGAAATGTTGATCTTATTCCTATCTTTGTTGTCTTTCCCATCTTCAGATTTTGGATTTTTACATTATCAGGGCATGAGACTGATTCTGGTGCACATATTTTTGAAGTTTGATATTTTTGAAAATGTTTGGTTTTGGAAGAGCTATGGACATACTCTCCTTAGTGTGAAAAAACTTTACTGGCTGTAAAAACTTTATTGAATAGCTACACTTTGCAGTTAGTAATTTATGCTGGCACAATAGTAGTTTTGTTATCATACTCTCTATTGTCAATGGACCTATCCTCTCTTGTGGTCAAAATCCTGAACAACTCCAAACTAACGGCAAAACAAAACCAATCTTGTTTTTATAATTACAGGATTTTGCTCTTAAGGTTATCAATAAACGAACAAGTCATGGGCTAAACTTGTGAAAAGATTTATTCCTGTTGGTGAACTCTCTCTTGTCTGAATAGGATCGTTGAATTTGAGCTGCCGTTTTTTTTTACATCACCAGTAATACAACTGTGAAGTTCTCTTGCTGGTAACTTCTGATATTTATTTGTAGTGTAAATAAGAACTTGTCAGATTATTCAAAATTACAAAAAAACTCATAGATGTTTGAAAATTAGGGGTTAATTGTATTATTTTTACAAATTTAATGGAGTGTTTGAAATGTTTTTACTTATGAAGGTGGTAAAGTATAATATAGAGAACCAAGCCTCACGGCATTTTTTGTAATTTTCTAAAACTTGTGGTTCTTTTTGTAATTAACCGAAACCTCAGGGGTGGCTTTTGTAATTATCCTTAAAATAAATTTGTCAACTTTAGTGATCTCATTGGTGTTCTTATTGTCTTCCCCCTGCTCAGGTAACAAAGGAGCCGGTCGAACACCGTTAAATTGGGAAATTCGTTCCGGCATTGCCCTCGGAGCTGCCCGTGACATCGATTTCTGAAGTCGCGAAGCAGATCGAAGAGCTCTGTAGTTCGAGCTTGAGGGAATATCAAGAACAGCCTGATCATGTCAGTGAAACAGATTAAAAAAAGGTTTAGTTGGCATTTTAAGTTTGAAATATCACCAACAATTTGATGCATTTTTAAACAGATTGTACTTGTTTGTTGATTTGTGCCTATTCTTGTTTGTGGAATTTAAGAGCTCATCTTTTTTTCTTCTTTACCCCACCTCAGTATAATTCTCTTTTTTTTTCCTTTGGGGGGCAAATATCAGTTTCATTTGTTCTTGTTGGGTGGAATGTGGTTGCTGTAATTATTACTTTAGCTTTAACTTTTTTTTTTCTTTTGCTTTTTGAATGAACTTCTTTGTGTTTATTTGTATTAGGGTGGCTGGTTTTTATGGCAATGGGTTACTCTCTTTCTGGGTATAAAACCAGCCCTTGGTAAAGATAATAGTAACTATTTAAGTTAAAACCTTGATTAGATTAGTGAAATTTAAGTTAAATGCTTTTTTCTATGTCCTTTGGTGTTGGTTGGAAAGTATGGAGAATGTTACTCTACTGTACTTTCTTATGTGTAGATTATAGCAAAATGATATCATCATGCTTACATATCTGATTTGGAGTAATTACTTGATACTAACTATGTGAGATTTCATTGTCTTAGAAACATGTTATCGATTTTCTTTTGATTTTTTTTATCTTGCATGGTTATTAAGATACTTTAGTCTGAATTTTTTAAACATGAAGAAATTCTATGAAGAAATTCACAATCTTGGTAGGAATTTCAAAATTTTCATTCTTCATTTGCTTTTATGTTTCTAATATAGTAGGTAAGACTATTTCATTTTTCTTTAACCAGAGTTTACTCTTGCTCTACAGGTCTCCATGTTCATGGACTAGCCCATGCTGCTTCTGGATATCATAAAGATACTTGAGGAAAATCGTAGGCTTTATAATCAACTACATGACCTAAAAGGTATAATTATTATTTCTTATTCTTGTTGTAATGATAGGAGCTGGAATGACAGGAGCAATGTTGATCATTTGGATTTTGTTGCCTTTAGTTGAATGTATATAGCCTTTCTGTTGGTTGATAGAATTGGATTATGAATTTGTAGTTACTTTATCGAAAGGAAACTTCGCTACAAGTACTTTTTGTTGGATTATGGATATTCGTGACTTTAGTAATTGGAATGAATTTTTGATGGTTGATGGAATTGGATTTCATGATGAATTGCTTATTGATATGGATTTTTTGCAGCTTTAATTTGTATTATATCTAGAGCTTACAAACTATCTCGGTGAAAAAACAAGAATCTTTATAATCCTATTTATTTATAGAAAAACATGTCCTTCCTATGGGAAGAAAACACAAAAAACTTGAACACAACTGAACAAAGCAAAGAAGTAAAACAAATAAAAACACTACAAAATTACACGATGCCTCTGCAGCAAGGCCTACGATGGCCTCCCAAACTCATATAAGCATATTGACAGGAGTAAGTCTCCTGTCAGACCGTTTAACGGATCTAATCCGTCAGACGGATCCGAAACCCGACCCGTCTTGGGTATATGGGTTAAAATACATATGCTTCTTTTTCTTCGCTTTTCAGTTTCATTCTCTGCGTAAGTAAGAGCAGACCTATCAAATTTAACAAGTGAAAATTCATGTATTTCTTTAACCTTATCAGTATCAGGGACTACGAGTGGAAGAGAACTTTTCATTAGCGAAGAAAAAGGATAGAAAAAAAAAATTCACATTTTGAATGAAACCAAAGGAAAAAGACGACATTGGCTGTAATGGAGAAGCAAAACAGGGTATATAAATTCCTTCCATTAATCATTTTTGAATGAATAAATCTCAGCTTGGAAAGCGTGATAATTAGGTTTATGCTTGGAGACGAAGCACAAAATGATACAAGTATTAGTATCAGCTAATACTTTCATGTAGAAATACTAATACATTTTATAAGAAAAACTAATACTTTGCAGGAACACTACTAAAATACTCTCTAGGAAATTATTAATACTTTTTCGAGAAACTATTAATACTTTTCCGAGGGGCAACTAATATATTTTGAGAATATATTCATGAGAAATACTAAAATACTCTTCAAGGAACTACTAATACATTTCAGAATAACTGCTAATACATTTTAGAAGGACGGCTAATACTTTTCAGAATGAATGTTAATACATTTTAGGAGAAAAATTTAATTATATTCAGGGAAACTACTAATACATTTCAGAAGAACTGCTAATACATTTTAGAAGGACGGCTAATACTTTTCAGAATGACTGTTAATACATTTCGGGAGAAAAATTTAATTTATTTCAAGGAACTACTAATACTTTTTCGAGGAACTACTAATACTTTTTTGAGGGATTGCTAATACATTTCAGGAGTATATTTAGGAGAAATACTAAAAAACTCTTCAGGGAACTACTAATATATTTCAGAAGAACTGCTAATACTTTTTAAAAGGACGACTAATACATTTAAGAAGGACTGCTAATACCGATACTCCCTGAAAACTACTAAAACACCACTGCTAATATTACAAAAATACCACCGGATCCGCGGTCGTATCGTCTGTTTAGTGGCCCGTTAGCTAGACGGTCTCTGGAAGAGAGTTTTTGTGTATTGACAGACATAATAAATGTCTACTCCAAAAGTGGAGTCAAGATTTTAATTTAAGCAGTGCCAAACTAAATCATCATATATCTTCAGTTAAGCCATATATACTACAAAGTACAAACGTTAAAAGTACAAATACATCAAATGATTATAGAATAATAATGATGTAACAATAAAAAGATAAATGGAGATTAAAACCCAAATATTCAAATAATTTAATCTGCAAGATGTAATAAGACAAATAGTACTAAAACTTCCAATGAAATTTACAGATGAATTTTCTCGCCTTCGGAGAATAGGCTCTTAGAGTCGTGTTCCGGCGCGTCACCGGAGGAATTCTCGCCGTCTATCCTCGACTCTCCTTTCGAACTGCTCATTTTATCTTCCTCGAAAAGTTATTTCTTTTTTCTTATGTGCTGATTGGACGAACAACACAGACTGAAGGAACACTTGTGTATTTTCTCGGCAAAAGTGGTATGTAGCCGCATGTTTCCCTCTCCTTTGCCGGTTTCAAATTTGTAACGGACGGAGCAAATCTTATATATGCCGATACGGCGATACTGATGGTTTGTGCCCAATCGAACAAAAAAACAAGGAATTCACATAATTTATAGACAAAACCGCATTCAAACCCTATGGTTCTTGTTAGTTATTTTTGCATTTGAAACCCTTCGCTCGAAATATGTTTTTTTATCCCTTGCAAAACCGACTCCAAAGCTTAAGATTCCCGCTAGTTGATTTGTGCCTTTGAAACGGCTTCGCCAAAATATGCTTTTGGTTCCCTTGGCCTGAATTTATGTATGTTTTGCGTTTTTTGTGTTAAAATTAGAGCAAAAAAAAACGCAAACATTGTTGCCAGATAAGCGAACTCACGACCTTAAATTAAAGAACAAACACATGGACCACTGGACTAGCGAGCTGCTTTCGAATATACTCGAGTTTGTGTTTTTTATATACAAATACATTTAAACCGTTAAAAAAATAAAAATAAAAACCTGGGGGAGGGGGCCTCGCCGGAAGGGGGCCCTGTGCGGCGGCGCCGCCTTGACCACCCCAAGGACGGCCCTGCACCGCACATTTTACAAATAAGATCAACATCATAGTATATCATCAAGAGTTTATCACTCGTAGGAAGACATTGAGAGAGGAAATATTTGAGACATAACAGAACTTGTTATACTCCTAGAAATCCACAGGTGGTTTTCCGGTTTTCTTTTCTTTCTTTCCTTTTTCTTTTCCCCCTTTTTCACTGATCTTTTTATAGTACAACTGATTTCTCAAATCTATGATTGCTCATGTTTAAGAAGGCATGTCTTACAGGTTTCTCTCTTTCCAGAACTTTACACCTCAGTTTGGAAGAATTTATTCAATTTTGCATTTGAATCACCCTTTACCATTCTACGTGCATGTGTTCTTTCTTTATTTATACTTCTTGGTATCAGTTATCAAGTAACTTGTATTTAGTTAGTATCGACATATATTACTAGCTCAAAAAACCATATTATTGACTAATTTCATATTCACATTTATTTGTTATAGTTTATAAATACTTAACATGTTTTTTCACAAATTTTCAATTCAATTCCCAAACATTTATGATTATCCCTCCTATTATTAGCAATTTCTCCAAAAATCCTTTATATAACACAACTTTTGAAAAGCACAAGCCCTAGCAAACATTCTTCTATTGGATGTATAAAAAAATTTAAGGAAAATAGCTCATTAACATATGTAAATACATCAAACGGAAGTTAAAAGATTCAAAAAAAAAAAAAAAAAAAACAACAACAACAACAACTAGAAAACCGATTATCAAAATTCTAAAACATTGGAGATACGCTAGTCTTGAGCATTAATTTTCTCAAATTACTTTTACATCTCATACAACCTTTTAATACCAAAAAGAGGAGGAATATAAATGCAAGTGCAGATAGATAATGGCAAAGGCAAAACGATGACTTCTATTCCTTCTTCGAGTCCTTGAGTTGTCCTCTTTTCCTAATACCAAGGCAAAATTTGAGACGCCAAGTATCGATAAATGACTCTGGCAAAGAATATGCTAAAGCCCATAGAATCGAATGAGGCCAATAAGGCGTGCAGCGAGGTTCGTAACCTATCCAACGAAGAGCAGCTCGAGCATAACCGTCCGTTGATGGAACAAAGAACGATGACCTTCTAATTGATGCCATTTTTGTCGCAACGTATAAAGGTACCTATAGAGGTGGTTATGAATGAGATCTCCCTCAATTCACACATGATGATATTAGAAGCAAATAATAGTAGAAAAGTCGTTAATTCATCACAAAATGAACAATATTTGATAAACTTATCCTTTTAGATAGCCACAAAGTACGTTTTCGGGTAAAATTGTATGCCAACTCAAAGGTTTAACATTAAACAAGGGATGAAACAGTGGAAATGTAGGGGGAGTTATTATATATCTTCCGATTCTCCAAAGTTGAAATAACGGCTATAATCATAGACTGAGCCTCTCTTTAAGTTTTCTCTGTTCCTAATATACTGCTTTGGACTTGGAACTTTTAGCTTAATATGAGAGATTAGTTTCTTGCAAGTTGTTTTGAAGGTGATTTATATACAACCACAGTACTAACCAATTGTTGGGAATTTGTAATTGATGTGACACTTTTCCTCACCAATTCTTTGATCAACAGAATTTTTTTTTCTCCTCTGCATCCATATTTATAAGAGATTAAACTAAATTAATTATATTCCGAGAGATTTTCTTTCCACGATCATGTTGATGTGTGATGTGTTATCCATGCCAACTAAGGCCAAATTAACATTTACCATACCCTGAAATCAATCCAAATGAGGGCTTATACTAACTCAATTGAAATAAAGTTTAAGAAACATTACTTCCGCGAGAAGTTCCGAGAATATCAATGAGCGCAAACAACATCAACTTAAAGATATCCCAAAAGAAAGAGAAAAAGAGAATTTGCAACCTCAACTTAGATGATTTTTACACTTTGCAAACTAATTTTTTTTATCAACTAACAACCTAAACTATGTGAGGTTTTTACTTTGCACCCTCCAGCCAACCGGGGTTGGAATATTCCTTGAATTTTCCTGGTCACATGGACGAATGTACCCGAAATATTCCAATTCCAGCTGGCCGGAGGTTGGAAAGTGAAAAAAAGAAAAGGAAAAAACGCACAGTTTAGGTTGTTAGTTGAAAACAGAATGCAAGTTTAATATAGTCCAAGACGAAAAAGAAAAAAAAAAACAGAGAGAGAGAGAGAGAGAGAGAGAGAGAGAGAGAGAGAGAGGAATTACACTAGTGATCTAAAGTTATAATGTATGCAGATTATACCTGGCATTGCACATCAATTCCACTCTTCTTATATTCCACATAGAGGCATCTCGAAAACTGGTCAACATATCTGGAAAAACACAAATGAATCTTAAAGCTAGAATGGCACAAAAATCGAAGCCATATAAGGTTAACAGAATTTACAGCGTAACCAATATTCCTTCAATCACTTGGATTAATAAAACTTGACAGTATTAAGCCAACCACTAGCAGAAATTATACCAATCAGATGGAAAAAAAAAACCCACACGAGTCATTCAAGTAATCGAATCAGAAAACTTTAGTTTCCAACATGAACCCAAAAAAGCAATGATCTTTTCCCTTCTTTATCCACTTATAAAAGCTAGAAATTGGAAAACAAACTGAAATCAAATCGGTTTCCACAAATTATGAAACAAGCTATAATTTGATTAGGTTTAAGCACAACTTAACACAAGCTAAAATAGTCAAATTAAGCTCATATACAACTACAAGCTCTATAAAAAAAAAAAAAAGTGTCAGCAAAAGAAATAAAGAACAAGAGAACAACTAGAATAAATGCAAAATGAGACATCTTCAAAATTAAACAATTTAAAAATGAAAAAAAGGTACTCACGCTTTGGTTGCAGCATAAACAGAGTAAAGGGGATCAGAAGGAATAACAATAGCAGCACCAGACCCAATATTCACAATAGCCCCTCTTTTTCTCTCCACCATTCCAGGCAAAACAGCTTGAGTTACTTTTGTGGTACCCTCAACATTAACCTTAATCAAATCACTCAACAATTTATCATCCACTTCATGCAAGAACCTCGCATAAGGATACGACACACCAACGTTGTTTATCAGCAACCCAACATCCAACCCTTGGATAACCTCCTTAATCCTCGAAACGCCGTCGTTTAAATCCCCAGAAAAATCCACCACCACATTCCTGATCTGGGTCGACCCGTATTTGGATTTAATGGACTCTGAGACTTCCTCGAGCTTACTAGGGTGTCGCCCCACTAAAATCAAATTGAACCCTTTTCTCGCCAGCTGAAAAGCGAATGCCTTTCCGATGCCGTCCGTGGGCCCGGTGATTAAAGCCCATGACCCGTATTTCTTGAGGTTTTTTCCGGGTCGGATGAAATTGACGTAGACCCATTTCAGAATGGAGAAAGCGAATTTGAGGAGGGATAAGAAGCCGAGTGTTATGGGGAGGAGAAGCCATGAGGGTTGAGATTTGAGCTGTTCTAAGATGTACTCCGCCATGGCTGAGGGATGATAAATAATCAATCTGTAATGTGGTCTCAAAATGGCATAATTATATATCGTGATGAAAGCGAAACGACGCCTAAAATCATAAATGCAGGGCGAGGGAAAAAATTAAGAAAAAATATTTGTATAAATACATTATTTTATTATATTATACGTTTTCTATTTATATAATATTTTCATTATTTAATTCATCATTCATAATAACTTCTTTACACCGATAATGTATTTATTGTTTTGTTTTTCTATAATGGGGAAAACTACTTTTTGAGTGTGTCAGTGTACACTCGTCCCTTCAAATATCCATTGGGTAAACCATAGCATCTTTTTAGGTGCATACTGGGTAAACATGTAAACTACGTCAATCAGATAAATCATACTAGACAATCCTTCGACCAAGTGATGCAGATGTGAGAATTCGAATTCAAGACTCATCCTACTCCACTAAGCCACCAATGAGGGGCCGATGATATATTTCATTAAATTTATTAGTGCTCGTTAGATTCATTTTGCCTAAAAATTTAAATCTTTACAGAGAGATTGTAGGGAAAGGGTGAAGATTGAACCCTTGACCTCACCTCTAATAGGTGAGACCAAGTACCATAAGATTTGATTTTACTTTGCTTATTCTTTTCATTTAATATGAACTTATGAATTTATTTTCATACGTAAATTACCAAACTAGGAATAAATTTACCATTTTCGTATTTGAAGCAAGAGTTTGACAAGCTTCGTCACCTAATAGGTTAACCAAATGGAAAATATTTATATTCTCAAGATTTATAGAATATAGTATGGGGAGAAATCTATATATCTATATATCTATATATATATATATAATAAAGCAGAAGTCCGTAACTTTTATTTTCCCGCTCTTTTTGCTTATTATATTAGGAAATAATTTATAAATGGTAATTATTATAAATTTTTATATTAGAAAAATATTATAAGAAAATCGTTGTAATTATATAAATTAGAAAACTATTATAAGGAAATATTGTAAATTGTATTCCTACTTTATATGTATATAAATTAGGAAAATATCATAAATGGTAATCCTATTTTATATGTATAAAGATTAGGAAAATTTTATTTACTGGTATTCCTACTCTACAGTATCAATTCTATCTATATATAATTTATAGATTTTAAAAATTATAAATAATATTTCACCATAATTGATATTCGTATATGTCAGTTCTTCTTAAATATATATTACAATGATGTGTTGATTATATACAACATATCTTCATCAAATATATTATTTATTTGTTTCAATGGTGTCGATGCAATTTTGGTCAATATAATAATAATTAATCAAGTTTTAAATACTGATGACTATTCAAACTTTTCGAAATTATTTAATAGTAGTTAAATAGATGGATTATGATTTTATGTATCTTTCACCATTGAATTAATAATTGATTTTGTGTTCAAAGATTTTTTTGGCAGCTTATTATTTATGCTAAATCCTCTTATATTTATATTACTTAAATTGCATTAGAGAAACACTTTGATATTGTTGATCCTCATACTAGCAATTTTATGTCAATATTTTTTGTGTCAACATATATTTTCTGTTCATATTTATAAACTTCTATCGCTGCCAATTTTTTTTTGTTATTAGTTTTATAGTTTTGATTCTGCAATTATTGTTTTGTTTTGATTCGACAACATTTTGTTTGGTTATTAGTTTTATAGTTTTGATTCGGCAATAAATTTCTATATACTTATTGTGATGACTTCTGATATTGTTCAATTAGAAATTTATTACAAATTGTAATTACATTAAATTTTTGTGTCAGCGTCTTCCATGCAAATTTTTTATGTCAGCGGCAATAAATTTTTTTCTGCTGCCAAATTCCATTTATATTTAAATTGATTTTGGATGGACTTTTTTATGGATGATCTCGAAAATATTTTATTATTAATAAGATGTTTGATTTTTATATCATGCTTTTGAAGGAATATCTGGATTTTTATTTCATATTGATTCAATTGTTGTTGCAATATTTATTTATTAAATTTATTTTTGAAATAATGGTATTTTCAGAAATGTGAACAAATACTAATTAAGTTCAGTCTAGAAAAATAAATTATCTTCTATTTGGTCAACTGATCAACATTGGTGTTAAATTTGATGATAATTTACTTAATTAAGAATAATTAACAACTCTAACTACTATCGAATAAAATTAATATATATATGATATAACTAAGGCAACTCAATCGGGAAAAAAAGAATAAAAAAGAAAAGATATAAAATAAGATACATTTTTGGATAAATCAATCCAAATATTCTCATATTCAATGCATGTTTTGGAGTTATCCAAAATTAAATGGTGCTTTGATTTTGTAAGTCAATGGCAAGAATCTTTAGTGACATAAATATTTTATTGGCTAATTATTTTTTCGGTCATGATTGTAATATTTTTTGAGATTTGAAAATTTGAAAATTCTATAATCAATCTTATAATTGTCCAATACAATCAATAAACTGACAATAATCATTACTATAGATACAATAATTATTTATTATTGTGATACCACATCAACTATTGATTGAAAGAACTTTAAAACTAAGCCTATGGTAAAACAATTGAGAGTATCTATTTATATTTTTTAATCGAATTTGACTATGCTACGCACAACGGATAATTGAAAAGAATTTTAACAAAATTAAGAAAACCGTACCTTATAATTAAGTATTTGTCAATTAAAAAAAATTATTAACTTAAAAAAAAAGACAACAATTGTCAGTGGGAGTTTTTTTTCCAATGGTGCAAAAGTATATGATTGGACAACAATATATTACCTTAATTAAGAAAAACAACTAATTAAAAAATTTACAAAATTAAAAATGATAACAAATATTTGATTGTTTGAAAATTGTACATATGTCTTTCATATCTTTATATGAGATTGATAAAACTAATCAAATTGATGTTAAATAATTGACATGATCAATCAATACTACAATTGTACATAAAATCAATCATATATATTTACTTAATTCGTATATGTAATCAATTAGTATTTATTATTTTTTATAGTTAATAATGCGTTAATAAATATATAATAATTAATAATTATATTGTCAACCTATGCTATTAAATAAATTGTTGTAAAATCAATTATATAATCATTTTATATAGGATAAATTTACCAAACTAGGAATAAATTTACCATTTTCGTATTCGATGCCAGAGTTTGACAAGCTTCTTCACCTAATAGGTTAACCAAATGGAAAATATTTATATTCTCAAGATTTATAGAATATAGTATGGGGAGAAATCTATATATCTATATATCTATATATATATATAATAGCAGAAGTTTAGTGAAATATTTTCCCGCCTAAATGGTACTAATTTTATCTATAATTATTTTTGTCAGTTTTTTCCTTTTATCAATGTGGTCATATTTTTGGCATCTAAATCTATCTATAATTATTTCTGTTAGTGTGTTTTCCTTATTAATATACTCATATTCTTGGCATCTAATTTATAAATTATCTATATATAGATTGGACCACTTTAAAATTAATTATTGTTGTTAGTTTACATATTTTTGGTATCTAAATTATAAAATAAATATATATAGTGCTTTTGGCAATCAAATATTCGTTACCATTTTGAATTTTGTAAATCTTTTAATCAAATATCATTAACTAACAATTGTTCTTTAATTTTGGTAAGTTCGTAACGATCTGAATATTCACATAATTAGTTTAGATATAGTAAATTTCTAAACATAGTTTTTGCTTTAATAATATATATAGATTTCTTGCTTATCTAATTAGTATTCTTTAGCAAATGAATACTGAAATTTTCCGATGACCAACTAATGTGTTTTTAAATATAATTTTTAAGGTAATACATTGTAAGTTTTCCAGATTGAGAAATCTTTAATCTTAAGGTACGTTTTTCCAAAAATCAATCGGAAAATATCTCAACCAATGCATATTTTGGAATCATCCAAAATTAGTTGTTATTTGCTTTCGTAAGTCAATGGCAATATTTTTATTAATGAAAATATTTTATTGACTATTTATTTTCCAATCATGATTATTGTAGTAGTTTTATGGATTTGAAAATCTGAAAATTCTATAATCAATCCTATAATTGCCATATACAATCGATAAATTGACAGTAATTAATTTACTACAAAATCATAAACGTAGATCTTGCAAAATCCAGAATATTAATATTGATATTAATATATACATATATGAATACATAAACATATTATATAGCCAAAGATTAGATACACGAATTACCATAATAATTATTGTAGCCAATGTTGATCATTATGCACAAAAACAATGATACACATATTACCATAACAAAATATTTAAAGCCAATATTTAGAAATTCAAAAAATATTATAATTGTATTCCAGCTTATTATTACATCAAAAGTTGCCAAAGGATAGATACACAAATTAACAAATAATTATGTATAGCTAATGTTGCTCATTGTGTACAATGAGAATGAACACGGATTACCATAACTATATATTTTAGAGTCAATGTTTTGATTAAAGATATTTTTGCCAACTTATTATTTATGTTAACTTATATAAATTATATATAGAATCCTCTCATATTTGTACTACTTCAATTGCTTTAAAATAGTCGCTTCAAAATTGTTGATCCTAAAGTCGAAGCAGAACCACCAAATATGGCTTTTTCGTCAAATGTCTCACCAATATCAACATGATTGAACCCGATTATGCACTAAACAAGATTTTTTTAGGGTCTATTTTGTGGATCTGCATGAACATTTTTCAGTTAGTTTAATAAATAATTTTTTTTTCTTCTTTATTCCTAAAATAACAATTTAGTATATGATATCATTTAGGATGACTTAATTGAGAGTGAAATAAAAAATAAAATACAAGATAAAAATAAGATAGAAAAAATTGGGCCAATCAGGTTGAATATTCTCCTAACCAATGCATATTTTGGAGTTACCCAAAATTAGTTGTGCTTTATTTTGGTAAGTCAATGGCAATATTTTTAGTAGCGAATATAATTTATTAGCTAAATATTTTTTCCTGTCCACTTCCATTTGCTACATTTAGATATTATTTTACTACAAAATACTAATCATAGCTTGCTATCAATATTAATGAAAATCTTAAACATTAATATTGATATTAATATATATCTAATGTCCTAAAAAAATACATAATATAAATCAAATCTCACACAATCTGCAACTCAGCAAATCGCCTATGATTTCTTGCCAATTCATTTCCTACATCATCAATCAATTTACCAAATTATAGGAAAATTTATTCTTGAATTAAAATTATATATATTTTTCTAAATTTAAATTTATTGATTTAATAATCAAAAGAGGTATTTAAAATTAAAATTTAGAATTCAGATATTATTTCGCAATATATAATTTTGTAACAAAAATTAGAATATTTTGATTTATTTTCTTTTTTAATATATTTATTTTGTTAAATTCATTGTGTCAATGTATCTATCAAATATCAAATGCTAATTTAATTATAACTGATAATATTTTGATACAAATCAACACATCTTAAAGAAACAACTTATATTCTATTATAAAATATATAACTATGTTTATATCTGAAAATGCAATAAAAAATTGACGTACACATTCTTCAATCAAAAACTCGCTAAGCACTTCCTAAATAAATAATTATCCTTTAATTAAAAAGAATAAAAAAAAGCACATTGGTTATTCTGCTAATATTTTTACAATTTACTTTTGTTTTTAGTAAAATATAGTATTATCATTTACAAAATTTTTAAATGTGCAAATGTTTTGTCACATTAAAGGACAAAAATATAGGGAGAAGTAATTTAATGCTCAATTTTTTTTATTCCTATAATTTATTGGCTTCTTTTTTATTTTTATTTACCATCAAACTCATAAAGGAAAAAAAAGAAAAAAGAAAAAAAAATAAAGAAAAAAAATAAATCTATGGAAATAACCCCAATTTTTGTTTTTTTTTTTTAAAAAATCTTGATATGCTAGCCAAATCCATTATTATAATATAGATAAAAAAAATTAATACAAGTCAATATATTTACCAAAATCTTTTGGTTTGATTTTACTAAAGATACCAATTGAAAAGATAAGAAAACATGGAAGGAACCAAACACACGTATAACTCAAAAAATTTACAGTATTTATTTATATTTTTAATTGAATTTGACAATGTTATGCGATCGGATAATTGTCAATACCTTTAGGAAAAAATTGAGAAAATCTCACCTTAATATTAATGATTTATCAATCTAAAAATATATTACCTTAGAAAAAGGTCAATAATTTGGTCAACGAGAGAATTTTCCAAAACTTTATACAACTCTAAAAGGACAACAAATAAGAAAGAAAATCTTAATGAAATATTTACCAAACTCAAAATTTGCTTATACATTGCATTTCTAAATGAACTTTCCAGATAAAATTATTTGTTTTAATTTACCTTATATGAATATTATTATTAAAATAATGTAATAAATATCAGCCCATGTTAATAGATAGTTTCATTATAAATCAATAATATTAAAATAATAATGCACGTGCAACGCGCATACAACGGATTACTAGTGATTATAAATAACGGAAGGAGAGAAGAAAACAGTTGGGCAGTATCTATTTATCAGGAACATAGAAGATAACGCATTCGTCCGGTTGGGTGCATTTAAGATTCATTGTAATTGATGTTGTATAATACTTTTTATTTATATTATATACAAATATAGGAAATTAGATTTATAACGAATAACATTATATATATATAGCATTAAGAATATAAAATATTTTTGATTAATATTTGATTGTTGGTCATATATACTTAGTGAAAATCCTCACGTGCTATACTAAAATTTAAATTAAAATATAGGATTTAAACTAAATTGGACGGGAAGGTTGAATTTTCATGAAAAAGTTGGTTGAAGTAGGTAAGCTGAAATTAAGGAGATGCTTTTTCCATTAGGTGACCCATAAATTATGCTTAGACTGTTGCAACATCTCAGTTTGAGAAGAATAGATGTATGTACAACTTTGCTGAATTACTTGATGACTAATAAACTAGTCATTTATTTAAGTAGGTTGGGAGGGATCAAAGCAAAGCACACTCTATGGGGAGCATGTCAAAATGTTTTGCCTGCACGTAATCGATTGATGGAAAAACGAGTACAAATCGGTATTGAATGTCTTATTTGTAACAGAATCGATTTTCCATATTTTTATTTCATGCCCGTTTGCACGCCTTTGCTATTGCTGGTCTGTATATTCCATAAATTTTCCTGATATTTTGGGTTATTTGAAATCAAATTGGCCTCATTTTTCCACTATTGACAAACAAATTGTGGTTATGCTGAGGAAAAATAGTTATGAGGTTGTGTGGAATGGTAAAGATGTTGGAAATTTGGTTAGATGAATATGGGGTTTGATCTATATTTGACTAAATATTTAAGTGGTTCATTCACTAGAAATGAAAATAAAATAGATAATCAAATTCAACGCTAGATGAGATTAGCATTTAGAATTTCTCAAAACCAATTTCGGGTGAATGAAAAATTAATGCAATAAGTTGGCTACTTAAAACCTCTGTTGTAAAAATCTCCGCCTAGCCCCGATTAATCCCCGCCTAGGCGCTAGGCCCCCCTTGTCCGCTTATGATTGTTTTTCCGATTAGGCCTGCCTAATCTCGCCCAGGTCCCACCTACCCCCGTCTAGGCTCCGCCTAGGCGCTAGGCCCCAATCTGCCCCTAGCGAGCGCCTAGCGTTTTTTACAACATTGCTTAAAACAAGAAAAATGATATGGAAATTAGAAAAATAAGAGGGTGGAGTAAAACTCCATCCCACATATGATAAAAATCCAAAAAGAGCTCAGTTTATTAAGTTCAAGTTTGAGTAATGGGTTTGGGCTCTTGGGGCACCAAAGTTTTTAAAGGAGGAATAACCTACATGCTTGTTAGTTTGGTTCAAAATACACATGCACGCTCTGCTAGCCGGCTCGGCTCGGCTCATCAGATTGGGCCTCAAAGCCCTTATAATTTTGGACAAATTTTATTTGACCCTTCTACTTTTATCTTTACTCAAATCGACCGCACAGAGTGTTGGGTGCACGGTCGCGCGCCATGTGCATGGTCGGGAAGCGAGCACCCCACTCGGTCGCGCACCTGGGCAAGAGAAAGCGCGCGCGGTCACACTTAGGAGTGCGCACTCTCGCAGTTCTGAACTGATGCACCTGTTCAAGCTAACAGATGCATTTTTGGCTGTTAGACATGTATTTTCGAACCAAAAGACATGACGATTCCATAACGCACGTAAATACCTATATATATCATCCCCTTATGTTTGAAAAATAGAACTTCAACTCAGAGATTAAAATCGAATTCATTCGGCATTTCAACATATTAAACTATATCCTTCAAAAGCTTGAAAGTTCTAAATACTTAGCCTGTTCGCTGTAAGTTCGACTTTTGCAAGTGCTGCTAAGCGAATTGAAAAGTCGTTGTATCTTAGAGACGATTGCCTGAACCTTTAGCACTTTTGTACAAGGAAATTTCGTCTTGCAGAGGTAGAACATAGTTCTAGCCTCGACTTATCTTTTTGTCCTGTTTTTATTTTGTTTCAAGCAATTTTCTTGAAAATCACTATCAAGCTTACAACAATAGAACAATCTGCTACTTCGGTAGTGAACTCACCAGGTTCTTATCTTATGCAATGGGAAACAGCTCAACAGGTTGAGGTCTTGAATTGAAAAAATAGAGCATGTGCTATTACTTAGTGTAAACCTAAGACTGGAGATTTAAATGCAATGTGGATGGAGCTATTTTCCACCAGATTGGCAATATTGGTTATCAGAGACGAAGCTACTTACTGGCTAAGGGGGGCACTAGGCCCCCCTGAAATTTTGAAAAGTTCTATGGGTATTTGGGTAATTTCTCTTCATAACCTAGAAAAATTATCCAAAAAAAATAGGAAAAATGGTTATTGTTGTTGTTTTCCTTTAAAAAAAAAAGTTAGAGAGGAGTAATTGGAGGGAAGAGGATAAATCTCAAATAAACTGAAAGAGTTAGGTTTCGAACCCTAGTAAATGTCCTTACGAAGGGTAATTGGTACCAAATGAAAAATGGTTGTTCTTAAACACATTATTGTATAGGAATATTAACTTCAATTCCTTCATTCTTCTTTTCCCCATCCCATTTGTGAATCTTGAAAAACTTTTGAGTCCTTATCAATTTTTTTTCCCTTTCTAAAAATTTTGTATAATTTTTTCTCTACCATAAACTTGAGCCATTGAATTATTAGTTGTTTACTACACAACCAAATGAGGGATGAGCTATTTATATTTTTTTTAGTAGATGTATTATATTATATTTTTATATTAATGTTAGTTGGGCCCCCATACGCGAAATTCCTGGCTTCGTCACTGTTGGTTATGGTTGTATTACGAGAGAGTCAATAGGGTTTTTTTTGTTGCTAACAGAGGTAGGTATCCAAGTATCGTGGTTCTTAAACTAGTTGGGCAATGGGATTGAGAGTGACACTTAGTTGGATAAAAGTTAAACTCTAAGATGGTGTGGTATTCTTAGAATCTAACTCTCTTTGTGTTAGAGAAAATTGCATCTTTAGTTCCATAGGACTAGATCCGTTGCATCCTTAGTCTTAAGTATACTAAATAGTCTTATACGAACCAAAATACATTCAAAAAGACTCCTACTATTAGATTTTTAACGCCTACAACTACCATCTTTGTTAACTGCTCAATTTTGAGGGAAAAATTAGGACATGCTATTATTTTTGGAACAAATAACATCCAACATCCATTTCCACTCATTTTGAGTGTGGTTTGTTCGAATTTTCTCTCTAAAATCTAGAGAGGAAAAAATGAGTCCCTCCTCCTCCTCCTCCCCAACTCAATCCAAAGTGCTTTGTCATTGTGATAAATTTTCTTACTTCCACACTTCTTGGACAAATGATAATCCAGGAAGAAGATTTGTTTGTTGTGTGAACTTGAATGGTGATGGATGTGGGTTTTTCGGTTGGACAGACGATGCTATGTGCGCAAGAGCAAATCTATCATTTCGGGTTTGTTGCGGAAAATGAACACTTTTAAAGCTAAAACTGGTGAGTTGCAGTCAATGGAGAATAATAAAAAAAATTCTAACTTTTGAAGCTGAAATTAGTGAGTTCCAATAAAGGGTGAATAATGTGAAGAATATGGAAGAAAAAATTGGAAAATTGAAAAGGCGTACAAAGTTTTTGCTAGTACTACTTGTTGTTTCTTTGTTCATTTTGTTGTTGAAGTACTAAGCCCTCTGATTTTCTTATGCTGCAGAAATTGTGTGTGTGTGTTCGTGTGTTTCGGCTTTTATCCTGAAATGGGTAGCTTTGTCTAAAGGAAATGAATAGGGGTAGGATTTGGTATGTAATTATGTATTGTTGGTTGTATTGCATTTTGTATGATGTATTAAATTTGATGGTTGTAATGTTATTACATTAACCTTTGTATGAAATTGGTGTATCCACTTCCGTTTTTGTTTGGAAATTATTGTATGAAATTGGTATATTCAATTGGGGTCTGTTTTGTAGCTAAAATAATGCAGAAATGAGAAACATTAACTGATCATAACACTCTAATCATACAACAACCAAAAATAAATAGATAAATTCATCAAAAAACAACACACCCTATAACCATAGCACAAGTCGAATCCGACATATATATGGCCCCTGAACACGTAAAACAAGTTTAATCATCAAAAAAGAACATAGTAACGTAATCATAGAAAAACCAAAAACATAGCCCCTTAACACATTCATTGTTTGTTCTTATTTCTAGCCTTAACTTTTTGATCCATTCTCCTGAGGGATGAAGATTTGCCACTGCCAAGTTAGACATAATTATGTAATTTTTACACTCTTTGTGTATTACTTCAATGTTTTCACGTATACTTGGGGTATGAACCCATGGTGTCCTGAATCCTAAACCACTAAATGTCTTCTTTCTTACCTAAAATAGAAATCATAAGTCATGATTAGTGTTAAGAAATTTATTGTATAGATTTTGATGATGTTTAGAAAACTTTGTATTAGAAAATTGGCATACCCCAGTTTTAATTTGTATGTAAGTTCTTCCTTGTATTAGATAGACAAATTAGCTGAGTCAAATAAGCTAAGTAGAATATGCAGAAGACTTGGTGAAGAATGCAGAGAGAATCAGCTGAGTCACAACTAAGTGGATCAGAAGACCTTCATCAGTGAAGTGCATCAGCTAAGTCTTTCAGAAGACTTACAGCAGAGTCAACCAAGGAATAATGGAGATGACTCAACTCTAGGGGTAAAGCAGCTAAAGGACTCAAAGTCATCTGAAAGAGTCCGTAGTATTGAAAGTCAAAGAGGTTACCTGTTTTGGTAATGGAGACAAACCTGCAACCTTAAAGTGTTCCTGCTGAAAGAGTGCAAGTAGCTTAAGCCACTAAGAAGCCTGCAGAACTCTAATCATTTTCAGAAGTCTGCAAAGTACCAGATTTCAAAGGTTAGGTCAACATCAAAGCTTCAGAAACAAGGCAAGCCAACGAACACTAAATAAGAGTTTGGATTTTGTTTATCTCGTCAACAGACAAAATTTGAACTCCTACTATAGTAGGGCTGAGGAATTTTCAGAGAGACTAAGAGAGCATTCATATGAATCAAGATACAAAACTGAAAAGTATTCAAGCAAGAACTGCAATACACTCTCTCAAGCGAAAATTCATACATACTCAAGCCTAATTCTAAGACATTTTATCCAACACTCTCACGTGGAAGATAGAAGTTGTTCTTCAAAGATGAAGAGGAAAACATTTGTCAAAAGAAACGGGGTCTATATATCCAAGAAGTGAAAGAAGTATAGTTAGGTTCAAGGTCGAACGGGAATCAAATTTGAAGGATGGTTGTGTGATCAATTCCTGAAGATTTTAAGAGTTGAAATAGTGAGGCAACTGCCTTACGAAGAGTCGAGTCCCAGAAGATTGGCAGGCTGTATGATCAAAGCAATCTTAGACTATTGTACTTTTGTAATAAAGCTACAGTTGCATTAGAAAACTCCTCCTGGAGTAGGAGAAGAGCGGAGTAGATGAATTACCCCATCTTCGAACCACTATAAATTCTGTGTTTTTTAATTCTGCACTTAAAATTTCTGCATTCTTATTTACTTGTTTTGTTTGCTATCCAACTTGATAATAACAAATCTAAAGTATAAGTGTCGATAAACCAAGATTTAAAAAGTGTGTAAGACTTCCGCTGTAAATCAAGAAACTGATTTTCTAAAAATTAACTTCATTAAGCTGAGTTACTCTATCAACAACTCTCTCTCAGTCCATTGAGTGGTTAACTCTTCTACTGAAGCTTAACACAGTTGTCTTGCCAAAAACTTAGCTATTTTCTTGTAATCCCTGATTTTAATAAGAATCAAAAAATTGGGTAAAGTCTATTTAACTCCTCCCCCTCTAGACTTTACCCTGCACCCCTTGGGACCTACAATTAGTGATTTCATAAGTTATAAGCATTACACATACTGTAACTAAAAATTACTTACTATCGTTTTCACATTTGTTGTTACCTTTTCTTGAAAATGATTGTTCCCCCTCTACATTCACATGTAAAATAACAAAATAAACCAAAGCATTATTGTAGATACACAAAATATATTTCAAAAATAAAAACATGACATAAGAAAGCATTACAGTTTAAGTGACATTCTGTGCCAGTTCTCCATCTTGAGTTTGTTGTGGGATATCAACTGTCTGTATTATCTCTTCAAGTTTTGGTTGTAAATCTTCATCAACTCATGGAAAATCTTGAGCAAATTTCTTCCTCTTGCACCCTTTTGGTTGTGCCTCTTCTCATTGCAAAACTTACAAGTAACACTATACTTTTGTTTCCCTAGACTTTGCAAAGTTCTCTCTTTTCTTTTCCCCTTCTTTGGTGCTTCATCTATCTCAAACATTCTAGCTCTTGTGGGTCTGCCTCTCTTTATTCCAAAGTTTGGGGGAATAAGTGGTATATAACAAGTTTTATCCCATAGATTAGGCCCATTCGTAGGATTGATTGCATATTCATACACTTTGTCATATGTTTCAACAATGTAGTGGTCACTTACATATTCTTCAGGGTCTTGGGACTGAGCATTGATTGTGCTGCATCTATGTTTTCATGGAATCCCAGACAATTCCCACTGCCTACATGAACAAGTATGTTCCTGCAAATCCACAGTGTGATTTGAACCATCATTGTAGTCAATCTCCCATTTAAAATCAGAAGACTTAATTGGGGTGAAATTTGTTGTCTTATCAATGTTTTTGTGAATAATATTTCTTATTTTTGGACATATCAATCTGCCTTCCCCCTTTTTTCAGCCTTGTCCCTATTTTATTGTAGTGTATTCATCAAATATTCTCTGATCCACTCACACATTGTCAAAATTCCCTCTCTCTACCCTATATTATTGAACTGTTTCACACTTCACAAATGTTGTTCACCAATATACCACTTTTTCGATTGGTTTTGAATTGTAATCTGGATAATTGTTTGCTGCTTAAAACTTGTCCAATTTTAGAAAAGCGATCAAGATAATTAGCATCCCATAAAACATTATCTGATACATGCAGGTCATTTGTATCTGAAGGTTGCTCACTATCAAACTCATGTTCTAGCCTCTCAATAGATTACTCACTTTCTTCAGAGCAATCTTGGACTGTTGTACTTTTGTAACAAAGTTACAGTTGCATTAGTAAATTCCTCCTGGAGTAGGAGAAGAGCAGAGTACTAGAGGAATTACCCAATCCTCGAACCACTATAAATTATGTGTTCTTTAATTCTGCATTTTAAATTTTCGCATTCTTATTTACTTATTTTATTTGCTATCCAACTTGATAATAACTAATCTAAAGTATAAGTGTTGATAAACCAAGCTTTAAAAGGGGTGTAAGACTTCCGTTGTAAATCAAGAAAACTGATTGTTAACTTCATTCAGCTGAGTTAGATCAACAGCTCTCTATGAGTCTGTTGATTGATTAACTCTTCTGCTGAAGCTTAAGACAACTATCTTCCCAAAGACTTAGATGTTTTCTTGTAATCTTTGATTTTAATAAGAATCGAAGGGTAAAGTCAATTCAATCCCCTTTCTAGACTTTACTTTACACCCCTTGGGACCTAAAAGTGGTATCAGAGCGGTTGGTTAAAAGAACATTCTGCACTGGTTACTGAAACTAGATCTCATTTCTTTTCAAAATATCAACACTTGTGTTTTCAAAAGTTTTTCTGAGTTATTATCATGGAAGTAAATCTATCTTGCATTCCTATGTTTACCACTGAGAAATTTATGACAGGAAAATTTGTATGCATGCACATCTTTCTGCATTTCATGATGAAATGTGGTTTGTCATTGAAGATGGACCCATTAGAATCACAAAGATGAATACAACTATAAGATCAATAGGAGATGATGCTGAGAGAGCTGTTGAGGTTGAGAAACCTATAAGCGAATGGACAAACAAGGATAGAAAGAGATACAACCTGGATAATGTGGCTAAGGATATATTGTACAAAACTTTAGATAATGCCATGTTTAACAAAATTAAATCTTGCAGGACTGCAAAAGAAATTTGGGAAAACCTATCTCTAATCCGTGAAGGCTCAAAGCATATAAAGGAGAACAAGCTTACAGTTGCAGTTCAAAATTTTGAGAATTTCAAAATGGTGACTGGAGAGTCATTAGATCAACTGGATGCAAGGTTCACGGAAATCACAAATGACTTGTCTACTTTAAGCAAAGAATATACACAGCAGTATCAAAATTCTGAGAGCACTCCCAACTGACTGGGAAATGAAAGTGATAGATATAAGGCTCCATGGATTTGACAGTCAAACAATGAGCTATTCTCTGATTTGAAGGCTTATGAATTCGATCTCAAGAGAAAAGAACAAGATGAGATAGTTGCACCGAAGACAGCTGCACTGATAGTTGGAGAACGCAAGCTAGTCAACTGACTACAAGGACATCATTGACAAAGAGGAAATTGCTTTTATGGTCAAGAAATTTAACTAGTTCTTCAATAAGAACTATAAGAGGAACCAAGGAGAGTATCTAGAACGCACTCAATGATGAACGTAAAAAATATACAATTACTTTCAGTTTGTAATAGTATTTTACCTTATTAATTTTAGTAATAATATAAATTTATAGTATTGTTATATGTTATAAATAAAATAGGAAATCAACACAAAATTGTAGTAGGATGCATTTTTAATACAGGTTCGGATCAACGCGCATAACTTTTAATTCCGACATGATTCTTGAAGATATGGATTCACAATCCATTCTTCTACAAATATTCAGAGATATTAAAGCCTAAATCAAAGTTTGGGATGATATTTTCTCGGATCAAAAGTTCATCACAATTTTAAGTTTGAAGAGACTTATTTTCTATCAAGACTTGACCAAGGTTCGTATTTTGTCATAACTCGAAGACCACAAGTGCTTTGGGGCTGAAAGTTTTACTAAGTATCCCCAACACAATTGTTTACAACTTTCATGAAGACTCCAAAGTCAAATTCAGTCGACAAGTATTTTTAAAAAATACAACATGATGCTGCAGTCATAATCCCACAGGCCAACCATTCCACACTTATTACACCATATCTTTGCCTATAGTGCTTGTAATTCATTCAAACCAGTTGGATAATACACTTGTGGTCTTCAATATTTACTGAGTATCCCCAACACAAAGGAATGATTGTAGCTTTACACTAAATTTTATTATTTTGATCATCAATTTATCTTTTAGATTATACCCTTCTTGTTTTGTGGTATTCTTGATTTATGCATTCTATTGGCACAATAAATACTTGGTTCCATTTAGTCAAATGTCTGGTTTTACTTCAACCGACTACTAACGTGGATACCTTGATTTGTTGTAAACAAGAGAATGCATGAATACTTGAGTCCATAAGCAAGTATTGGCGTTATAAGATGAATTATAATTGGTAATAAAACATGTTCACCTTATTACATGATTTATATTTAGAATATCTTCCTATTGGAACCTTCATTGTGTATGGATTCCAATAGTATTAATTGAAGATGTAAGAAAATATAATCATTCCTTTATCCAAAATCAAGAGTGAATCTCTATCCTCAATAATTTTATTATTCAAATTTATCGTAAAAAAATAGTTCTTACTAGTTTAAAATACACCTATTTATTTATCAAAGAAACATATTCTCTGTAAACTTACATAATCTTCCCTGTGGATCGACCTCGGACTCACGAGAAATTTATTACTTGAGACAACCTGCACTTGGGTTTGCAACCTTACAGTTGTAGCACTCAACTCCATCTAAAAGAAACAAGGAGAGAACCCTGAAGAGAGCTGAGAAGAAAGTTGAAGATCTATGTTGGAATTGCAGACATTCAGGTCATCTTGCAGTTGACTGTCCCCTATCCATCAATTAACAAGTACATAAATGATGAAGACAAGAAAGTCTCCAGGGAAAGAAGACAAGAAAGAAAGAAAGTAATGATGGTTGCAGACTATGAGACAACCAAGTGCAAAGAGACAGTTGAGTCAGACAGCAGTGAAGCTAACTACTCTTCTGATACTGAAGAAGAGGCTTTGATTTGTCTAACGACCAAAGAATAGGAAGATGAGGTAATCTCTAACTCATCTTATTCAAATTCTGATGTTAGTGATCATGACACACACATCACCGCCCATTGATCTTTATGATTCATTAGACAAAAATGATGAAAGATCTTGAGCATATTAAATCTTCACACACACTCTAAATTAAAGAAATCAACCAACTCAAAAGACGAAACTCACAGCTGCCTGATGAGTTGAGTACTCTAGGTCATATAGCTTATGAGAATAAAGAGTTAAAGGCTGAGATAACAAAACTTTAAGCAGACGTTGTTGCAAAAGAAAAGAGGGAACATGAACTCAAAGGTGTGATTGCATCACTCAGCAAATCATCTTAAACATTGGATGGATTGATGATGATTCAATAGAAATTGGAGACAAAGCAGGCTTATGATTCAATTCCTTTATAAATGCTCAAACTCTAAGAGTGATTTTCGAAAAAAGGATTCTCAAGCAATGGGGGAGTCCAAAAATCTAAAATACCATATGTTGCACCCACATATAATCACAAACACACACATGATGGCCTTGGTTATAAAGGCAAAGGAAAGAAGCTTGTTGAGTACGCTGAAAGAACAGTTGAAACAAAATTCAGAAAGGTTCATTAGCAGACTCCAAATAGGAAATATTCTGTGAAGTCTAAAGAGAACTACCAAAAATCCCAGAAGATTCAATATAAGAAGTCATTTGAAGAGAATGGTAAAAACTATCCAACACAAGCTGATTGGAATATACTAACGGAATATCAGCAGAGTCCTAAGGGAAACAAGCCCAAGTGGCAAAGAACTCATAATTATTATAGGTTATCTCTAAGGAAGAGAAATCGGCACACATATGCACCCAGACACACTGCACATCATGCACAACAGTTCCCACATTTTCACAGTAAAGCAAAGAGACAAATGCATACACAAACATAAAGACAAAAAAGACAGCTTTATGTACCAAAAGCACCAAAACAATTTGCTAAACTTCACTATGATATGGAACTGATAGGTGGAAACCCTTTAGAGTCAGATCAGTTGGCTATAAGCTAGTTGGAACACCTTATAGTGCTAACCCCTCATCACCCAAATAGATATGGGTACCTAAAGTTTGATTTCCTTGATTGCAGGTTCAAGGAACATCAGATTACCAAGGAACTTGGTACATGGATAGTGGTTGTTCTATACACATGACAGGGA
Organism: Rehmannia glutinosa; assembly: GCA_016081115.2. Classification (NCBI taxonomy): domain Eukaryota; kingdom Viridiplantae; phylum Streptophyta; class Magnoliopsida; order Lamiales; family Orobanchaceae; genus Rehmannia; species Rehmannia glutinosa. The sequence continues at coordinate 28,543,423 of CM071930.1, forward strand.
ATAAAATGAATTTATCAAACTTAAAGAAATCAAGAGGAGCCAAAGTTATATTTGGAGGAAATGAAGCTCCAGGGCAGATTAAAGGCATTGTATCCATTAGGAAAAATATCTTAGAGATCATGGATGTTGCTTATGTTGAAGGATTGAATATCAATTTGCGAAATATCAGCCAACTCTGTGATAAGGGATAAAATGTTGGATTCAATATGGTTGTTTGCCAGATCAAAGATGCTGAAACAGATGAAATTGTGTTATCAAGAATGAGAAAGAAAAATATGTATGTAGTATATTTATCTACTGCTACACCAAGGACATGTTTATTATTGAATAACATAGCTGAAGCAAGTTGGATGTGCCACAAGAAATTGAGTCATCTGAATTTCAAGACAATAACAAACTTGTAAGGAGTCATTTGGTTGAAGGATTTCTAGACTCAGTATATAAGAAGGAAAGCATATGTTATGCTTGCCAGAAGGTAAATCAAATCAAATCATCTTTCAAAGAAAAGCCAAGTCCTTCATCAACAAGGATTTTGCATCTATTGCATAAGGATTTATTTGGACCAGTGGAACCAGCTAGCATTAGTGGAAAGAAATACATCCTTGTGGTGGTGGACAATTTTTGAAGATACACATGAACCATCATTATGTGTAGAAAAAGAAGGAAACTTTGCAAAAGCTTCCTCAGCTGATGAATAGATTTAATAATGAGAAGAGTCAATCCATTATCAAGATAAGATTTAACAGAGGAACTGAGTTTATCAAAGGTATTATAGCTCAGTATTGTATGGAAAATGGAATTGCTCATGAGTTATCAGCTGCAAGAACTCCTCAGCAGAATGGAGTGGCTGAAAGAAGGAATAAAACACTCAAAGAAGGTGCAAGTACTATGTTAGCTGAAGTTGGATTGCCAAAGAGATTTTGGGCTGAAGCAATCAACACAACATGTTATACTCAGAATAGATGTATGATCCATAGGCAATTGTCCAATATCCCTTATGAATTTTGGACTGGAAGAAAGCCAAATGTGGGATATTTTCATATCTTTGGAAGTAAGTGTTTCTTTCATAATAATGACAAGGACAATTTGAAAGATTTTGATGGTAAAGCTGATGAAAGAATCTTTCTTGGATATTCAGCTGAGAGTAAAGCCTTTAGAGTACTGAATAAAAGGACAATGGTGACACAAGAATCTATTCATGTGGTTTTGATGAACCAAATGTCAATGCATATGACATCGACGAGTTAGCTGAAAAGATGAATCAATCAACTATTCAGAAGAGTCCTTATACTGAAACAACTCCTAGAAGACTCGATCTGATGAGGATGAGTTAGTTGAATCTCAAAGAGAGTTGGAAAGATTGCAAATTATCGAAGATGTTCAAGAAAAAGTTTTTCAAGACAACTTAGCTGCAGAAGAATCAACCCAGTTGACTTACTCCAACCAGATGTGAGATGGCTGAGAGACCATCCACCTGAGTTAGTGATTGTAAATGTCAGAGAAGGAGTAAGAACAAGGTCCATAACTCAGCATGAAGTAATTCTCACTAGTTTTATATCTCAGATTGAACCAAAAGATGTGTCAGAAGCATTGGATGACACACATTGGATCCTAGCTATGCAAGAAGAGAAATCAGGAAAGGATCAAAGTTTGGGAATTAGTTCAAAGGCCTTCTCACCAAAATGTCATTGGTACTAAGTGGGTATGCCGAAACAATATGAATGAGGAAGGATCTGTTGTAAGAAACAAGGCAAGATTGGTAGCCAAAGGCTATTGCCAAGAAGAAGGTATAGATTTTGATGAAACATTTGCTGCTGTTGTCGGATTGGAAGCAATAAGAATGTTTCTAGCCTATGTTGCACATAAGAACTTCACAGTTTATCAGATGGATGTGAAGAGTGCATTTCTAAATGGACTTTTGGAAGAAAAGTATATGTGGAACAACCTCTAAGTTTTGTGCAAAAAATTAGTGGAGATAAAGTATACAAGCTCAAGAAAGTCCTTTATGGATTGAAACAAGCACCAAGAGCCTAGTATGATACATTGTCTCAATTCCTAATAGAAAATGGGTTTACCATAAGAATAGTTGATAGAACACTTTTCAGAATTCAAGATGGATAGAGCATCTTGCTTGTTCAAATCTATGTGGATGACATCATTTTTAGATCCACAAACAAAGAGCTATGTGATAAATTCTCAAAAATGAAGCAAGGAAAGTTTGAGATGAGCATGATGGGAGAATTAACTTTCTTCCTAGGACTTCAAGTAAAGAAAATAAAGGATGGAAACTTCATAAGTCGAACCAAGTATACCAGAGATTTAATGAAGAAGTTCGGTTTGGAAGTTATCTGTGAAGATTCCAGTGAATACTTCAATCAAAATTGATATGGATGCAGAAGGCACACGAGTGGATCAAACAAGATATAGAGCACTTATTGGATCATTGCTCTACTTGACTGCCAACAGACCTTAAATCACCTTGGCAGTTGGTGTATGTGCAAGGTTTCAATCTGTACAAAAGAAAGTCATATGACAACAACAAAGAAAATACTTAGATATTTGAAAGGAAGGCAAGAAGTTGGATTATGGTATCCTAAGGAAGGAGGCTTCAAATTGATTGGATATTCAGATTCAGATTATGCTGGATGTAGAGTTGACAGGAATAGTACATCTGGTACATATCAATTGCTTGGAAATATATTGGTTTCTTGGTTCAACAAGAAACAAAATTCAATAGTTTCATCAACAGCTGAAGCTGAGTACATTGCTGCAGGAAGCTGTTGTGCCCAAGTCTTATGGATGAGAGACTTAAATCGGAAAAATCATTTCTCTCTATTCACACTCTCATTCAAACTCTCAGAAATTCCAAAATCTCTCTGCAAGAAAACCTAAGTCCAAATTTCAAAATCTCGAAGAATCACTATGGCACCAAAGAAAGGATCTCAAGCTCTACTCTGGATTCGCTAAGTTATTAGAAACGGTGTACTCCGATGCACTCATCGATGCCGAAGGGTTTGTTAAACAATACGCTGACCAGGAAAGGGCCAAGAAGATCATCAAGCATTTGGAAAAATCTGGTTTTTTGAAGTTCCTTACCTTACCGATGCCACAAATCTATCTGGAAGATTTGGCTATGTTCTATGTAAATGCCTATGTTCACTTTGATGGAATCCATTCCTCTGTGAATAAAAGGAAGTCAAGATCACAGTAGCAGACTTGACTGAGCTGCTTCATCTTCCCAGCAGTGGACTCAAAGAGCTAAAAGATTATGAGTTCGAACTCTAGAAGATTTGGGAGGAGATTGTTGTGGAGGAAGTTGTTTCCAAAATTTAATGCATCAGCCACGAAGGTTGTTATCAAGAAAGAACACCACAAACTAATGGATGTGGCTGCAAAATGTGTGGATTTTAAATCCGGCTCTAACAATTAGTTCTCTGTTCCAAAGCTGACTATAATGGTAGCTATTATAGAGGAGCTAGAAGCCAATTGAAGTGAGTACATTTTCGACAAGCTGTGTTAGAATGTACAAAGTATGGAAGTAGCTGAAGGCAAGTTCAAGAGAACATTAGGCTATGGCTTGGTGGTGCGATATTTGCTGGAAAAGAAAGGATTGCCTTTGAGAAAGGGGAAGGCTTTCCATGTTAGCAAAAGGTTATTCAGAGGGAATTCGTTGGCTGTGAAGAAGAAGGCCCATGTGAAGAAGAAGGGTACTTTTGAGGGGGAAACAGTTGAATCTACCCCTGTTGAGATAGCTGCTCCTGCCCTTGCCCCTGCTTCTGCTTCCGATGTTCCAAAGAAAAGAAGAACAACAGTTGCACCCCGCAAGGCAGCTGTGAAGAAGCAAAAGACTTAGCCGAAGCAACAACTGAGAGATGAACAAGAAGAATCAGCTGTCAGGATTGAAGCTGAGGAGTCAAAAAGAAATCAAATTTGTAGAAGTACCTATGGAGAGGCGCTCCAAAAGCAATCATGACAAGCAGCATGTTGCAAATGCTCCCGTTGTTGGAAGAGCTGCAGTAGAACAAGCTGCTATAGATGTAGTTGCAGCTGCACAAATTGAAGCAAGGGTCAAGGACACATCTGCAATGGTAATTGGAAAGGGAGCTATTGAGACCACTCTTGAAACTGTTGTGGAGGTAAAGCCGCAAGAAGGAGAGGTAGCTGTAAGGGTTGAAGCTGCATCAGATGAACCTGGATCCCCTGTATATCCTGATATTGAAGCTAGATTGTATGTCTCGAGGATTTGGAAGTTGAGAAGAGTCGCCATTAGTTAAAGGGGCCCGAAATGATTGAAGAAAAATAGTGGCTTCTTTAACTTCTGAAAAATGCATCCATAACTCAGGCATTAGATGAAAAATATGCCAACAATATGCTTATGGAAAATAAATAAGAGAGTGAGAAGGCAATGGAGAAGGGTAAAAATGTTGAACCCCATAAGTGTCCCTTCACTGATGCAAACATTCCAGATATTTACAGCAGCAACGAGGAAGAAGTCGAAGGGGCTGAATCATTAGATGTTCACATCTAAGACAGTCACTTAAGGAATCCCGTGAGATGGTTGAGTGCGCTCAATTGTCTGGGGCTGGAGAACCATCATCCCCCACCTTTATTATTGAAAATAAGAAGTGGGAAAAGTCACATCTTCTCTCTCATCACCAGCTCACCCTCACGAGGATGTTGAAATTCGGAAAACTGGCGATAAAGCTAGGGTAGAAGTGGTCGACTTAGAAGAATATTTGCCAAAGGGAAACCCAACTGAGCCAACCTCTGAGATTGTTGTTGAGACAATAGAGTCAGAATTGGCTGAACATTCAAGAGAAATAGCCAAGTCCACAGTGACAGTTGACCCTAGCAAAGTTCAAAATCATTCAGTTGGTGAGCCAGCTGAGAGGGAAACTTGCAACCTCGATTCTACCTGAAATTTCTGAAAGTGTTATAGGGGAGGAATAATGAAGTTCTTTGAAGGCCAGTGATGTTACAGTGGTTGAGACTGATGTAACTGTGGCACAGGTTGGAAATGTTGCTAAAGACACAATGGTTCAGACTGTTGTTAGCACTGAAAGTGCAATCCCAGTGGTTAAGACTAACCCCAACAATGGTTGAGATTGTTGTAGGGATTGCCCAAGATCCATTAGTGGTTTAGACTACTGTGGGAAATGGAGAAGTAGTTGGGGAAGATCAAGCAGAGGATCAGAATCAGAATCCAGAGTCAGTTGAACCATTTGTTGAGCCAATGGTTTTAGATGCACCAGTTGCGGATAGAAGTTGAAAACCTGAATCCAGCTGAATCATATGGGCAAGACATAGAGGCAGCAGACTCCGATTAAGATTTTATAATAACATTCAGTTAATCAGCTGAATCAGAATAGGAAAGAGATGATCTAGTAGGAGGTTTAAATTTTGCAAAAATGGGTTTTGTCTTGGTAGACCCCCCCTCCTCAACCTGCTAGATTTCCTACAAATGAGGCTATTGGAACAACTAATGCAATGTCTACTTAAAAGGATGTTAACGTTGTTGCCAGTGAAGTTGTTAAGATAGTTGACGCACAGTCAGCTCCGCAAACTAACATAGTTGCAGTTGCCAAAGAAGTTACCTCAACTGAGGCATAGAGAATGGTTGGTTAGGGAAAAGTGGCAAGGATCCCCTAAGGAGGAGTGGGACTTTCTTCAGATCCTATTGGCAATTTGGGAATGTTACATTTTGAATTTCGCGAAGAAGTCTCCCTGGATGAGTCTAAGGATAATCAAAGTTTCCAAGTACAAGTTCAAGCCGAATACCTCAATATTCCTGAGGATATAAGGATTGTTCCATATGGGCATAAGTTCGACTTTGCTTCAGAAGATATTAGTGAATAACCTGCCGAATTTCGCAAGGCTTTTCGCTTTATGTTCGGAGAGATGGAAGAATTGGAACGAGGCTTCATGAACTTGTGCAGATGATTGACAATCATGATGAAACAATTTCAGCTGACATCCGTGGCACAATTCTGAGGATTAAAGAATGCACCTCTCAGACTAAAGCTCTTCAAAGAGAGCAGTTGGGATATTTTTGCCAGTTATACAACAAAATTTTGATTTGGGGTGCTAATTAAAATTATAGAAACGCCAAAGAGATCATATGAATCGGATGGAAGCAAGTCATCTCAGTGACATGGAGTTGCTTAAGGCTCAAATGGAAAAGAAATTTGAATATATGGAAGCCATGGTCAAAGAACAGTTCTCTTCAATGATGACTCAACTGATCGAAATCAGCTCGAGTCATACAACTGCCGATTCGATGACTTAGATGAAACTAAATTTTATTTTGGAAAACATTCATCCATCTTGCCGTGGTGATGCCGAAAAGGTGGAAGGAGTATGAGTACCTCCTACAACATCTGTAAAAGGCAAAGGCACCAGCTCATCAATTCTATCGCAACTCCCATCTTCTCTGTCAGCTGATGAGAAAGCTAAAATGACAATGCAAAAATATAAGGAAGCAATTGCCTTAGAGAAGTCAAAGGAGAAGATTGCTAAGCTTGATGAACGCCAAGAAGGTAGAATTCACCAGTTGAGACAACAATATGGTGGACCGCCAACAATGTCATTTCCCTAGGAAGAGCGTACAAAGGTATCAGAAGGTTATTATTTGGGGATGGAGATCGCTGATGCTTGGGACTTGTACTAAGCGAAAGGATTGAAGGATATTGAGCAGACTAGGAAGCAGCCAACTCAAAGTAAGCCAACCAAGAGTCAACAGACACCCAGTAGCCAAGTATCAAAAGGTGGCATCCATATAGGGGGAAGAAGTGCTGAAAGAGAAAGAGGAAGATGAAGAGATTCACCTCTGGTGGGAGAGGTAGAAGCTCTCCACCAAAAAGAGGAGGCGAAATCATGGCCTATAATCCCTTGAAAAGAGGCGCGCCATATTGGATTGGTCTTCACGAAGCTCAAAGAAGAGAAGATGAGCGAAGAGCCAATGATATGGAAAGATGGTTAGAAAGAGATGAATTGGAGCTAAGAAAGAAAGATGAAGATTATAGGAGAATAAGAATAGAAGAAGAAGAAAGAAGAAGTCAACAACATAGAAGATAAGAAAAAGCTGTCTAGAAATTTTCTTTTGTATTTTTACAATGTATTTGTATTATACACACATCAATGTAAGTTTCATGAATATACTTGCATAAAATTTTCTATATTCATTTCAAGTTATTTTCGGCACAGATATTGTAATAAGTTTTGGCATCATCAAAAAAGGGGAAATTATTAGGAAATTTATTGTAATGATTTTAGTGAGGCTTAGAAAACTTTGTATTAGAAAGTTGGCATAACAAAATTTTGTATGTAAATTCTGCCTTGTAATAGATAGAAAAATTATCTGAGTCAAATAGCAACTAAGTAGAATATGGAGAAGATTTCCTCAAAAATGCAGAGAAGAATCAGCTGAGTCTCACATGTGTGGATCAGAAGACCTTCAGTCAAGAACATCAGTTAAGTGTTTCAGAAGACTTACAACACATTCAACCAAGGAATAATGAAGATGATTCAACTCAAGGGGTAAAGCAGCTGAATGACTCAAAGTCGCCTGATAGAGGCCATTATGTTGAAAGTCAAAGAGGATACATGTTTTGGTAATGGAGACAAACCTGCAAACTTAAAGTGTTCCTGCTGAAAGAGTGTAAGAAGCTTAAGCCAATGAGAAGCCTGCAGAACTCTAATCGTTTTCAGAAGCCTGCAAATACCAGTTTTCAAATGTTGGGTCAACATCAAAGCTGCAAAAACAAGACAATCCAACGAATACTAAGTATGAGTTTGAATTTTGTCCATTAGTTCAACGGACAAAATTTTGAACTCCTACTAAAAAAGGCTGAGGAATTTTTAGAGCGACTAAGGGAGCATTCATATGAAAAAGACACAAAACTGAAAATCATTCAAGCAAGAACTGCAAATACTCTCTCTCAAGCCAAAATTAATACATCCTGAAGCCTGATTCTAAGACACTTTATCCAACACTCTCACGTGGAATATAGAAGTTGTTCTTCAAAGTTGAAGAGGAAAACATTTGTCAAACGCAGAGGGGTCTATATTTCCAAGAATTAAAGGAAGTATAGTAAGGTTCAAGTTTGAATCGAAATCAAACTGAATTAGGGTTGTATGGTCAATTCCTGAAGATTTGAAGAGCTGAAGTATTAAGGCAGTTGCCTTGCGAAGAGCTGAGTCCTAGAAGATTGGCAGGTTGTGTGATCAAAGTAGTCTTGGACTGTTGTACTTTTGTAATAAAGTTACAATTACATTAGTAAATTCCTCCTGGAGTAGGAGAAGAGTGGAGTAAAGGAATTACCCCATCCTCAAACCACTATAAATCATGTGTTCTTTAATTCTACAATTTAAATTTCTGCATTCTTATTTACTTATTTTATTTGCTATCCAACTTGATAGTAACCAATCTAAAGAATATGTTTTGATAAACCAAGCTTTAAAAGTGGTGTAAGACTTCTACTGTAAATCAAGAAAATTAATTTTCTAAAAGTTAACTTCATTCAGTTGAGTTACTCTATCAACAGCTCTCTCTGAGTCCGTTGAGTGGTTAACTCTTCTGCTGAAAGTTAACATAGTTGTCTTCCCAAAGACTTAGTTGTTTTCTGGTAAACTTTGATTATAATAAGAGTCGAAAAATTGGATAAAGTCTATTCAACCCCCCTCTCCTTCTAGACTTTACTCTGCAGCCCTTGGGGCCTATAATTACTAATTTCATAAGTTATAAGCATTACACATACTTTAACTAAAAATCACTTACTGTCATTTTCACATTTGTTTTTGCCTTTTCTAGAATTTATTTTGTCCCCCTCTACATTCACATGTAAAATAACAAAGAAACCAAAGCACTATAGTAGATACATAAAACATATTTAAAAAAAAACATGACATAAGAAAACATTACAATGTAAGTTACATTCTGTGTCAACTCTTCATCTTAAGTTTGTTGTGGGATATCAGTTGTCTGTATTATCTCTTCATGTTGTGGTTGAAAATCTTCATACACTCTAGGAAAATCTTGTGCAAATTTCTTCCTCGTGTACATCTTTTGATTGTACCTCTTCTCATTGCAAAACTTACAAGTAACATTGTATGTTTGTTTCTATAGACTATGCAAGGTTCTCTCTTTTATTTTACCCCTTCTTTGGTGCTTCATCTATCTCAAACCTTCTAGCTCTTGCGGGTCTTCCTCTTTTTCTTCCAAAGTTTCGGGGAATATGTGATATATAACCAGTTTTATCCCATAGATTAGGCTCATTCGTAGGATTGATTGCATATTCGTACACTTTGTCATATGTTTCTACAGTGTAGTAGTCATAATCAGTAGACTTAATTGGGGTGAAATCTGATGTCTAATAAATGTTTTTTTGTGAACAATCATTCTTTTTTCTAGACATGTCAATTTGCTTTCTCCTTGTTTCCAGCTTTTTCCCTGTTTTGTTGTAGTCTAGTCATCAAATATTCTCTAATCCACTCACACTGTCAAAATTCCCTATCTCTAGCTTCTATTATTGAACTGTTGAACACTTCAGAAATGTTGTTCAGCAATATATCACATTTTGGATTGGTTTTGAAGTGTGATTTGGATAATTGCTTGCTGCTAAAAACTTGTCCAATTTTAAAAACGTGATCAAGATAATAGCATCCCTGAAAATATTATTTAATACATGCAGATCCTTTGTATCTGAAGGTTGCTCACTATCAAACTCTTGTTCACTACTCTCAATAGATGACTCACTTTCTTCAGATGTTGTTTTGTCAATACCTTTTCATTCTGCATCTTTGTCAACATTTTCATCAAATATTATGTCATCAATAATCATTTCTTCACTGTCCTCTTTATCATCTATGGTGAAGTCATCATCATCTAACCCAATTTCATCCTCTTGTGTCTTTGGAAAATCCACATTTTCTATCTTAATTTCAGCTTTTTGTGTGTTTGGCAAAACCTCATTTTTTTGTCCTAATTTCAGCCCTTGTGTGTCTGGCAAAACCTCATTTTCTATCCCATCTTCAATCCCATAATTATCAATTTCAAAATTTAAATCAATTAGATCAAAATCAGGATCATCCAATATGTTCATAGGAGTAGCCTCCATATTTTCACATGTCTCATCAACCCATTTTTCTTCATATGCCTTCTCATCACCCCCTGTTATCTCACATTCTTCATCATCTGATATTGTTTGCTCACCCACTAAGTATATATAACACTCCTCCCTTTTTTTCCTGGAACACATATTCATAGCTCAGTCATCATTGTCACTTCCCTAAATTTCTTGAAATCATCAATCCTATAATATTTCTTCTCACCCAAATACCCTGATTGTTCATATAATTTATCAAGATAGTCCATTGATATCCTTCTTTTATCCACAATATCAAATGGACTTATTCTCCCCCCTACGTAATTTTCTTTCCCATTTTCCTCAACCATAATGCTTCCATGTTGCAGTTTAATCGTAAATAACCAGTTTTCGTCCTCTGCAATCAACATAAAAGACATATTTTAAACTTAAGCGCTAAACCAAAGAGAATAAAATATTTGGGGGACATAGATGGTAGTGAATGAATAAACACTATATAATATATAGATTAATTTGTTGGGAACAGAAATGTAGAACACCAAACACAACAATCAATTACCAAAATTATAAGAATATAGGCAAACCCAACGAAACAAAAATGTAAAAATACTTTCAAATACACCACATTTTTCCTAATCCATATCTAATAAACAAATGCACACAAACACATAGTCGGCCAAAAAACAAACACAATTAGGTTATGTAAGTCGTTATTACCAAAACATGGGTTCGGAATGTCCACCAGATGAGCGCGCCGAAGTATTATTATTTCAATTTCTTTGTTAATATCACGATTAGTCGTGAATTTTAAGGGTTATGGGCGAAATTTTTGTTTGATTTCTAGGGTTTTCAGATGCAATGGAAGGAGAATTGGGAAAAAAGAAGGTTCACTTTGATTCACATGCCAAAACGGATACTTGGGAGTAATGACTAACGTGCATGTGTGATGCATGTGTAACTCTCAGTTAGTTTTTTGACAACCAAGGGTCTAAATTTGCAGCTTTTGACTCATATGGAACTATGAATGCTTAAGAAAAATTATGGGACTATTTTTGCAAAGTATGAGACTAATGATGCAACGGGTCTAGTCCTGCAGCACTAAAGATGCAATTTTCTCCTTTGTGTTATTCGTGCTCTTATAGAGTTTTCATCAAATAACTCTTATTTTAGGATTGTAATTGAGGATTGTTTATGTTTGTTGAAAGAGCTGCCTTTGGTCTCTTATATTCTCATTAGGAGGTCAGCGAATTGTGTTGCTCATGATCTTGTTAAAGCAATGGATTCCATATCTAGTGTCGTCGAGTGGGATGTTAATTCCCTTATGATATTTCTAATTTGTTGTTTTTGAATTTGAATGATTAATGAAAGCTTTTTATTTCTTCTACGAAAAATTAGGTAAGTGCATTTTCATGTATTAAACTTAACATAGACTGTGACTAAGGAAAAAATAAAGAGACACGCACTACAAAAAAATGTAGAAATTGCAACAAAATATTTGTGGCAAATAAGAATATTTACTTCTAAAGTTGAACGTTAGCCAAGAATATTAAAAAAATTATTGGCAACTAATAAAAAGAATTTTTTTATTGTATTGGCAATGCAATGAAAAATTTGTCGCTAAAAATAGCGGCGAACAATTGATTCTAAGGGTGTTCACAGTTTGTTTAACCGGTCAAACCAAACTGAAACTAAAATTTCTGTTCAAACCGAAACGGAACTGAAAATTTTGGTTCAATTTTTTGTTTTTTTTCTTCAGACATTTTGGTTTTCGATTCGGTTTTATTTTTCTAGTTCGGTTAACCGAACCAAAAACTGAACTTATATTTAAATTTTCTTATATATATAAATATAATAAATCAAAAGTTGCATATTCAAATAGAAACTCTCTCATTCCAAACTTCGTTTCTATACCTCACTCAATTTCTCAAGAATCTCAACTCACTCTCTCACCCCATCTCCAGTTAACTGCCGTCTCTAGTCCTCCATCTATAGCTAAAGTTTCATCTTTCTTCTTCAATAGTTTAACCCCCACCATCAAGATTCAATTGTGTTGGTGATGTGTGTAAAATATACGTACATTTTGGGGCTAAAAATGATATATAATTGATGCATTTGCACGCATATTTACTATATTTTTACTTAGTTTCCTTAAAAGGGCATGATACTGCGTATTCTTGTAATTCTTGCAGGAAACGGAGCTTAAAATGAAGAAATGTCAGTTGGAATACGCGACTAAGATCGACGAATGTGAATAGAAGATCAAAACGATGGAAAAAATGGACAAAAACACTTCACACGGCCGGACCATGTGGTGTCACACGTAGGGGTGGCAATGAGTGACACACACGGTAGCACAACACGAACACGACACGATTACAAACATGATTACAAAGACAAAAGGAACAATAAAGCAAGACACGATATGACACGACACGATAACACGATATGAACACGAAATTGAAAAATAATTTAAAATAACAATTATTGTTATATTGAAGATCAAATAAAATAGATAACACGACAACACGATACTGTGACATGAACACGACACGATAACACGATTTGCCACCCCTAGTCACACGGCTGTGTGAAAGTGCCGGTGTGAAAATCACATGGTTGTGTGAAGTTGGATAGAAAATAGAGGACGGAGCAAGCCCACACGGCCGGACCGTGAGATGTCACACGATCATGTGGGTAAAGGAGGCCGCACTAGCTGCCCGTGCAGACTCACACGCCCATGCGAGGAAGGGCGGAAGACAAGATCACACGGCCGTGTGGTGCCACACAACCAGGCAGTGTGGGACTCTGTTTCAGCGCGTTTGTCAGAGTTTGCTTCTCATTCCAACTCTACAAGTGATCTCTCCAAGCATCTATAAAAGGGACCCAAGGCTTGCACGAAAATACAGAACTTGATACAGCAAAAACACATCAAATAACACAGGAACGCAAGAATCGAAGAGCTTCTGAGAGCAAAAGGCTAGGTTGCGAAGAACACCACAAGACTTTCGCATCTAGGGAGCACAAGAGCTTCGAGGGTTTAGGAGGGGAATTCATCCTGACAAGAAAGGGTTTTTTTTCTATGTCTAAGAACTCTTGTCTATGCTTATACGATGTCATAATGTTGATTCGAATTTGTCTATGAGTTTGTAATCAATGTTTGACATATCTTTCGGATCTTAGGGGCATAATCGAAACTGTGGATTTATATTAAATATGATTATTTGTTTTCTTAATTAATTCATGCTTTCTATTTTATGAATTCGAGCGCTTATTTATAATTGCTTTTATTTACCGGGAATAAATTGCATGTCATATTTGTTAGTGCGAAATTCGGGAGATGAGTTCTAACAAAGACAGAAATCAAATTCAGACATAAACGGACGTAATGAGTCGGGAGACCTACAACTGTTTGTGGGGAGTCATTCCATTCAAAAATCTTTTGGGAGTTAGTAATAATTGTAACGAGTCGGGAGACCTACAATTGTTATTAATCAACTATTTATTCACCACCCGGAAGAGGGAGTAGACTAACTTAGGAATTGAATCCATAGAATTGCATGAATTGGTTTTTAAAACTTTATTCGCATTTAATTAGAAAAAGCATGTTGATCCTAAAGATGTTGAAAATACTTGTGGGGTTCATAAATTTATTTCTTTTATTTTTTATTTTTCCTTAGATTAAAATACTCAATATTCGATCGCTTCAATAAAATTGGAATACGATGTTATTATAGGCTAAGTATTTCGAATATCAATCCTTGAGGAATACGACCTTGCTTGCCATTATTCTATAAAAAACACTGTACACTTGCAGTTGTATGAACCAAAATATTTGTGGCGAATAGGTTTTTTGCGCCGTTGCCGGGGATTGATTAGATTCTACTTAGATATAGTAATAAGTAGTTCAATCTTAATTGAAGCATATTATTATTTTTTTCAACAAATTTTTGAAATAGTCGAAATTATTTTTATTATTTTTATTTTTTATCGTTCTAACATTGTTTTTGTTTAGTGCAGATAGTGCATGATCACGCGTTCCATATCGACCCAGCCAATTTCCATTGATTTGGAAATCAAAAACACAGCGAAACAACTAAGGAAAAGAGACAAAGCAATGGCGGATGAGACTAATCCGGACGCAGTAGAAAATAGAAACAATGAGGAGCGCCCACCAGGGACCGGCGTCCAGGACAGAATTGTGGAAAGGCCCGCGAGAAGGGCAGTTAGGGATTATTTCCAGCCGGAGGTAAGTCAAACTTATGGGGGTGTGGCCCGTCTGCAGATCAATGCAAATAATTTTGAACTAAAACCGACATTGATCCATATGGTGTCACAAACAGTTTGGGGGTAGAGGCGTTGAGGATCCAAATGGGCATCTGGCGCACTTTCTAGAAATTTACGATACTGTTAAGATGAATGGTGTTTCTGAGGATATCATTCGATGTCGCCTTTTCGCATTCTCTCTACGTGATAAGACTAAGGGATGGTTATGATCTTTAACACCACCGGTACCGCAAATTGGGCGTAACTAGTCAATAGTTTCTAGCGAAATACTTTTCTCCCAGTAAGACGCTGCAACTGAAATCTGAGATCGCCCAGTTTAGGCAATTAGATGCTGAGCCACTATATGAAGCATGGGATAGATTCTGGGAATTGTTAAGGAAGTTCCCTAAATATGTATATCCCGACTACCAACAGGTTCAGTACTTCTATAATGGTTTGATTGGCAACAAAAGAACAATTATAGATGCTGCATCTGGAGGTGCACTACTAGGGAAACATCCTGAGGAGATACTAGAATTATTAGAGAAGATGGCGAACAACAGTTACCAATGACCATACGAGAGGTCGACTGTCCGATGAGTGGCAAAAGTTCAGGATGAGAAGGTCGCTATGCTCACAGAACAGGTATCTGTGCTGAATATGAAATTGGATGCGATGCAGCAAGTGACTCTAAGAGATCCCATTGTTGTTGAAGAGGAAGCAATCTTTGTGGGCCAACAAAGAAACTTCAACAACAATTACAGAAATAATCAGATACCCAACTACTACCATCTAGGATTGCGAAACCATGAAAATTTCTCTTATGCTAACAATAAAAATATTTTGCAGCCACCTTAGGGATATAACGTGGGTAATCAAGGCAGAGCGGAGTCAAGTGAAAAGAAATCATCTGTTGAAGAGATGCTATCCTCGTTTATCGGAGAGACAAGGGCAAGACTTAACAAAGACGAGGCTAAGATGGACAGGATAGAAGAACATGCCACTCAGCTAAACACGAACGTAAATGCAAGACTGAAATCTCTGGAAACACAAGTAGCCCAGATCGCAACTGCTGTGGGAGGCCAACATCAAAAAGGCAAATTCCCAACCGATACTGAGCTAAATCCACGGGAGCAATGCAACATTGTTCATCTGATGGATGGCATTGAGGGATGACATGTTTTAAATGATGTAGGTCCCAAGGGGTGTGAGTGTAAGGTTTAGAAGGGGGGGTTGAATAAACCTTACCAACTTTTCAAATTTAGTCCTTTTAAAAATTCAGAGTTAATACTCGACTGAGCTGTTGATAGAATAACTCAGCTGTTTTGACTAAAGACTTAACTTGACTGTGATATGTTTTCAGTGGAAGACTTAACACCCTTGATTTTTCAAATGTTTCATCTTCAACTGATTGAAGTCGTCTTTCCTTCACAGGTGAGTGTAGGATTGATTTCCTTCATAATGTAGGCTTGAGGATTGAGCGTTTAATAACTTGAGAATATTTCAGGTTACGAATGTTTCTTTCTTGCTTGTATTCAATTCTCAGATAGTCAAGGTAACCTTTTCTCAAATAAACTCCTCAGCCTTTTATAGTGGTCTTTCAAAAATCTGCCCATTGAAGAGATAGGCTTGTTTTTGAAAGTCACTTGTGGTCGTTGGCTTGTCTTGTTGCAGTTCTTGGAATTGACATTTCCTCGTATACATGATCCTCCAGCTTTTCAGAGATCTGACACGGTACAGTGCTTCCCATTGGTTATTATTCCTTTTGCACGCTTCCGGGGTTTGTGCACTTTAAGAAAGGTAGTATGGAAGTATTACTTGTTTAAGTAATTCTCTTGATTTTTGTGCAACGGATCTCTTTCAGTTATCTCGACTTGACTGCATTTCCTTGCCTTCCCCAGGTGACTTCGAGTCAGCTTCCAATCATTGGATGACTCTTCGTCACTTCAAATTGAGACTTGGCTATCTTGAGTTGACTTGATCGATACTTCACTCTTGCATCTCATTTGCACCTTGATCGAGTTCCTATCTTTTCTTCTTTGCCATACTCATCCGCCTCACAATGAGTCTTCCTTCTAGTCTCCATTTGTCTTCTTGCATGTTCAGCATAGCCGACTTAACTCACTCGACCAGCCTATCTATCTATTATAATGCAATTTATAACAAAAATGGGGTGCCAACTTCCTATTCTAAGTTTTACATGGCATTCATCAAAATCTACAAAATAATTTCCCAACAATTTCCCCCTTTTTGATGATGCCAAAACTTAAAACATACATCAATAATTAAACAAAGAAAGATACATACATGCAAATGTAGAATCACAGAATGTATGCTTAGAATCGATCTTTTATTGATCATAACATTCTTGTTCTTTACATAGTCAAGTTCATGAGAGTGTATCGAGCTTGAATCAAAAGAAAATGTATCGAGCTTAAATGGACCTTAAAGTAACCATGTCGTTTCTATATCTCCACAAGTATAGAAATTCAACAATTTTATTCAATGTATAGAAGACTTACATAAAAATGTATTTACATAGTAAAATACACGAAGGGGTGGACAAAGAACACTTCATCTCTTTTCGCCTCCTCCTTCTTTCATCTTCTTGACTCTGTCATCTTCGACCTTCTTCTCTTTTTCTCATCTTCACCTTCTTCTTCTTTTCACGCCCTTCCTCGGGCGCCTTCATCTCTTCTCGTCTTTCTTGTCTTTCCTCCCATAGTGAGTTTGTCTTTTATTTTCCTCTTCAATTCTCTTCACATACTCATCATTGTTCTTAGATGGACCTTAAAGTAACCATGCTGTTCTATATCTCCACAAGTATAGAAATTCAACAATTTTATTCAATGTACAGAAGACTTACATAAAAATGTATTTACATAGTAAAATACACGAAGGGGTGGACAACAACACTTCATCTCTTTCATTGCCTCCTTCTTTCATCTTCTTCAGCTCTGTCATCTTCTGACCTTCTTCTCTTTTTCTCATCTTCAGCCACCTTCTTCTTTTTTCATACGCCCTTCCGGCAACTTCATCTCTTCTCAGTCTTTCTTGTCTTTCCTCCCATAGGTGAGTTTGTCTTTTATTTTCCTCTTCAATTCTCTTCACATACTCAAGCATTGTTCTTAGCCACTTGCGGGTTGGCTACTTCGTCAATCCACCCCAATAGATCCCTTCTTTCTTGCCGGATCTATATACTCAATATTTTTGGGCGAGAGGTCTAGGTCCGAAACCTCTTCCTCCACCGCTTCTTCCTCTTCCTCGGGCGTGTCTTGTCTTGGGGTCTTCTTTTTCCCGGTGAGTGACTAGCAGAGTGACCGTGAGCAGAGAGCGCGCAAGAGTCCTGCTGTCGCCTTCTTCACATAGTGTGAGACCTTTTTCCCAAGACAAATCCAGGCTTGAGCGTGGACATATTTGCGAAGTAACCTTCAGATGCGAGCGTCTTGAATTCATCAACAGATCTTGGCTCGGTTCCAGCATCTGAAATGACATAGGTGTCTCTGTCTGTTGGAATGTCTCCATGTTGTTTCAGAATATCCATAACTCGGGCATCCATCCTTCCTTCCACTTCCTTCATCCCTGCTTCAACTGTCTTTCTCTTTTCAGCCATAGGTACAGCAGAGTGTTGGAGTGGCGAGTCATCGGGAGTTTCTTTGATAATATCGATTTGTGACAAGACCTTGTTGAGGGGTTTTAGCAATCATCAAGGTCACATCTGTCGAACCTTTCCCCTCAACAGACTTCCCTTTATTCTCTCTTATTACTTCCTCAGCTGTCTTTCCCTTCACAGCTGCTTCCTCCTTCTCAGCTTCAAATCCCTTCAGCGCCTTTAGGTATTCCTCTTCCCCTTTTTTGGCATCATCAAAGGAGAGAGGAACCCCTGGAAAAAAGCTAGCAAGCAAGAAGTCTAGTCTGCTGATAGCCGAGTTCTGCTTCGAATCTGCTGTGGAGTATGCTGCACGGAACTCAGTGCGGGTGGTGTTAGATTCAACTGCTACCAACTTCATCTCAGCCATGAGAAGACTGAATTTTTGATCCATATTCTTTTCCACGCGCAGGAGCTTGTTCTTATTGTGTTCACGCAGCAGCTTTATCTCTGTGGTGTGCGATTCATGCATTTGTTCGATGTGCTCTTGCAATTTTTTCTTTGCATCAGCATTCTCAGCCCGCCAGACTAGCAACTTGTTGAACAATGTCCTGAAATATCGAGCTTGTTCCACACGCATTGTCTGCTGATGTTGCCACCACTCCCGAATCCTGACTATTATGCCTCACAAATCAGCAGTAAGGTTGGCGTCTCTGTTATCCAGCCTCATGTTCAGTGAGGCCTGGTGCCTCTCCATCTTTTCAATCTCAGCAAATAAGGCTTTGAAAACTTCCCGAACTTCAGCTGTCTCCTCTGTTTCAGCTGACGACCAAGCAGCGTCAAAGTCATAGTTAGCTGGAACAATGGTGTCTAATGGAATAACAGGGTCAGGTCTGTGGAAGCGCTCGCGATCTCTAGCTGATTCTTCAGGGAGGTCAGGTACCTCCAGAGAGAAAGGAAATGATTCTACAAAAGGATCATCACGAGCAACGGGAATCTGTTCAATGATGAATGGTGCTCGTGAAGTCCCTTATGGAGTCGAACCTGCTGCAGCTAGGGGAGCCTGTGCAGTGGACTCTGTTTCAGCTGTGGTCTATTGTGAAGTCGATCCAGCTTGCTGAGCCTCAGATGTCTTAACAGCTTCGTCGGTCTCAGCTGGTTTTTCCAAATGAGTTGACTGGTCCTCGGCCTTATAAGAAGCGTCATCGGACGATGACAAAATTGCCATGGGTGGCTCATCATCAAAGTTGAATGTTTGGCGAGTAGTCTTGAGGTCAGACTTACTCGTGGTTGGAACATCCTCAGCTGAGTCTTTCGGATCTGCAATAGGGGATGACTCAGCTTCATCTTCACCTTCGGATCCCAGAAAAGTTACATCAGGATTATCCTGGGAGTCGTGAAGAGCACTTATCTCCTTTTCTGATGGATCAATGATGGCAGGAGAGAGGTTCTGTGCCACATTCTCTTTACCCCGGGAAGTCTCAACCTCCCGTTGGCCTTCATTACCTCCTGCAGTCTCAACTGCAGCGAGGCCTTGGACATCCCCTTCCACAGTGTCAGTTGTCTTGGGGTCTTCTGTGGTGGCATCCACTGGAGGCTCAACTCCATGGATTGCACTTTCAGTGCCCAGAGTGTTAACTCCCAGGGAAGTTCCTTCCTGTGCCTCGACTGCATCAGCAGGCGTCATGGTTGGCTGCAGAGCGGTTGGCACCTCACCGAGACAGTCTCAATGCCTCGAGCCTCGTTGATGACAACTTGTTGTGTATTCGTGATTGTTCCTTCTCCACTTCGCCTCCGAGATTCATTGTGGAGTCACTGCAAAGCATCCTCCGACCCTTGCGTAGAGGGAGTTTTTCACCGGTGGCACACCGGTGAGTGACTTGGAATGGGGTCACTCGTCTCTAGACTCCCGGCTGTTCCCATTGAGTATGTAGCCGTTGGGGCAGGTGGTAAGACACCTTCATTAGGGGTTGGCTCAACTGGGGTCCCCACAATCCTAGTTTCATCGCCAGTTCCCTTAACACCTTCCTCCCGAATGCTGGGAAGTGGTGGCAAAGCAATAAAGAGTGGCAATCTGGCCGCACCACTCCCATGGGATCAACTTCCAGCTGGGATGTGGAAGACTCCCCTGGTCCTTCCAACATCCTTTGCTCATGTAGGGGTCTGGATTCCCGCATGGCTTGCTGCATCTCTAATTCTTCTGTAGCAGCAGCAGGGTCCAGATCATCATCTTCACTCCCAGAGAAAATGTCGAGATGAGGATGTGTATGTTCAGTGGTTCTAGTAAAAGGACAAAGACTGGCCTTTTCACGAGCCTCAGCTTCCTCTGCCTGTCTCTCATTCTCCTTGTCCTTGAAGATCTGCAAGATATCTGTGCAGTTTTCTTCATCCAGTGCTTGGACCACAGTGGTTACTCCAAGAAAGTTTAGCAGTTCCTCTTCTTCTTCGATAAACTCAGGTCTTTGGAACTGTTCCCTGGATCGACTCAACTTCCACTTCCTCCACTCTCGCAGACGATTTTGGATGTCTGGATAAGGTGGGGATAGGATCATCACATCATCATCATATCTATCATCTTCGCAGCTACTTCTTGTGTCTCAGCTAGTCGAACTACAGTTGTGTCTTCAGTTTGCCTCTGCTAATTGCCTTCAGCAGACTTGGTTGTTTCATCAATAATTTCTGGAGACTCTACTTCCAAAGTAGTCTTCGGTATGTGTTTTGGTGAGTGGCCGACTCGGCCCGGTTTCTCAAGCTCTAACGCTTGAAGATTCTTCTTCTCTTTGTTTGCACCGAGGGACTTGGTTCGGATAAGGTTTCTCCGAGTCCAGGCGGCGGGGGGATCGTCGTCGTCTTTCTCGAGGAGCTGGCCGTCGTGGCTTATCGGTTCTAATTTTCTTGATGACCGAGAGAAGGTATTTGAGATTCCTTCTCCGCTGCGGTCATGGGGCGGGGAGACACGGCTGGGGAGCATGTGACTCATTACTGCAGGGGTAGGAGCAAATTTCTTTTTCTTTTTTCGCAGGGCATCAATCTTCTTCTTGGGTGCAGAGCGAGCCTTCTTTTGAGGAGGGGGAGATTTGTATCATCGTGGTCACGGTGATTCCCCCTCACTCGTGATCGCTCTCTTAGCGTAGGCTCTCTTGTGCGCCAGAGAGGTTTGATCGAAACATCCTCTTGTTTACATGGAACGCCTTTCCATGTCGAAGAGGGACTTCCTTTACTTCCATCATTCGGCCAATCACCAGGCCGTATCCCAGGGAACCTCCAAATGTACCATCCTCCTTGAAGGATTTATTCCCAACATTTCGCGCGAGTCTGCTGATACAAACTCAGCCCAGTTCACTTTCTTCTCTTCAATGATCGCAACCATCACGATCAACTTTGCTTTGGACAACTGGTCAGAGCTCCCAAATTTGATGTCTTTGCATTTGGCAACGATGTCCAGTAATTTGTGGTAGTCCTCCTTCAGTAGCCTCTTATTAGCCGTATAGACTACTTTCGCAGCACAGTCGGACTTGGCTACTTCCTTCCAAGCAGCAGCCAGGTCGACATTAGCTTCATAAATTTCCGGCACTCCTTCCACCGGCAACAAGCAGTGTTCTGCCAGATCCTTGGCAGTAATGGTGAACTCCTTTCCATGAACAGAGGACTTGATGCCCTCATCGTGAACTTCAACGTTCACGTAGAACTGTGCGACCTCTTCTACGTAGGTCATTGGGAACTCCATCGTCAAAAATGGTCTTAATCCAGATTTTTCCAGTTGCTCAGCAATCTTCTTCACGAGGATGTCGTCGGACCCTTGTTTAACCATACCATCGAAGTCCACAATAGACCCGGTGTGGATTTGCTTTCCTAGCTTGACAAAATCATGAGTAGATGCCATTTCGAGATATTTTACCGAACGAAACTTGAAAACTGAACTGAGAATTGATAGGGTTTTGAGAGAAAATTATTGCTTTTGCTTTCGAGAGAGAGATGAACAGTTTTGGGTAAAGTGAGTGAGAAACGGACGAAAATGGTTTAAGTATGGTTTATGAAAGGACGTGCGGGTGGTTTTTGATATTTGATCAAGATCAACGACTTAGATCTTGCACGTCGAGTAGCATTTAAGTTCTCGCATTTAATGCGGCAGCATTTATATCCAATCATAAGCTTGGTGTGCAGTTTTTGACTGTACACGTCATAATTATGCTTACGTCATTCTTAAAAACATTCCTGCTTAGTAAAAACGATCGTGTTTTTGTCACTTTGCTCATAAATGACTCATCTTACTCCTTAGTTGATTCAATCCTTCTTCTCGCTATTCTCCTTGTGACTCAAATTTGTTAGCTAACTTCGATGTAACTGGTGACTTTTACGATACTGGTGATTCACTTAGCTGAATTACGAGTTCAGCTCTTTTTCCTCTTTTCATGTTTTCATCTCTTTTCTTTGAGTCTTCTGAGTGTCAACTCAGCTCAATTAACCCTAATTCATGCTTGAGTTCGTCAAATCTTGACTCACATAATGGTTTTGTGAATATGCCAGCCAACTGCTTATCAGTTGAAATATATTCCAAGGTGATGTCTTTATTTTCAACATGATCTCTTATGAAGTGATATCTGACATCGATATGCTTTGTTCTTGAGTGCAACACATGATTTTGAGTGATTGCAATTGCACTTGTGTTATCACACATGATTGGAATTTCTTTCTCTTCTTCAACTTCATAGTCTCTCATTCTTTGTCTCATCCGGAAGATTTGGGCAACAACAATTTGCCCGCAGCCTATGTATTCTCGTTTGTAGAGGTGGCTATTGAATTTTGCTTTTTGCTAAACCAGGAAATTAGCCTATATCCAAGCATTTGACATGTCGAGGTGCTTTTCTGTCAACTCTACATCCAAAGATAGTCGAGTCGAATAACCAATTAGCTTGAATCCGCCTTCCTTTGGATACCATAAGCCAACTTCTTGGCTTCCTTTCAAATATCTCAAGATCCTCTTGGCTGCAAATCATGTGGCTTTCTTTTGGAGCAGATTGAAATCTTGCACATACACCTACAAAGAAAGGTGATGTCCGCCCGCTTGCTTTGTGAGAAAAAGCAATGATGCAATAAGTGCTCAGATCTTGTTTGATCTCTACAGGCTTGCCATCCGCATCATATCCATTTTGGTGATGTATTCATTGGTAATTTCACGAAGACTTCTCTTCCATACCTAATTTCTTCATTAAATCTCTCGGTGTATTTTGTCCGACTTATGAAAGTTCCATCCTTCAAATTGTTTCACTTGAAGTCCAAGGAAGAATGTCGGTTCTCCCATCATGCTCATTTCGAATTTGCTTTGCATGAGATTTGAAAATTTATCACACATGACTCTTTGTTTGTGGATCCAAAGATGATGTCATCCACATATATTTGAACAAGCAGTATACTCTTCCTATCTTGAATTCTGAAGAGTGTTCTATCCACTTTGCCTTTTGTGAATCCATTCTCAGTCAAGAATTGTGACAATGTATCATACCATGCTCTGGGTGCCTGTTTCAACCCATATAGAGCTTTCTTGAGTTTGTATACTTTATCTCCAAGAGTCTTCGCTCAAATCTGGAGGTTGTTCAACATACACTTCTTCTTCCAATAAACCATTAAGAAATGCACTCTTTACATCCATTTGATATACAATAAAGTTCTTGTGAGCTGCATAGGCAAGAAACATCCTTATGGCTTCCAATCTTGCCACAGGAGCAAATGTTTCATCAAAATCTATCCCTTCTTCTTGGCAATATCCTTTGGCTACCAATCTTGCTTTGTTTCTTACCACGTAACTTTCCTCATTCATCTTGTTTCGAACACCCATTTAGTGCCAATAACATTTTGATGGGTAGGTCTTTGAACCAATTCCCACACTTTATTTCTTTCAAACCGATTCACTCTTCTTACATAGCTTGAATCCAATATGTGTCATCCAATGCTTGAGACACATCTTTTGGTTCTATTTGTGAGATGAAGCATGTGAACATTGCTTCTTGTTGAGTTCGATCTCGTTTTGACACCTTCTCTTACATCTCCAATGACTAGTTCTCGTGGATGGTCTCTCACCATCTTACATCAGGTTGGAGTAAGTTAGCTGGATTGATCGTCTTGGTGTGTTATTTTGATCAGCTCTCTCATCATCACTTAGCTACAAATTTTCCAAATTGTTTTTGAGACTCGGCTATCTCATCTTCTTTTCCGGGTTTATAATTCCAAACTTCAGCTTCAACATAGGGACTCTTCTGCATGGTTGGTTGATTCAGCTTATCAGCTAACTCTTCAATGTCTTCTCCATTTACATTGGGCTCATCGAACACCACATGGATGGATTCTTCTGTAACCATAGTCCTCTTGTTGAGTACTCTGTAGGCTTTGCTTTTAGCTGAGTATCCCAAGAAGATACCTTCATCAGCTTTAGCATCGAAAGCCTTTAAATTATCTTTGCCATTGTTATGGATGAAGCATTTGCATCCAAATATTCTAAAATATATGACATTTGGCTTTCTCCCTGTCCAAATCTCATAGGGAGTCTTTGTCAGCTGTCTGTTTATCATGCATCTATTTTGAGTATAGCATGCTGTGTTTATTGCTTCAGCCCAAAATCTTTTAGGTAGTCCCGCTTGACTAACATGGTCCTTGCCGCTTCTTTAAGGGTTCTGCTTTCTTCTTTTTCGCAACTCCATTTTTGTTGTGGAGTCCTTGCCGCAGATAATTCATGACCAATACCATTTTCAATACAAGATTAAGTGATTATACCATTGACAAACTCGGTTCCTGTCAGATCTTATTTTGATAATGGTTTGATTCTTCTCATATTGGATTTTTTCATCAATTTGTGGTAGTTTCGCAGAGTTTTTTTTCTTCTTACACATGAATATTGTCCATGTATATCTTGAGTAGTCATCTACTACCACCAAGGTGTATTTCTTCCCACTTATGCTAGTTGGTTCAACTGGACCAAATAGATCCATATGTAGCGGTGCAATATTCTAGTTGAAGATGGACATGTCTTTTCTTTGAATGATGATTTGATTTGCTTTCCCATCTGGCATGCATCACATACACTTTCCTTCTTGTACACTGAGTCTGGAAGTCCTTCTACAAGATTGCTCCTGGCAAGCTTGTTGATTGTTTTGAAATTCAGGTGACTCGGCTTCTTGTGCCACATCCAACTAGATTCGGTTTGCTGCTCTTTTGCTAGCGACAGTGCTTGGTGTTGCAGTTGACCAATCTACCACATACATGTTCTTTTGTCCGCATCCTTGCAAAGACAACCTCATTGATTGATGTCCTTGATTTGGCATATACCCATGTTGAATCCAACATTATAACCCTTGTCACAAAGTTGGCTGATGCTTAGCAAGTTGAAGTTGAGTCCTTCAACATATGCAACATCTGAGATTTCTAACCCATTTTTCTTGATGGATCCATTGCCCCTTATTTCTCCTGGAGCTTTATTTCCTCCAAATATGACTTTTGCACCTCTGACTTCCTTGAATTTTGACAGATTTTTCTTGGTTCCTGTCATATGTCTGGAACAGCCACTATCCATGTACCAGGTTCCTTGGCACTCAGCTGTTCCTTGAACCTGCAATCAAGGAAATTAGATTTTAGGTACCCATACTTGCCTGGGTCCTGAGGGGTTAGTGTTATAAGATGATCCAACCAGCCTATAGCCAAATGATTTGACTCTAAGAGGTTGCCACCTATCAGTGCCATAATCATAATTAACTTTAGCAAATTGCTTGGGGGTTCTAGGTTCATACAACTGTCTCTTTTGTCTGTATGCCTGTGAATGTGTTTTGGCAATTTCTATATTTGGGTAGTTGCGATATCTCTGAGTGTAGTGCCTAGGTGCATAAGTGTGTTGATGATAGCTCTTATGCCTTTGGAATGGCCTTTGTTGAGTTTTAGGCCTTTGCCATTTAGGCTTATATTCTATAGATCTTTGATGATAGTTCACATTATTCCAATCAGCTTGGCTTGGGTAGTTTCTACCATTCCCATCATATATATTTCTTTTATAGAATTTCTGGGACTTTTGGTAGTTCTGTTTCTTCTTTACAGAATATTTCCTATTTGGAGTTTTTGAGGAACTACTGGATTTCTTCTCAATCTGTCCTCTCAAAGACACTCAATCGGCCGCTTCCTTTTCCTTTTCCTTTATAACCAAGGCCAGTTTGCTTGTGATTGTGCTTTGGAATAAATGTGTGTGCACCATTTGTAGTTTTGGATTTTTGAGATACTTCATTACTTGAAGATCCTTTTTCCAAAATCACTTTTGGAGCTTGACACAACACAGAGGAATTAAATCCTAAGCATGTCTTGTCTCCACATTCTCTTTGACTCATAATAAGGTCATCCAAGGATTTAGATGCCTTAGTGAATGAGGCAATCACATTTTTGAGGTCATTCTCCCTCTTTTCTATAGCAGCTATTTCGCTATTAACTTAGCATTTTCAAATTTTTAGACTTTTATTCTCATCACCTATTTGACTTAGAGTACTCGGCTCCTTAGTCACCGAGAGTTTTGGCTCTTGAGTAGGTGTTTTCCTCATTTAGTAGTGCGTGTGAGGATTTAACGTGTTCAAAGTCTTTCATCATTTTGCCTAATGAATCATAAAGATCGGTTTGTGATGAAGTGTGTGTGTCTGATCACTATCACTAGAAACGAGTGTGATGAGTTAGAGTGTACCTCATCTTCTTGGTCGAGGTTGGTCTTGTTCCTTGGCCATTAAAATGATCACGGCTTATTCTTCGAGTCACTTGAGTAGTCGGCTTCTTGCTCTCTCGAATCACCAATTTGTGTCTTTTGACTTGGCATTTGTCTCGTGATCTCTGCGCACCAACATTGCCTTTTTCTTTTCTTGCCTTCTTTCTCTGAAGACCTTTCTTTCCTTTTCATTCCTGTATTTGTTGACTACAGGATATGGGCAATCAATGGCATAATGACCTGGTTGTCTGCAGTTCCAGCATAGATTTTCAACCTTTTGATCAGCTCTTTCCATTCTTGGATTGTCAGCCCTTTGATCAACTCTTATGCTAACAATAAATATATTTTGCAGCCACCTCAGGGATATAACGTGGGTAATCAAGGCAGAGCGGAGTCAAGTGAAAAGAAAACATCTGCTGAAGAGATGCTATCCTCGTTTATCGGAGAGACAAGGGCAAGACTTAACAAAGACGAGGCTAAGATGGACAGGATAGAAGAACAAGCAACTCAGCTAAACACGAACGTAAACACAAGACTGAAATCTCTGGAAACACAAGTAGCCCAGATCGCAACTGCTGTGGGAGGCCAACATCAAAAAGGCAAATTCCCAATGGATACTGAGCTAAATCCATGGAGCAATGCAACGTTGTTCATCTGATGGATGGCATTGAGGGTTGACATGTTTTAAATGATGTAGGTCCCAAGGGGTGTGAGTGTAAGGTTTAGAAGGGGGGTTGAATAAACCTTACCAACTTTTCAAATTTAGTCCTTTTAAAAATTAAGAGTTAATACTACACAGCTAAGTCCTTGATGGACAGCTAAGTAAGTTAATCAGCGTAGTTAGTCACTCAACAGACTCGACCGAGTTGTTGATAGAATAACTCAACTGTTTTGACTAAAGACTTAACTTGACTGTGATATGTTTTCAGCGGAAGACTTAACACCCTTAATTTTTCAAATGTTTCCTCTTCAACTGATTGAAGTCGTCTTTCCTTCATAGGTGAGTCTAGGATTGATTTCCTTCGTAATGTAGGCTTGAGGATTGAGCGTTTAAAAACTTGAGAATATTTCAGGTTACAAATGTTTCTTTCTTGCTTGTATTCAATTCTCAGATAGTCAAGGTAACCCTTTCTCAAATAAACTCCTCAGCCTTTTATAGTGGTCTTTCAAAAATCTGCCCGTTGAAGAGATAGGCTTGTTTTTTAAAGTCACTTGTGGTCGTTGGCTTGTCTTGTTGCAGTTCTTGGAATTGACATTTTCTCGTATACATGATCCTTGACTTTTCGAGATCCGACAGTGCGGTGCTTCCCATTAGTTTATTCCTTTTGCACGCTCGGGATTTGTGCACTTTAAGAAAGGTAGTATGGAAGTATTACTTGTTTAAGTAATTCTCTTGATTTGTGCAACGGATCTCTTTCGATTATCTCGACTTGACCGCATTTTCTTGCCTTCCCCAGGTGACTTGAGTCACTTCCAATCATGGATGACTCTTGTCACTTCAAATTGAGACTTGGCTATCTTGAGTTGATTTGATCGATACTTCACTCAGTGCATCTGTTTTGCACCTTGATCGAGTTCATATCTTCTCTTCTTTGCCGTACTGTTTGCCTCACAATGAGTCTTCCTTCTAGTCTCCAGTTGTCTTCTTGCATGTTCAGGCATAGCTGACTTAACTTAGCTCGACCAACCATATCTATTACAATGCAATTTATAACAAAAATGGGGTGCCAACTTCCTATTCTAAGTTTTACATGGCATTCATCAAAATCTACAAAATAATTTCCCAACAAATGACAAAGTTTAGCAATAGTGATTAGAAATCTGAAGTCTGGCTGAAGAAGTTAAACTTAACGCTGTATGGGAGGCAACCCTATTGCTTTTGTGTGTAGTTTTTATTTCATTTCGTATGCCCAACTCCCAATGATTTTACTATGAATAATTTATGGCATGGGATAACATACTTGTGGGAATAATGTAATAAATTATTAGGAGGAAAGTTATTTATTTGCTTGGCATGTGTTAAAAAAATTGGGTATATGAGCATGTTGCGAAAAATAAGCCTGTGAGCTTTTGCCTTAAACTGCTTTACTGCTTTACATTATGCAGACTTATTTTTTTCTTGAGTGTGTCCTTCATGATTGATAGAACTCTAGAACTTGCTCTGGTATCTTCCTTGAAGCCATGTGTGTGTGCAATTTTCGAAAATGATCTAAGGCCATCTTTGTTTTAGCCTACTTAGCTTAAAAAGCCTACCTATGACCCCATGATTCCCTAGTTAGCCAAGTTTGAGCCAACACTATTATTCTGAGCCACATTGATCTTTAAAATTTATATGTTTTTATCCATAAAATTTATTGATCCTATAGAAAATGAAAAAACTTGGGGGAGATGTGGTGAAAATTTATGAAAAAAAAAGAGAGGAAGTTGGCAAAAGAAAGAAGGATGAAGCGATTCTACAGGTAAATGAATATATATATATATATATATATATATATATATATATATATATGAAGCTCGAAAAAGAAAGAAAAATCTCTGGAAAAAAAATTATATAGAAAAAATCGAGCAAAGCAAAAGAAAAAAAAATTCTGAAAATTATGGAAAAAACAAATGAGAGCTTGAGGCCAAAGAAAAAGAAAAGAAGGCAAGAAGGCCTAAGAATGAAAAAGGAGAAATAAGGGTGAAATTGAGTTGAAAAAGAGAACTTATATTATGATGAAATTGGGTTGGTGAATTGTAAGTCTGTGCGCGTAAATTCTTTGCTCAAGCCAAGTCACTTAATCAAAATTTTCCCTACCCTTACCAAAGAGCCTACATTACAACTAAATGAAAAGTCCTTTTTGATTCCTAAATTGTGCACACAAAAGTGGTAGAGACGTGAGACGATTTGCAAGCCTATGGTAGTTCTACTTTCACTGAATTGAATTTGAGCGTAAACACTTACCATACACTTTTGAGAGTAGAGTGATACACTATTTACTTGTAAGTCGCGATGTCAAGTATCCAAGAGAGTATTAATTATGCCGAGTTTATTAATAATGACTTCTTGATGATGAAGTACATGGTTTCTTTAAGTATGAAGTCAAATACTATTTAATGTTCATAGTGTTCTTGGGTGTTCGTTCATTTTTACCCCTTATATTATTTTTCTAAATTTGCTCGAGGACGGTCAATGCTTTAAGTTTAGGGGATTTTGATGTGTGTAAAATATACGTACATTTTGGGGGTTAAAATGATATATAATTGATGCATTTGCACGCATATTTACTATGTTTTTACTTGGTTTCCTTAAAAGGGCATGGTACTGCGTATTCTTGTAATTCTTGCAGGAAATGGAGCTTAAAATGAAGAAATGTCAGTTGGAATGCCTGGCTAGGATCGACGAATCAAAGACAAGATCAAAACAACGGAAAAAGTGGAAAAAACACTTCACACGGTCGGACCTTGTGGTGTCACACGGCTGTGTGGAAGTGCCGGTGTGAAAATCACACGGTTATGTAAAGTTGGATAGAAAACAGATGACGGACCAAACCTACACAGTCGAAACGTGTGAAGTCACACGGTCGTATGGGAAAGGGAGGCCGCACCAGCTGCCCGTGCAGACTCACACGCCCATGCGATGAAGGGCTGAAGACAAGACCACACGGCCGTGTGGGACTGTTTCAGCGCGTTTTTCAGAGTTTGCTTCCCGTTCCAACTCTACAAGTGATCTCTCCAAGCATCTATAAAAAGGAACCAAGGCTTGCACGAAAATACACAACTTGATACAGCAAAAACACATCAAATAACATAGGTACGCAAGAATCGAAGAGCTTCTGAGAGCAAAAAGCTAGGTCGCGAAGAACACCACAAGGCTTTCGCGTCTAGGGAGCACAAGAGCTTCGAGGGCTTAGGAGGGAATCCATCTTGACAAGAAGTGGTTTTCTTTCTATGTCTAAGAACTCTTGTCTATGCTTATACGATGTCATAATGTTGATTCGAATTTGTCTATAGTTTGTAATCAATGTTTGGCATATCTTTCGGATCTTAGGGGCATAATCGAAACTGTGGATTTATATTAAATATAATTATCTATTTTCTTAATTAATTCATGCTTTCTATTTCATGAATTCGATTGTTTATTTATAATTGCTTTTATTTTTGGGAATAAATTGCATGTCATATTTGTTAGTGCAAAATTCGGGAGATGAGTTCTAACAAAGACAGAAATCGAATTCAGACATAAACGGATGTAACGAGTCAGGAGACCAACAACTGTTTGTTGAGAGTCATTCAATGCACAAATCTTTTGGGAGTTAGTAATAATTGTAATGAGTCGGGAGACCTACAATTGTTATTAATCAATTGTTTATTCACCGCCCGGAAGGGGGAGTAGACTAACTTAGGAATTGAACCCATAGAATTGCATGAATTGATTTTTTAAAATTTTATTCGCATTTAATATTAAAAAAACATGTTGAGATTATGTGCCTAAGGTTGCTCCTAAAGATGTTGAAAATACTTGTGAGGTTCATAAATTTATTTCTTTTATTTCTTTTATTTTCAATTTTTCCTTAGATTAAAATACTCAATATTTGGTCGCTTCAATAAAATTGGAATACGATGTTATTATAGCTTAAGTGTTTCGAATATCAATCCTTGAGGAATACGACCTTGCTTGTCATTATTCTATAAACTACATTGTACACTTGCAGTTGTATGAACCAAAATATTTTTGGCGAATAGTTGGGAAAATTTATTTGTATTGATTTTGATGATGCTATGTAAAACATAGATTACAAAGTTAGCACTCTGTTTTCTATATTAATTTCAACTATTTAATAGATAGGATCTATAAGCAGAGTCGAAGCAGCCAAGTTGAAGATTGCAGAAGTTGACTGAAGGACAAAGTGAAGAATTAGCTGAGTTGCAGCTGAGTGTCGAGAAGAAGATTCAGTTAAGTACCAAAAAGTTGTCTTTGTCAGCAGCCTGACAGCTAAGTCACTTCCAGGTGTTTGGAGAAGACTTATAAAGGGTTTTAGCAGCAAAAATGACTCAAAGAAAGCTGAAGAAGCCCATTGGTATGTAAAGTCAAAGTATTACTTAAACTGGAATGAAGATAGACTACAACCTTAAAGTTGTTTTGCTGAAATAGTGGAAAAGGCTGGGAACCAATGAGGTGTTCGCAGAACACCTGTTGTGTTTTAGGAAAACCTGCAGAGCATTAATACAAGGTTGGGTCAACATTAATTGTTTCATAAAGAGACAAGCCAACGATCAAGAAGTGGAGTTTGAAAGTGTGTCTATCTCTTCAATGGACACATTTTTGAACTGCCACTATAAAAGGCTGAGGAACATTTGTGAGAGTGTATGATATAGAAACTGAGGCATTCAAGCAATCTGAGCAAAGATCAAGCAAGCAAAAATACTCTCAAGCAATACACTCAAATCCTCAAGCCTAAACTTGAAGTCTATCTATCCAACACACTTGGTGAAGGAAGGAAGAGCTTCAACCTGCTGAAGTGGAAATTTGTTTTAAGAACGAAGGGGTCTGCACATCTAAGGATTGAAGGAAGTGCAATGAGGTTGAAGTTAGAACCCATTTTGAATTCATTGGAGGGCTTTGTGATCAAATCCAAGGATTCAAAGGAGCTGAAATAGCGAGCCAGCTGTCTTGTGAAGAGCTGAGTCTCAGGAGTGAAGTCAGTTGTGTGATCAAGGCTTACTCAGACTGTTCTATCCTTTTTGTAACACGTCTGTTGCATTAGTGGATTACCTCCAGTAGTTGGAGAAGAGTGGAGTAGAGGAATTACTCCATCCTCGAACCACTATAAAATTACTGTGTGTCTATTTACTTTCAGTACTTTATTTCTTGCATACTTTATACTACTGATTGATAACTTTGCTAAACTCAACTGATACTAACTTGACAAAAACAAGTGTTATAAAACCTATTTAACAAAAGGGTGTAAGACTTCCACTATTTAAAAACCAAGTAAGCTAAATTTTTAAAGAGCTCACCTCAATCAGCTAAGTTACTCTATCAGCATGTTAGTCGAGTATGTTAAGTGGTTAACTCTCCTGTTGAGGTTGAACTAAGTTATCTCAAAAGGACTAAGTTGCTACTTTGGTAAAACTCTGATTTAAAGATCAAAAATTGAAAATTGGTTAAGTCTATTCAACCCCACCCCCTTCTAGACTTGACACAAACACCCCTTGAGACCTACAAGTGGTATCAGAGGTGTTGGTTCAGAGAACCTTACGCACTTTGGTTATTGAACTAGATCTCAATCTTTTAAAAGAATCAACACTTGATTGTTTTTAAACTTTCTTTCAAAAGTTATTATCATGGAAGCAAATCTATCTCGCATTCCAATGTTCACTGTTGAAGAGTTTGATGATTGGAAGATTCGTATGCAGGCAAATCTCGCAGTACTGCACGATGAAATGTGGTTCATAATTGAAGATGTACCTATACAAATCATGAAAGTGAATACAGCTGTAAGAGCTTTTGTTGTTGCTGCTGAAGAAGGTTTTGCTGCAGCACTTGCTACACCTGGTGCACCAAGACCTGCTATGGTTGAAAAATCAAGGAGTGAATGACCAATGAAGATAGGAAAAGATATAACTTGGACAATGTGGCTAAGGACATTTTATAAAAAAAAAACTCTTGACAAAGCTATGTTTAATAAAGTCAAATCTTGCAGGACAGCTCGTGAGATATGGGAAAAGCTAACTTTGATTTGCGAAGGCTCAAAGCAGATTAAAGAAAATAAGCTAACTGTTGTTGTACAAAAATTTGAAATTTTGAAAATGCTTGCAGGTGAAACTCTGGATAAGCTGGATGCCAGATTTACTGAGATCACCAATGAACTTTCAGCTCTAGGAAAGGAATATACACAGAAGGAAATGTGTATGAATATTCTAAGGTCGCTCCCAGCTGAGTGGGAAATGAAATTGATGGCCCTAAGGCATTCTATCGACTTGACAAGAACTTCCAACTATGAGTTATTCTCAGACTTAAAAGCCTATGAAATTGAGCTCAGAAGGAAAGAGCAAGAAGAGATAGATGTACCCAAGACAATTGCTCTATTGGCTGGAGAATCTAAGAAAGCTGAATCAAAGGACATCATTGACCAAGAGGAGATATCCCTAGTGGTTAAAAAATTCAACAAGTTCTTTAACAAGAACTACAAAAGAAACAAGGGTGAAACCTCAAGAAGAGACTCAGCCCCTCCAAGAGCAATGAAGACAGACCACCAAAGAGAGCTGACAACCAGAGAGCTGAATACAGAAAGCTGAGAACCTGTGCTGGAACTACAGACAGTCATGACACTTTGCTGTTGATTGTTCCTATCCACCAGTCAACAAGTACAGAAATGAGGAAGAAAAAAAAGTCTTCAGGGAAAGAAGACAAGAAAAAAAGAAAGTTATGGTGGCTACCGAACCTGATACAACTAAGTGCAAGGAGGCAGCTGAGTCAGACAACACAGAAGAAGAGGCATTGGTATGCCTCATGGCCAAAGAACATGAAGATGAGGCAAATTCTAACTCATCTATCTCACATTCTGATGATAATGATAGTGACACACACACTTCATCACCCACAGATCTTTATGATTCATTAGGCAAAATGATGAAAGGGTTTGAGCACATAAAATCCTCACGCACACTCTTAAATAAGGAGAACAATTAGCTCAAAAGTCAAAACTCACAGCTGACTGAAGAACTGAGTGCTCTTAGTCACATAGATGATGATAATAAAGAGCTGAAGGCTGACATAGCTAAGGTCAAGGCATACTTAGTTAAAAGATAAAAGAGGGAAAAAATAACTGAAAAATGTGTTTGCATCACTCAGTAAGTTATCCAAAACATTGCATGAATTAATGATGATTCAGAAAGAAATTGGAGACAAGGCGGGCTTAGGATTTAATTCCTTTGTCAATGCTCAGACTACTAGAGTGGTTTTGGGAAAAGGATCCTCAAGCAATGGAGGAATCCAAAAGCCAAAAATACCATATGTTGCACTCACTTACAATCACAAGCATACACATGTTGGTCTAGGTTATAAAGACAAAGGGAAAAAACCATATTAGTTTGCTTAAAGGATAGCTAAAACGAAATTCAGAAGAGACCATCACCAGACTCCAAACATAAAATATATGTGAAGGCAAAACAGAACTACCAAAAGCCCCAGAGGTTTTAGCAAAGAAAACTATATGAAGGGAATGGTAGAAACTATCCTAGACAGGCTGATTAGAATAATCAAATGAAATATCAGCCAAGTCCTATGGGATACAAGCCCAAGTGGTAAAGACCTCAGACTCAATATAGGTCATCCTCAAGGCAAATGAACCAATATCAGCTCACATATGTACCCAAGCACAATGCCCATTATGCACAAAAATTTCCATATTTTCCAAGGAAAGCAAATGCACCAGCACACTCACAGACATACAGACAAACAGACAGTTGTATGTTCCTAAAGCTTCTAAGCAATTTGCTAAGATTCATTATGATTATGAAACTGGTATGTGGCAACCTCTAAGAGTCAGATCTTTTGGCTATAGGTTTGTTGATCACCTTATAGTGTTAACCCCTCAGGACCCATACAGGTTTGGGTACTTAAAACTTGGTTTCCGTGATTGCAGGTTCAGGGAAAAGCTGAGTGCCAAGGAACTTGGTACATAGATAGTGGTT
This sequence comes from Rehmannia glutinosa, assembly GCA_016081115.2. Lineage (NCBI taxonomy): Eukaryota > Viridiplantae > Streptophyta > Magnoliopsida > Lamiales > Orobanchaceae > Rehmannia > Rehmannia glutinosa. The sequence goes on from CM071930.1 coordinate 28,578,782, forward strand.
GTTCCAGACACATGACTAGTAATAAGAAGAATTTATCCAACTTCAAGGAGTTAAGAGGAGCAAAAGTCATATTTGGAGGAAATGAAGCTCCAGAGGAAATAATGTAAATGGAGGATACATTGATGATTTAGCTGACAACATAAATCAGCCGACTATTCAGAAGAGTCTCTATGTTGAGGCAGATATCAGAAGACTCGGTGTGACCAAGGCTTACTCGGATTGTTCTATCCTTTTTGTAACATGCCTGTTGCATTAGTGGATTACCTCCAGGAGTTGGAGAAGAGTGGAGTAGAGGAATTACCCCATCTTCGAACACTATAAAACTGCTTTGTGTCTATTTACTTTCAACATTTTATTTCTTGCATAGTTTAAAACCTATTTAATAAAAGTGTGTAAGACTTCCGCAATTAAAAACCAAGTAAGCTGAATTTTTAAAGAGCTCACTTCACTCAGCTGAGTTACTCTATCAATAGCTCAGTCGAGTCTGTTGAGTGGTTAACTATCCTGTTGAGGTTGAACTAAGCTATCTCAAAAGGACTAAGCTGCTACTTGTGTAAAACTTTGATTTAAAGATAAAAAAATCGAAAATTGGTTAAGTCTATTCAATTTTCCTCCCCGTTCTAGACTTAATACAAACCCTTGGGACCTATAAAGTGTCCTCACCATCAAGGCATCCAAAGGTCACACTATTTTTTTTTATCAGGTATTTCACAGTCCTAATTCTTAAAAACCATAACTTCTATATTTCACAATATTCCTAATTGAGTTTTCTTTTTGATTTCAACACACGCACAAATGTTTTTTCACAAGGAGAATTCTGAAAAAGGATTGAAACTAGATTAGTCTTCTAAAATAACCCATGTTTTTCACTTGCCAGGTTAGTCTTCAATTGCCAATGTTTCATTTTTTTTTTTTTTGAAGTTTCAAGATTTCGGTTAACCATATAACTGAACTAGAAAACTAAAAAAAGTTTGGTTTTCAATCGAACCAAACGGAAAATACGATTTGATTATTGGTTATAGAAATTGGTGATCAATCGAATTTTTGGTTCGGTTCAGTTCAGTTTCACCGAATGAACACCCCTAGTTACTTCTTCGTAGCTAAAAATTAATAAATACAAAAAAAAGTAAATACTTTTTAGCGGCAAAAATTAAATTTTCGTTGCTAATGTTACAAACACTTTGCAGTAACTATCTACTTACGTTGGTAATGGTAAATCAAAATAGAGAAAAAGAATGAATATAGTTAATTTATGTAAATTACAATTTATCTTTGCGGCGAATCCTTTATTCTTCGTCGCAAAATGTTACGCAAATAGTGATGAATCTCGGAGATTTGCTGCAAAATTTTAATCTCATTAAAATAGTAAATAAATTGATTTTATAATGTACAAACTGCTACGACGTCGTTAGGTTTCCCTCTTTTCTAGGGGTGTCAATTCGGATTGGGTTCGTATTCGCGGGTTTGGGTTCGTGGGTTCGCGTGTCAGAAATAGTCAATCCAGACCTGACCTGTTTAACTATTAGTGTCAGAATCTTGAACCCAGATCCGACCTGCTTGTTTCACAGGTAACCCAGACCCAACCCACTTAACCTGTTTAATAAAATTATTTTTATATACATTAAATAATGTTAACTGAATAAATCTATTTTTTAAAATCAATCACTTTGATACATGATTCAAGCAATAAAAATACCACAAAATTCACAACATACAAAAAAAAATTAACATAATTGCATAAATAACATAACATGCTAATCATATTTTAACAGTAATTTGGAGGGGTATGCGGAGGCCGCTGGGCCTAAGTTGATTGATTTAAATGTTCTAACTTCTATGAAAATGATAAAATTCGATGGGCGTGATTAATGGCTCATTCAAGCATATAGAACAACAGTTAAGCTTCCTAACCCCGAAGCTACTTCCATTAGAAATAGGGGTAACTGGCTACTTAGAGAGGTAGACGGGACTGTTGCTCAAGAAGAGTAGGATGAGCAAATGAAGGAGATGTCGGAATCCTCTCGCCAAAAGGGTAACCGACCATTTACTATAAGTGAGAGGCTCGAAAGGGTAGAAGCTGATGTGGGAAAATTAATAGATGACACATATCAGTTGACAGCCACCGCTGATGAGTATCACCAGGAGTACTTACAACGTATTGATGCCATCACTCAGCAGCAGCAACAAATGTATGAGATGATATCTCGTATGGACCAGTCACACATCTCACAAGGCCACTACCATCCACCTCCACCTCCTCAGTGATCTATGTAAGTACTTATTACGCATTCCTCTTTCTTTTGGTAAACTCCTCATATGTTCGGGACGAAGCATATTTTAAGTTTGGGGGATTGTCAAGAATGCGTAATTTAGTACTTTCTTGCATTTTGCATTGCATTTAGGACTGCATGTAGAGCACTTGCATTTTAATTTTCGAACTTTTTTTTTGTTTATTTTTGTTTTATTGTTTTAGCACGTTTATCGCTTTAGCACGTTTAATTGCTTTTGTGTGTAGTTTTTATTTCATTTCGTATGCCCAACTCCCAATGATTTTACTATGAATAATTTATGGCATGGGATAACATACTTGTGGGAATAATGTAATAAATTATTAGGAGGAAAGTTATTTATTTGCTTGGCATGTGTTAAAAAAATTGGGTATATGAGCATGTTGCGAAAATAAAGCCTGTGAGTTTTTGCCTTAAACTGCTTTACTGCTTTACATTATGCAGACTTATTTTTTTCTTGAGTGTGTCATTCATGATTGATAGAACTCTAGAACTTGCTCTGGTATCTTCATTGAAGCCATGTGTGTGTGCAATTTTCGAAAATGATCTAAGACCATCTTTGTTTTAGCCTACTTAGCTTAAAAAGCCTACCTATGACCCCATGATTCCCTAGTTAGCCAAGTTTGAGCCAAAACTATTATTCTGAGCCACATTGATCTTTAAAATTTATATGTTTTTATCCATAAAATTTATTGATCTTATAGAAAATGAAAAAACTTGGGGGAGATGTGGTGAACATTTATGAAAAAAAAAAGAGATGAAGTTGGCAAAAGAAAGAAGGATGAGCAGTATCTGGGTAAGTGAATATATATATATATATATATATATATATATATGAAGCTCGAAAAAGAAAGAAAAATCTCTGGAAAAAAAATTATATAGAAAAAATCGAGCAAAGCAAAAGAAAAAAAAATTCTGAAAATTACGGAAAAAACAAATGAGAGCTTGAGGCCAAAGAAAAAGAAAAGAAGGCAAGAAGGCCTAAGAATGAAAAGGGAGAATTAAGGGTGAAATTGAGTTGAAAAAGAGAACTGATATTATGATGAAATTGGGTTGGTGAATTGCAAGTCTGTGCGCGTAAATTCTATTTACTCAAGCCAAGTCACTTAATCAAAATTTTCCCTACCCTTACCAAAGAGTCTACATTACAACTAAATGAGAAGTCTTTTTTGATTCCTAAATTGTGCACACAAAAATGGTAGAGATGTGAGACGATTTGCAAGCATTTGGTAGTTCTACTTTCACTGAATTGGATTTGAGCGTAAACACTTACCATACACTTTTGAGAGTAGAGTGATACACTATTTACTTGTAAGTCGCGAGGTCAAGTATCCAAGAGAGTATTAATTATGCCGAGTTTATTAATAATGACTTCTTGATGATGAAGTACATGGTTTCTTTATGTATGAAGTCAAATACTATTTAATGTTCATAGTGTTCTTGGGTGTTCGTTCATTTTACCCCTTATATTATTTTTCTAAATTTGCTCGAGGACGATCAATGCTTTAAGTTTAGGGGATTTTGATGTGTGTAAAATATACGTACATTTTGGGGCTTAAAATAATATATAATTGATGCATTTGCACGCATATTTACTATGTTTTTACTTGGTTTCCTTAAAAGGGCATGGTACTGCGTATTCTTGTAATTCTTGCAGGAAATGGAGCTTGAAATGAAGAAATGTCAGTTGGAATGCCCGGCTAGGATCGACGAATCAAAGACAAGATCAAAACAACGGAAAAAGTGGAAAAAAACACTTCACACGGTCGGACCGTGTGGTGTCACACGGCTGTGTGGAAGTGCCGGTGTGAAAATCACACGGTTATGTAAAGTTGGATAGAAAACAGAGGACGGACCAAACCTACACAGTCGAAACGTGTGAAGTCACACGGTCGTATGGGAAAGGGAGGCCGCACCAGCTGCCCGTGCAGACTCACACGCCCATGCGATGAAGGGCTGAAGAGAAGACCACACGGCCGTGTGGGACTGTTTCAGCGCGTTTTTCAGAGTTTACTTCCCGTTCCAACTCTACAAGTGATCTCTCCAAGCATCTATAAAAAGGAACCAAGGCTTGCACGAAAATACACAACTTGATACAGCAAAAACACATCAAATAACATAGGTACGCAAGAATCGAAGAGCTTCTGAGAGCAAAAAGCTAGGTCGCGAAGAACACCACAAGGCTTTCGCGTCTAGGGAGCAGAGCAGAAGAGCTTCGAGGGCTTAGGAGGGGAATCCATCCTGGCAAGAAGTGGTTTTCTTTCTATGTCTAAGAACACTTGTCTATGCTTATACGATGTCATAATGTTGATTCGAATTTGTCTATAGTTTGTAATAAATGTTTGGCATATCTTTCGGATCTTAGGGGCATAATCGAAACTGTGGATTTATATTAAATATAATTATCTATTTTCTTAATTAATTCAACAAGAGGAGATATTCCTAGTGGTTAAAAAATTCAACAAGTTCTTTAACAAGAACTACAAATGAAATAAGGGTGAAACCTCAAGAAGAGACTCAGCCCCTCCAAGAGCAATGAAGACATACCACCAAAGAGAGCTGAATACAAAAAGCTAAGAACCGTGGCTTTGGAACTACGCATCGGGACAGACACTTTCTTTGATTGTTTTCCTATCCACCAGTCAACAAGTACAGAAATGAGGAGGAAAAAAAAGTCTTCAGGGAAAGAAGACAAGAAAAAAAGAAAGTTATGGTGGCTACCGAACCTGATACAACTAAGTGCAAGGAGGCAGCTGAGTCAGACAGCACAGAAGAAGAGGCATTGGTATGCCTCATGGCCAAAGAACAGGAAGATGAGATAAATTCTAACTCATCTATCTCACATTCTGATGATAATGATAGTGACACACACACTTCATCACCCACAGATCTTTATGATTCATTAGGCAAAATGATGAAAGGCTTTGAGCACATAAAATCCTCACGCACACTCTTAAATGAGGAGAACAACCAGCTCAAAAGTCAAAACTCACAGCTGACTGAAGAATTGAGTGCTCTTAGTCACATAGATGATGATAATAAAGAGCTGAAGGCTGACATAGCTAAGGTCAAGGCATACTTAGTTAAAAGATAAAAGAGGGAAACAATAACTGAAAAATGTGTTTGCATCACTCAGTAAGTCATCCAAAACATTGGATGAATTAATGATGATTCAGAAAGAAATTGGAGACAAGGCAGGCTTAGGATTTAATTCCTTTGTCAATGATCAGACTACTAGAGTGGTTTTGGAAAAAGGATCCTCAAGCAATGGAGGAATCCAAAAGCCAAAAATACCATATTTTGCACTCACTTACAATCACAAGCTTACACATGTTGGCCTAGGTTATAAAGACAAAGGGAAAAAACCATATTAGTTTGCTTAAAGGATAGCTAAACCGAAATTCAGAAGAGTCCATCACCAGACTCCAAACATAAAATATCTATGAAGGCAAAACAGAACTACCAAAAGCCCCAGAGGTTTTAGCAAAGAAAACTATATGAAGGGAATGATAGAAACTATCCTAGATAGGCTTATTAGAATAATCAAATGAAATATCAACCAAGTCCTATGGGATATAAGCCCAAGTGGTAAAGACCTCAGACTCAATATAGGTCATCCTCAAGGCAAAGGAACCAATATTAGCGCATATATGTACCCAAGCACAATGCCCATTATGCACAAAAATTTCCATATTATCCAAGGAAAGCAAATGCACCAGCACACTCACAGACATACAGACAAACAGACAGTTGTATGTTCCTAAAGCTTCTAAGCAATTTGCTAAGATTCATTATGATTATGAAACTGGTATGTGGCAACCTCTAAGAGTCAGATCTTTTGGCTATAGTTTGTTGATCACCTTATAGTGTTAACCCCTCAGGACCCATACAGGTTTGGGTACTTAAAACTTGGTTTCCGTGATTGCAGGTTCAGGGAAAAGCTGAGTGTCAAGGAACTTGGTACATGGATAGTGGTTGTTCCAGACACATGACTAGTAATAAGAAGAATTTATCCAACTTCAAGGAGTTAAGAGGAGCAAAAGTCATATTTGGAGAATGAAGCTCCAGAGGAAATAATGTAAATGGAGGATACATTGATGATTTAGCTGACAACATAAATCAGCCGACTATTCAGAAGAGTCTCTATGTTGAGGCATATATCAGAAGACTCGGTGTGACCAAGGCTTACTCGAATTGTTCTATCCTTTTTGTAACATGCCTGTTGTATTAGTGGATTACCTCCAGGAGTTGGAGAAGAGTGGAGTAGAGGAATTACCCCATCTTCGAACTGTAACACCCACAAATTTATAATTTTTATCTTAATCTATCTTTTATAATCATACTTAATATTAATTTTATATGTATATATTTCATCTTATATTAATTGATTAACTTTATTAGACAAGCCCAACCACCACCCATCATCTCCATTTGTAGTAATTATTAACCTCCCACTATTGCCAACTATTGTCCACCACCATGTTTCAGCAAATAATTAAAATAAAATAAAAATGTTGTTTTTAAATCCTATCATGTCTTCATTCTTCTAAGTTCCTGCTGCAATATTTTTTCCCATCCAATCTGAAATTTTTACAAGTAAGTCATCTTACTCCTTCTTTAATATTTTGGTTGGGTTTGTTGTTGTCCGTATGTGTGTGTGCGTTAACCATGTGCGTGTGTGTAATTGTATTAATGTGTAATGTGTGTGTGTGTGTGTGCGTCTGTATGTATGTGTGATTTGTGTGTGTTTATGTGTGTGATGTTGTTTGTCAGTGTCTGTGTTATATTTTGTGTGTGTGCGTGTGTTTATTTGTGTGTGTGTGTGAAAAAAAAAAATAGTTTTGTGTTTGTGTGTATAAATGAGTGTGTGGGAGTATGTAATTTGAGATAGAGTTAGACGGGATTTTGGAGTTTTGGTTAGGGGCTCTATTTTGAAAATTTGATTAGGTTTTGACCTTGAATGTAAATTTAGAATTTTCAATTTTGCCCAATTCTCAAATCAAAATTCTGGATTTATTTTTCAATTTAGTCCCAGACAAGTTTCAATTCAGTCCAGATTTCTATTTAAATTTTTTTTTGATTTCAAATTAACCCCTATAACTTCTAGATTTTTTCAATTTGACCCTACAAATCTTCAATTTAGTCCAATACTAAAATTTACCTTTAATATTTTTATTAGACATCCAAACTTATATTTTAAGTCGATTTTCACCGATTATACTATTTTATAAGTAAAATTATTTTTAATTAGAAGTTACTACTAAATGTTTAGGCCTAAATCATGTTAAATTTATATTGTAGGTGACGACGAACCGTACAATTAAAGCTTATACTTTCGAGCAATTTGTGCTTCTATTTTTATTTGCTGATTGAGGTAGGGATTCTTATCACATTTTATGTGTATATTTCATTGTCCTTGTTAAATGCTTAAACTGTTCAATTATGTGAATTACGCATTTTAAATGGTTAAATGATATGCATAATTATGTGAATTTATATGCTTTTAACGTGTCATATTATATGATAAATTTTATGAATTTCATGTTTTTTTTTGTATGTTAAGTATGTTTATGCAAGTGAGAATGGAAAATATTAATAATAGTTAGTAACCCATTAATTATTAAAAAGATTTTAAATGATTCCTTTACTTCCAGATAATTAAGGTCTAATGGTATAAATGGTCCTTTCAACTACATATATCTTTTACTTATAAAAATATGTACAATTTTCATAGTTTGGTTCGATTTCAGTTACATTTATATAATGAAGTCTCGATCACTTAGATAAATAATGGAATAAATTAGTTAGAATAATGTGTTTAAGTATGTTTAACTTATTTCTACAAGTATCCCAAAAATTTTAAAACACAACAAATAAAAAGCAGTGGAGCCTAGTAACTTATCGTATTGTGAAATAATCAAATTTTAGTTGCTCTCTATAGCCATTAATTGTCTCTTGTATTTTAATTTAACTACTCAAGCCCATTTTTTTTAAAAAAAAAAACATAAATCATGATGTCCATTGCATTATTTATTTCAAGTGTACTTCCTAAGAAAGAAAATATGTATGACAATTAGAATTTCGAAAAAACAATTTTGGCCACGTGCCATGGGAAAGGAAAATATGGCATTCGTGCTATGGGAAAGGAAAATTTTTGGCCACGTGCCATGGGAAAGGAAATTATGGCATTCGTGCCATGGGAAAGGAAAATTTTTGGCCACTTGCCACGGGAAAGGAAATATGGCATTTCGTGCCAAGGGAAAGGAAAAATTTTTGGCATCGTGCCACGGGAAAGGAAAATATGGCATTCGTGCCTGCGGGAAAGGTTATGTGATATCTGGCTTATGCTAACGGGAAATGTTATGTGCTATTTGACTTATGCCAATGGGAAAGGTTATGTGTTAATTTATGTAATTGTGCACTTTCCGTATTTAGCTTGGACAATCTTTATCCCTACTGAGTATGTGATTACTCACCCCTAAATTCAAACTGTTTTCAGATTATGTGGACGGACGCACTGAGGTGGGGGAATAGCCGAGGATTTAAAATTTAAGAACACTATTTTATTTTCAATCGTTTCATATTTCAAGAACTATGAACTGGTTTTAACTTTCGAACAATTGTGATGTACTATTTCATTTTTATTTATTTATTTAAAGTGTTTGAGTGGATTTTAAATTTTATACTCTATAATTATTTCTTAAGAATTAAGGTTTTCTCATTATCGCTTCCGCTAAACTTTTCATTCATGTATATAAAAATAAAAATAAAATTATTCGCATTTTCTTAAAATTTTAGTAACGCTAAAAAAATTGCACTTCGAAAAAAAAAAAAATAGGGCGTTACAGTATGGTATCGAGCGGGTCTACCTTCCTGTAGACTTGCAATATTTTGTTTAATTTTTTTTAAATATATATACATATATATATAGTAAAATGAAATGGCTATCCCTCTCCATCGCGTTCCATCCAACCAGGTAATATTTATTTAATTCTCGTATCATTAGAAATTGGGAAAGTATAACATGCTATGTGAATTATGAAAGTTATATGAACTTTTATGTGACTTGTTAGAATTTGCACATGTGTTCTGTGATTTGTTACATGATTTAAAATTTATTGTATGTCATGTTAGACGTAGAGAACAACGTAAAATAGTGATACATAATGGACCATAGAAGCACCACGTATAATTCTCTTATAAGATGTTATAGAGTTGAACAACGTATATGATTAATTTATGACTTGATTTAGCTCGTACATTCAAAATATGCTAGAAAGTGACACATGTAGTATCATCATGCGAAATAGTTTAAAACTTAGATATTTTATTTTTATTGTAGATAATGCCGCAACGTAGAGATAATTCGAACTCATCACTTAACTCGAACCAAGGCCGGGAGATGCCGCAATGCCCTATTGGCTAATCTCATAAATCCGCCAAAAGTTACCCCAACAAAATACCTCACCACCTACACCGGGTCACCAAGTTGGTGGAAATGAGAATGTCCATATTCGGAACAATTTGAAGGTTTTGTCCACAAACTTTCAATGGGCGTGATGGGCCTTTTGCGGTCGAAGAGTGGTTACGTGCGATAGAGAGAATTTTCGCTCGTCTACCTAGCACAGATGCACAACAAATTTCTTGTGCCACTTTCCAATTCACAGAGGATGCTGATCACTGGTGGGAGGCATTTTGTCGTTCCCGTACACAGAAACAACTCAATGACATGACCTGGACTGATTTCAAACGGGAAGTCATGCAACAATACTTTCCTCAATCGTATAGAGACCGAAAGGAGACTGAATTTTTGGAACTAAAGCAAGGTGGCATGACAGTTATCGAATATGAACGCAAATTCAACCAGCTAGCAAGGTTCGCCACACACTTGGTGGACACAGACGAAAAGAGGGCAAGGAGGTTTCGCAGAGGACTTCGACCTGAGATTGGCAGTGTATTGGCTTGTTTGGGGACAACAACTTATGAAGAACTCCTTTCACGAGCTCAAGAAGTGGCTTCTTATGCAAATTGACGATCGACTCAAGACTGGGGATGTTTCAGGAAAAAGAAAATGGAATGGACCAACTCAAGGAACGGGGATTGGTAATCAGGGTAAACAGATCAGAACTGGGGCAAATGCTATCCCGGTAGCACCAAAAGAGAAACCAACATGTGCATCATGTGGAAAGAATCATTTTGGCGAATGTCTTTTAGGGAAAGGAGTGTGTTTTCGGTGCCATCAACCAGGTCACAATGCTACATTTTGCACCACCTACACTGAGAAGAAGGGAAAGGCACCCGTTGGACTTGCACGTGTCTATGTTATGACGCAACAGGAAGCTCAACAGAGCTCGGGAACTCTAACAGGTATGCTACATGTTTCCGATACCATTGCTCTTGTACTATTTGATACTGGTGCTACACATTCCTTTATTTCTGTTGATTTCTATGCTAAAACCCAACTCAAGAGCTACACTATTAGTGACATGCTAGAAATAAGTCTCCCATCTGGAAAAACAATAAGTACTGATTTAGTGATTAACAAGGTGGAGTTGGATTTTGACGGGAAAGGTTTAGAAGCGGATTTACATGTGATTAGGATGAAGGATTTTGATATCATCTTAGGGATGGATGTGTTTGAATAAGTACAAGGCTAACATAAAATGTCACGAGAGAGAAATAACTTTAAGACCCTTAAACGGAGATGAATTCACATTTTTCGGAGCAAGAGTAAGTGGTATGCCCCGAATGATATCAGCAATGAAGACAGTCAAGATGTTGAAGAAAGGAAATTGTGAGGGGTATCTGGTAAATGTGATGGCCACTACGATCACCGAGAAAACCCTCATGGAAGTCCCAGTTGTACGTGACTATGCGGACATCTTTCCAGAAGATTTTCCTGGAGTACCTCCAAATCGACCAGTAGAGTTTGCAATTGATTTGATTCCAGGAGTTGCCCCTGTATCGAGAGCACCATATAGAATGGCACCCAAGGAGCTTCAGGAACTAAAAGTTCAGCTGCAAGAACTTCTGGATATTGGTTTCATTCGACCTAGTGTGTCGCCTTGGGGAGCGCCAGTTTTATTTGTAAGGAAGAAAGACGGGACAATGAGAATGTGTATAGACTATAGGGAGTTGAATAAGCTCACTATAAAGAACAAATACCCTTTACCAAGGATTGAAGATCTTTTTGATCAATTGAATGGGGCAAGTGTATTTTCTAAGATCGATTTAAGGTCTGGATATCATCAACTAATGGTTAAGGAAGAAGATATACACAAGACGGCTTTTAGAACCCGATATGGGCACTATGAGTTCATGGTGATGCCCTTTGGACTTAGTAATGCTCCAGCAGTATTATGGATTTGATGAATCGAGTTTTTCATCCATACTTGGATCAATTTGTGATTGTATTCATAGATGACATATTGGTGTACTCAAGGGATAGAGAACAACACGAGGAACACCTTGGCATAGTGTTGGAGACTCTCCGTCAAGAGAAATTATACGCAAAATTCAAGAAGTGTGAGTTTTGGCTCGACCGAGTAGTCTTTTTGGGACATGTAGTTACAACGAATGGTATTAAAGTCGACCCAGAAAAGTTGAAGTTGTGGAAAAATGGTTGGCTCCTACGAATGTCAATGAAGTACGTAGCTTCTTGGGCCTTGCAGGATATTACCGAAGGTTTATCGAAGGATTTTCGAAAATAGCAGGCCCGATGACCCGACTCACAAGGAAGGGTGAGAAGTTTGTTTGGAATGAGGGGTGTGAACAAAGTTTCCAAGAACTTAAACAACGTTTAATCTCGGCCGCTTGATTTTGACAATCCCAAATACTACAGATGATTTTGTAATCTATAGTGATGCCTCGAAACAAGGGTTAGGGTGCGTTTTGATGCAGAATGGTAAAGTGGTTGCTTATGCTTCAAGGCAACTAAAACGTCATGAGCTCAATTACCCTACACACGACTTGGAGTTGGCAGCAGTCGTGCACGCCTTAAAGATATGGCGTCATTATTTATACGGGGGAAAATGCGAGATTTATACGGATCACCAGAGTTTGAAGTATTTCTTCACACAAAAAGAGTTGAACATGAGACAAAGAAGGTGGTTGAACTTGTGAAAGATTATGATTTACGATCCATTATCATCCGGGTAAAGCTAATGTTGTAGCAGACGCGCACTTAGTCGGATGAACAGAGGAACAATTGCGAGTATGTTCACGAGCAAGAGGAACTTATTAGGGAATTTGCCAAAATGAAAATAGAGATTATAACCCCACCGTAAAGGATCGAGGCGGTACTAGCAAAAGTATTAGTGGTCCAACCAACGTTACGATGTGACATCAAGGAAGCACAAATGAAGGATGAATTTTTGTGCAAAATAAGGAAAAACTTTAGCTTAGGAGAAATTAAAGATTTTGAAATAGCGACGATGGTGCCTTTGGTATATGAAGGGAGAATATGTATACCTAAGAACGACGAATTAAGGAGAAGAATATTGGTAGAGGCCCATTGTACACCTTACACAGCACATCCAGGTGGGACAAAAATGTATCAAGATCTTAAAGGGGTTTTCTGGTGGAGAAATATGAAAGGGAGCATCGGAAAATTTGTGGAGAAGTGTTTGACGTGTCAGAAAGTGAAAGCCGAACACCAACGACCTTCGGGATTATTGAGACCACTTCAGATTCCAGAGTGGAAATGGGAACACGTGAACATGGATTTTGTAGTAGGTTTACCGAGATCAAATCGTGGAAATCAAGCTATTTGGGTCGTAGTAGATCGATTAACCAAGTCAGCGCACTTTGTGCCAATCAAGATGACACATAGTCTAGAACAATTGGCACAACTTTATATCAAGGAAATTGTAAGATTACATGGGGTACCAGTTTCTATAGTTTCAGATAGGGATCCAAGATTCACATCAAAATTTTGGGGCAGTCTACAAAAAGCGATGGGGACAAAATTAAATTTTAGCACAGCTTTCCATCCCCAGACAGACGGACAATCTGAACGAACCATTCAAATCTTAGAAGATCTACTGAGGGGTTGTATTCTGGATTTTAATGATAATTGGGAGAAATATTTGCCTCTTGTCGAATTCTCTTACAATAACAGCTACCAGGCGACTATCGGAATGACCCCTTATGAAGCCCTATACGGCAGAAAGTGTAGATCCCCTATCTATTGGGACGAAGTTGGTGAGAAGAAAGTGTTAGGTCCCGATCTAGTCGAGCAGATGGTCAAGGTTATTGAGAAAGTCAGAGATAGAATAAAAATAGCCCAAGACCGGCAGAAATCTTATGCAGATCAAAGAAGGAAAGATCTGCAGTTTGAAACAGGAGAGAAAGTTTTCCTAAAGGTTTCACCGACCAAAGGAATAGTAAGATTTGGCAAGAAGGGAAACTTAAGACCTAGGTTCATTGGACCATTCGAAATTTTGGAACGTGTCGGAGATGTAGCGTACACATTGGCGTTACCGCCAGAGCTAGAAGCAGTTCATAATGTATTTCACGTATCTATGTTGAGGAAGTACGTCCATGATCCAAGCCACATAATCAATCATGAAGTAATGGAAGTCAACCGAAACATGACTTATGAAGAAAAAACGATGGTGATCCTTTGAGAAAGATACACAAGTTGAGAAACAGAGACATCACCCTAGTCAAGATTCAGTGGACTAGACATGGTCAAAATGAAGCAACATGGGAGCGTGAGGCTGATATTCGAGCCAAGTATCCTGAATTATTCCATCGACCGGGTAAGTTGGAAATTTCGAGGGCGAAATTTTTATAAGAGGGGAAGGATGTAACACCCACAAATTTATAATTTTTATCTTAATCTATCTTTTATAATCATACTTAATATTAATTTTATATGTATATATTTTATCTTATATTAATTGATTAACTTTATTAGACAAGCCCAACCACCACCCATCATCTCCATTTGTAGTAATTATTAACCTCCCACTATTGCCAACTATTGTCCACCACCATGTTTCAGCAAATAATTAAAATAAAATAAAATAAAATAAAAATGTTGTTTTTAAATCCTATCATGTCTTCATTCTTCTAAGTTCCTGCTGCAATATTTTTTCCCATCCAATCTGAAATTTTTTGCAAGTAAGTCATCTTACTCCTTCTTTAATATTTTGGTTGGGTTTGTTGTTGTCCGTATGTGTGTGTGCGTTAACCATGTGCGTGTGTGTAATTGTATTAATGTGTAATGTGTGTGTGTGTGTGTGCGTGCGTCTGTATGTATGTGTGATTTGTGTGTGTTTATGTGTGTGATGTTGTTTGTCAGTGTCTGTGTTATATTTTGTGTGTGTGCGTGTGTTTATTTGTGTGTGTGTGTGAAAAAAAAATATAGTTTTGTGTTTGTGTGTATAAATGAGTGTGTGGGAGTATGTAATTTGAGATAGAGTTAGACGGGATTTTGGAGTTTTGGTTAGGGGCTCTATTTTGAAAATTTGATTAGGTTTTGACATTGAATGTAAATTTAGAATTTTCAATTTTGCCCAATTCTCAAATCAAAATTCTGGATTTATTTTTCAATTTAGTCCCAGACAAGTTTCAATTCAGTCCAGATTTCTATTTAATTTTTTTTGATTTCAAATTAACCCCTATAACTTCTAGATTTTTTCAATTTGACCCTACAAATCTTCAATTTAGTCCAATACTAAAATTTACCTTTAATATTTTTATTAGACATCCAAACTTATATTTTAAGTCGATTTTCACCGATTATACTATTTTATAAGTAAAATTATTTTTAATTAGAAGTTACTACTAAATTTTAGGCCTAAATCATGTTAAATTTATATTGTAGGTGAATGACGAACCGTACAATTAAAGCTTATACTTTCGAGCAATTTGTGCTTCTATTTTTATTTCTTTGATTGAGGTAGGGATTCTTATCACATTTTATGTGTATATTTCATTGTCCTTGTTAAATGCTTAAACTGTTCAATTATGTGAATTACGCATTTTAAATGGTTAAATGATATGCATAATTATGTGAATTTATATGCTTTTAACGTGTCATATTATATGATAAATTTTATGAATTTCATGTTTTTTTTTTGTATATTAAGTATGTTTATGCAAGTGAGAATGGAAAATATTAATAATAGTTAGTAACCCATTAATTATTAAAAAGATTTTAAATGATTCCTTTACTTCCAGGATAATTAAGGTCTAATGGTATAAATGGTCCTTTCAACTACATATATCTTTTACTTATAAAAATATGTACAATTTTCATAGTTTGGTTCGATTTGATTACATTTATATAATGAAGTCTCGACCACTTAGATAAATAATGGAATAAATTAGTTAGAATAATGTGTTTAAGTATGTTTAACTTATTTCTACAAGTATCCCAAAAATTTTAAAACACAACAAATAAAAAGCAGTGGAGCCTAGTAACTTATCGTATTGTGAAATAATCAAATTTTAGTTGCTCTCTATAGCTACAGAATCTTTTACACTAAGCCATTAATTGTCTCTTGTATTTTAATTTAACTACTCAAGCCCATTTTTTAAAAAAAAAAACATAAATCATGATGTCCATTGCATTATTTATTTCAAGTGTACTTCCTAAGAAAGAAAATATGTATGACAATTAGAATTTCGAAAAAACAATTTTGGCCACGTGCCATGGGAAAGGAAAATATGGCATTCGTGCTATGGGAAAGGAAAATTTTTGGCCACGTGCCATGGGAAAGGAAATTATGGCATTCGTGCCATGGGAAAGGAAAATTTTTGGCCACTTGCCACGGGAAAGGAAATATGGCATTTCGTGCCAAGGGAAAGGAAAACTTTTTGGCATCGTGCCACGGGAAAGGAAAAATATGACATTCGTGCCTACGGGAAAGGTTATGTGATATCTGGCTTATGCTAACGGGAAAGGTTATGTGATATCTGGCTTATGCTAACGGGAAAGGTTATGTGCTATTTGACTTATGCCAATGGGAAAGGTTATGTGTTAATTTATGTAATTGTGCACTTTCCGTATTTAGCTTGGACAATCTTTATCCCTACTGAGTATGTGATTACTCACCCCTAAATTCAAACTGTTTTCAGATTATGTGGACGGACGCACTGAGGTGGGGGAATAGCCGAAGATTTAAAATTTAAGAACACTATTTTATTTTCAATCGTTTCATATTTCAAGAACTATGAACTGGTTTTAACTTTCGAACAATTGTGATGTACTATTTCATTTTTATTTATTTATTTAAAGTGTTTGAGTGGATTTTAAATTTTATACTCTATAATTATTTCTTAAGAATTAAGGTTTTCTCATTATCGCTTCCGCTAAACTTTTCATTCATGTATATAAAAAAAAAAAAAAAATTATTCGCATTTTCTTAAAATTTTAGTAACGCTAAAAAAATTGCACTTCGAAAAAAAAAATAGGGCGTTACACGAACACTATAAAATTGCTTTGTGTCTATTTACTTTCAACACTTTATTTCTTGCATAGTTTAAAACCTATTTAATAAAAGTGTGTAAGACTTCCGCAATTAAAAACCAAGTAAGCTGAATTTTTAAAGAGCTCACTTCACTCAGCTGAGTTACTCTATCAATAGCTCAGTCGAGTCTGTTGAGTGGTTAACTATCCTGTTGAGGTTGAACTAAGCTGTCTCAAAAGGACTAAGCTGCTACTTGTGTACAACTTTGATTTAAAGATAAAAAATCGAAAATTGGTTAAGTCTATTCAATTCCCCTCCCCGTTCTAGACTTAATACAAACCCTTTGGGACCTATAAAGTGTCCTCACCATCAAGGCATCCAAAGGTCACACTATTTTTATTATCAGGTATTTCACAGTCTTAATTCTTAAAAACCATAACTTCTATATTTCACAATATTCCTAATTGAGTTTTCTTTTTGATTTCAACACACGCACAAATGTTTTTTCACAAGGAGAATTCTGAAAAAGGATTGAAACTAGATTAGTCTTCTAAAATAACCCATGTTTTTCACTTGCCAGGTTAGTCTTCAATTGCAAATGTTTCATTTTTTTTTTTTTTTTGAAGTTTCAAGATTTCGGTTAACCATATAACTGAACCAGAAAACTAAAAAAAGTTTGGTTTTCAATCGAACCAAACTGGAAAATACAGTTTGATTACCGGTTATAGAAATTGGTGATCAATCCAATTTTTGGTTCGGTTCAGTTTCACCGAATGTGAACACCCCTAGTTACTTCTTCGTAGCTAAAAATTAATAAATACAAAAACAAAAGTAAATACTTTTTAGCGGCAAATATTTAAATTTTCGTTGCTAATGTTACAAACACTTTGCAGTAACTATCTACTTACGTTGGTAATGGTAAATCAAAATAGAGAAAAAGAATGAATATAGTTAATTTATGTAAATTACAATTTATCTTTGCGGCGAATCCTTTATTCTTCGTCGCAAAATGTTACGCAAATAGTGATGAATCTCGGAGATTTGCTGCAAAATTTTAATCTCATTAAAATAGTAAATAAATTGATTTTATAATGTACAAACTGCTACGACCTGACCTGTTTAACTATTAGTGTCAGAATCTTGAACCCAGATCCGACCTGCTTGTTTCACAGGTAACCCAGACCCAACCCACTTAACCTGTTTAATAAAATTATTTTTATATACATTAAATAATGTTAACTGAATAAATCTATTTTTTAAAATCAATCACTTTGATACATGATTCAAGCAATAAAAATACCACAAAATTCACAACATACAAAAAAAAATAACATAATTGCATAAATAACATAACATGCTAATCATATTTTGAGTACAACATTCAAAAAGACGTGCAAAATAATAACAACATACATAATTAGTGAGGTTTTATCACTTAAGTTTTACAAAAACTTATATCGATTATTCGATTGTTTTTCTTATTTTATATTAAATCAGTTTTTTCTTTTAATTTTTTCTTACTTTTGTGTAGTTATGAGCCGTGACCTACTGACTATATAATTAATTATTTTTTAATATCTATAATGATATAATTAATTTCTTAGTAAAATAATAAAAAAAATTGTAACCATATGTTTAATTTTGAGTTTTATTTCTTCCTTCCATGTGATCATGACTTCCTTTTTTTCATTTGAAATCAAGATGAAAAAAAAAGACAAAATTAAAGAGTGCGCTTTAGAAAAGGTATAAAAAAAATGAAAAAAAAGTTGACCAAGTAAAAGAAGCTGCTAGACCGTTACTTCCCACTAAACCATTATCACCTTCACGTTCATCTCACACTTATCTTTAATTACAATTTTACACCAACTGACTCCTTTATAACTGCAATATAATTACCACTATTACCTCTTAAATAATCCCACTGTCAACCTAATTTCAAGAGAAATCATCTCAAATCAACAGCTAAAAGGTTTTCATCATCTACTATACCATCAATGGCGTCTAAGTCGTCCCTGATTTCCAAACAACGCTTTCTACTCAAACTGATCACGACTTTCTGTTTTCTTCAATTCCTAAGATGCGTTTATTGCTCGGAGTTTGAAGTTGGTGAGAGACGTGGTTGGGTCGTCCCCCCAGCAAACGACACTCAAATGCACAATGAATGGGCTTCAAAAATGAGGTTTAAGGTTGGCGACACCATTCGTAAGTTACTAAAACAACTTCCACAATATTATTTTAGAATTAGACGTACGTATGTTTTCTAAATATGAATCTCATGAATGTTACATGATGTAATAAAACAACTTCCACAATATTTGTAATTTTAAAAGATATTTTTTTTTTTTTTTTTGTGTCATGAGGCTAACACTCATGGGTAGTTATTGTAGTTACCTCTATTTTCTTTAGGAATAATGCAAAAACACCCCTAATATTTGGGCTAATTACAAGTAAACCCAGTCCTAGATTTTCTACTCCATAACTGGAAAATATTTCAAAAAAATCCGACTTTTGTGAAAACTTACAATTGCCCTCTTAAATTTAAGGCAGAATCAAACATGAGTTTTTT
Source organism: Rehmannia glutinosa (assembly GCA_016081115.2). Taxonomy (NCBI): domain Eukaryota; kingdom Viridiplantae; phylum Streptophyta; class Magnoliopsida; order Lamiales; family Orobanchaceae; genus Rehmannia; species Rehmannia glutinosa. The sequence goes on from CM071930.1 coordinate 28,598,056, forward strand.
TTTTTCGTAATTTTGAAACATGATTGGATTTTTTTTGTAATTAGCCCAAACCTTAAGGGTGTTTTTGTAATTATCCCATTTCTTTATTGTATCTTATTGATATTATTCCATACATGTAAATTAAATGTTGCATGAATTGTTGTTATATGGGAAAATAGTAACAATATTGCATTAATTTTAGGGTTCAAGTACAAGAAAGATTCTGTGATGGAAGTGAACCAAAAAGACTACAAAGAGTGCAACTCAACACGCCCTAATTTCTTTTCAAACACCGGCAACACAATCTACAGTCTGGACCGGTCCGGTTTTTTCTACTTCATAAGCGGGGCGACCGGCCACTGTGAAAAGGGGCAGCGGATGATCGTGTGGGTTATGGCGCAGGATGCTTCCCATAGAACCTCACACGCGTCCAACAATGCCTTCTTCTCGTATGGACTCCTTGTGATAATATTTGCTTTTCAGTTTATTTATCTCCACTAGCCTAGTATACTTTCCTTGAATTTCATTTTTTCTGTTTGCCCCTAGGTTTTTATTATATAGTTTTTATTTTTAATTAGTGTTATGATGATTTCTAGGTTTTAGGGTTGTTGGAGACTTATTGCAGTCTTTTAATATTCTATATATTTCCATCTTATGTGGGACTATGTTTCAGTCTTAGAAAATCTACGTCTTATTACGTTGTCCTTTTATATATTGATGACACTTATTGTTATTCTTAAACATTTTTGTAGACCTTTCAAAAACAAATTATAGAAGATAAATTTTAAAATGTGTCAAATTTAATAATTCTCCCCTTCTCTTCATTTTAATGTTTATCTATCGCATAAATCAGTACCATCATACAGTATGTATTGCTTAATTTGAGTTAAAACCTAAGTTTTCATATAGAGTTATCAACGTTTAGATATTCAGAAAATTACTATATGCACGCTTGCATACAATGTTTTTCTAGTTGGATTATATGTGGAAAGTTTGTGTTTATAATATAAGATTACTTGTAATTGAAACAAGATTGAAATTGGTAATATTAATTTAAATATTATTACTTAGAACTTTAATTTAGCAAATTAATGCTTATTTTATGTATCTAATTCTAAGCATCTTATACTTATTTAATCGATCTTCTAATATTGTGAACAAAGTCAAACTTTGGAGATGATATATATTGCGCGCTATGATTTTAGCCTTGACGGCAAACTCATCAATCATCATCCTAACCAAAAGGAAATTTTGCATAGAACTCTTCTTTTTTTGGCAAGGAAAACTATATGGTAGTGTAAAATGGACACTTCTCTTCCCAATTTCAATTTCTTTAATTTGACGTGGTTCCATCTTCTATTGTATTAGGGCATCTCCAAGAATGTATTCTATCTTCAATTTGGAGCAAAAATGTGCTCCGATACTTCAAAGTCTGTGTGGTTTTAAAGATGTGAACACTTATTCGCCATGAATAGCGCAACATTGTAGTTGCGCTAAATTTTTCTTTTTATTTTTTTAATTAATAATTTTAGTGTATTAATTTAAGATATGCACTTAAATGGAATATTATGGAATATTTCTTTATAGTGCAAAACTTAGTGCAAATTATTGGAGATAGAGTATAAAATATGAACTGAAATGGTGCAAACTGTTGGAGAAGGTCTAAATCACGGTATATACATGCTACATTTGTGATTTATACAAAACAAATTAGGGCACAAAATGAATCCGGGATCTATATTCTATACATATCTGAAAGAATTTAAGGGGTGAATTCTGAAGTTGCAGTGAGTGTTGTGCAGAGTGTTGCCAACACCTCAGATAACACAGCGGAAGACTTTATGGCTAAAACATAATGCACATTAATATGATGAAAGACTGAATATAGCAAGATGAAAATGAACACAATGTTTTAGGTTTTGCACAAGTATATAAAAATATACTTGTGCGGTGGCCTTAGACCAAAAATTCACTAAGTGAAATGTGTACAAAATACAAAATAAAAACAAGACAAAAGCTCCCCTTTTGGTCTTGTTCCGTAAATTACATTCACTCCAAATGAGAGATTCTTCAGGTTCAATCTATATAGCTCTTCACTACAAAAGAAAGACTCTATCGAAAATCACAAGAAAAATAAGATCTAGGGAAGGTGTTGTCAAGTGTGTCGTCACACTTCTGACCACACTTCACACCTTCCAGCAAAGTTTATGTGGTAGCTGAAATGGATTGATTCTTCTTCTCTCTAATGCTCTCAGCAAATTGGTCTGCGTTTCTCCAGCATTTGCAGAGTTTAAATAGTTGTAGAAGACATCCATCCACCTGTAAAAGACATCACAAAGATAGCACTAACACAACAAATGTTAATGGGTTAGTAGGTTAGCACATGGATAGTATGTTAGCACATGTGTTAGTGGAATGTACAAGATAAAGAGATAAACATGATATGGGTTAGAACATGGGATATGGGTTAGTGGAATGTACAAGATAAAGAGATAAACAAGAGTTGGGGGTTAGAACATGGGATATGTGTTAGTTGAATAAATAAATTGTTAAGTGGAAGCATGGTCATAAAGGCAAAAAATAAATATGGTTGAAATATAGAATTTCAACACCAACAATCTCCCCCTTTTTTTGTCTTTCTGGACAAAACCTGCACAAGAACAATATTATCTCAAGAAGCCATACACCACAATAAATAAAATAAACTCCCCCTAAAACTAATAACAATAAATCTAATAAACTAACTAGTTACAGTCCATCATCTCCTTCTCAAGAACCCCAATTCCTTCAGTGTTGCCAAAAGTGTTGTCAACACATGTCGCAACACCTTATGTACCACCTTCTTCACCAATTTGTTTCATGCTCGATTTTTCACAAACCTATTTTTGTGCATAATCTTATCCCCCTTTTTGTTCAGAAAGGAAGACATATCTCCCCCTCAAATGATTATGCAATTCAGTTCAAGGGTCGTGAAGAAATAATAACACAATAAGAAGAAGAAACAAATGAAACAGTAGCTTAGAAAACCATAAGAAAACTTCAAGAACAGAAACTTGGAGAAGATGAAAGTTTTTTTTTGTTTGTTGTTTTTTTTTTGTTGAAGACTTTTTTTTGTTTTTTTTAAAGAAAAAATGAACGATACTCAAACAATCTGAAAATTCTTTTGATGTGAAAAACACTTGATGGACTTATGAAATTTAAGGCAATATATTAACCATATAAAACAGTCCACGAAGTGCAGTTATTAATATCCCAGATTTCCAGATTTCAACTCCCCCATTTTTCAAGCCACTGACAACAAACACCAGTATATAGGAAATCGAGTAAGAAAGAGTAATCGCCACATATTTCCTCTGAAAATCAAATTAGAAATATACTCACTATTTATGCATGTCCTAATTATGCCTGAAAATATGCAAAATCTGAAAATAAACGAAGAAAAAAAATATGCAAGCAAGCACACACAAAAAAATGAAAAAAAAATCATAAGGTGTTCATAGAAGGTGTTGGCCACATCTGGCTAAACACTTTTCATATTTCATCAAATTCGAAAATTCATGGCCATACTCAAATTTATGAGGAATTTTCCTTGCACAAATTCATACAATCCCATTTTTTTTTCTTTTTTTAAAGACGTTTGAAACTTCTACTAGGTTTCAATTCCGGAATTTTTCATCGGAAACTCCTAGAGTGTTGTTGCATACTCATATTTGAGTCGCCGTTTTACGTAAAAGAACATGGGGCACATGAATGCTTCTAGTTACTAGGCAACATCAAAAAGTGGAGTATAGTCTCGATTTGTCTTTTTTTTTTATTAGTACAAGAAGGCTCTTATCTACTTTGTCATTGTTTCATATGTATAGTCATTACACAAGTGAAAGATTATTCAACTAATCTAATGACTTACAACAGAGGAGCCACAAAAGAATGTACAAAAAGAAAGCAAGAATTATGTGCAAGTATTTGAAGTATATTAAATCCGATTTTTGGCCATAAAAATAAATCTGAATCCAACTGAAAAAGTTTCACAGATGACACACATAATATGAAATCCTTGAAGATATTATGCAAAATGCCTAAAAAACCTAAAAAAACAAAAAAAAAATGAACAGGTGTTACAACAAGTGTCGTATCACCTGAGGCAACACAAACAGTCAAAGCACACACAGTCCAAGATTTCCGAAGACTGGAAAATCTCTCAAAATCCAATCATTTAGTGAAAAATATCTGCTAACTGATTTTCAGTGGCAACATGATCAATGAAAATTAAATCTTTTTCGACCAAATCTCGTATAAAATGGTGTCGAATATCAATGTGTTTAGTACGGGAGTGTTGCACCGGGTTTCTAGAGATATCTATAGCACTTAAGTTGTCACAATACATGGTTAATATATCACTAGAAATACCATAATCATCAAGCATTTGTTTCATCCAAATCAATTGAGTACAACAAGAACCAAAGGTGACCACATATTGATTCAAAGAGTAGAAAGAGAAACACAATTGTTTTCTACTATACCAAGATATACAGATTATTTCCAAGAAAGAAACATCCACGAAGTACTTTTCTATCATCCAAGTCACACCGCCTAATCCGAGTCGCTAAAGCCAACCAAATTTGTGTTAGTGTCCTTAGTATACCATATCCCTAAATAAATCAGCCGAACCACTCACATATTTGATTATTCTTTTTACAACATTCAAATGAGTGATTTTAGGGTCGACTTGGTACTAGCAAAGACAAACACAAACGCTAAACATAAGGTCCGGGCGACTCTTGTCAGTAAGGTAAACTTCCTATCATGCTCATGTATAAGGTGTTGTCAACACCTTCGGCCTCACTTTCCTACACAACTCCTCGACTTGTGTTCAAAGGAGTTTTCATGTATTTGCTGCTGTCAAGACTGAATTTCTTTACCAGATTTTTTGCATATTTATATTGTAACATAAAAATACCATCTGGTAATTGTTTAATTTGCAATCCAAGAAAAAAATTAAACTCACCAACCAAACTCATCTCAAATGTGGAAGACATAGAATTAACAAAATTATTACGCAGAGATTCACAAATCGAACCAAACACAATATCATCCACATATACTTGAGCAATAGTCATATGATGCCTATCCTTTTTAATGAAAAGAGTTTTATCAACTCCACCTCTTTTGAAACCAATTTGAACAAGGAAATCTGCTAATCTTTCATACCATGCCCTAGGGGCTTGTTTTAACCCATACAAAGCTTTCTTTAGTTTGAAGACATAATCAAGCTTGTGTGGATCTTGAAACCCTTTTGGTTGTTCAACATACACTTCCTCATTCAAAAAACCATTAAGAAAAGCACTTTTGACATCCATTTGGTAAAGCTTAAAATCAAGAAAGCATGCAATACACAATAACAAACGTATTGATTCAAGCCGTGCAACAGGTGCAAATGTTTCATCGTAATCAACACCTTCTACTTGTGTATAACCTTGTGCAACCAACCGCGCCTTGTTCCTAACAAAAGTTACCATGTTCATCACTTTTATTTTTGAAAATCCATTTAGTGCCTATAACATTAACATTTTTTTGACGAGGAACCAAATCCCAAACATCATTTCTCACAAATTGATTTAATTCTTCATACATAGCATTGATCCAAAATTCATCCTTAAGAGCTTCATTCACATTCTTAGGTTCAATAGAAGAAACAAAGCATGTAGAACTCACTATTAAGCACATAGAAGAGAAGTAAGATGGTCTAACCATATCATGATAATTCATCCTTTCTTTTCATCTAGTTCTGACACGATCAGACACTTCTCCTATGACCTGAGATGTTGGATGATCTTTTTGAATTCTCCTTGGAGGATCTCTCTGTACATGAGCAAGATTTTCATCCACTTCAGCATCATCTTTTGGATCAACTTGATGTTCAACTGCATTCTGTGAAGGTGTGGCACGAGGTGATGTCTCACCTGGTATCACCTTTTGGATAAATTTGACGTTGGTGCATTCAGCGTGAATGTGTGGTCCGAGTTGACGTCTCACCTCCGGTAACATCCCGTGAATCAGTCAAAATAGAAACAGGTTTCTCCACAATTACAGAATCAAGCAAATCTGCAATATCTTCTTCTGATTTATTTCCCAAACTTGACAAATCATCAAAAACTACATTGTGAGTTTCTTGGATTGTTCTAGTAGAAGAAGATTATAAATCCTATAAGCATGACTATTTTTAGAATATCCAAGAAACATGTTTTTGTCGCTTTTGGAATCAAACTTACCCAAGTATTCTCTGCCATTCAAGATATAACACGCACAACCAAAAACATGAAAATACTTAAGATTTAGTTTCTTTCCTTTCAAAATTTCATAAGAAGTCATTGTTGAACCAGGTCTCATGTATACACGATTAGAAATGTGACATGTTGTGTTCAAAGCTTCTGCCCAAAACCTTTTTGAAATATTTTTTGGAAATAACATCGCTCGGGCCATTTCTTGCAAAACTCATTGAAAATTCCCTTTTTATCACAAAATTCAGAAAATAAAATATTTTCAAATTCCTTTCCATGGTCAGTTCGAATTCTTGCAATCTAGAACCATGCATGTTACGAATTCTAGTGTAAAGTCTCTTAAATGCTTCAAAAGTTTCAGATTTTTCTCTTAAAAAATCAACCCATGAAAATCTAGAAAAATCTTCAACACATACAAAGATGTATTTCTTCCCTCCTAAACTAACAACCTCAACTGGACCCATTAAATCCATATGCATTAATTCAAAACAGTTTGAGGTGTTGAAGTGTTGTATCACTTGGTGACACTCTTGTTTGTTTTCCTTTTTGACAAGGTCCACAAACATGTGATACTTTACCTTTAAAGGTAAGTAGGAATACCTCTTCTTCGCATCAAACCGATCAATTTTTGCATATTTCGAAAATTAACATGTCCAAGTTTTTGGTGCCAAAGCATGTTTTCATCCAACTCAACATGATTACAAGTTTGAACATTGCCAAGTAAATAACAATTATCCGATGATCTAGTACCGGCCATGACACAAGTATTATCGCTTATCAAAATCGAACAAGATTCTTTATCAAACTTCACATGCAAATTATCATCACACAATTGACTTATGCTAATTAAATTAGCAAGAAGTCCATCGACATGAAAAACATTTTTGAGTTTAGAAAGACCTTTGACATTTAGAGTTCCTTTACCAATTATCTTTCCTTTTGCACCCCCACCATATTTCACTCTTCCTCCTTCATACACTTCATAATTAGTCAAGTAAGATTTAGTACTGTCATATGACGAGAACAACCACTATCGAAATACCAAGTACCATCAATGTTAGATCTTAATGAAGTGTAAACAACATGACAAGATGAATTACATTCATCATCACAACTCAATCTGGAAGAGTTACTTAAAGAATTAACAATTTTTCTTGAGGTGTTGTCTGGTGTGTGACATGTAACCTTAGGCAACACTCGACCTGTTTGTCTATCCTTTTTCAGTTTAAAACAAAATGGTCGAATATGACCTGGAACAAAGCAATAATGACAAACATAATGCCTTTTTGATGATGAAGTGACATACTTACCTTTTTTTTATAACAAACCCAACAAGTTTGCTATCATGATGTGAAGACAGACATAGTCTTTTCGGAAAATCCTAATCCAGAATTATCAAATCTAGCTTTTGAAAATATATCATCAATGACAGTTGTGCTAGAATTGAATTTGTTCAGAACTTTTCGAACATATTGAAGTTATGATTTTACCAAATCCAGTTCTTTATCCTTTTTGGTCAAAAGAACCTCTAACTTTCCAATAGAACTTTTTAGTTCATCATTCTCTTGTGACAATTTTTCATACATGTTTTTGAAATCTTCACCATCATCTGAAAAACTGTTGAAATTCTGTCTTGCATCCACAACGTTAGAAGAAGTAAAACAGTTAACTTGATCAGAATCAGAATACCTGTCAAGTGTTGTCTGAGGTGTCGTCACACTTCCGGCAACACTTCTGGAATTGTCAGCAACAATTGTGAACAAGCCTATACAATTCTCTTCTTCCTCTACTTTTTCTGCATCAGTGTCTTCATTACTTAGAGAAACACACAAATTCATGCCTCTTTCTCTAAGCGTGTTTTGCGCTTCGATTTGCATAAGGCCAAAACCCTTGCAAGCTCGACATTGCACTGAATCCACTTCTCTAGATTTAAAGAACGGATTTTCAAATGCATGATCGGACATTTTAGGTGGATTTGAGGAAGAAGTGTCGAATTGTTTCATAGGTTTAGAACCTTTGAATGGAGTTTTGAAATCCTTGCCCTTGTTTATCCTTTTAAGTGCACTATTGAACTTATTTGTGAGCAAGGCAATAGAATCTTCCCAGTCCGATTCATTTATTTCCTCCAGGAGGTGATACAACGCAGTGTTGGCATCACTTTGGGCAACACGAGTGAGTGTCACGCCCCAAACGGGACGCGACGACGATCCACAACTTAAATACAAATAAACCAATGCTAGATTTAATATCAATGAAAACCCAAAGAAAAGAGTCAAATAGCAGCGGATATAAAATAACATAGGTACAAATTACAACTTACAGTCTCACAATTATCCGAATTACATCCCCGAAATCAACTACATATAACAACTTAATAGTCAAAGGGTCCTACGCCCTTCAATTCTGATCGAAATGAAAAGAAAATAAAATAGTCCAACAACAATAACAAGAAACGAGTCCATCAACAACAACGGTAGTGAGTCCAACAAATGGGGTACAAGGCCTCAATCGTAGTCGGTTCAAAGCATCTTCAACGAAGTCCTCATCTAAAGGTTAGAAAACAGGTGGGGGATGAGACAGAAATCTCAGTGGATGGGGTGATCGTGTGCAAGTGTGGCGCAATATATAGTTAAAGCGAGAAAACAGATTTATATGAAAACGCGTGATATATAATGCATGAATTCACACGATCCACAAGCGTCGTGATAAAATATTCAAGTAATATACTTATACGATTTAAGAAAACGATTCGTGGTCACACAAGCACTATGTGATTCAGCAAGAGGTAGGATTGCGCATTGGAATGTAACGCCAATCCTATGCAAGACAAATAATGGTTGGTTGCGTCACGGATTTGTAGCGCCAACCAAACGGGTTCGATTAACTCAATCGTGTGGATCGATAAAGTGATTCCTTTGTTCTTCCTTGTAACTCCCGAGCAAGATGGTCCAAGACCGCCACCTTATCGCTCCATAAGCAAAGACAAAATCCACCTTTGGAGCTAGGAAGGCTCGGATTTGTCATAATCATGATTATACCTCAAGTACTACGACCGCTTCCTTTGGACACTCCGTCCCTCGATTTGCGGGATTAGGGACGATGGGGCCGGGAAGAGTGGAATAGCGGCCGAGCTGCCGGTTCCATCCCCAACGTATCCATTCCATCGTGAGCTCGACACACCAAGTTGACTCAAGCAGGAAAGTAAATACAAGTTCAGGTAGTCAACCAGGCAGTCGAGTATTATTGATTCAGGGAAGCAGTTCAGGAAAGTTTTCGAAAAACGCGAGTGGCAATTATGGCGTTGATGGAGTTATTGAATGAAGACGATTATCGGAAGGATAATCAACCTTTGATATCTTGAAAGATTAGGTGGAACATAAGTCCCGTTATAGATTCAAAATCGCAAGACGAGAAAGTTGTTCCGCGATCGGGTATTAATCGGTCAAGAGATCCGATAAGTCAAGGGGTTTTTGCGAAAATACAATATTTTAATTAATAATTAAGGTCATAGGATCCAGGGTTGTTGTAGTAAAAGGAAAATAATTTGGGTTAGGTCTTTGATAAAAAGAAAATTTACGATTAGCCCCGTTTTGTAAAAACTAATACCTTTGGGGTTAAAAATTGAATAAATAAATATCCCGACCTTGAAAAATTATGAGGTCAGTTCCTAAAATCTCTAAATTGTTCAAAGATTCAGGTTTTTAAGGTTTTGAGGTCGAGTTTTTATAAAATTCTCACATTGGCCCCAAATTTGTAAAAATTGTTATTTCGGGCCCTTAGTTTAAAATAATCGGAACTCACAAACCGGAAGGGCTTTTAATGTGATTCCAGTTGAAAAATGTCACTAAGGTTAGTAGAATATTGGGACAAAAGCAGTTTTTAAAAGAAATAAGTGTAGGTCCTTTAACTTTTGAAAATCTCATTTTTGTCTCATTTTGAAGTAATTGCCTTTATGGCTTTTAGAGGTCCAATTGTTATGAAACTGGAACCTTGGGTCCAAAATATAATTAGGTTATAGTTAAATTAGTATTTCCAGGTGCATGGGCTGCATAAGTCCTGGAAATTTTATTTGGGTCCTCAAGTTTAATCTTTTACTCTTTAGTCCCTCAATTTTAGTAAAATTACTTTCCAAGTACTAAACACTTGGATTTTTGGAATACATTTAAAATATGTCATTTCCAGTCCCTTAAGATTGAAAATTTCAAATTTTGAAAGTAAGGTGTGGTACAGTTTCAAAAATTACAAAGTAGCCCTCAAACTTCTAAAATGTTACAATCTAGTCCTTGGGCTTTTAAAGGTTGATTTTATTTATCTTAAAACTCTTAAAACTTTATTAAAATGTCCAAAAGTTATTTTTGATTTTTTTGAGAGAAGAATGAGGAGCAATCTGAGATAGAAACATTTTAAAGTCCGTAATAGAGTAGGTCGACCAGTCGAATGGGGTGCGACCGATCTCTGGACAGGTCGACTAGTCGACCACCTCGTCGACTGGTCACTGTTCTTCTGTCTCAATTTTCAATGTTTTGAAAAATTGATTTTTCACCCCAAAACTTTTAAAATGTATAAAAAATGTAAGTATAGACTTTATTCAATATTCATTATGCCTAAACAAGCTCGAATAGAGGTAAAAGACTCAGTGGGTAACGATTTTGTAAAAATATCTGCGAATTGATCTTGAGATAGAACAAAGCTCATCTCAATTTTTTGTTTTGAAATGCAATCCCTTAAAAATTATATCGAAGCTCAATATGTTTGGTTCGATTATGATGAACCGGATTTTGTGAAATATTTATAACGGACATATTATCACAAAAAATAGAAACGTTTTCAAATTTTTTTATAATCCGCTAGTCTTTGTTTCATCCAAAGTAATTGTGTGCAACAAAAAGCCGCGAAAATATATTCAGCTTCGGTTGTTGATAAGAACATACAATTTTGTTTCTTTGAAAACCAAGAAACTAGGCAATCGCCTGACATGAGCTGGATGTACTTTTACGATCATCAATATTACTGGCATAATCCGAGTCACTATATCCTTTTAAATAAAAATCTTCGTTCTTTGGATAAAACAAATCATAAGAAATAGTGCCTTTTAAATATCGAAAAATATGTTTGACGTCACTTAAATAAGATTCTTTAGGATTGCTTCGGAATCGAGCGCATAGGCTTACATCATGAAGAATATATGGTCTACTTGCGGTTAAATAAAGTAAACTACCAATCATACCTCAATATTTGGTTTGGTCTACCAATTTACCTTTCACATCCTTGTCTAGTTTGATATTTGTTGCCAATAGGAGTAGCAACGGTTCTTCCTTCATCAATTCCATACTTCTCTAGAAGCTCTTTGGTGTATTTGGATTGAGGCATTGCTTTATTTGAAGCCCAAGGAAGAAATTAAGTTCTCCCATCATACTCATCTCAAATTCATCTTGCATAAGCTTAGAAAATTTCTTGCACAGAGATTCATTAGTAGCACCAAAAATTATATCATCAACATAAATTTGCACTAATAAGCAATCTTGCCATTTTTCAAAAACAAAAAAAGTAGTATCAACTTTACCTCTTGAAAAATCATTTTGCAAAAGAAAAGAACTAAGTCTATCATACCAAGCTCCGGGTTCTCGTTTTAAACCATATAAGGCCTTTTTAAGTTTATAAGTCATTTGGCCTTGATAAATTTTCAAACCCCAGAGGTTGTTTTACATAGACTTCTTCTTGAATAAAACCATTTAGAAAAGCGGATTTAACATCCATTTGGTAAAATTTGAAATTTTTAAAGCAAGAGTAGGCAAGTAAAATGCGAATAGCTTCTAAACGTGCTACGGGTGCAAAAATTTCATCATAATCTATACCTTTTTCTTGACAATATCCTTGAGCTACTAAACTTGCTTTATTTTGAACTATGTTACCTTGATCATCGAGTTTGTTCCGTAATACCTATTTTGTGCCAATAATTGTTTGTGATGGAGGACAAGGTACTGTTTGATATATGTTTTTATTTTTGATTATTTTGTTTTTACACCAAAACAATATTTTTAAATGTTGTCCAAATACTCCCGATTGTTTTAAAATATTTTTTACTAATTTTTTGGAGTGTTTCTTGAAGTTTATTTTCAATTAAAATTGGACAACACTTTCGTTTCGCGTTGGACCGGTCGCCCTATAGGGCAACCCGTGCCTGGAGATGTGTTTTGAAACAGAAAATGAGATGGGAGTAAAATAGCAGAGAGGTCGACACGATTGACGGGCGTCGACTCTGGTCGACACCCTGTCGACCGGTGCTGGGATTTCTTTAAAAAGCAGAATGCTCGAACTCCATTTTGGCTTTGGTCGACATTTACTGGGCACGAGGGTCTCTGGTCGGACCCCCATCATCGACCGTGGCCGCCTGTAAAATTGTGTTCTTACTTTCTAACATCTATTTGTGTGCGACCCGGTCCCCTAAGGTTTGACAAACAAATTCGACCGTTGTCTTTGGATCAACTTTCCTTAATTTGTGGGATTGATTTCTAACATCTATATTCTTGATTTTAATGTATTTTTCTGTAGATTTTCAATCCCCAAGAGGAGCCTATACATGATCAATCATCTCCTATAAATAGAGGAAGTTTTGAAGCAACCAATAAAACAATTGAGAAACAACACAACATGATACATTCAAGCAAACACATTAGTTCTTCATTGTTATCATTCTTGTTGTAATTTGCCTAGCATATCACTTTCACATCTTGAGGTCTAGGCTTTCATTTCTTGATTACACTTGCACTCAAATTGTAATATTCATTATTGAGTTGTAATCTTGATTTTGGTCATCATTCAACACAAGATATCCTTGTGAGTATTCTTGTGGAAAGAATACACTTGGGTGATCTAGGTGATAGGTGTTTCAAGAGTGTGGTGCTCTTGAGGTGTTGAAGAATTTGGTGTTCTTCAAGGTTGAAGATTGTGGTAATCTTCACAAGGTGTCATTGGAGATTGTGGTAATCTCAAAGGTGGTGTTGTAGAAGAGTGTGGTGCTCTTCAAGGTGATGTTTTAAGGTGTTGTATTAATTTTGGTAATTAATAAAATCTTTTTTTCTTTTTGAAATCCTTCCCGGATATACTGGGGTGGCAGAGGATTAGGCCCTAGGTGGGTTGAACCTCTATAAATCGACGAGTGTTGTTTAATTCCCGCACCTTTATTATTGTCTTGGCTTATTTGTTTCGAAAAAGAGGGCATAATCGAAATATGGCGATAATCTATTCACCGCCTCTAGATTATCGTAGCCGCTTGGACTTACAAGTGGTATCAGAGCCAAACTCTTTGGCAAGCTCGTTCCACATCGCGAGTAAAGAGGAACGATCACCGGCTACGAATGAAGTCCACCTTACCGGCGCCTCCACCACCAAGCCACCACTATTTCATTCCAAAAATTATACATTTTGGAAAGAAAGAATGGAATGCTATCTACAAGGTTGCGGGTTCGATATTTGGAACACGGTCGTCAATGGATAATCTATTCCGATAAAAGATACACCACACACCTCCAAAGTCCTCAAGGAGCTCAATGATGAAGAGAAGAAAATCATCTCCTTAAATGGTAAAGCTCTTAATATTTTGTATTGTTCACTTACCATTTTGGAATATGATCATATTGTAGGAATTAAATTGGCACATGAAGTATGGAGAAAATTAGAAGAAGTATATGCAAATGAAAGGAGCGACTCAAAAGCATCTACTTCTCAAAGGGATACAACAACTTGGGATGAGCTTCCTACAACTTCCGACGACGATGAAAATGAACGTTGTCTTATGGGCTTCGAAGAAAACGAGGTAAGTAAACCTTCTACTTTCTATGATAACGAATTACATAATGACTATAGTGATTTGCAAAATGATTATGATGATCTTCAAAATGAATTCCAAAGCCTACTTGTTAAATACAAAAATTTGAAAAAGGAATTCAATGTTTTGAAAAATGATAAGGATAGTTTATTTACTTCCTATGAATCACTATCATATGTTCACACCACCACACTTGATAAGGTTAGAAACCTTGAAAAAGAAAATAGTACTCTTGTTGAGGATATTGATTGCATGAAAAATGATTTATTAAAATTCAACTTGAGTACCTATAAAATATCCAATATTGTTGATATTCATAATTGTGATAAAGGACTTGATCATAAGCCTAATGTTGTTAATCATATGAAAAGGAATCAAGTCTCTATGCATGTTGGTCATCATGCTCCTCAAATTATTACTTGTTTCTATTGTGGTAAAAAAGTCACACGGTTAATACTTGTCGGGCTAGAAATAGCTCTAATTATTGTTGGAGACCTAAAAGTCTCAAAACTAATCCCAAAGGACCCAAATACTTGAGGGTACCACAAAACAATGTCGTATTAGGTACCGACGGAATAAGAATCAAGGAAAATTCATACCGCTAAGAAGACATCAAATGACCGTCTCATTTGATCAAAGGAGAAGACATCACCACAATGAATTTCCAAGAGAAAGACATTATCAACAATGGGAAGGACATAATCCTTGCAAATGGAGCAATCGGAGAAGCTATCATCAACAAGACTTTTTCAAAGGGAAGATATCATCAACAATGGGAAAGACACAACCCATGGAAATGACGTAATTGGTAAACATATATCCCTATTTAAATATGCATTTTGTTTTTGATATTATGCATGCTTTTAATTGTGTTATAATTGTAAAATGAGTTTTTATATTAAAATTAAGGTCTTCAATATATATTAGTGTTTTAAAATTCTTTGAAAAGAGGACCTTGCATGATGTTTGTAAAACTCTTATGCATTTGCTTAGACTTAAATGTTTTATTATGGATTTTTTTTGGCATAAGCATACTTGTGACATATATTGTTTTTACCCTACACTTGTATCATGATATTTTGTATTAGATTTGTTTAAGAATTGTGTAGGATATATATAATGTGTCAAGAGGACCTTAAACTATCGAGGTACGTTTACTCGTAGAACTTGATGCTCTTCATTATCATGCGCCTATTCTTCAAACTATTTGATTGCATTTCTCTTAAGAGTCATTATATGGATTTGCCGATTTTTTTAAAGGGGCACTTTTTGAAATCTTGTTTTAATCGAGTCTCTTAATTTTTATTGGCTCATAAAAATTGGATATATTCCATATTTGCACGTTTGCACGTTTTTAAAACATTTGGGGTTCGAATCGTTTTTTTTTTTGAAATCTCGGTACTGTGAGGAGAGCAGTGGTCGACCGGTCGACTGGGTTATTCAGCGGACAATATGTTTTTAAAAACGAAACAGGGGATTTTTTCAAACACTTTCTTTTCTTCAAGCTTTGAACCCTAGTGTCACGCCCCAATTTACATACCCAATAAAATAGAATAGCATCCAACAGGGTACAACCCAAATATTCAAACTTAGGCTCCAAAAGAGCTATTATCTAAGTACAAATAACAAAAAAAAAAAAAAAACAATAAATACAGCGGAAGCTTCTAACTCATGACATACAATTATTCTAGAGTTGTAACTTACATAGCTATTACAAGATGATATGCTTATATTGTTCAAGTGCTGACGGATAAGCCATTCAAGCGGAGACTGCTATGTAGGGTCAACGCCGAGCAAGAAGTCTCGTGTCAGTCTCGTCAATCTCAGAACATTGGGTTTCTGGAAGGTTTTTATAAAAATCGTGGGGTGAGCTAAACAAGCTCAATGGGTTGGGAGTAGAGGAATGCAATATTTGTTTAATGAAATATGAAGTGTTTCTTTGAGAAAAGCACTTAGTGTGTCTAAAAATATTTATGTATGCATGATAATGATGCACATAAGAATTATTTGTCGTAATGATCAAGAATATATTGCAATTCAATATTGAGATATTAATGTTTAATTCTATCGGTGATGCAATGCACATTGGACAACAAGATTAGTCAAATACGGTAAATATTTTACTTTTCAACGATCAATAGATATCCTAATTTTTAAAACAAATAGTGGATATCTCATTTTAATAGCAAAGTATAAACAGAGTTAATCAATTAGTTCGTCACCAAATAAGAAACGTAGGATCTGTTAGTCAGTGGCTACTGATAATCTAGAGGGGGTGAATAGATTATACCGATTTTTCGCAAATCACCCTCTTTTTTCGAAACAACGAGTAAATAACAAAAATATAAATGCGGAAAATAAACAACACTCGTTGATTTAAAGAGGTTCAACCCACCTAGGGCCTAATCCTCTACCACCCCAGTATCTCCGGGATGGATTTCAAAAAGAAAGAAAAAGGTTTTATTAATTTACCAAAAATTAATACAACACCTTGAGGATTACCACAACCCTCTTTCACCACTTTGAGGATTACCACAATCCTCTTTCACCACTTTGAGGATTACCACAACCCTCTTACAACACCTATCACCTAGATCACCCAAGTGTATTCTTACCACAAGAATACTCACAAGGATGTCTTGTGTTGAATGATGACCAAAATCAAGATTACAACTCAATAATGATTGATACAATATGAGTACAAGTGTAATCAAGAATTGAAAGCCTAGACCTCAAATAAGTGCAAGTGAAAGTGCTTAGGCTAATACAACAAGATATATGAAAGTGTTTGCTCAATTGCTCTTTGCTTGTATATTGTGTTGTATCTTGTTGCTTGAATGAAGCCTCTATTTATAGGAGAGGTCTTGGCTTTGATTTCCAGACATTGGCTCCTCCTCGGGGAGTGATTTCTTTGCAAAAGAAACCATTTAAAATCATCAATATAGTGTAGAAATCAATCCCACAAAATAGGAAAAGGCATGCAAAACGCGGATAGTTTCTTTGTCACAAAAAGGGGTTCGACCGGTCGCGCAGAGATAAGATTGAAATTGAATTCTGCGAATTTTTACATAGGGGACCGGTCGAAGGGGAGTGCGGCCTCGCTTCTTAGTGACGGTTGCCCTTGACATTTTTACGAAAGAGAAGTCCGGAACAAAAATCCAACTTGCGGTGCAGTCGTCGCCCGGCCGATCGGCCGACACACCGGCCGCCACCTGGTCGATCGGTCGCCCGCCCTTTTTTTTTCTTACGCCCCATTTTCTGTTTCTTAGCTCAACTCAGTGCGGGTTGCCCTATAGGCGACCGGTCGACTGAAACAAATGTGTTGTCCAATGTTTTATTGAAAATAAACTTCAAGAAATACTCCGAAAGATAGTAAAAATATTTTAAGTTGATCGGAAATATTTAGACAACATTTAGGGACATAGTTTAGGTTTGAAAACATATTTGAACATAGTCGAACATAATCATCAAAATCATGATAAAAACATTTATCTAACAAACTCCCCCTTTTTGATGATTACAAACCAAAACAATTTTCTTGAGGACGATTTTAAAACCAAAAAAAAATTTCCGGTTTTACAAGTAAACTATCCGTTTAAAAACATTTTACAAAAGCTCCCCCTATCAACAAGCACATTAAGAAGAAATATTGCATAAGCTAGAAGCACAAGCTTTTACAAAATAAACAACAACTCCATGAGCTTAGAAGCTCCCCCTGTCACAAATACTTATTATCCATGCAAACAAGTTCATAAAACAATTCACAACTTATGGCCTTAATAAGCCATAGCTTGTAGCTTCTATCATGAGCTTATATTAGCTTCTTTGAGCTAACGAGCCAATTTCCTGTTTCTCCCCCTTTGGAATCATCAAAAAGAATGTTAGGATGATAAAAACGTCATAGAAGTATATCAAAGTGCGCCAAAGAAATGGTTTATCAACCATTGAGCAATTTAGGCTTAAAAGCCAAGGAAAATGGGAGAAATGTATCATGAAGAGTTCATACGCTCGTTTTATTTCCCAAAACATGATCTCAATGAGTATAGAAGACTTTTGGAAGCGAGAGAATCATGTATAAGTTGAAATTTTCATTGTGACATTTCATCGAACACAATGTGGGCGTGAAAAATAAAAAGAGTTGTATATAGCCCTTGTAAATGATCCAAGCCAAAAAATTTCATCACCAATCCACATCAATCATTATACAATACAACATAATAACTAAGCTCATCAAGATCATAAGCAAAAATTATCAAGAAATATACAAGAAAGCCATAAACTCAAGGGTTCAACCCAATTGAGCAAAGTAAGGAAAATTCTTACCATTTGATCGGAAGAGATGAGCAATGATGATGATAAACATGCTATATAAGGTCCAAGATATGAATTGAATGCATGAAAATCAATTTTTGAGTGACAATTGTGTGCATTTGGCAAAGGGGACGAAAAATGGCAAAAAAAGTAAAAATAACATATGTCAAGACAGAACGAACTTAAACCAAAATATTGCCTAGGGCGGGTCGTGGTTGAGGGCGGCGGTCGACGTTGAGGGCGGTTGCCCTCAACCTCTTGACCACCCCACTGTCAAATTTTTTAAAATCCGAATTTTCAACCAAAAATCCGATTTTTCGCCCCTAAGTTTTAGAAACATGCAAAATGCAAACGTAGACCTCATTCAATATGCATTATGCCTAACCGAGCTCGTATAGACGCAAAAGTCTCGGAAGTTAGCGGTTTTGTAAAAATGTCCGCTAATTGATCTTGAGATGGCACAAACGATATCTCAATTTTTCGTTTTGAAACACAATCCCTTAGAAAATGATGTCGAATCTCAATATGTTTAGTACGGTTATGATGAACCGGGTTTTGAGCAATATTTATAGCGGATATATTATCACAAAAGATAGGTACGTTTTCAAAAGAGCATTTGTAATCCGCTAAGGTTTGTTTCATCCAAAGAAGTTGAGTACAACAAAATGCGGCGGAAATATATTCGGCCGGCCGTTGAAAGAGAAACACGTTTTGCTTCTTTGAAAACCAAGAAACTAGGCAATCGCTTAAAAATTGACATGATCCGGAAGTACTTTTCCGATCATCAATATTACCCGCATAGTCCAGAATCACTATAACCTTTAAGAGAAAAATTTTCATTCTTTGGATAAAATAAACCATATTGAATAGTGCCTTTCAAATATCGAAAAATCCGTTTAACGACACTCATATGAGATTCTTTTGGATTGCTTTGAAAACGAGCACATAGGCATACGGCATGAAGAATGTCCGGTCTACTAGCGGTTAAATAAAGTAAACTACCAATCATACTCGATACTTGGATTCATCAACCGTCTTGCCTTTTTCATCTTTGTCAATTTTGACATTGGTTGCCATAGAGTCGAGAGACGGTTCTTCCTTCTTCAATGCCGAACTTCTTCAAAAGTTCTTTTGTATATTTTGATTGCGAAATATAAATACCTTCTTGGCATTGCTTAATTTGAAGTCCAAGGAAGAAGTTTAGCTCCCCATCATACTCATCTCGAATTCACCTTGCATTAACTTGGAGAATTTCTTGCACAAAGATTCATTAGTAGCACCAAAGATAATATCATCAACATAAATTTGCACAAGTAAACAATCTTGCCCTTTTTCAAAAACAAAGAGTGTAGTATCAACTTTACCTCTTGTAAAACCATTTTGCAAAAGAAAAGAGCTAAGTCTATCATACCATGCACGCGGGGTGCTTGTTTTAAACCATACAAAGCCTTTTTAAGTTTATAAACATCATTAAAGCCTAGAAAAATTTTCAAACCCCGGAGGTTGTTTAACATAGACTTCTTCTTGAATAATACCATTTAAGAAAGCGGATTTGACATCCATTTGGTAAAGTTTGAAATTTTGAAACAAGAATAGGCAAGTAAAATACGAATAGCTTCTAAACGTGCTACGGGTGCAAAAGTTTCATCATAGTCAATACCTTCTTCTTGACAATACCCTTGAGCTACTAACCTTGCCTTATTTCGAACAATGTTGCCTTGATCATCAAGTTTGTTCGGAAAACCCATTTTGTACCAATAATTGTTTGAGATGGAGGACAAGGTACTAATTCCCATACATCATTTCTTTCAAATTGATTCAACTCCTCTTGCATTTCCAAAAACCAATCTTCATCCTCAATAGCCTCCTTAACATTTTTAGGCTCTTTTTGAGATATAAGAGCTTTCTCGGCAAAATTCCTTCGAGTCATTACTTTATCAAGGGGATCACCAATAATAAGATCTTTTGGGTGATCTCCTTAAATTTCAATGCTACGGGAAGATTGATATCACCCTATCTTCTTGAGGAACATTTGAACTTGAAGGTTGATCATGTGAAATAGACGGTTTATCATTATGAGCATCACTTTGAACAATAGGTTCAACAATATCCTCTTCATCACTATCGTCATTGGGTATTCTTTCAACACCCGAGGCTTCATTAAATTTGACATGAATAGATTCTTCAACAACCATGCTAGTCTTGTTGTAAACACGATATGCTTTGCTCTTGGTTGAATACCCATAAATATTCCTTCATCGGCCTTAGGATCAAGTTTGTCCAATTGATCCTTAGTATTCAAAATAAAGCACTTACATCCAAATATTTTGAAATGACTAATATTTGGAGTTCTTCCTTTCCAAAGCTCATATGGAGTTTTATTCATTTTAGGACGAATATAAACTCGATTAATGACATAGCAAGCGGTACTTACGGCTTCGCCCAAAAATATTTTGGAAGAGAAAATTCATTGAGCATGGACCGACTCATTTCTTGTAGCGTTCGATTCTTCCTTTCGGCTACACCATTTTGTTGAGGTGTCCTTGAGCCGAAAAATTGTGTGTATATCCCTTGGTTTCACAAAAGATTCTAAACTCACCGTCAAATTCTCCGCCTCGATCACTTGAATAGTTTTAATAGTATCTTCCTTTTCATTCTCAATGCGTCTACACAACTTAACAAACTCATTAACGGATCGCTTTTATTTGCAAGAAAAAGAGCCCAAGTGTATCTAGAAAAATCATCGACAATGACGAAAGTGTAATGTTTTCCACTTAGACTAGCCGTACCAATATCCCCATACAAATCAAGGTGAAGCAATTGTAGGGGTTTGGTAGTGGAAATTTCATTTTTGGGCTTAAAACTACTTTTAACTAATTTGTTCTTTTGACAAGTGTCACATACGCCAAGATTTTCAAAATTCAATTTGGGTAGTCCTTTCACATGTTGGTTTTTGTAAATATTTTTCAAATTCTTGTATCCAACATGTCCAAGTCGCCTATGCCATAAACTAGTTAAATCATTATTGGCGACTAAACAAGAAACATTTTGACTAACCAAATCACTTGTACAAATTTTGTAAAGATTTCCTTTTCTATTTGCTTCACAAATAATTTCACCATTTTTAAGAATAAGGCATTTTTCTTTATTAAAGGAAACATCATATTTTGAATCACAAAGTTGGCTAACACTTATCAAATTAAACTTAAGCCCTTCAACTAATAGAACATTACTAAGAGAGAAAGAAGAGTTACCAATTTCTCCATTTCCAAGAATTTTTCCTTTGCCATTGCCGAACATGACCATACCCTCTTCTTGGAGCTTGATGTTGGTAAAAAGTTCTCTCCTCCCGGTCATATGGCGTGAACATCCGCTGTCCACGAGCCATTTTGAATCTTCCATTGTGGTTATGGCCCTATTACCTACAAAAGAATTTCTTTTAGGTACCCTATAATTTTGGGGTCCATGGGGTTAGTCTTGAGACCTTTGGGTCTCCAAACATGTCTTGAGCTATTTCTCAATTTGCAATTATTAGCATAATGTCCAACTTTGCCACAATAAAAACAAGTAGGAGTATTATAATTATTAGCACGTACAAAAGTCGGACCTTGGTTATTTTTCTTAAAAACACTTTGAAATGGCTTATAACCAAGTCCCGATTTGGAATGCTCACCTTTTTGTGCATCTAAAATTTTTGTGACTTTATCCGTACTTATGTTGAAACGATGCACGTCATTTTTCAAACATTCAATATCTTTTGTGAGCAATTCCTTTTCGGTTTCAAGAGAATGAATTCTAGTAAGAGTAAGAGCATGAGCTTTGTCAGAGATTCATAAGAGGTAAATAATTTTTCCTTTTCAACCTTAATCTCCTTATGCTCCTTTTTCAAATTTTTGTATTTAACGATTAAATTTTGAAACTCAATTTGCAATTCATCAAAATCACATTGCAAGTCATCAACTATGGAGGAAGTAGAAGAATTTGAGTGTACCTCATTATTTTCATCGTCTATAGCCATGAGACCGTGTTCGGTTTCTCCTTCCTCATCGGTTGTTTCGAGTAGTTCATCCCATGTTTTGACTTCCGCATTTAGAGCCTTCTTTTTTGTGAAAGGCTTCCTTTTCTTTTGCTCCTCTTCATCGAGCTTTGGGCAATCGGCAATGAAGTGCCCGGGTTTTCCGCATTTAAAGCAAGCATTATCTCTTGGTTTTCTTGCTTTATTTTTATTCACAAATTTTGCAAATTTTCGAACAAGTGCGGCCGTCTCCTCATCATCATCATCATTATCATAGTATGCATTATTAGAAGAAGAAGCAAGACCTTTAGGAATAATTTGCATACCCGATTGATTTGTGGATGGTTTGGAATTTTTCCTCTCCTTGAGATAGACTTCATAGATGAGTAGGTTTCCAATAAGCTCATCAAACTTGAGTGTCTCAAGATTTTGTGCCTCCGTGATTGCCGTTACTTTTTCGGACCATGAGTAGGGAAGTGCATTTAGTACCTTCGTCACCTTGTCTTCTTCGGAGATGACTTTGCCGAGGGCCACAAGAGGATTGACAATATTGTCGCCCTTTCCACCATTTTGGAGATGCTTTCGCCATCATACATGTTAAAGTTTTGAAGTCTTTAACAAGCATGGTCTTTCTTGCTTGCTTGACTTTCTTAGTCCCTTCATAGATTGTCTCCAATTTTTCCCAAACCTCATGTGCCGACCTTATGCCTCTTATGCGATTGTACTCGGTGGCGGTAAGAGAACAATGCAAAATATTTAAGGCCTTACCGTTTAGAGAAAAAGCCTTTTGTCGTTTTCATCAAACTCCTTGAAAGGTTTAGGAGCCAAGGTGCCATCCTCCGATTTCTTTGTTGGTTGATCAACTCCTTCAATGACTACATTCCAAATGTCGAACCCGCACCCTTGTAGGAAGCACTCCATACGGTCTTTCCAAAATGCGTAGTTGTTGGCGTCGAATAGTGGTGGCTTATTGGTAGAGGCGCCGGTGGTGAGATGAGCATCATTTGTAGCCATGGATCTTTCCTCTTTACTCGGAACGAGCTAGCCAAAGAGTTTGGCTCGATACCACTTGTTAGTCCAGTGGCTACAATAATCTAGAGGGGGTGAATAGATTATTCCGATTTTCGCAAATCACCCTCTTTTCGAAACAACGAGTAAATAACAAAAATATAAATGCGGAAAATAAACAACACTCGTTGATTTAAAGAGGTTCAACCCCCAGGGCCTAATCCTCTACCACCCCAAGAGTATCTCAGGGATGGATTTCAAAAAGAAAGAAAAAGGTTTTATTAATTTACCAAAAATTAATACAACACCTGAGGATTACCACAACCCTCTTTCACCACTTTGAGGATTACCACAATCCTCTTTCACCACTTTGAGGATTACCACAACCTCTTACAACACCTTTGAAGATTACCACAACCTTCAAACACCTATCACCTAGATCACCCAAGTGTATTCTTACCACAAGAATACTCACAAGGATGTCTTGTGTTGAATGATGACCAAAATCAAGATTACAACTCAATAATGATTGATCTGATATGAGTACAAGTGTAATCAAGAATTGAAAGCCTAGACCTCAAATAAGTGCAAGTGAAAGTGCTTAGGCTAATACAACAAGATATATGAAAGTGTTTGCTCAATCTCTTTGCTTGTATATTGTGTTGTATCTTGTTGCTTGAATGAAGCCTCTATTTATAGGAGAGGTCTTGGCTTTGATTTCCGGACATTGGCTCCTCCTCGGGGGAGTGATTTCTTTGCAAAAGAAACCATTTAAAATCATCAATATAGTCATTGTTAGAAATCAATCCCACAAAAATAGGGAAAAGTCATCAAAAACGCAAGCGGATAGTTCTTTGTCAAAAACAGGGGTTCGACCGGTCGCAACAGAGATAAGATTGAAATTGAATTCTGCGAATTTTTACATAGGGGACCGGTCGAAGGGGGTGCGACTGGCCGCCTTAGTCGTGACCCGGTTGCCCTTCGACATTTTTACGAAACAGAGAAGTCGGAACAAAATCCAACTTGCGCAGTGCAAGTCGCCCGCCGGCCGACCGGTCGGCCGACCGGCCGCCCTGCCCTTTTTTCTTACGTCCCATTTTTGTTTCTTAGCTCAACTCAGTGTACGGGTTGCCCTATAGAGGCGAGTGGTCGAACTGAAACAAATGTGTTGTCAATGTTTTATTGAAAATAAACTTCAAGAAATACTCAGAAAGATAGTAAAAATATTTTAAGTTGATCGGAAATATTTAGACAACATTTAGGGACATAGTTTAGGTTTGAAAACATATTTGAACATAGTCGAACATAATCATCAAAATCATGATAAAAACATTTATCTAACAGGATCGGTGTTGATCGGACATCGGCCCTGTCCATTCTCCTTGTTCTTCCAACAATATTTGGCCGAAGCCCCGTCACCTTATCCCTCCCACTAGGCTCCACGTCTCTTTGGCCTGGGCTTTTGCCCAGAGATCGCCCAAGTTCTGTCGCCGTCTCGCCCGACCGAAAATGGGATTAGGCATATGGGTAGTCAAACAAGGACCACAATAACTGATTCGATCCATTGTCCACCCTACCCACACCTCAATAGACTCAAACAAGTAATATTTTTGTCAAAATGACATTTATATGCCCAAAGGCCAATGTCAAATGATTTGCAAGAGTTATAATGCAAGCAAAAATATAAATTCATACCATGATTGATGCAATTTATGTTTTCTAAACAAACTAAATTACATTGAAAGAAAAGAAATGACATAATCATAGATCTATTATTGTGAAATGTATGAAAATGATTATCGTGAAATTATGCAATTGCTCAATGTCGTAAAGTCCGTGAAATGGCCAATGTCGTGAAATTTATGAAATTGCAAACAAGCCTAATTTTCTTTAGAAAGATGATAATTTGCCCACCTTTGACTCAAATGTCACCTTAATGATGTGCGGACTACGCGTCTAGTTGTTCGGTTCGACCCCATTTCTGCACTTTACAAATTTTAAAGATTAGACGTTGACTTCGCTTCTATAGGAATTCAGGGTAACTAACAGATGTTGAATTTTAATAATATGGTCTTTGACTCATTAAGAGATCATAATCTAGTTTAATTGCAAACTCACATTAGTCGATGGTTATTGTAATATATAGGATCCTATTATAACTAATAATATGATATTCAAGTCTATTATTAATGTGTCTAATTAATGATACCATAATCATTCTTTTTGTCTCAACTGTCTTTTAATTAACAACCATATAACCCTCAAAATAAGTTATTATTATTGTTTTTTTAACTTACAGGTTACGTTTAGAAAGTAATGTGTTATTATAGATTGGTATTCTTAATAACATTAAGGCTTTATTAATCATCAAACTTTGAAAATCTTCTCAGTTCAATACTTCAATCCTAACATAGGTTCAGTCCCAACACTAAACTTGACAATATAGATCCTGGCTCAGAAAACATATATCCATCCCTTAGCAAACTACATCAGTCCCTTATTGATTTATACCAAAGAATTGTAAATTAATAGCAATATAAATTAGGAATTTCATAATTAGGGATTATTAAATAATTACATACAAATGTCCATATTATCAGTTAAGCTAATGAAATAAGATTATTAAGTGCAGACAATGTCAAATTGCTCTCAAAATTCAAATTTTACATTTCCAGTCCCTCGGTTCTTAAGTTTTAAGATTTCCATATTTTTTCCTTTTACCCAATTAGTCCCTGTTTTGATTTCTTTCTTGTTTCTTTCTTGTTTTTTTATTTAAATAGAAATACCAGTCAATCCAACTCCTCTATCCCAATTTGGTGACCTACATAAAAAGAAAATCATCATAATAATATTCAGAAAAAGGCCAAAGAAATCAAAAATAATAGAAAGTTATCGAAAACCCTCTTACACGCGAAATCGAGAGTTATCACCTCCGGATCTAGGCTTTCTATCGTTCATTCCTCTTGGATCGTATTCGACCGAGACAAAAATAATAGAGGATATGAATATTTTCCTATGTCTTTGTAAAGGTGTTTGTGGGAACATAGATAGGAGGTATCAAGAAAATAAATTGATAGGAGAAGAAGAAGAAAACTGAATTTTCTTCTTGTTTTGTCTTTTCGATAGAGATGGAGAAAGAAACGGGATGGATAGAGATTAGAGACGATTTGTGGGAGGGAGGCGGAACAGGGATAAGTCATAAGAGAAATACCTACCTTCTAGTGTGTGGGAGTACGTTTAAGAAAACTAATGTATAGGTTTGTGTCTAATAGGTTTGCCGAATAAATACAATATATTGAAATTAAATGGGTTATGAGTTAAAAGTTCATTAATATAATTCTAATGTTAAACCCTCACTAAAATTACTAAGAATCTCATTAACTAATTCCAAGAGTTTAGGAGTTCTTCTTATCTCGATTGTAATAAAATATATTAATCCAAGTGATTATTCAATCAATTAAAATGACTAAATTAAAAACCCATAAAATATTAGCAAAATAAATTAAAAAGAGATAATTAAAGCTCAAATATTTACCATTTCGATATTTAAATGTGGGGTCTCACATTCTCCCCTCCTTAAAAAAATTTGGTCCCCAAATTCCTCCTTAAATATTTCTTGGCAATAGTTGACCCTTAACATTCTATAGATAAGTTCATACTCAAGTCAATCCATCTCCTTAGTAATTATTAATTGGGAATCGATAGCAGTTGTTAAGAGATCGGAATCTTTCCATCAATATAATTACCACCTTAAGAATAAGTTTTTATCAACTTCTCTTAAGTCAAGGTGACTAAACCCCTTAAAAATCTTATAACTAAATTTAAAACTTATAACTTAACCTCCAGAAATATAAAGGGTTAGAATAACTAGTAATGATTTATATACTACTGGTTGCCTAAGCACGCATGATCCTACTCTTATCATGGATCACTATGCTTCGTATTATAACCCAAGATTTGTGAGTAAAACCGAATTCCTTAAATAGGCACGATAACCAAACAATATGTAACCCATGTAACAGTTATGCACGCGAGGAATTCCTACACCTTATTATAATATTTGTACATCATTTACATAGTCATTCATATACAATCCCCAAATGTCCTTCATGTGTCACTATTATACCCAATATATCACAATACGTACTTGATTATGCACGCGAGGAATTCCTACACCTTATTATAATATTTGTACATCATTTACATAGTCATTCATATACAATCCCCAAATGTCCTTCATGTGTCACTATTATACCCAATATATCACAATACTTTTACGCATTCACTATGCATATATACTACCTATTCGATTACACATACAAAATTTCAAAGTCATATTCTATTAAAAACTTAACCCAACCGTCTCATCGCGATGTATTGCATCATTCCTTACTTATCTTCTACTCTTTCGCGCTTATTTATTCTCCGAGGCCCTTTAGTGGTTTGTTGATTGTTGTTTCTTATAGGGCAATCTCTCACCTGATGTTGACTGTTGCCACATCTAAGGCATTTTCCCAATTGTTTCCAACACTGTGGTAGTTCATGGCCTTTCCTGTTACAATAGGAACACAACATCATTGGTACCTCTGGTTTCTTTCCTTTTTCAACATCACCAATCATTTCGTGATTTATCTTCTGAATTTTCTTTCCATGTCCTACTGCCTGGTTGGACGATGATGGTTTGAATCTATCACTCATCTTGTTCTGCTGCCTTTGATGTTCATTATCGTTTTGATCAAAAGTACCGCGAGGTTCCCCGGTTGGGATATCAAAAGGATCACATGATTTCTTCTCCTGGTGTATAAGTGTTTGCAATATATCAACTTGTTTCAGCAGCACAATTATATGCTCGGCTTTGTGTCAATTGCTGGTTTTGCTGATACAATATAGAGTTCTCGTGGTTTAATTCATCTACGAGGTTTTCCAAATGGAAAATATGATCTCGCATCCTTTGCATTTCCTCACTAGAATTGGTGTCAAGTCTAGAATTCCATACAAACCGCTCTCTTACTGAGGCCATTCCTAAACACAAACAATACCTTAGTTAATATATCAATCAAATTATAAATAAAGTATGATATACATAAATTCATTATATCGGTTAATATTTGAGTGCTACTTCAAATCGACACTCGATACAGAATGATCAAGACCCAAACCTAGACAATATTCCAACGTCAAATAATCACTAAACCAATTTAACATTTAAGAAAACTCATCCGCCACTTAGGTATATCTCAACTAATCATATTTCCCCTATGAAGTCTCAGAACATTGACATGTCAAGCCAACCATTATAAGACGAATAATGATAAAAATGAATACAACTTTCGACAAGAAAAGAAAGGTGCTACACTCTTTAATTAAGGTTGTGCACAAGAAAAGAGTGAAAGAAAATTAATATCTCAAATACCGAGTTACAACAAAGGTTTCAAAACAACAAATCACTCGAAGGATGATACGAAATACAAAGTGAGGTTAGTCAGAAGGTAGATGCAAATTCAATGGAGAGAACTAACGCGGACAAAGATGATGATTTCGAAGAGATTAAAAAACTCAAAATCAAATTGGACTACTTCAACAGTAGAAGTGCTTAAAAGAATTTAACATTTAAAAGACAAACATCAAATAGAGTGAACGACTGGCAATTTCAGAAGCAAGGTTGATGCAAAAGTGAGGGAAGTGAAATCATAATTCACTCAAATTCAAGAAAACTATAATCATGAATAAGTAGAAGTGATTACATGATAAATCAGTACCAATAAAAGACAATCTACACAATTAAGTGAAAAGATTCTAATGGAGGATCAAGATGTTGCTCCAACAAGAAATATCTCCTAACAGAGAAAGAGAAATCAACTGAGATCTTGACAATACAATAGACATTGTCACTCTCGAGAGAATTCATAAAAATGATAATATTCTTCTGATAGATATTCTGGTGCCTAGAAGAAATTAAAATCGTGAATCACTTGATG
Organism: Rehmannia glutinosa; assembly: GCA_016081115.2. NCBI lineage: Eukaryota > Viridiplantae > Streptophyta > Magnoliopsida > Lamiales > Orobanchaceae > Rehmannia > Rehmannia glutinosa. Next base: position 28,627,453 of record CM071930.1, read on the forward strand.
AGATTAATAAATAGCCACTAAACCCATTGAGTGACTTGAAACAAAAGATGTAGAGAAAAAGGGCATTTATAGGAAATTAAGAAGGAAGAAAGTGGTACTAGATGAAGAAGGGAGATCCAAAAGATGTTGGTACATATAAAGCATAAAAAATGAACCACTTAGCAAGTAAAGACGCGAAATGAGTTACAATCTGAAGATGATTCAGGTTTCATTATAAATAGTTTACAGAGCGAATGAAAGTTAAGCACTGAGAACATGCCAAACAGCAAACTTTGAACGAAAATGAAAGTTTGCAAGCAGCTTGAATGAAGCATCTGAAACGATCATTTAGCTAGAAAGGTAACAAAACAAGCTATGATATGAAGATGATCAAGGTTTCAGTTTAGACAATTCTTTTCGAATGAACGCCAAATATAAAACATGTAGAACATACAAAAACCCGATTGAGAATGAAAGTTTGCAAAGCAATTTGAATGGAGTTGAATCAAATTAAGTTGACTACAAAGTATCTATAGTCCGTCTTAGGAGCTTGCAATATGACACTATAACCTTGATTTCTGCATAAGTTTCTAATGATCCCCAAATAATGATATGATGTTTATACTCTTAAAAAGGAACTATAGCTCAAGGAAATAGTAATATTAAGATAAAATATGTAAAATCAGATATCCTTTAGTATAGAAGATGCACTTTTCATGCTCAATAATCGAAAGATAAAACAATACTTGTACTAACCAATCAAATCGAGATTGCGAGTATCTACTCCTCAAACTACCACAACATAAAACCCAAATTCATCACTCAAACTCGATTCTTAAGGTCTCATAATCGTAGTAAGTCAACTACAAACCGAAGATCATATCCGGGTTAGCTCGGGTGTAGATCTTTTTACACCCAAGCTCGATACCATAATCATCACGCCCAATTTACATACCCATAAATACATTGGAAGCTTATAACTCATGACATGCAATTATTCTAGAGTTGTAACTTACATAGCTATTACAAGATGATATGTTTATATTGTTCAAGTCTTTGACGAATAAGCCATTCAAGCGGAGATCGCTATGTAGGGTCAACTCCGAGCAAGAAGTCTCGTGTCAGTCTCGTCAATCTCAGAACATTCGGTTTCTGGAAGGTTTTTATAAAAATCGTGGGGTGAGCTAAACAAGCTCAATGGGTTGGGGTAGAGGAATGCAATATTTGTTTAATGAAATATGAAGTGTTTCTTTGAGAAAAGCACTTAGTGTGTCTAAAAATATTTATGTATGCATGATAATGATGCACATAAGAATTATTTGTCGTAATGATCAAGAATATATTGCAATTCAATATTGAGATATTAATGTTTAATTCTATCGGTGATGCAATGCACATTGGACAACGATTAGTCAAGACGGTAAATATTTTACTTTTCAAACGATCAATAGATATCCTAATTTTTAAAACAAATAGTGGATATCTCATTTTAATAGCAAAGTATAAAGATTAATCAATTAGTTCGTCACCAGAAATAAGAAACGTAGGATCGGTGTTGATCGGACACTGCCTGTCGATTCTCCTTGTTGCTTCCAACAATATTTGGCCAAGCCTCGTCACCTTATCCCTCCCACTAGGCTCCACGTCTCTTTGGCACGGGCTTTTGCCCGCAGATCGCCCAAGTTCGCCGCCGTCTCGCCCGACCGAAAATGGGATTAGGCATATGGGTAGTCAAACAAGGACCCACGGACAACTTCGATCCATTGTCCACCCTACCCACACCTCGATAGACTCAAACAAATAATATTTTTGTCAAATGACATTTATATGCCCAAAGGCCAATGTCAAAAGCTTGATTTGCAAGAGTTATAATGCAAGCAAAAATATAAATTCATACCATGATTGATGCAATTTATGTTTTCTAAACAAACTAAATTACATTGAAAGAAAAGAAATGACATAATCATAGATCTATTATTGTGAAATGTATGAAAATGATTATCGTGAAATTATGCAATTGCTCAATGTCGTAAAGTCCGTGAAATGGCCAATGTCGTGAAATTTATGAAATTGCAAACAAGCCTAATTTTCTTTAGAAAGATGATAATTTGCCCACCTTTGACTCAAATGTCACCTTAATGATGTGCGGACTCACGCGTCCTAGTTGTTCGGTTCGACCCCATTTCCTGCACTTTACAAATTTTAAAGATTAGACGTTGACTTCGCTTCTATAGGAATTCAGGGTAACTAACAGATGTTGAATTTTAATAATATGGTCTTTGACTCATTAAGAGATCATAATCTAGTTTAATTGCAAACTCACATTAGTCGATGGTTATTGTAATATATAGGATCCTATTATAACTAATAATATGATATTCAAGTCTATTATTAATGTGTCTAATTAATGATACCATAATCATTCTTTTTGTCTCAACTGTCTTTTAATTAACAACCATATAACCCTCAAAATAAGTTATTATTATTGTTTTTTTAACTTACAGGTTACGTTTAGAAAGTAATGTGTTATTATAGATTGGTATTCTTAATAACATTAAGGCTTTATTAATCATCAAACTTTGAAAATCTTCTCAGTTCAATACTTCAATCCTAACATAGGTTCAGTCCCAACACTAAACTTGACAATATAGATCCTGGCTCAGAAAACATATATCCATCCCTTAGCAAACTACATCAGTCCCTTATTGATTTATACCAAAGAATTGTAAATTAATAGCAATATAAATTAGGAATTTCATAATTAGGGATTATTAAATAATTACATACAAATGTCCATATTATCAGTTAAGCTAATGAAATAAGATTATTAAGTGCAGACAATGTCAAATTGCTCTCAAAATTCAAATTTTACATTTCCAGTCCCTCGGTTCTTAAGTTTTAAGATTTCCATATTTTTTCCTTTTACCCAATTAGTCCCTGTTTTGATTTCTTTCTTGTTTCTTTCTTGTTTTTTATTTAAATAGAAATACCAGTCAATCCAACTCCTCTATCCCAATTTGGTCACCTACATAAAAAGAAAATCATCATAATAATATTCAGAAAAAGGCCAAAGAAATCAAAAATAATAGAAAGTTATCGAAAACCCTCTTACACGCGAAATCGAGAGTTATCTCCTCCGGATCTAGGCTTTCTATCGTTCATTCCTCTTGGATCGTATTCGACCGAGACAAAAATAATAGAGGATATGAATATTTTCCTATGTCTTTGTAAAGGTGTTTGTGGGAACATAGATAGGAGGTATCAAGAAAATAAATTGATAGGAGAAGAAGAAGAAAACTGAATTTTCTTCTTGTTTTGTCTTTTTCGATAGAGATGGAGAAAGAAACGAGATGGATATAGACGATTTGTGGGAGGGAGGCGGAACAGGGATAAGAGAAATACCTACCTTCTAGTGTGTGGGAGTACGTTTAAGAAAACTAATGAATAGGTTTGTGTCTAATAGGTTTGCCGAATAGATACAATATATTGAAATTAAATAGGTTATGAGTTAAAAGTTCATTAATATAATTCTAATGTTAAACCCTCACTAAAATTACTAAGAATCTCATTAACTAATTCCAAGAGTTTAGGAGTTCTTCTTATCTCGATTGTAATAAAATATATTAATCCAAGTGATTATTCAATCAATTAAAATGACTAAATTAAAAACCCATAAAATATTAGCAAAATAAATTAAAAAGAGATAATTAAAGCTCAAATATTTACCATTTCCATATTTAAATGTGGGGTCTCACACCTAGCCCTCTTTCTCTCTTAAATTTTCACTTCATCTCTAATTATCTCTCATATTGTTCCATCTTTGAGCTTATGTTACTCAAATTCATCTTGTTTTCATGGCACCCCGTCAATTTACCGGACGAAATCCTCAAAAGAGAAGAAGGAATCAAAGGGTAGAATCTTCTTCTAACCCCCAACAAGATGATGTTCCACAAAGAGATAATCGAAAGCCTAATGTAAGAGGAGATTGTTGAATTGAGAGCCGGGATTTCAAAATTGAATATTCATTGGGATTCTAGTAAGTTGTCACTTCTTTCCGAACCTCCATCTAAAACAAATAGATTTCGATTTTTGAATAAACTTGCGGAGGAGCATTATGAAAATATTGGATTGAATGACAAGAAAATTGCTTGCACTAGTATGGTTCGATTTTTAGCATTTCATGATGAATATCCGGAAATTAGGGCATACTTTGAAATTCAAGGTTGGGTATCATTATGGGATAATCCGTATTTGCATTATGATGACGAGCTTATAAAACTTTTTTATGCAAATATGTGGATTGTTGATGCTACGGAAGATAATCCTTTTGGAACTTCACACATTCGTTAATGGTAGGCATTTTTCTTGGACATTGGCGATATTTGTAATCATTTTAATGTCTTAGAATGATGGAGTTATTAATGTGGATTGCACTCATTGGGATGATGATCTTTTTGGTGTTTCACTAGATGAGGTGAAAACATTTCTAGGAATGTTTCCGGAAGTAACCTTCTCGGCAATGCCGCCGAATTATCGAATTGTGTCTATTATATGCTCCTATTATGTATGTGGTAAAGAAGTGAAACTTCCGAGTAATCTCGAACTTTTTCTTACCTATAAAATCATCTGAGGAGAAAGGGTAAATTATGCGGCTATATTTGTGTATTGTTTGACGGAATCCAGAAGGCTTACTAAGAAAAAATATACGTTGGGAAACTTGATTTGTCGACTACTATACCTTTCGAGCTACCCGGAAAATGAGATGAATACTGAAATTCGTCACAATGATTATGATATGACAATATTCTACAAATGGTAAGAATGCGACGAACTTTACCACGGGTTCCCACTAAAGCCGCTAGGGGACGTGCTCGAAATCCACAACAACCTCGGAATGACTTCTTTAATGACAATGAGGTTGAAAATATTGGAAGAGGTAATGTCGAAGAACAAGAAGGAGAATATGAAGATGGGGAAGATGAGAATGTGGGGAATGAAGAAGAGGACTATAATGAAGGAGACGATGGAGAAAATGAAAATGAACCAGGATGTTGAGGATTTGAGTCTCAAAGAGAGAATGGAAAAGGTGGAAAGAGAGATATTTAGAGATGTTGCATCTCTTAGAAAAAACTCAGGGAAGTGAAGGAAGAAAACACAAAATTGAAGAGCAAAATGGGGAAATTTAAGAAATTCATCAAAAAGCTTCTCCCTGCGGCTTGCTTCTCTTCGGATGAGGATTGATGTCCCTACCCCATGTTTATCTTATTGTCTTTGCAATTTTTTACCTTGTCTTTGATGTATTGAATTTTTATGAACTATCTTGTACAACTCTATTGCACTAATGAGATTTACTTGTTTTTTAAAGGGGATGAACTAGCAAGAATGCTAGTAGCTTTTGATTGTTGTGGTAGTGGCCTTGATGGAGTATTTGATGGTAAAAATACTCTAATTTATGGCATTGTTTGATATCTTGGATAAAAGGTTGAAGTACTTGATGGTAAAAGTGCTTCTTTTAATTTTTTGTTGGCATTTGTAATGCTTGATCATTTATCTCAATTGGATTGAACCCTTGAGAATATGTCTCTTTATTGATATTGTTGGATAACATTGGTTGAATGATGTGTTGTGCAAAATAGTGATGATATATTGGCTTGGCAAAATTTTTGAAAGGGCTACACATTTTCTTTTATACTTGATGCCCGCTAAGTGTTCGATAAAATGTTTCTAAGGAAAATTCATCACTTACATGACTCTCTCATTTTCAAATGTCTTATATATTTATCGAGATCATGTTTTGCAACTTAGATGAGCTTTCACAAGTTTTTACAAGTATATTTGACCAACTCTTCCCTTTACTTTTGGAATTCTAAGCTTAATGATCAATAGCTCGATAATTGTGCACTTTGATATGGGTACATGATGTTTCTATCGTGCCAATATTCTTTTTGATGATTCCAAAGGGGGAGAAACAGGTTATAAGCTCATTAGCTCATAAAAGCTAATAAAAGCTCGGGAAAGAAGCTATAAGCTATGGCTCCTAAAAGCCAAAAGCTGTGGATTATACTTAGTCCATTTGATGTATTATGGACTCATTTTCATGACTAATGATGTTTTGTTGACAGGGGAGCTTATAAGCTCTTGATACTTAAGCTCAATATGTAAAAAGCGAGCTTTTAGTTTTGGTTGATTACATGTTTCTTATTCTTGATGTGCTTGTTGAAAGGGAGAGCTTGTGCTAACATTTGGAAAATATTTACTCTCTTATTTGGTTGCTATTTTATTTTGGAAATTTGGTCGCTTCTAAACGGTTAGATGTTTTCACTGGAAAATTGTTTTTTGATTTTAAAAATTCGACCTCTCAATACTTCTAAAATTATTTTGGTTTGTAATCATCAAAAAGGGGGAGATTGTTTGATATATGTTTTTATCATGATTTTGATAATTTTGTTTTTACACCAAAACAATGTTTTTAAATGTTGTCCAAATACTCCCGATTGTTTTAAAATATTTTTTACTAATTTTTCGGAGTATTTCTTGAAGTTTATTTTCGATTAAAATTAGACAACACTTCCGTTTCGCGATGGACCGGTCGCCCTATAGGGCAACCCGTGCCTGGAGATGTGTTTTGAAACAGAAAATGAGATGGGAGTAAAATAGTAGGTCGGCCGGTCGACCAGGGACCGGTCGACACCTCGTTGACCGGTGCGGGATTTCTTTTCTAAGCGAACGCTCCGAACTCCATTTTGGCTTTGGTCGGCCAGTCGGGCACGGGCACATGGTCGACTGGTCGACTTCCCCGTCGGCCGCCTGCGGTAAAATTGTGTTCTTACTTTGTAACATCTATTTGTCTTGTGACGGGTCCGCATCTAAGGTTTTGACACAAATTCTGAACGTTGTGCAGCATACCAACTTTCCTCAATTTGTGGGATTGATTTCTAACAGCTATATTCTTGATTTTAATTGTATTTTTATGAAGATTTTCAATCCCCAAGAGGAGCCTATACATGATCAATCATCTCCTATAAATAGAGGAAGTTTTGGAGCAACCAATACAACAATTGAGAAACAACACAACAAGATACATTCAAGCAAACACATTATTCTTCATTGTTATCATTCTTGTTGTAATTTGCCTAGCTTATCACTTTCACATCTTGATGTCTAGGCTTTCATTTCTTGATTACACTTGCACTCAATTTGTAATATTCATTATTGAGTTGTAATCTTGATTTTGGTCATCATTCAACACAAGACATCCTTGTGAGTATTCTTGTGGAAAGAATACACTTGGGTGATCTAGGTGATAGGTGTTTCAAGAGTGTGGTGCTCTTGAGCTGTTGAAGAATTTGGTGTTCTTCAAGGTTGAAGATTGTGGTAATCTTCGCAAGGTGCCGTTGGAGATTGTGGTAATCTTCAAGAGAGATTATGGTAATCTCAAAGGTGGTGTTGTAGAAGAGTGTGGTGCTCTTCAAGGTGATGTTGTAAGGTGTTGTATTAATTTTGGTAATTAATAAATTCTTTTTTTTTTGAAATCCATCCAGGATATCTTGGGGTGGTAGAGGATTAGGCCCAGGTGGGTTGAACCTCAATAAATCGACGAGTGTTGTTTACTTCCCGCACCTTTATTATTGTCTTGGCTTATTTGTTTTGAAAAAGAGGGCATAATCGAAAAGATGGCGATAATCTATTCACCCCTCTCTCAGATTATCGTAGCCACTTAGACTTACAGTACCAATTCCCAAACATCATTTCTTTCAAACGATTCAACTCCTCTTGCATCTCAAGAAACCAATCTTCATCTTGAATGGTTTCCTTAGCATTTTTAGGCTCTTTTTGGGATATAAGAGCTTTTTCGGCAAATTTCCTTCTAGTCATTACTTTGTCTAGAGGATCCCCAATTATAAGATCTTTTGGATGATCTTCTTTGAATTTCAATACCACGGGAAGATCTGAATTATCACTTTTATCCTCTTATTGACTATTAGAAATAGAAGGTTGATCATTTGATGTGGAAGGTTGATCATTAGAGCATCATTTGGAACAATTGGTCTAACTTCATCTTCTTCATCACTATCATCCTTTGAGATTTTTCAACTCTGGAGGCTTGAATACAATGTGAATAGACTCCTCGACCACCATGCTAGTCTTATTATAAACCCGATATGCCTTGCTCTTAGTCGAGTCCCCATAAATATCCCTTCATCGGCCTTAGGATCAAGTTTGTCCAATTGATCTTGTTAGATAAATGTTTTTATCATGATTTTGATGATTTTGTTCGGTTTTTTGTTCAAATGAGTTTTTAAACCAAAACAATGTCCCTAAATGTTGTCTAAATACTTTCGACCGTCTAAAAATGTTTTTACTATTTTTCGGAGTATTTTTGGAGTTTATTTTCGATAAAAATTGGACAACACATTTGTTTTAGGCTCGACCGGTCGCCCTATAGGGCAACCCGTACTGAGTTGAATTTTGAAACAGAAAATGGGACGTAAAAAAAGAAGAGGGTGACTGTGGTCGACCAGGTGGGCGGCCGGTCGACCCTGGCGCCGTACACAGGGGAGCGACCCTCTTGGTTGATCTTCTCTGTTTCGTAATTTCTTCAAGTCCAACTGGTCAGAGCTAAGGGCGATCGGTCGCACCCCCCTCCGACCGGTCCCCCTGTGTAAAAATTCGCAGAATTCAATTTCAATCTTATCTCTGTGCGACCGGTCGAACCCCCTTTTTATCAACAAACTATCCGTTGCGTTTTAGAAATGACTTTTCCCTATTTTGTGGGATTGATTTCTAACAAACTATATTGATCATTTTAAATGGTTTCTTTTGCAGCAAATCACTCCCCAAGGAGGAGCCAATGTCCGGAAATGAAAGCCAAGTCCTCTCCTATAAATAGAGGCTTCATTCAAGCAACAAGAGACAACACTCAATACAAGCAAAGAGCAATCAAGCATACTATTTCATATATCTTGTTGTATTAGCCTAAGCACTTTCACTTGCACAAATTTGAGGTCTAGGCTTTCAATTCTTGATTACACTTGTACTCATATTGTTTCAATCATTATTGAGTTGTAATCTTGATTTTGGTCATCATTCAACACAAGACATCCTTGTGAGTATTCTTGTGGTAAGAATACACTTGGGTGATCTAGGTGATAGGTGTTTGAAGGTTGTGGTAATCTTCAAAGGTGTTGTAAGAGGGTTGTGGTAATCCTCAAAGGTGTTGTAAGAGGATTGTGGTAATCCTCAAGGTGGTGTAAGAGGTTGTGGTAATCCTCAAGGTGTTGTATTAATTTTGGTAAATTAATAAAATCTTTTTCTTTTTGAAATCCATCCAGGATATCTTGGGGTGGTAGTAGATTAGGCCCTAGGTGGGTTAAACTACTATAAATCGGCGTGCAATTTACTTTCCGCACTTTGCATCTCATCTTTGCTTGAGTCTTTCGAAAAAGAGGGCAAAATCTGAAAAACCGGGATAATCTATTCACCCATCCTCTAGATTATTGTAGCCACTTGGACTTACAGATCCTTGGTGTTCAAAATAAAATACTTACAACCAAATATGTTGAAATAGCTAATATTTGGAGTTCTTCCTTCCAAAACTCATAAGGTGTTTTATTCAACTTGGGACGAATATATACCCGGTTTGAGACATAACAAGTGGTGTTGACGGCTTCGGCCAAAAAATATTTTGGAAGTGAAAATTCGTTGAGCATAGACCAACACATTTCTTGAAGAGTTTGATTTTTCCTGTCAGCAACACCATTTTGTTGAGGAGTTCTTGGAGCCAAAAAATTATGTTCATACCCCTTGATTTCACACAATATTCTAAAATCACCATTAAATTCACCTCTTAGGTCACTCCTTATATATTTAATAATATCTTCTTTTTCATTCTCTATAAGCCTACACAATTTAGCAAACTCATTAGCGGCATCACTTTTATTTGCAAGAAAAATAGCCCAAGTGTATCTAGAGAAGTCATCGACTATAATAAAGGTGTAATTTTTTCCACTTAGACTCTCAGTACCAATATCCTCATACAAATCAAGATGAAGTAATTGTAGAGGCTTGGTTTGAAAATTTCATTTTGGGCTTAAAAACTACTTTTAACTAATTTGTTCGTTTGACAAGTGCCACATAAGCTAATATTTTCAAAATTTAATTTGGGTAGTCCTTTGACATGTTAGTTTTTGTAAATCTTTTGTAAATTGTATCCAACATGTCCAAGTCGCTTATGCCATAAACTAGTTAAATCGTTATTGGCGACAACACAAGAAATATTTTAACTAACCAAATCACTTGTACAAATTTTATAAAGATTGGCTTTTCTACTAGTTTCACAAATAATTTTACCATTTTTAAGAATAAGACATTTTTATTTGTTAAAAACAACATCATAGTTTGAATCACAAAGTTGGTTTACACTTATCAAATTGAACTGGAGCCCTTCTACTAATAAAACATCATGAAAAGAGAAAGAATAATTACCAATGTCACCATTGCCAAGAATTTTGCCTTTGCCATTCCCGAACACGACCATCGCTTCTTCTTGGAGCTGATGTTGGTAAAACGTTCTTTTTTGCAGTCATGTGGCGCGAACATCCACTGTCCACGAGCCATTTGGAATCTTCTGTGATTGTTATTGCCCTTAGTACCTACAAATAAATTGTTTTTAGGTACCCTAGAATTTTGGGGTCCATGGGGTTAGCATTGAGACCTTTGGGTCTCCAAAAATGACCATTGCTATTCCTAAGTTTACATGTACAAGCAAGGTGTCCATTTTTACCATAATCATAACAAGTAATAATATTCGGACTACTAGCACGGATAAAAGTTGGAGCTTAGTTCTTTTTCTTAAAATCGGTTTGAAAAGGTTTACAACCAAATCCTAGTTTAGATTGCTCACTTCTTTGTGCACCAAGAATCTTTGTGACCTTGTCGGTACTCAAGTTGAAATGTTGCACACCCTTTTTCAAATTTTCAATATCTTTAGTGAACAATTATTTTTGAATCAAGACTTTGAACTTTAGCAATAGGAATAGAGTGTGCATGATCAAGAGATTCATAAGAAATAAATAACTTTTCTTTTTCTAGTTTTAATTTTTAAACTCCTTTTTCAAATTCTTGTACTTTCAAATAATATCTTTAAACTCATTTTGTAATTCATCATAATCACATTGAAGATCATCAATTAAAGAGGAAGAGTTAAAGCTTACCTCGTTATTATCATCATTTATGGCCATAAGACCATGTTCGATTTGCTCTTCATCGTTGAATGTTGCAAGAAGTTCATCCCACATTTTGACATCCGCATTGAGAGCCTTCTTTTTGGAAAAGGTTTTTTCTTTTTTCTCCTCCTCCCTTGATTTTGGGCAATTGGCTATAAAGTGCGGGTTTCCCGCATTTAAAGCAAGAGTTGTCACTAGCTTTTCTTGCCTTATTTTTGTTGACAAATTTAGCAAATTTTCGAACAAGGCGGTGGTTTCCTCATCATCCTCATCAATAGCATAATAGGAATTATTTGAAGCAAGACCCTTAGGAGTAGATTGCATACCCGATTGTGAAGTTGATGGTTTGGAATTGTTTCTTTCCTTGAGATAGACTTCATAGATAAGAAGATTTCCAATGAGCTCGTCACACTTGAGAATCTCAAGGTTTTGAGCTTAAGTTATAGCCGTCACCTTTTTGGACCATGAGTAGGGAAGAGCATTCAAAACTTTGGTTACCTTATCTTCCTGTGAGATGAGCTTTTTGAGTGCCAATAGAGGATTGATGATGTTGTCTAGTTTTTCCACCATTTTCAAAATTCCTTCACCCTCGAGCATTATGAAGTTTTCAAAATCTTTAACAAGCACTATTTTTCTAGCTTGTTTAACTTTTTAGTACCTTCATAAATGATTTCTAATTTTCCCACACTTCATGTGCCAATCTTATTCCACTAATCCGGTTTTACTCGGTGGCGGTGAGTGAACAATGTAAAATATTCAAAGCATTACCGTTTAGAGAGAAAGCATTCTTGTTGTTTTCATTAAATTCTTTGAAACTCTTGAGGGCCGTAGTTTTATCCTTTAAATTTTTGTTGATTGAGCTATTCCTTCAATAACCGCGTTCCCAAATATCAAAACGGCAACCTTGTAGAAAACATTCCATTTGGTCTTTCCAAAAAGCGTAGTTGTTGGCATCGAATAGTGGTGGCTTGTTGGTGGAGGCGCCGGTTGTGAGGTAGCTTTCGTTAATAGCCATGGATCTCCTCTTTACTCGCAAAGATTAAACGATCTTGTCAAAGAGTTTGGCTTTGATACCACTTGTTAGTCCAAGTAGCTACGAAAATCTAGAGGGGGGTGAATAGATTTTCCCAATTTTTCGAGTTACACCCTCTTTTTTGAATATGAAAATGGTGATGAATTAAAAGTGCAGAAATATAAACAACACACAATGATTTATACAACTTCAACCTACCTAGGGCCTAATGCTCTACCACCCGGTATGTCCGAATAGATTTCATAAAGGAAAAAGTTTATCAATACCAAACAAATACAACCTTTACCTTGAAGAGTACCACACTCTTCTTACAACACCACTTATGAAGATTACCACAATCTTCTTACAACAATGAAGAGCATCAAACTCTTCAACACCTAGAATCAACCAAGTGTGTTCTTACCACAAGAACACTAACAAGGATTTCTTGTTTTGGATGATTTGAACCAATCAAGATTACAACTCAAATGAAGTATACAACTTTGGAGTGCAAGCGTAATCAATAAGGAAGAATAAAAATTTTGCTGATTTTTCTTGTCGCTTTGTATGATTGTGTTGTGTTTTTGATCCTTTAAATCCTTCCTCTATTTATAGGAGATCTTCAAGATTGGATCTCCATCATAGGCTCCCCCATCTTCACTTTTATCTACAAAAGAAGGATCAAAAGATCTACAAAAAATGGTTAAGAATGATAAAGTAGATCTATCAGATAATGGCTTAACAACGGATAGAATATTGCTGTCAATAATCATAGGTCGACTGGTCGCTATGTTGAAAATTCGAAAGTTTAAAACGTTATGAGATTAGACACGGGTTGCCCTGGGGTTGGACTGGTCTACCACATAGGGAGACCGGTCGCCTAGGGGGTTCGGTCGGTCCCCCTAAGGTTAGATTTGTCCCCCTTCAAACTAGGACCAAAAAATAATTGTTGCAACATTCAGACACCGATTGACCTAGGGTGACGGTCGCCTCTTCCCCATTTTCTTCTTTGTTTTGGTTGTTTAGAAATACAACTTTAGTGCGGGTTGCCCTATAGGGCACTTTCGATTCGACCTTAATACAAATAAGTAATCCGACTTTGTCAAAAATAAAATTCAAGAAGTGCTTCAAAAACTTAGTAAAAATCACTTAAAATATTTTGAAGCTTTTGAATAATATTTGGGGACATTGTTTTGGTATACAAAATTATTTAAATAAAATCATCAAAATCATGATAAAAATATTTTTCTAATAAGTTTGTTACACAATTTTAATGATTTACTATATTACCCTTTTTATGTTTAATAGAATTAGTAAATGCTCTAATTTTTGTTTGCAATCTGAACCAGTGATTAGTATGCGTAGATGGTTGTGATCAAACCATACGGTCACATGGTAAGGGGTTGTCTTATGAGATCCTATCCCCCCACACACACACACACATACACACACACACATATATATATATATACACAACACATTTTCATTTTCAAGAAATTTCGTTTAATCGGTTAATGTAATCGAGTTAACAGAAATATAATTTGGTTCAGTTAATTCGGTAAGTATAATTTTGGCTCAGTTAATGGTTTACCAATTAGCAAATTCGGTTAATGCGGTTTTCAACATTTTGATTAACGGTTAACCAATTAATTAACCGAATGAACACCCCTATGAAAAGTAGTATGTTTTCATCTTAGAAGTATTACTAGTCCCTCTCAAAAGTATTACTACGTAGTTTACTTGAAAATATATATAGTCACCCTAAAAAGTATTAGTTTTAGTCAAGCAAACGATAATTCTGCTAAATGTATTAGTAGTTCCTATGAAAAATATTAGTTTTTCTCTGAAAGAATTTTAGTAATTCTTCTAAAATGTATTAGTTTTTCCAATAAAAAATATTAGTAGTCCCCTAGAGTGCTTCAAGGACGATCGAGTCAAATCATAAAACACTTGGGTGATATAGTGGAATCGGTTTATACCAAATTCAAAGCAAGATAGAAGAAAATCGACCAAGAACCAAAAATCCGAGAAGATGATCATTTATATTTTCGATATGTTCAAATTCATCCAGAATATTCGGGATCACTATTGGAGATGTAGGCTCGGGAGATTCGTTAAAATCTTGGAGCAAAGGGTCAAAGAAATTCTTGGTAATAATATTCTTAGCAAAATATATTGGAACAAATGGTTGCTTATTAATCGAACCACATGATGTATCCATCAAAGTATTGTTTCCTTTTTTTTTTTTTTCTTTTTCTCTAGTTATATTTATGAGGAGGTGGGTTATTCGATGTCTAGATAGCCTAAGATTCCATTACTATGGCAAACAAAGTCTTCATGACCCATGTAGTGACATGTTTTTATTATATGGTAGAGGACTTTCAAAAATTATAGACTGGTTGAAACGACCAAAGAAGAGAGCAAATTTGGAGCAGGAGCCACCTCTTTTTTTATATCGGTTCGGATGTTTGGGATCTGTGAGACCAACTCATCTACTATTAATCATGCATTAGTGGGTAAAGCAAATTAATTGCAATTTTAGTCCTATAAATCTTAGCCTCTTAGGTATTGGTAATAGTATTGTATCTTCTTGATGCGGCAGTTTCAATGTTTATTGTTTTAACTTTAGTCAAAATATAAAATAGAAATTCATGTCCTGTAACTTTTTATACTCATACGTATTTTGGCTAAAATTAGGGGAACAAATTAAGTGTTGAAACACTCTGTTTGGATCAAAATCACACACGCGAGAAAAAAAAACTTTTAGAACTAAAATTATACAAATTAAAATTATGGAATCAAAATTGCACATGATATAAATATTATGGGATCAAAATTGCTAACTAACTAATTTACAATATCAAAATTGCTAGCCCCCAAGTTACGGGACTAGTTTCGCAATTAAGTCACGTAGACTGTGTTAATCCGTGTACAAAGTATTATTAATACCTCGAGTGGATGTGTTTTTAAAATTAAACATAATATATTAATTAATTCACTCTTCCATTTAATGGCCAAACACCGCAAGATGACATATGTAAGTTTGTTAAATCCTACATTTTCATTAGGGGTGAGCGTGGTGCGATACGGTTTAGGTATTCAAAAATATCTAGAACCTCACCGAAATTCGAATATTTGAAAAATTGATATCCGAGAATCGTACCTAAAAAATATCCATCATAGTATCATTCCAAATTTCAGGATGGTTCGGTATGGATATTCTGTTCTAATGGATCAATTTGGTCAAGAAAAGAGAATTGGAAAATCGAAGATTATTCATACATTAAATAGAAGAAAAAAGGATAATCCACATTAAATTGTTAAATTAAATCCTAAATTAGCTGTCAATTAATAAAAAATGGGCCTCTAATTATTAATGCATAAATATTTTAATCTATTATTTATTATCAGTTTTTTTTTAATTAGTAAAATTGTTATAGAATTATATTTTAAGTTTTATATAGTACTAAATTTTATTCTTAACCATGTCAATTAATTACGACCTTCTTTATTTAATGATCATTTTTACGTAGACCTAAAATTATTAATCAATAAATACTTTAATATGTTTTAATTGTTTGGGTTTTTGGGAAATATTTGTTTACTTTTTTTTTAAAAAGTTACAATCATTGTAGTATTATTTTTTTCTATAAATTATTAAATTTCATTAAATGTATAGATACAATAAGATAAAAATAATATATATGTATAATGTAAATATTTAAAAAAACTATTTAAAATCATTTCTAATTTCGGTTCCTCAAGACGGATAACTAAAAATATCAAGAACAATACCATAAAGCTTTTTGGGATGGTTGGTTCGGAGAAAATCAAAAAGTCAATAGATATTTTTGGGTCGGGACTTATTTGGTTAAAGTTTTGCTTCGAGGTTTGAAGAACTCCAAGTCCTATGCCCACTTTAATTTTCATTTGTTCGAATGTTATCAAAAATCTTATTTACGTACCAATATTTCATGGGAAATTTGACAAAATGCCCCTCTACCTAGGGCACTTTTGAATTTTAACCCAAGTTATTAAAACATGATTTTTGCCTATTTGCTCGGTAAAAAGACCAAACTACCCTTCTTACTTAAAAAAAAAAAAAAAGAAAAACCACCCAAATAGAGAACGGATTGACGGAAACTATTGTAAAGCTTTCAAACTTTTCATTTTAATTCTTCTCCTCACTCATCCCTTCTCTCATGCCCGAACATGACCCAACCCCGTGCCACCATAGATCGCCCCCTCAAGCATCGCCTGCCCGACGAAGCCCGCCGCCGTTGTTTTGTGTTTCTTCCTCGTTCGTTGCTTTGCCGTCGGTTGCTTCTTCTAAAAAGATAAGGTAACTTCATCTTCCTCCATTATGTGTGTTTTAGTGTGTGTATACTCAGTGTATAGTGTTCATTGCTATATTTGTACAAAAAATATTAGAGTTCATCTTATTTGTTGAACTCTATATTTGGAATGTTACATTTATTTGTTATGTAATTTTGTTTAGTATTGCTAAAAATATTACTTGTGATGTAATCTTATTTCATTTGGGTATTTTGATGTAATATTTTTGAATTTTGTATGGATTTGTGTTTTTAAGTTACGGGTTAAATAAATAAGGCTAAAAAGTGGGGACTAAAATTTTCATGTGCATTTTAACGGATACCACCTCTCTGCTCACTTTCTTTCTCACACAACTTGTCTAAATTCACGTCACATGTGTGCATTTTAACTCTCATGATTGTCCTCATGATATGATATTGTATAATTAGCCCATATGTCTGCCACCTGATTGCCAACATGTTTGCCTACATGATATGTTATTGTCTGATTAAACCTCATGCTTGCCCACATGATATGTTCTTGTCGATTAGTTCTCATGCTTACTCACATTCTTGCCCCACATGCCCTTGCCACATATTTGCTTGCATGTTTGCCCATATTTTTGCCCACTTAATGACATTCCTCCATGTTTTTGTTCATGTGGATAAAATGACACTGTCCTAACGAGCATGATCAATTTCTTGCAAAGCTAAGTGCTTGTTGCAATTTGAGTGGCGTGTTGAAAAAAATGAAAGGAGTCTTAGTGACCGCAACACTTCAAAGTCAACGGACAAAATAACTTTCCACATAATAAGAAAGAGGCAGAGTTTGGAATAAATGAGTTCTCGTTGATTAGTGGTCTTTCTTTTGGTGCTAAGTCTGTTATTCCATCTCAATAAAGTAGTTATGCTAAATGTTTTAGAAGGATTGACCCATTATGTTTATCGCATGTGGAAGATGCTTTGTGTACAAGAGAATATGTGGCGTCATTTGACAAATTAAAGAAAACTATTTTATTTACTTAGGGAGATATTGATATGTAATATTTATTTTCTTTAAAATCACATGCCCCAATGCCCCATTTTGTTTTACCCATTTAACCCATATGTCTTAGTGAAAAGAACATGTCCACTTCACGCCCACTTTCGTGCCAACATCCCCGCCACCTACTCCATCTGTCCATATTCTTTTTACAATATCATTGATTTGTTAGATTTTTTTTGTAGGTTGTTATTCGCAGGAACTTGGTTGCCTCGAAGGCAGAGACATATGTTGAGTAATTCAGGAGTGTTAGGGGAAAAAATGACATTTAATAATTAAATATATAATTAGATTAATTGCCCAATGGACTATTAATGGAATAACCTTGACCAAAGTGAGGACTTGACCAGCCCATAGGCCGATTTTTCTTACACGACCCACTACTCGGTATAAAAAGGTCCCTCATCTTCATTTATAAGTTATCGATTCATATCTCTATTATTTAGTATTTAATTACTTTTATATTCTCTCTCGATCAATGTGCGACTTGAGTGTCGGGAAAGCTTCCCAGGATAACCCGAGGCCCTCTAACGTTTGTGTGATTGCATGCAAGTTTCCGTCTGAAGAACTTCCGAGCTCAGGGAAGAAGACTTGAAGACTTCCCTTTAGGGAGAAGAACTTTGTCGATAACCTTATTGGAGTGATATGCCTTAAAAAGCAATATCAAGGAGTGTTCTTGTTTAGGGAAAGGATATTGAGAAAAATAAAATAAACAAGAAACAAAGAAAAATGTCTTGGAAAGAAAGAAATCGGAAGTTGTGCAGATTGAAGAGGATGAAGATAATAAGGTAGATGTGGATGATAAACAGAATGAGAAAAAGAAATATGCCGACAAATGTTATGATGAAAGGTCAAAAACGCGGTGGGATTTAACGAAGAACCGAGCCACTAAAAAGAAGCTTGGTTGGTTCACCTTCACGAGCATCCTCCAAAACAAGAAAACTCCAGTGATTGTAGTATCATGTCCTGAAATAGATGGAGACATTTGTGATAAGACGTGTGTTTGACAAGCTCAAAACTAACTATTATCACGGATATCGACTTAGTATTTTTAAAGAAGATAATATTTGGTGTTAATTTGAATAATGACTTAATTTTTGTATAAGTTTTCAAGAAAACATGTCGTATGTAAATTTTTATGTTAAAATTATAATTTGTCATGCGTAATTATTTTACATAAGCTTTATATCAGTGACTTCACTGCTCATTTTCGTGCCCACATTTTTGCGGATCTTCTTAGCCATATAAATTCTGACATTACTATCGACCTTCCTCCCCACATTCCCACCTTATGATCACTGAGTCCAACTTCATGCCCACTTGAACACTATGTGATCTCAATATCTCACAGTAAGTTAGCTTGCCCACATTATTGTCCACTATAATACACACTATATTAATCTGTGAACCACAATACAGGTTAAATACATTACAATAATTTTGTTAAAAAATCAATATCACAACTTAATTAAATAAGAAGTACAATGCAATAATATATTACATCAGTATATTTGTATCTTTAAATAATACATCTATTACAAATCCTTTTGAATGTGACTATTTACCGAAACGGGGTTCTTACAAGTATTTTGATTATGCCCTATGCATTTGTATCTCCAGCACTTTCTTGCAACTTTATGCTCATCGTGGGATAATATCCTCATCTCCTTGCCCACCATGATGCCCACCTCTCAGCCCACATTCACGTTTGCTTTCTTTTTGCATATCATCTTGCCTGCTATGTTGTCCATTTCATGCCCCCAATCCCCTCATCCTTTTTGCATAATTTCTTGTCTACCTTGCTGCCACACATCTTCTTGCCCACCACCATGCATGCTCGATTGTTTTCAATATCATTATGATTCCCGAGTCCTCCATATCATCCCAAACCATAGGGTGATTCTCAAGGTCCTATACTCATACGAAAATACTCTTGGAAACTAGATTTCTCTTCCACAATGTATTTGCTTTTATCAATGTGGTGCGTGAGATGTGGAAAATTTGAAATGCATAAGATGTATCCAATAATTCAGAATACGACATCTAGCGGAAGAGAACGGTTTACGATTGCTTTCTAGTAAACCACCATCGAAAAGTATTCATTTCAGCGTCCCAAATACCATCGTATTTCAATCAATATATGACATGATGCACACGCTGAAAATTAAGTAATGATATAATAGAATTATTTATACATTCTATACAACTACCCCTCCCCGCCCACACCCCATTTTCACCTCCGCCACCAAATTTAGTGCGACAAAAAAATTGATTCCACATTTTTTTTGATTTCATCAACAATTACAACTACGTATTAATTCAATACACTATATCTCACAATATCAAATTATACTCATTCTCAAAATTAATTTTTTTGGCTAATTTAACATTTTTCAAATGAAATGATAACA
This sequence comes from Rehmannia glutinosa, assembly GCA_016081115.2. Lineage (NCBI taxonomy): Eukaryota > Viridiplantae > Streptophyta > Magnoliopsida > Lamiales > Orobanchaceae > Rehmannia > Rehmannia glutinosa. The sequence continues at coordinate 28,647,435 of CM071930.1, forward strand.
CAATTCAATGAATAATGGAAGCACCATGAAAACTAACCTTTATCCATAGTTTTCTTGCACGGTGGAGATGTTTTCGATCCAACCCAAAGGCTATTAAAGGCCGTAGGTCCCGAGGGTGTGAAGTAAGGCTTACTTAGGGGGAGGGTTGAATAAACCTTACCAAATTGTTTGATTTTAATCCTTTTAAAATTACAACACATTGACTCAAACAGATTGTGTCCTTGAGGGATAGCTAAGTTGGTTATTAAGCTAAATTAGCCACTCAACATACTCGATAAATTTGTTGATAGAATAACTACTGTTTAACCTAAACTTAACGTAATTTGGTTTGGTTTTATCAGCAGAAGACTTAACACCCTTTGATTAGATTTTTTTCTTGTTTTAACACTTGATTTTTAGCACTTAGTTATTAAACAGTTGGATAGCAAATGTGATTCTAACAACAAATATGATGTAAATATGCAAGAAAGTAAATGTGCTAAAAGTAAATGACACAAATGTTTTTATAGAGGTTCGAAGATGAGTTAATTCTTCTAATCCTCTCTTCTCCAACTTTCTTACGGAGGTATCCACTAAATGTGGATCAGTTTACAAAGTGGCGAACAATCTGGAGACAACTTTGATCACACAGTTGGCTTCTCTTGCGACTCAGCTTCTTCACAGGGGAATTGACTTGCTACTTCAGCTCACTTCTCAAGTTCTTGGATTTGATCACGTAGTCCTCCAACAAACTTGATACTGGTTCGACCTTGAACCTTCCTACAATCCTTCTTGGAAAGCAGACCCATTTTGATTCTTCAAAAGTTTCATCTTCAACAGATTTGAAGTTGTCTTTCCTTCACAGCTTGTGTTAGATCGATTTCCTTCGAGTTTCAAGCTTGAGAAATTGCTTGAATGTACTTGAGAATATTGCAGGTTAAATGCTTGAATAATGCTTGCTTGTTCGTGGTTCAGGTTTTCAAGGTTACCTTTTCTCAATAAATTCCTCAACCTTTTATAGTGCACATTTGAAATTTTGCCCATTGAAGAGATAAGCTAATTTCAAAAGTCACTTATGTTTGTTGGCTTGTCTAGTCTGCAGTCCTTGATGTTGACATTTCCTCGTATTAAATGTCTTGCAGCATTGCAGATTATCTGACACACGGTGCAGTGTTCCCATTGGTTTATTCCTTTTGCACAAATCTGGGACTAACACTTTACACCTGGCAACTTTGACATGTTACTATTCTGAGTAACATTCTTGACTTTAATCAATAGATCTAAGTCAGTTGTCTTGACTAGACTGTTGTCTTTACCCCAGGTGACTTGAGTTAGCTCCATTCAATGGATAGCTCAACTGTCACTTCAACTTTGCCACTTGACTTCTTGAGTTGACTTGACTGACACTTCTTACAGTTGTTCCTCAGCTGACACTTCTTGATCGAGTCTTGACTTTTTTCTTGGCCATACTCGGTTGACACACAACGAGTCTTCAATCCGATCGCATTTGACTTCTTGTATTCCTTGGCATAATCGACTTGACTCGGCGCTTTTCTGGCTTTATCTATTACAATACAAATTACAAGAAAAATGGGCGCCAACTTCCTAGTTTAAGTTTTACATGGTATCATCAAAATCTACTTAATAAATTTCCTAACAATTTCCCCCTTTATGATGATTTCCAAACTTAAAAACATTCAACAAAACATAAACAACAAAGATACATACATACAATGCAGTAATAAAGAATGTATGCTTAAAATAGATCATTTTATTGATCATAACATTCTTGTCCTTTACATAGCTGTTTACATTTGGTATCAGAGCATTCATTATCAGAGCAATATCCATGCATCTAAGCTAAGATACAAGAATACATACATAGTGAAAAATTACAGAAAAATTTCACTAAGTTTATTACAGAAAACTTACATGAATGTATTTACAATAGTAATACATGAAGGGGTTTGCGGTATACTTCAACGCATTATTTCTTCCTTCTTTCTTTCTTCTTGACTCTCTTGCGCTCATCCTCGACATCAGCTCTCTTCCTCTTCTTCTCTTCTTCTCTTCTTCTTCCCTTCTTTTCTTCTTTTCATAGGCCCGTTTGGAAGCATCATCCCTTTGCTTCCTAGCGAGCCATTCTCAAGTTTGCCTTTCATTCTCTTCCTCGGTCTTCTTCTTTGCTCGTTCTTCCTTGCCACTTCCCGGTTGGCTAGGTGATCATATCCATCCCGTAAATCAAGCCTTTCTTGTCAGGATCTACATATTCTACGTCCTTGGGTTTTGGTCGAGGTAGGGAACCTCTTCCACCACCACTTCTTCATGTACCTGACTCAGTTCTTCCTCTGCCTTTGGGTGTGTACTGCACGAGAGTCTTCTTCTTTCGGTGATTGCTTTTCACTGAGTTGAGTCGCTAGAAGATTCTCTTTTACGACTTCATCACACAATCTTTAGACCTTTCTCCCAATACAAATCCAGGCTTGGGCGAGCCATTCCTTGAAATAGCCTTCGATTCAAGGGTCTTAAACTCTTCAACCGATCTAGGATCGAGATCCATCATCGGTGTGCATCACGATCTTTTCCAACCGGAAGACCACCATATTGTTTCATTACTTCCGAATGCGAGCATCTGGCTTGTGAGAGAACTCCTCAAACCCTGCTTCAATAATCTTTCTTTTGTGCGCCATTGACATAGAGTGCTTAATTGGTAGGGTCGGGGGAGTTTGCTCGGGATGGAAGCGATAACATGACCTTCTTTGAGGGTTTCAACTAACATCAAAGTCGAGATCCTTGGAACTTTCCCCTCGATTGCTTTTCCCTTCTTCTGACTACGTCTTTCTTCTCGATTCGTCTTTCTTCTGTTGCATTTTTTTTCTTCTCAGTGCGTCTTTCTTCTGTTTTTTCTTCTTTCAATTCCTTTAGGGACTCCTCTTCCCCCTTTTTGCATCATCAAAGAGAGAGGATCCCTGGGGAACATCTTCAAGGAGAAAGTCCGGTCTGTTAATCGTGGAATCGTGCTTGAGTCTTTGCATCGGATGCGGTTCGAATCTCCGATCGAATTTCCTTAGACTCGGCTCTCACTATCTTCGTTTCGGCCATGAGGAAATTTGAATTTTTCATTCATTGCATTTTCGAGTCACGAGGATTTCATTCTTATGAAAATGTTGCAACAACTCCATATCATTTTTGTTAGAGATGGGTTATTCTTTGAATGTAGTCTTTCATCCTCTGCTGATCATGGAGTTATCCGCACTCCATACGAGCATTCTTCCAAATAAGGATTTGAAGTATCGTACTTTCTTGATTCTCATTGCGACTTTCTTTGTTGGGTCCATTCGAATTCGCACCATGATCCCTCTCAAGTCTTTGTGAGAGTGGCATCGCGATTGTCCACGCATAAATCCGGTGAGGCTGGTGTTATTCAATCTCCTCACGGAGCTTCTTGAAGACCGCCTTGCAATTTGTTGTCTCGCCCGATTCAACTACCGGCCACTCGTGTCGAAATCAAAGTCTCTTTGGAGAAATCATGTCGGTGGGAATGATGGGATCTTCTCTTATAGTGTATTTCATTCGTTCAGTAGTTGTCTCTTTTTCGGATGCAGACAACTTTTGGGTGAACGGAAACATGTCTTGAAAGACATCATCACGCACATAGGGAATCTTTGGGTCTCGTCCCTTCATTGCCTTCCCTTGTTGTAGTTGAGTGGATTTGACTCTCGATGCCTCTGCTGCGGCGCTTCGCCGACAATGTTCACTGTTGTGTGAGCTGTGTGAGCCGACGAGTCATTACCGTCATTTGTGGAACTGTGTGAGCAGATGACTCGATTCAGTGGGCATTTATGATGTGTTGCCTAGCTGACTGAGCCTCAACTGTCTTAATAATTTCCTCGGTCTCAGTAGACTTTTCTAAGTGAATTACCTCTTCCTCGGCTATATTATCAGCGTCATCGGATGATGATGAGACTTGCGGAGTTGGCTCATCATCAAAGTTAAACTGCGTGTGAACCATTTTCTCACTGATTTTGCTCTTAGTTTTGAGAACATCCTCAGCTAGGTCCATAGGATTTGCAAGCGGAGTGGACTCAGCTTCATCTTCTGATCCCAAAAATGACGTATCTATGTTTTCTTAGGAGTCATGAAGAGCGCTAATCTCCTTTTCTATATCAGCGCTGTGTACTGGAGGAATGTTTTGTGTATCTTGACCCTTACCTAGGGAAGTCTCAACCTCCCTTAGGCCCTCAACATCCCCATCAGACTCAACTGCTGTGAGGACTTCTGCATTCCCTTCGACAGTCACAACTGTCTTAGGGTCTTCGACAATGGCATCCATAGGAGTCTCAACTTCTTGGATTGCACTTTCTGTGCCCAAAGTGTTAAAATCGGGGCACTACCATCCTTTGCCTCGGCTGCATTAGCAGTGTCATTGGCCTTCAGAGTAGTGGACATTTGGTGAGGCGAGAGTCAATTTCAATCGAGCTTCGATGTCACTGCTCTGCTTTTGTTCACTTTCTTTCTCAACTTTGCCTCCTTGCTTCAAAGATGAGTCTCCCACAAAGACAACCTCCAACCTGTTTGTGGTGGAGAGAGTTTCCCCCTGTGGCTCACTAGGTGGTGGCGATTGGGGTCACTCTTCTCCGGAGACGCGGCTATATTCGTTGAGTGCTAGGCTGCAGGGGCGGGTGTGAGAACACCTTCTTCGAGGGGTTGGCTCGACTTGGGTGCCCAACTTCCCAACTTCATCGCCGACTCCTTGGAGCCATCTGTTAGAAAATTTATTTTGTAGATTTTGATGATACCATGTAAAACTTAAACTAGAAAGTTGGCACCCCATTTTTCTTGTAATTTGCATTGTAATAGATGTAAGTCAGCGGCTACGATAATCAGAGGGGGTGAATAGATTATCTCCATCTTTCGATTTCGCCCTCTTTTTAAGCCGAATGCCCCAAAGACAATAATAAAGGTGCGGAACGTAAACAACACACGTCGATTTAAAGAGGTTCACCCCCTAGGGCCTAATCCTCTACCACCCCGATATATCAGGGATGGATTTCAAAAGAAAAAAGAATTTTATTAATTACCAAAATTAATAGAAATTCAACTTACAACACCTTGAAGAGCACCACACTCTTCTTCAACACCACCTTTGGAGATTACCACAATCTCCATTTGAAGATACCACAATCTCCCTTTGAAGATTACCACAATCTTCCTTCAACGGCACCTTGTGAAGATTACCACAATCTTCAACCTTGAAGAATACCAAATTCTTCAACACCTCAATAAGAAGATCACCACAATCTTCTTGCACCTATCACCTAGATCATCCAAGTGTGTTCTTACCACAAGAACACTCACAAGGATATCTTGTGTTGAATGATAACCAAAAATCAAGATTACAACTCAATAATAAATATTACAATTTGAGTGCAAAGTGTAATCAAGAATAGCCTAGACCTCAAGGATGTAGAAAGTGATAAGCTAGGCAAAATTTACAACAAGAATAATAACAATGAAGAACAAATATTTGCTTGAAGTGTATCTTGTTGTGTTGTCTCTCAATTGTTGTTTTTAGTAACTCCAAAACTTCCTCTATTTATAGGAGATGATTGATCAAGCATAGGCTCCTCTTGGGGATTGAAAATCTACACGAAAATACAATTAAAATCAAGAATATAGATGTTAGAAATCAATCCCACAATTTAAGGAAATGTGTCTTTGTCAAACGGTCATAGTTTTTTCTTTGTCAAGCAGCAGGCGGCCGGTCGCATGCAGAAATAAAAGATTTGAAGAATATTTAGAAAAATTCAGGCGGCCAGGTCGGCGTAGGCTTCGATCGGTCGACCCTATCTCAACCGGTCCCTTAATCATTTTGCAAGGTTTTGAGTTTCTAGAAGAGAGCAAGCTTCAAGTGCACTGGTCGACGGGGGTGTTGGCCGGTCGACGGCACGGTCGACCCCACAGGCGGTCGTCGGCTATCTATTTCACCTCGGGTTCATTTTCTGTTTCAAGCGTACTCTTGATGCGGGTTGCCCTATAGGGTGACCGGTCGACCACGAGGCGAAATGTTGTCCAATATTTGTCGAAAATAAAACTCAAGAAATACTCGAAAATTTAGTAAAAACATTTTAAACCAATCGGAAGTATTTAGACAACATTTAGGAACCTTGTTTAGAAGTAAAAACCATTGACATAAAAACATTAAAAGTGTTGTCCAATATTATCGAAAATAAACTTAAGGAAATACTCCGGAAAATATAAAAACCATTTTAAATCATTTAGGAGTATTTGGACAACCTTTAAAAACATTGTTTTGGTGACAAAATAAAATCATCAAAATTAAGATAAAAACATGTATCAAACAATCTCCCCCTTTTTGATGATTACAAACCAAAACAATTTTTTACACAATCTAAGAGAGCAATTTTAGAAAAGATTTTCCGGTAAAACATTTGACCGTTTGGAAGCAACCAAAATTTCCAAAATATAAAAGCAACCAAGTAGGGGAGTAAATATATTCAATAACAAGCACAAGCTCCCCCTATCAACAAGCACATCAAGAATAATGTAAAAGCAATTTTCCATAAGCTAAAATCTTAGCTTTTCAATATTGAGCTTAAGTATCAAAACTTAAAAGCTCCCCCTGTCAAAGAGACATCGTTAGAAACATATATAAGTCCATCATACATCAATTGGACTAAGTATAATGCACAACTTATGGCTTTATCAAGCCATAGCTTATAGCTTCTTTTGTTAAGCTTAACTTAGCTTTTATGAGCTAATGAGCTTATAACCTGTTTCTACCCCTTTGGAATCATCAAAAAGAATTTTAGCATGATAAATACATCATATATTCATATCAAAGTCCGCAACAAAACCGATGTATCGAGCTATTTGAGCATTGAAGCTTATAAACCAAATAGGAGGGAAAAGTCGAATCATACGACTTGTAGAGGTTTATGAAAACTCATTTTATAAGAAAAACATGATCTCTATAAATGTATAAGACTTTTGAAATCGAGAGAATCATGTTGGTGATGAATTTTTCATTGAAACGTTTTATCGAATACTTGGCGGGCGTCAAAAATTGAGAAAGATATATATAGCCCTTGTAAATGAAATCAAGCCAAGTTTTCATCACCAAATGCAATTTAACAAATGTCAATCATCAACAATCGATAAGCTCATCACAAAAATATATGAATTGCATTAAGAAAAATACATATAAGCCACAAACTCAAGGGTTCAACCCAATTGAGCTAAAGAGAGTGAAAGTCTTACCATTCAATCGGTAAAGGTGAGCATTAATGATGATACCCGAGCTAGGTAGTCCCCAAAATATGTAATTCATGCATCAAAACTCATTTGAAGTGAATTGTGTGTGAAATTTGCAAAGGGACGAAAAATGAACAAAAAGAGCCAAAATGGCTAAGTTTGGGAAAGCAGGGAGCAATTTAATCAAAAATATGCTAAGCGGCGAGGTCGAGGGGCTAGGGCGGGTCGGCAAGTGGGCGACAGTCGCCCCTGCCCGGCGACCTCTTTATTCGTTTGATTTTGCAAAATCCGGATTTTGATCCCAGAAATCCGATTTTTTCGCCCCTAAGTTTTAAAAACATGCAAAATGCAAATGTAGACCTCATTCAATATACATTATGTCATAATCAAGCTCGAAATGAGGTAAAATACTCGGCGGTTAACGATCAAAAAGTCCGCGAGTTATCCTTGAGACGGAATTAAACACATCTCAAGTTTTTGTTAAAAATTACAATCCCTTAAAAAATATATCGAATCTCAATTTGTTTAGTTCGATTTTGTGAACCAAATTTTGAATACGAATAACCGTATAATAGATACCGAACTTGTTATCCCAAAAAATAAGAACGTTTTAAAGCTTTGGATACAACAAGTCATAAGAAGAAGAGCCTTTCAAATATTTGAAAATTTCTTTTAATGGCACTTTAATGAGATTCGTTGGGATAGTTTTTGAAGTCGAGCATATAGACATAAGGCATATGGAATGTCGAGTCTATAGGAATAATACAAGAAAACATACCTCGAATTTGTTTGTCGGCCGATATGCCTTTCTCAACCTTTGTCAATCTTTAGCCATAGAGGTTGAGATGGTTCTTCTTACTTCAATGCTTAACTCCTTCAAAAGTTCTTATGTAACCATCTTCTTGGCATTGAATAATTTGTAGTCCAAGCAAGAAATTGAGCTCCCCCATCATGCTCATCTCAAGTTCACTTAGTATCAACTTAGAAAACCATATCTTGCACAAATATTCAGTAGTAGTACCAAAAATATTCTCATAAATATGCACAAGTTTAAACAATCTTGCCCTTTTTCACAAACAAAGAGAGTAGTATCAACTTTACCTTTTGTAAAATCATTTAGCAAAAATAGCTAAGTCTATCATACCATACACGGGGTACTTGTTTTAAACCATACAAGGCCTTAAAAACAATCATTTGGCCTAGAAAAATTTTAAACCCCGATAGACTTATATTTGAATAAAACCATTTAGAAAGTTGGATTTAACATACATTTGGTAAAGCTTGAATTTTTCTTTAAAACAAGAATGGGCAAGTAAAATGCAAATAGCTACTAAATGTGCTATGAGTGCAAATGTTACAACAAAATTAATTACCTTATTCTTGAAAATACCTTCGAGCTACTAACCTCGCCTTAGTTCGACCAATGTTGCCTTGGTCATCGAGTTTGTTTCGGAATACCCTTTTTGTCTTCTTCATCACTATCATCATAGGGCATCCGATTGATCTAAGGTGTTCATAATAGAACATTTACATCCAAATATTTTGAGGTAACTAATATTTGGAGTACTTCATTTCTCATCTTAACAAACTCATTACCGGCATCGCTTATATAAGCAAGAAAAAATAGTCCAAGTGTAAAAACATGCCTCAATCATCAATCACAAAAATATCTTGCATAAGAGCATAGTAGAAATAGACACTATATATATAGACCATGAAGCAAGAAACACATACTATGCATTTAGAAGATCATCAAGAGTCTAATAAATCATGCAAGTTCAAATAAGCTTAAGAAAGCTACAAAATGTCTCTTTTGAAATTTGAAAATTTGAAAGCATATAGTTGAGACCTTATTTAAAAGAAGTATTTGAACAAGAGTTGACAAAGCAAATATGTGCAATCAAATATCGAATAGTGCCTTTAAAAAAAATCTAAAAATCCTCTTAATGGCACTTGTATGGAATACTATCAATCACATAGGCATATGGCAATACATATATCGAGTCTATAAGAGTAAGAATAACACAAGTAAACGTACCTCGATAATTTATGCCTTTCTTGACAAATAATGACGTAAATGGCCATTTGTGAAAATATGTAAATCCTACACAATTCTTAAAACGAGTCTAGCACAAATCATAATGATAAAAGTGTAGGCTAAGAGATATCACAAGTAAGCTTATGCCATAAAAATCCACAAGAGATGATAACACTCTATAGTCTAAAAAAGTGCACGAGAGTTTTAAAGACATCATATAAGGTCTTCTTTTTCAAAAATATTTTAAAAGCACAAATATATATTGAAGACCTTAATTAAAAAAAATAAATACTTGAAAACTCATTTTGCAATTAATACACAAATAAAAGCATGCATAATAATAAAATAAAATGCATATTTAACTAGGGAGATACGGGTTACCAATTCGCCATTTCCATGGGTTGTGCCGTTCCCATTGTTGATGATATCTTCCCTTGAGAAGTCACTTTGTTGATGATGACTTCTTTGATTACTCCATTTCAAGTGCATTACCTTCCCATTGTTGATGGTCTCTTCTTCTTTGAAAATCATCTTGTTGATGATGTCTTTGCCATTTCAAGGATTATGTTCTTCCCAATTTTGATTATATCCTTCTTGGAAATTGGCTTTGTTCGAAAAATAGTTTCTCATTCTTTGATCAAATGAAACGGTCATTTGATGTCTTCTTGGCGGTATGAATTTTCTTGATCATTATTTCCGGGTACCTAATAACACATTATTTTGTGGTACCCTTATGTGTTTGGGTCCTTTAGGATTAGTCTTGAGACTTTTAGGTCTCCAACAATAATTAGAGCTATTTCTAGCCCGGCAAGTATTTACCGTATGACCCTTTTTACCGCAATAAAAGCATGTAATAATTCTAGGAGCATAATGACCAACGTGCATATTGACTTGATCCTTTTTCATATGATTAACAACATTAGGCTTATGATCAAGTCCTTTATCATAATTATGAACATCAACAGTATTGGACATTTTATTAGTACTCAAGTTTGATTTTAATAAATCATTTTTCATGCAATCAATATTCTCAACAAGAGTACTATTTTCTTTCTCAAGGTTTCTCACCTTATCAAGTGTGGTGGTGTGAGCACATGTTAGTGATTCATAGGAAGTAAATAAACTATCCTTATCATTTTTCAAAACATTGAATTCCTTTTTCAAATTTTTGTATTTAACAAGTAAGCTTTGGAATTCATTTTGAAGTTCATCATAATCATTTTGCAAATCACTATAATTATTTTGAATAACAATATCATAGGAAGTAGAGGGTTTAAGACATACCTCATTTTTTCTTCGATGCCCATAAAACAATATTCAACTTCTTCATAGTTAGAAGTTGTAAGAGGCTTGTTCCTTAGATTTGAGCTTGTATCCCTTTGAGAAGTAGATGCTTTTGTTTTACTCAATTCATTTGCAAATACTCCATAGATGGCTTCTAATTTTTGCCATACTTCATGTGCCGATCAATTCCTACAATATGTTCGTATACCAAATTAGTAAGTGAACAATACAAGATATTTAGAGCCTTACCGTTTAAAGAGATGATTCTCTTCTCTTCATTATTGAGCTCTTTGAAGCCTTTAGAGGTGTGTGGTGTATTCTTCGTTGGAATGGATTCTCCATTGATAACGGTGTTCCAAATATCGAACCCACAACTTTGTAAATAACATTCCATTCTTTCTTTCCAAAATAAAAAATTTTTGGAATCAAACCGAGGTGGCTTGGTGGTGGAGGTGCCGGATAGATGAGCTTCGTTCGTAGCCGACGATCGTTTCTCTTCACTCGCGATGTGAAACGAGCTTGCCAAAGCGTTTGGCTCTGATACCACTTGTAAGTCCAAGCGGCTACGATAATCTAGAGGGGGTGAATAGATTATCTCCATCTTTTCGATTTTCGCCCTCTTTTTAAGCCGAATGCCCAAAGACAATAATAAAGGTGCGGAATGTAAACAACACACGTCGATTTAAAGAGGTTCAACCCACCAGGGCCTAATCTTCTACCCCGAGTATATCCAGGGATGGATTTCAAAAAAAGAAAAAGAATTTTATTAATTACCAAAATTAATATAAATTCAACTTACAACACCTTGAAGAGCACCACACTCTTCTTCAACACCACCTTTGGAGATTACCACAATCTCCCTTTGAAGATACCACAATCTTCCTTCAATGGCACCTTGTGAAGATTACCACAATCTTCAACCTTGAAGAATACCAAATTCTTCAACACCTCAATAAGAAGATCACCACAATCTTCTTGCACCTATCACCTAGATCATCCAAGTGTGTTCTTACCACAAGAACACTCACAAGGATATCTTGTGTTGAATGATAACCAAAAATCAAGATTACAACTCAATAATAAATATTACAATTTGAGTGCAAAGTGTAATCAAGAATAGCCTAGACCTCGAGGATGTGAAAGTGATAAGCTAGGCAAAATTTACAACAAGAATAATAACAATGAAGAACAAATATTTGCTTGAAGTGTATCTTGTTGTGTTGTCTCTCAATTGTTGTTTTTAGTAGCTCCAAAACTTCCTCTATTTATAGGAGATGATTGATCAAGCATAGGCTCCTCTTGGGGATTGAAAATCTACACAAAAATACAATTAAAATCAAGAATATAGCTGCTAGAAATCAATCCCACAATTTAAGGAAATGTATGTGTCAAGCGGTCATATTTTTTTGTCAAAATACAGGGCGACGTCGCACGAGAAATAAGAGATTTGAAGAACATTTAGAAAAATTCAACAGGGCGACCGGTCGACGTAGGCTTCGACCGGTCGACCCCTATCTCAATCGGTCCCCTTAATCATTTTGCAAGGTTTCGAGTTTCTGGAAGAGAGCAAGCTTTAGGTACTAAAGGTCGACAGGGGTGTGTCGGCCGGTCACGCCTGATCGACCCCTGGGCTACCGGTCGACTGTTCTATTTCACCTCGGGTTCATTTTACATTTCAAATGTACTCTTGGAGTCACGGGTTGCCCTATGGGCGGCCTGGTCGACCACGAAGGAAATGTTGCCCAATATTTGTCAAAAATAAAACTCAAGAAATACTCCGAAAATTTAGTAAAAATATTTTAAACCAATTGGAAGTATTTAGACAACATTTAGGAACCTTGTTTAGAAGTAAAAACCCATTGACATAAAAACATTAAAAGTGTTGTCCAATATTATCGAAAATAAACTTAAGGAAATACTCCGGAAAATATAAAAACCATTTTAAATCATTTAGGAGTATTTGGACAACCTTTAAAAACATTATTTTGGTGACAAAATAAAATCATCAAAATTAAGATAAAAACATGTATCAAACAATAGATAGTGCTAGAAATTAAGAAGTCAACTGTGGACTGAAGTGAAGACTCTGTTGCGAGACAGCTGAGTAAGGCTAAGAAGGAAAGTCAAGAACTCTACTGAAGATGTATCAGCTGTGAATCAGCTATGTGAAGAGTCAGTCAAGTCAATTCAAGAAGCCGATTATCAAGTTGAAGTGACGGTTGAGTCATCCAAGATTGGAAGCTAACTCAAGTCACACAGGGGAATAAAAGCGCATTCTAGTCAAGACAATCGAGCGAGATCCATTGATGAAAGTCAAGAATGTTACTCAGAATGGTAACATGTTAAAGTTGTCAGAGATAAAGTGTTAGTTCGATTGTGTGCAAAAGGAACAAACTAATGGGAAACATGCACCAAGTGTCGAGAAGCGGCTGCAATCTTTGCAAGACATTAAATACGAGGAAATGTCAACATCAAGGACTGCAACAAGACAAGCCAACGAACACAAGTGACTTTTGAATATAGTCTATCTCTTGATGGGCAGAATTTTGAAAGTTTACTATAAAAGGATGAGGAAATTGATTGAGAACAGGTGACCTTGCACACTTGAGAAATCAAGCATTATTCAAGCTATTAACCTGAAATATTCTCAAATATATTCAAGCAAATCCTCAAGCCTGAAACTCGAAGGAAATCGATCCAACACAAGCTGTGAAGGAAAGACAACTTCAAATCTTGAAGAGAAACTTGAAGAATCAAAAGGGTCTACTTTCAATGAGGAATTGTAGGAAGGTTCAAGGTCGAACCAATATCAAGTTATGTGAGGGCTTCATGATCAAATCCAAGAGCTTGAGAAAGTGAGCTGAAGTAGCAAGACAGCTGCCCTGTGAAGAAGCTGAGTCGGAAAGAAGCATTTGTGTGACCAAAGGTCTCTAGAAGCTATTTACCACTTTGTAAAGCGATCTGTTACTTAGTGGATTCCTCCGGGAGTTGGAGAAGAGAGGATTAGAAGAATTACCCCATTTTCGAACCTCTATAAAAATTAACTGTGTCATTTACTTTCTCAGTGTATTTATATTTCTGCATACTTGCATCATATCTGCTGATAAACTCATATTTGCTATCCAACTGATTAATAATAAAGTGCTAAAATCAAGTGTTAAAAGCGAGCTTAAAAAGAATTTAAAGGGTGTTAAGTCTTCCATTGATAAAACCAACACATCGAGTTAAAGTTCGGGTTAAGCGGCCGAGTTATTCTATCAACGACTCTATCAGTGCATTGAGTGGCTAACTTAGCTAAATAACCAACTTAGCCGTCCTCGAGGCGCATCTGTTTGAGTTAACTCTGTAATCGTTTTAAAAGGACCAAAATCGAAAAGTTGGTAAGGTTTATTCAATCCCCTTCTAAACCTTACTCACCCCCTTCGGGGACCTACAAGTGGTATCGAGCGGTTGGTTCATTGAGCCTTCCGCCCAGTTCTTTTGAACTAGATCTTTATCGTTTCAAAAGGTTTTTAAACACTTGCTTTTTCCAAATCTTTCACTTTTAGTAAAGTTATTATCATGGAAGCAAATTTGACACGCATTCCTATGTTCACTGTGGAAAAATTTGATGATTGGAAAACTCGTATGCAGACACATCTATCTGTAAGTCCAAGCGGCTACGATAATCTAGAGGGGGGGTGAATAGATTATCTCCATCTTTTCAATTTATCCTCTTTTTCAAACCGAATGCTCAAAGACAAATATAAAGGTGCGGAATGTAAACAACAATCGTCGATTTATAGTAGTTCAACCCACCTAGGGCCTAATCTACTACCACCCCAGTATATCCGGGATGGATTTCAAAAAGAAAAAGAATTTTATTAATTACCAAAATTAATACAAATTCAACTTACAACACCTTGAAGAGCACCACACTCTTCTTCAACACCACCTTTGGATATTACCACAATCTCCCTTGAAGATTACCACAATCTCCAAACGGCACCTTGTGAAGATTACCACAATCTTCACCCTTGAAGAATACCAAATTCTTCAACACCTCAATAAGAAGATCACCACAATCTTCTTGCACCTATCACCTAGATAATCCAAGTGTGTTTCTTACCACAAGAACACTCACAAGGATATCTTGTGTTGAATGATAACCAAAAATCAAGATTACAACTCAATAATGAATAATACAATTTGAGTGCATAGTGTAATCAAGAATAGCCTAGACCCCAAAGATGATAAAGTGATAAGCTAGACAAATTTACAACAAGAATATTAACAATGAAAGACCAAGTATTTCTGAAGTGTATCTTGTTGTGTTGTATCTCAATTGTTGTATTGGTTGCTCCAAAACTTCCTCTATTTATAGGAGATGATTGATCAAGCATAGGCTCCTCTTGGGGATTGAAAATCTACAGAAAAATACAATTAAACTCAAGAATATAGCTGTTAGAAATCAATCCCACAATTTAAGGAAATGTGTCTGCTGTCAAACGGTCATATTTTTGCTGTCAATACACAGGGCGACCGGTCGCACAGAAATAAGAGAATTGAAGAACACTTTGGAAATTACAACAGGGCGACCGGTCGACATAGGCTTCGATCGGTCGACCCCTGTCTCAACCGGTCCCCCTAACTAAAAAATGCAAGGTTTGAAGTTCTGTTTCAACGCCAACTTGCAGGTACCGGTCGACCCCTGGGCGACCGGTCGACCGGACCGGTCGACGCCCAGGGCGACCGGTCGACCTGCCTGATTTTCCTTCCGTCTCATTTTCTGTTTCAAAAATCATCTTCAGGTACGGGTTGCCCTATGGGGCGATCGGTCGACCACGAGACAGAAATGTTGACCAATTTTTGTCGAAAATAAAACTTAAGAAATACTCCGAAAATTTAGTAAAAACATTTTAAACCAATCGGGAGTATTTAGACAACATTTAGGAACCTTGTTTAGAAGTAAAAATACATTGACATAAAATTATTAAAAGTGTTGTCCAATATTATCGAAAATAATCTTTGAGGAAATACTCAGGAAAATATTAAAACCATTTATAAAACATTTAGGAGTATTTGGACAACCTTTAAAAACATTGTTTTGGTGATAAAATAAAATCATCAAAATTAAGATAAAACATGTATCAAACAATCTCCCTTTTTGATGATTACAAACCAAAACAATTTTTACACAAAATAGGAGAACAATTTTTAGAAATGATTTTCCGGTAAAAACATTTGACCGTTTGGAAGCAACCAAAATTTCCAAAAATGAAAACAACCAAGTAGGAGTAAATATATTCACTAATAAGCATAAGCTCCCCTTTTCAATAAGCATACCAAGAATAATGTAAAAGCAATTATCCATAAGGTAAAAGCTTTAGCTTTTACAAATTGTTCAAGAGCTTATAAGCTCCCCTGTCACAAAACACATTTGTGTAAGTCCATCAAGCACTAATAGGACTAAAATGAGTCACAACTTGTGGCTTTAATGAGCCATAGCTTATAGCTTTTATAACAAGCTTTTATTGGCTTCTTTGAGATAATGAGCCAATTTCTGTTTCTCCCCTTTGGAATCATCAAAAGATTGTTAGGATGATAGAAACATCATATAATGTCATCAAAGTGCACAAAGGGACGGTTTATTAACCGTTGAGCAATTTAAGCTTAAAAATAGGAGAAATATATCATAAGAAATCCATAAGCTCATTTGTTAGCCAAAAACATGATCTCAAAAGGATTTTTAAGACATTAGGAAGCAAGATAATCATGTAGAAGTTGAAAGTTTTATTGCGACATTTCATCAACACTTTGTGTGTGTGAAAAATAAAAGAGGTTGTATATAGTCCTTGTAAAAGTTTCAAGCCAAAAATTTTCATAACATCATTAATCAACCTCATTCCAAAGCTCAATAAGATCATATGCAAAATATGTAACATTTAGTCCATCAAATAAGAGGCTCAAACAAAGTAGATTCTCAAGGTTCAACCCAATTGAGATAATATAAGCTAAGAAGGATCAAGGCATTACAAATGCCAAAAATTAGAGCATCCATCAAATAATACAAGTCATGAACTAAGCATAATTACCAAAGCATTAAAGGAAGCACTTTTACCATCAAGTACTTCATACCAATTTTCAAACAAAATGCTAAATTAGAGTATTTTTACCATCAAATACTCCACCAATACCATCATCAACAAGTCATTATCAACTTGTAATTTTCACCCTTTCAATGAGACAAGCAAATTTTATTAGTACGAGAGAGTTTTACAAAAGTTCATAAAAATACAAAGCAACGAAAATGCTAGAAAGTAAAGGAAG
Source organism: Rehmannia glutinosa (assembly GCA_016081115.2). Lineage (NCBI taxonomy): Eukaryota > Viridiplantae > Streptophyta > Magnoliopsida > Lamiales > Orobanchaceae > Rehmannia > Rehmannia glutinosa. The sequence goes on from CM071930.1 coordinate 28,664,320, forward strand.
GGGGAACATCAATCTTCGTCCGAAGAGAAGCAAGTTCCGGGAATGAGATCTTTGATGAATTTCTTCAATTTGCCAATGGACTTTTTCAAACTGGAATTTTCCTTTTTCACAACCCGGAGCTCTTTTCTAAGAGAGGCCACATCTCTAAATGTTTCTATTTCCACTTTGGCCATTCTATCTTTGAGATTTAGATCTTCAACATCCAACTCGTCTTCATCTCCTTCCTCATTTTCTTCCTCCCTAATTTCTTGTTCATTTCCACATTTTCCTCTTCATTTTCATCTTCATCATTTCTTTGTTCGTCAAACTCACCTCTTCCAATATTTTCAACCTCATTGTCATTAAAGAAATCATCCGAGGTTGTTGTTGATGTCGCACGCCCCCTAGCGCTTTGGTAGGAACCCGTGGTAAATGTCGTCGTGATTCTTACCATTTGTAGAATGTTGGCATTATCAAAATCATTGTGACGAATTTACATTATTCATTTCATTTTTCGGTATCCCGATAAGTATAAGAGTCGGCAAATCAAATTTCCCAGGTATATTTTTTTCTTGGTAAGTTTTCTAGATTCCAATAAGCAATATACAAAAATTGCCCCATAATTTAGTCTTTCTCCTCGAACAATCTTATAGGTGAGAAAGAGTTCGAGATTACTCGAAAGTTTTATTTCCTTTCCACAAAAACACAATAGAGCAAATGATAGATATAATCCGATAATTTGGCGGCATTGCCGAGTATGTCACTTCGGGATATACTCCTAAAAGGTTTTCACATCATCTAGTGAAACACCGAAAATGTTATCATCCCAATGAGCTTAACCACATTGACCACTCCATCATTTGGCATGTTAAAGAGATTACAAATATCGGCCAATGTCCATGAAAATTGCCTACCATTAACAAAAGTGTGAAGTTCCAACGGATTTTCTACCGAAAGATCAACAATCCACATATTTGCATAAAAAGTTTTATAAGCTCGTCATCATAATGCAAACACGGATTATCCCAAAGTGAAACCCATCCTTGAATTTCAAAATAAGCTCTAATATCCGGAAATTCATCATGAAATGCTTGAAAACGAACCATACGAGTGCACGCAATTTTCTTATCATTCAATCCAATATTCTCATAATGTTCTCCGCAAGTTTATTTAAAAAAACGAAATCTATTAGCTCTGAGGAGGCTCAGAGAGGAGTGATAACTTACTAGAGTCCCAATGAATGCTCGATTTTGAAACCCGGCTCTTAATCGACAATCTCCTCTTCCGTAGTTTCGATTTTGATAGTCTTCTTGTAGAATATCATCTTGTTGGGGATTGGAAGAAGATTCTCCTTCCCCTTTGCCTCCTTCTCCTCTTTTGAGGATTTGCCTTAGAATTTCTTGAGGTGCCATATATGTGAAGTTCTTGCAAAAAGATGTGAATTAGCAAGAAAGATTACAAGGATTGATGAAGAATTGAAGATTGTAGAAGAAAGGGGATGATTTTCGCACAAAAGGGTTTGAGGGGTTTTGAGATTTTGTTTCAAAAATGAAGAATGTAATGTTTTAATCGTTGATTTTTCGCGACTTGGGCCGAGGTATGGTGCGACGTCGACGTGCCGGCGTGCAACTGACGCACCGGTCGCGCCCTCGCTTGCCCCAAGGCAATTTTTTCTTTCCCTTAATTTTTCAAAATTCGATTTTTCACCCCAAACGTTTTAAAACTTTGCAAAAAGATAATTTTGGATCAAGTCCAACATATACGGTTTTCGGGAAAGCATATATTCGAGAAAATCGAGACTTATCAAGTAGTGCCCTTTTAAGAGAATATTTGCAAAATCATTCAGTGGGCTCTTAAGTGGGTTAAAAATGAAATATCTTGAAAGATATGTGCATAAGCATAATATCGAGTTCTAAAAATACGAGTGAACGTACTCGATAGTTTAAGAAACTTGATGACGAAATGGCCAATTAATATGAGATACATATCCTACACAGCTTCTAGACAAAGTTTGCACAAAAATACAAGTGTAGGCAAGTAATAGGAGATATCAAAAAGAGCTTATGCTATAAGATTTCATAAGAGATAATAAGCCACATAAGTCTAATTAAATGCACAAGAGTTTTAGAAAATCATGCAAGGTCTTCTTTTAAAAATTTTGAAACTCACAAATACATTAAAGACCTAAATTAAAAATAAATACATGAAGACTCATTTTGCAATTAAGACACAATTAAAAACATGCATAGAATTAAAATAAAATGCATATATAAATGGGGAGATACGGTTTACCAATTACGCTTTCCATGGGTTTCCCTTTGCCATTTTTGATGATATCTTCCTTTTGAGAAGTCACTTGTTGATGATGACTTCTTTGATTACTCCATTTCCAAGGTTTGTTACCTTCCCTTTGTTGATAGTCTCTTTTCTTTGAAGATCATCTTGTTGATGAAGTTTTTGCCATTTCCAAGATTGTGTTCTTCCCATTTTTGATTATATCCTCTTCTTGAAATTGGTTTTGTCGAAAATAGTTTCTCCTTCTTTGATCAAATGAAACGGTCATTTGATGCCTTCTTGGCTGTATAGATTTTCTTCGATCATTATTTCACGAGTACCTAATATGACATTGTTTTGGGTACCCTTATGTGTCGGGGTCCTTTGGGATTAGTCTTGAGACTTTTAGGTCTCCAACAATAATTAGAGCTATTTCTAGCTCGACAAGAATTAGCCGATGACCCTTTTTACCGCAATAAAAACACGTAATAATTCTAGGAGCATAATGACCAATATGCATATGGACTCTGATTCTTTTTCATATGATTAACAACATTAAAGCTTATGATCAAGTCTTTCATCACAATTATGAACATCAACAATATTGGTCTTTTATTGGTACTCAAGTTGCATTTTAATAAATCATTTTTCATGCAATTCAAATTTTCACCAAGAGTACTATTTTCTTTCTCAAGGTTCTCACCTTAGTGTGGTGGTGTGAGCACATGATAGTGATTCATAGGAAGAAATAAACTATCCTTATCATTTTTCAAAACAATGAATTCCTTTTTCAAATTTTTGTATTTAACAAGTAAGTTTTTGAATTCATCTTATAGTTCATCAAAATCATTTTGCAAATCACTATAATCATTATCATAAGAAGTAGAGGGTTTAGAACTTACCTCGCTTTTCTTTCTTTGATGCCTATGAGGCATTGTTCAACTTCTTCATCATGGGAAGTTGTAGAAGGCTCATCCCATGTTGTTGATTTGATGTTGTATCCATTTGTGAAGTAGATGCTTTTGAGTTGCTCCTTCATTTGCAAACACTTCATAGATGGCTTCTAATTTTTGCCATACTTCATGTGCCGATCGAATACCTATAATATGTTTATATTCCAAATTAGTAAATGAACAATACAAGATATTTAGAGCCTTACCGTTTAAAGAGATGATTTTCTTTTCTTCGTCATTGAGCTCTTTGAAGTTTTGGAGGTGTGTGGTGTATCTTCCATCGGAATGGATTCTCCATTGATGACGGTGTTCCAAATATCGAACCCGCAACTTTGTAAATAGCATTCCATTCTTTCTTTCCAAAATATAAAATTTTTGGAATCAAACCGAAGGTGTCTTGGTGGTGGAGGTGCCGGAAAAGATGAGCTTCATTCATAGCCGACGATCGTTTCTCTTTACTCGCGATGTGAAACGAGCTTGCCAAAGAGTTTGTCTCGATACCACTTGTAAGTCCAAGCGGCTACGATAATCTAGGGGGGTGAATAGATTATCTCCATCTTTTCAAATTATCCTCTTTTTCAAACCGAATGCTCAAAGACAAATATAAAGGTGCGGAATGTAAACAACAATCGCCATTTATAGTAGTTCAACCCACCTAGGGCCTATCTACTACCACCCCAAAGATATCCTGGATGGATTTCAAAGAAAAGAATTTTATTAATTACCAAAATTAATACAAATTCAACTTACAACACCTTTGAAGAGCACCACACTCTTCTTCAACACCATCTTCGAGATTACCACAATCTCCCTTGAAGATTACCACAATCTCCAAACGGCACCTTGTGAAGATTACCACAATCTTCACCCTTGAAGAATACCAAATTCTTCAACACCTCAATAAGAAGATCACCACAATCTTCTTGCACCTATCACCTAGATCATCCAAGTGTGTTCTTACCACAAGAACACTCACAAGGATATCTTGTGTTGAATGATAACCAAAAATCAAGATTACAACTCAATAATGAATAATACAATTTGAGTGCATAGTGTAATCAAGAATAGCCTAGACCTCAAAGATGTGAAAGTGATAAGCTAGGCAAATTTACAACAAAGAATATTAACAATGAAAGACCAAGTATTTGCTTGAAGTGTATCTTGTTGTGTTGTATCTCAATTGTTGTATTGGTTGCTCCAAAACTTCCTCTATTTATAGGAGATGATTGATCAAGCATAGGCTCCTTCTTGGGGATTGAAAATCTATTAAAAAATACAATTAAACTCAAGAATATAGCTGTTAGAAATCAATCCCACAATTTAAGGAAATGTGTTCTGCTGTCAAACGGTCATATTTTTTTTGTCACACACGCACATGATGCACGGGCCGCACAGTAAATAAGAGAATCGAAGAACACTTTGGAAATTACAACAGGGCGACCGGCCGACATAGGGTTCGACCGGTCGACTCTGCCTCAACCGGTCCCCTAACTCAAAAAAATGCAAGGTTTGAAGTTCTGTTTTAACGCCAACTTGCAGGTACCGGTCAACCCCGGGCGACCGGTCGACGCCAGTGGTGACCTGGGTCGACTGCCTGATTTTCCTTCCGTCTCATTTTCTGCTTCAAAATCATCTTCAGGTACAGGTTGCCCTATGGGGATGACCTATTCGACCACGAGACAGAAATGTTGACCAATTTTTGTCGAAAATAAAACTTAAGAAATACTCCGAAAATTTAGTAAAAACATTTTAAACCAATCGGGAGTATTTAGACAACATTTAGAACCTTGTTTAGAAGTAAAATACATTGACATAAAATTATTAAAAGTGTTGTCCAATATTATCGAAAAATAATCTTTGGGAAATACTCCTAAAATATTAAAACCATTTATAAAACATTTAGGAGTATTTGGACAACCTTTAAAAACATTGTTTTGGTGATAAAATAAAATAATCAAAATTAAGATAAAAACATGTATCAAACACTATCCGCTTCTACATGATGAAATGTGGCTTGTGATAGAGGATGGGCCATCGCAAATATTGAAAGTGAACACTACTGTAAGAAGAGAAGCTTACAACAAGGAGGAGAAGTCACACAAGAAAGACCAAAGCCGGCGATTGAAAAACTAAGGATCGAGTGGACTAATGATGATAGGAAGAGATACAACTTGGACAATGTGGCCAAGGACATACTTTACAAGACTTTGGACAAAGCAATGTTCAATAAAGTCAAATCCTGCAAAACAGCAAAAGAAATCTGGAATAAGCTAACTTTAATTTGTGAAGGATCAGAGCAAATTAAAGAAAATAAATTGTCTGTTGTTGTTCAAAAATTTGAAAATTTTAAAATGTTTGCAGGAGAATCTATGGATCAGCTGGATGCAAGATTCACTGAAATCACAAATGAGCTTTCAGCTCTTGGGAAGGAATACACACAGAAGAAAATGTGTATGAAGATCTTAAGAAGCCTTCCAGCTGAATGGGAAATGAAGACTATGGCCCTGAGACACTCCATGGACCTCTCAAAAACATCTAACCATGAGCTATTCTCAGACCTCAAAGCCTACGAGTTTGAGCTGAGAAGAAAAGAACAAGAGGAAACAACTGTACCCAAGACAACTGCACTGATAGTCAAGGATGAAAAGAGAGTCAAACCAAAGGAAGCCATAGATCGAGGAAACAAGAGCTCAATTGCCCTAATGGTTAAAAGATTCAACATGTTCTTTAATAAGAACTACAAAAGAAACAAGGGTGAAACCTCCAAGAGACATTCATCTCTAAATCAAGGGAAGATAGGCCACCAAAGAGAGCTGAGCATCAAACGGTAGAATATCAGAGAGCTGATAACCCAAGAACAGAAAGAGCTGATCAAAGAGCGAGAACCTCGTGTTGAACCGCAGACAACCAGGATATTTTTGCAATTGATTGTTCCTATCCACCAATCAACAAATATAGGAATGAAGAAGAAAGAAAAGTCTTCAGAGAAAGAAGACAGAAAAGAACAAAGCAATGTTGGCTGCTGAGATTGCTGAGACAGCTAAGTCTAAAGAAGCAGCAGACTCAGAGAGTAGTGAAGCTGACTACTCAAGTGCTTCTGAAGAAGAAGCCATGATCTTTCTTATGGCTAAAGAACAAGATAAACCAGACCAAGAAGATGAGGTTCAAGGAACAACTGAGTGCCAATGAACCTGGTACATGGATAGTGGCTGTTCCAGACATATGACAGGAAACAAGAAAAATTTGTCAAGATTCAAGGAGATTAGAGGTGCAATAATCATATTTGGAGGAAATGAAGCTAGGGGAAATCAAAGGCACATGATCTATCAAGAAGAATGGATTGGAAATCACAGATGTTGCTTATGTTGAAGATCTCAACTTTAACCTGCTAAGCATCAGCTAACTCTATGACAAGGGCTACAATGTTGGATTCAACATGGGAGTGTGCTAGATCAAGGATGCTGAATTAAATGAAATAGTTCTGCAAGGATCAAGACAGAAGAATATGTATGTGGTAGATTGGTCATCACTACACCAAGCACCTGTATGTTAGCAAAGAGCACAGCCGAATCAAGTTGGTTGTGGCACAAGAAGCTGAGTCATCTGAACTTCAAGACAATCAACAAGCTTGCAAGGAGTCATCTTGTGGAAGGATTGCCAGACTCAGTGTACAAGAAAGAATGTGTATGTGATGCATACTAGATGGTAAAGCAAATAAAATCTTCATTTAAGGATAAGCCAAGTCCTTCTTCAACAAGGATATTACATCTGTTGCATATGGATCTATTTGGTCCAGTTGAACCACCCAAAGATAAGTGGAAAGAAATACACCTTAGTGGTGGTAGGTGATTATTCAAGATATACATGGATAGTCTTCATGTGCAAAAAGAAAGAAACTTTGCGTTACCTCAATCGGTGAAAAGAGTTCAAAATGAAAAGAGCCAAACCATTATAAAAATAAGGTTTGATAGAGGAATCGAGTTTGTTAAGGGGATAATTATCAAGATTATTGTGTTGATAATGGTATTACTCATGAGTTATCGCAACAAGAACTCCACAACAAAATGGAGTAGCCAAACAAGGAACAAAACTCTCAAGGAAGTTTGCAAAGACTATGTTAGTGGGTTTGGATTGCGAAGAGATTTTGGGGTCAAGGCATTAACACAACATTCTATACTCAAAATAGATGCATGATTAATGTGCAATTAACCAAGACTCCCTATGAAATTTGGACAGGAGAAAGCCAAATGTTGGGTACTTCAGATATTTGGATGTAAATGCTTCATCCACAACAATGGCAAAGGATAATTTGAAGGCTTTTCATGCTAAAGTCGATGAAGGTATCTTTTTGGGATACTCAACCGAGAGCAAAGCCTTTAGAGTATTGAACAAGAGGACTATGGTCACGTAAGAGTCTATCCATGTGGTTTTTGATTAACCTAATGTAAATGAAGAAGATATTGAAGAGTTAGCTAACATGATGAATCAACCAACTATGCAGAAGTGTCCTTATGTTGACGCCAAGCAAGAGCAATCAACACAGATAAAGATGAGATAGCCGAATCTCAAAGACACCGGAAAGTCTACAAATCGAATGAAGATGAAAGAGTTGTTCAAGAAAACTTAGCTACGAGACAATTTGAATCCAAATTGACTTGCTCCAACCTCGATGTGAGATGGCCGAGAGACCATCCACCAGAGTTAGTCATTGGAGATGTAAGAGATGGCATAAGAACCAGATCCAAAGCACAACATGAAACAATGTTTACTTGTTTTATTTCCCAAATAGAGCCAAAAGATGTGTCTCAAGCATTGGATGACACACATTGGATTCAAGCCATACAAGAAGAGTCAATCAATTTGAAAGAAACAATGTATGAGAATTGGTGCAGAGGCCAACCCATCAAAATGTTATAGGCACAAAATGAGTTTTCAGAAACAAGATGAACGATGAAGGATTTGTGGTGAGAAACCAAGCAAGATTGGTAGCCAAAGGGTATTTCCAAGAAGAGGGAATAGATTTTGATGAAACATTTGCTCCTGTTGCAAGATTGGAAGCAATAAGGATGTTTCTTGCCTATGTTTCACATAAGAACTTCATTGTGTATCAAATGGATGTGGAAGACCGCATTTCTAAATGGATTAGAGGAAGAAGTCTATGTTGAACAACCTCCAGGTTTTGAGCGTAAGTCATCGGAGATAAGGTGTACAAGCTCAAGAAAGCATTATATGGATTGAAACAGTACCAAGAGCATGGTATGATACATTGTTTCAATTTCTAATTGACAATGGATTCACCAAAGGTAAAGTGGATAGAACACACTTCAGAATTAAAGATGGAGAGAGTATACTGCTTGTTCAAATATATGTGGATGACATCATTTTTGGATCCACAAATAAAGAGTTGTGTGATAAGTTCTCAAACCTCATGCAAGGAAAATTTTAGATGAGCATGATGGGAGAGATGACTTTCTACCTTGGACTTCAAGTCGAGCAATTTAAGGATGGAACCTTCATAAGTCAAACAAAATACACCAGAGATTTAATGAATAAATTTGTATGGAAGAGAAGTCTTCTGTGAAAATACCAATGAACACATCAGTCAAGATGGACATGGATGCAGATGGCAAGGCTATAGATCAAACTAGATATAGAGCAGTTATTGGATCATTGCTCTACTTAACAGCCAGCAGGCCAGACATCACCTTTGCAGTAGGTGTATGTGCAAGATTTTAATTTGCACCAAAGGAGAGCCACATGACTACAACTAAGAGAATCCTAAGGTATTTGAAGAGATTCCAGGAAATTGGCTTATGGTATCCAAAGGAAGGTGGATTCAAGCTTATCGGTTACTGGACTCGTGACTATGCTAGATGTAGAGTTGACAGGAAGAGTACTTCAGGTACATGTCAAATGCTTGGAAATAGATTGGTTTCCTAGTTTACCAAGAAGCAAAATTCGATAGCCACATCCACAGCTGAAGCAGAGTACATAGATGCGGGCAGCTGTTGTGCCCAAGTGTTATGGATGAGACAACAACTGAGAGATTATGAGATTGAAGAAAAAGAGATTCCAGTTATGTGTGATAACACTACTGCTATTGCAATCACTCAAAATCCTGTGTTGCATTCAACAACAAAGCACATTGATGTCAGATTGAAAAGAAAGACATCACTTTGGAATATATCTCAACTGATAAGCAGTTAGCTGACATATTCACTAAGCCCCTATGTGAATCAAGATTTTAAGAGCTTAAGAATGAGCTAGGGTTAATTGAGCTGAGTTAACACTCAGAAGACTCAATCAACAGAGATAATCGATGAGAAAATGAGAAATGAGCAAGTTTCACATATCGCCAAGTGAAATGTACCATGACGGAAAAGTCACTATATCGAAGTTATCTAACAACCGAGTCACTTAATAAAAAAGAGAGAAGCAGAGTTAAGTCATATTTGATATAAGCTAACTCATTTATGAAATAAGTGACAAAAACGCAATTTTTTTAAATGAGCGAGAATATTTTTAAGGATGACGTCAACAGAATAATGACGCATAAAGAAAAAGTCGCACAAGAAGCATATGATTGGATATAAATCTTGCCGCATTAAATGTGAGGAATTAAATGCGGTTTTGACGTTCTAAACCGAGCGTTGATCTCGATCAAAATTCAAAATCAAGACATGTCATTTCATAACCCTTATATATGGTTTTCAATTTTCTTTCTTCCCTACTAAAATTGTTCATCTTCAAAGCAAAGGCAAGCAAGTTCTCTTTTCTCTCAAAACCATAAGTATTCTCAAGCACGTTCTACAGTTTTAATTGGTAAAAACTCTCGAAAATGGCACCAAAGGTCGACTATGTCAAGCTCTCCAAGAAAATCCACTCAGGATCATCATTTGACTTGAAGGAATGGTGAAGGTGGTTCGATGAAACCCTCATTTTGAAAATCACCGAGATTCTAGAAAAGTCAGTCTCAAGGCTTTTCTAACCATGGAGTATTCCCACACCTACCTTGAGGAGGTAGCGATGTTCTCTCAACGCATGGAAGTGAAGGACGAAGGAATCAAGTCTTCCGTCCCACCGCAAGGACATCATAATAAGTGCTAAGGACTGGCCGAGCACACATCGCCGTCGGAGGGCATAAAGGAGATACATGAAGCTGATGTAGACTTGGCCGCCGCATGGAAAGAAGTAGCCAAACCCGAGTGTGTCTTTGCTAAGGTAGTTTACACAATTGTTAAAATCTATTTGAAGGACGACTATCATAAGTCGATGGATGTCATCTCCAAGTGTATAGATATGAAGTTTGGCAGCCTCAACCAACTATAAAAACTAAGATGATCGCCATGGCCGCGATCATGCAGGCAAAAAGGTTAATCTGGCGGAGTTCGTGGTATGCAGATCGTGCTCGAATGTGATGAACAAGACTTTTAAGAGGATGGATTCTTTGGAGGATCACTTGATATGGTCTTGTAATTGGTCACTTGATGGAAATGAAAGGTGTTGCCTTCGCCATGGCAAGCCGCTTCACGTGAACAAGAGGATGTTCCAGCAAACCTCTCAGTGCCCAGAAAGAGAGCTCGGGCGAAGAGAGTCGACACAAGTGAGGGGGAATCAGTGACCCCAAAGACACAACGCTACCCTCCTCCCAAGAAGAAAGTCGCCAATGTAGTCTCCGAAGAAGAAGGCTGTCCCCGCAGCCTAAGAAAAAGGATGCACCTACCCGTGCGGTAGGAGTCGCCACCCGTGCAATCGAATCGCCCCAGCAGCGGAGAGGCCGAGAAGGAACCTCAAATACCTTCTCCAGCCATATGGAAGAAGAGGACTGCCAAGTCGAGGAAGGCAAATCCCTCCAAGAAGGATACCCAAGTCCCCACCGGTGATCAAACCACTGAATCTGAACTAGAAGTTCCTCTGGTTCATCACAGAAAAAGAAGACTGGTTAGGCAGTCTGAATTGGAAAAGAATTTGAATCGCCACTCACCGAGAAAGCATCGAGATCACGACACTCAGGAAGAGCAGTCTCCTGAAGTAATTGATGAATCGCGGAAGTCTGCTGAGGACGATCATCAGATACCAGTGGAAGACACAGCTCTATGAGAGACAGCTGAGGGAAGTAAAGCAGCAGAGACAACTGAACCTTCAGTTGAAAAGGTTGTCTCTCCACCTGCTACTGATGCTGCTGAAGGCGAGAAGCAGCAGAGTCTCTTGCCTTCAATTCCTGAAAAAGAAGAATAGGAAGACGAAGATGATGCCGACGGTATAATCATGTACTCTCCACTATATCCGACAAACTGCAGGCGCTCACGAGAGTGGAGGGCATGGAAACTTCATCACTCTGGGTGCGGTTCGCTCACCCCGAGTTCATTGATGAAGAAGAGGAATTGCATGGATATTCTTCACATCATCATTGCATGGAGAAATAAAAAAGAAAAAGCCCAAGGAAGCACAAACTCTTGAGAAAGCCAAGATGTTCGAGTTTCTTTGGTTCTCTCGACCACACTCATACACATCTCGATGTGTACTCGAAAGTGATGAGGATCCCACTCACGCAGGCAGAGAAGTCGATACGCAAGAGCTCGAGGGAATCAATTGCTGCTAATGCATGAGCAAAGCAATTGTTTGAAGGACTAGAGAGTCGTCTTAATCTCTCATGCGGACCGATCCTCCGGGAGCGGCACAACACATTGCCTCGCCGTTGCGTTGACCCACGTCCCCTGTACAATTGGAGGATGGATCCAAGGACACTGGCAATGACACTGGGATTTTGGGCACTCAAGTTGAGCCAACCCCTGAAGAAGGTGTTTTACCACCTGCCCCAGCGGCTGAGCACTCAAAGGAAAAGGCCGCGAGTCATGAGCAGAGTGATCCCACTGTTAGTCACTCAGCTGGTGCGCCAGCTGAGGAGGAAGGTCTCTCCACCACAGTAGGGTTGGAGGATGTTTTGGAAGACTCCAACTTGAAGCAAAGAGGCGAAGTGGAAATAGAAAAAGAACCGCAACAGAGTGACATTGACGAAGCTCGGACAGTTGAGTCAGTCCCCACAAATGTCTACTGCTTTGAAGGCTAATGACACATTTTATTCTTATAGTCGAGGCATCGGATGGAGATACCCCGGAGTTAACACTGGCAAAGGAAAGTGCAATCCAAGGGGTTGAGTTGATGGATGCCATGGTCGAAGACCCTAAGGCAGCTGTGACTACCGAAGGGAATGTTGAAGACCCTAAGGCTTGAGATTATCGGGGAACATTGAAAGCCTCGCAAAGATTTGAAGCCACGGAGGTATTGAGGCTTGGCTTAAGGGAGGTTGAGACTCCCCGGGTAAGGGTGAAGAGATATAACATTCCTCCAGCCACAAGAGACTAAATAGAACAGAGATAAACGCACTTCATGACGACAGAGAACCTTAATGTATCATTCTTGGGGTCAAGATGAAGCCGAGTCCACTCCGATTGCAGATCCTAAGAACCCAACAGGATGTTCTCAAACTAAGAGCAGCTAAGTGACAAAGCGGCTCGTCAAAAATTTAACTCGGCCGATGAGCTAAGCCCACGGGTCTCATCATCATCCGATGACGACGATGATGCAACAGAGGACCAGGTACTTCATTTAGAAAAATCTACTAAGCACCAAAGACGATGTTAAGACAATCGGTGCCACGATCATTTCGGACAAACCAATCCCAAAGCCCCAACTAAAACCGAGTCAATCGCACAGTTCTATAGCTGAGCGAAGAACGACTACACAAGCTCGTCATCGCAGTACGATCCTCACAAACCATCCCATACGTGCGCGATGACGCTTTCAGAGATGTTCCCTTTCACGATCCTACTAGTAGTTGAAGAAGAGACCGCTCAACAACGAAGATTCACCGTGAGAAATGATCTAATCATTCCCATCGACACCATTGTTCCACCGCATTCAAATTTGATGAAGAATGGCTGCAATTTAATCAAGTGAGATAGTTGAGATTCGTGGAGGTCTTCAAGAAAATCTGCGAAGAGATTGAGAAGATTGAAAGACATCACGCCCACTCGACTTAAGATCGGACAACGGGGATGCTACCCTCACGAGCAGGCTGAGGGATGGATAGTGATGCGGATGCTACCGAGAATGGTCTCATGCAAAGGATGCCACTCGAACAAGTTCGTTATTTCAAAGCATTATATGGAAGAAAATGCCGGACACAATGCTGATCTCAACAAGCATATATCGGAAAGGTACACGAAGTCTCACAAGATCGGTAAAATGGAGCATGCAAGAATTCCGGAGAAAAGAAATTCTACACTTGAGGAAACAATGAATGCAAAATTCATCCTACTCATGGCTAAAATGGAGTTGGTGGTAGCCAAGTCCAAGGCAACTCGCTCGGACTTCGATTAGCTTATGCAAGAGACTAAACAGACCAAAGACTAAGACGGGGCTGACTTCATGCTCGCAGGCATGTTTCCTGGGTCCCTCTCTCCTTTGATGATGCCAAAAAGGGGGAAGAGAGTCCGTAATGGAACGTGAAAAGAAGAAAAGTTGAAGGAATGCGGTTGAGAAGATTGCGGTGAGAAAAAGGGAAAAACGGTGAGGGAGAACGTTCGAAAGATCTTACATTAATAATAGTTGAAACCCTCAACAGGTCAAACATCGCTCCATCTTGAGCAACTCCCAGAATCCCTACCCATTGAGCACTCTGTTGTGCCAATGTCGGAGAAGAGACGAATTATTGAAGAAGGGTTTGAGAAGTTCTCCAAAAAGCGAGGATGCCCGTGTTGAGAAAGTGCTAAAACAATATGGTGGCATTCCAGGAAGGATCAAGATGTTATACCGACAATGGATCCGAGCCGAGATAAGTTGAAGAATTTAAGACGCCGAATCCAAGGCTATTTCAAGTGATGTTACTAGCCCAAGCCTGGGATGCATCCGGGAGAAAGGTCTTACATTATGTGAAGAAGTGCTTAAAAGCAGACTAGAAAATGACCACTCACCGTTAAAGCGAAGACTCCGCGGCGATACACACCTGCAGGAGAGGAGGAAGAAGTGGTGGTGGAAGAGGTTCTCGACCTCGTCCAAAACCCAAGAATATTGAATATGTAGATCCGGTGAGAAGGGGAGGATCTACTAAGTTGGGTATGATGAAGTGGCAACTGGAAGTGGCAGGAAGAATGCGAGAGGTTGTAAGAAGACAAGAAGAAGAGAACGAAAGGCAAACTCAGCTATGGCTTGAGAGGAAGCGGAGGGATGATGCCTCTAAAAGAGCTTATGAAAAGAAGGAGAGAGCTGCAGAAAAGAAAAAAAGAAAGAGAGTTGATAACTTTTGACAGAGTGAAGAAGAAAGAAAGGAGGCAATAAAAGCGTTGAAGTGTTGATCACGAACCCTTCATGTATATTACTTATGTAAATACATTTTTGTACGTCATCTGTAATACTTAGTGATTTTCCCGTAATTTTTTCACTTTGTATTTACTCTTGTATCTAAGCATAGATGTGTCTTGCTTTGATAAAGAATGCATTTGTAAACAGCTATGTAAAGGACAAGAATGTTATGATCAATAAAACGATCTATTCAAGCATACATTCTTTGTTACTACATTGTCTGTATGTATCTTTAATGTTTACTTTTTGTTGAATGTTTTTAAGTTTTGGCATCATCAAAAAGGGGGAAAGTGTTGGGAAATTTATTTTGTAGATTTTGATGATACCATGTAAAACTTAAACTAGAAAGTTGGCACCCCATTTTCCTTGTAATTTGCATTGTAATAGATAGGGCTGGAAAAGCTGAGTGAAGTCAACTACGCCTGGAAATACAAGAAGTCAATTGAAGACTGAAGTGAAGACTCCGCTGCGAGACAAGCTGAGTATGGATAAGAAGGAAAGTCAAGAACTCGACTGAAGATGTATCAGCTGTGAATCAGCTATGTGAAGAGTCAGTCAAGTCAACTCAAGAAGCCAAGTCTCAAGTTGAAGTTACAGATGAGTCATCCAAGGATTGGAAGCTAACTCAAGTCACCAGGGGAATAAAAGACTGCAGTCTAGTCAAGAAAACAAAGCGAGATCCGTTGATGAAAGTCAATAATGTTACTCAGAATGGTAACATGTTAAAGTTGTCAGAGATAAAGTGTTAGTTCCAGTTGTGTGCAAAAGGAATAAACCAATGGGAAGCACCGCACAGAGTGTCGAAACGCTGCAATCTTTGCAAGACATTAAATACGAGGAAATGTCAACATCAAGGACTCGTAACAAGACAAGCCAATGAACACAAGTGACTTTTGAAATTAGCTTTATCTCTTCAAGGACATAATTTGAAAGTTCACTATAAAAGGTCGAGAAATTCATTGAGAATGGGTGCCTTGCACACCGAGAAATCAAGCATTATTCAAGCTATTAACTCGAAATATTCTCAAATATATTCAAGCAAATCCTCAAGCCCCAAAACCTCGAAGGAAATCGATCCAACACAATTGTGAAGAAAAGACAACTTCAAATATGTTGAAGAGAAAACTTTTGAAGATTCAAAGGGGTCTACTTTCCAAGGAGGATTGTAGGAAGGTTCAAGGTCGAACCAATATCAAGCTATTGGAGGGCTTCATGATCAAATCCAAGAGCTTGAAAAAGTGAGTTTGAATGAGCAAGGCAACCGCCCGCTGTGAAGAAGTTGAGTCGGAAGAAGAAGCGGTTGTGTGACCAAAGGTACATCTCTAGACTAATCACCACTTTGTAAAGCGATACATTACTTAGTGGATTCCTCCGGGGAGTTGGAGAAGAGAGGATTAGAAGAATTACCCCATCTTGAACCTCTATAAAAATTAACTGTCATTTATTTTCTCAAGACATTTATATTTCTCGCATACTTACATCATATCATTTGATAAACTCATATTTGCTATCCAACTGATTAATAATCAAGTGCAAAATCAAGTGTTGAAATGAGCTTAAAACAATTCAAAGGGTGTTAAGTCTTCTTGATAAAACCAACACGGCCTAAGTTAAAGTTCGGGTTAAACAACGAGTTATTCTATCATCAGTTCTATCGAGTTTGTTGAGTGGCTAACTTATCCGAATAACCAACCTAGTTGTCCCTCAAGGACCAACCTGCTTTGAGTTAACTCGTAATAGTTTTAAAAGGACTAAAATCGAAAAGTTGGTAAGGTTTATTCAACCCCTTCTAAACCTTACTCACACCCTTGGGGACCTACACATCCTCTGATTGTACAGGGACGTGGCTGCAGCGATATCTGATGCAATCTGTTGTACCACTCCCAGAGGTTCAAGTTGCGGAGAGATTGTGAGGACTCTCTTAGGGCCTTCAAACAGATATCTTGCTCATGCATGGCTATGGATTCCTCACGCCCTGCTGCATATATGACTTCTCATTTCGCAAAGAAAGTGGGATCCATATCCTCATCACTTTCGAGAGCACATCAAGATGCGTGTGAGTGTGATTTGGAGAGCCTGTAAATTCACATATTTTTATTTTTCCAATGCTGGGATCGCTCCTTAGCTTTATCCTTTTCATCCGCGTCTTTATGATGCGGAGAATATCCATGCAGTTGTCTTCGTCGAGAACATCCGACAGTTGCAACACCAAGAAATCAAAGCAACTCTTCTTGCTCTTTTCTATAAACTCAAGGCGAGTGAGCGCACCGCCTTGAGTGATCCGCCTTCCATGCTCTCCATTCACGTAAGCGTCGTTGAATATCCGGGTAAAGTGGAGAATACATGATTACATCGTCATCATCATCTTCACATTCACCTCCGATTTCAAATGGGAGGTAGAATACCTTCTCTTCTTTAGAAGCAAAAGCATCGATTGTAGGAGGAGAGACAACCTTTTTCGACATTAGGCTCGTTGTCTCTCTTTGCTTCACTCTCCTCATTTTGTCTTTCGCTTGTTATTTGGGTCTTCACAAAGTCTCTACTAATCATCCTCGGCAGACTTTGCGGATTCATCAATAACCAGGAGAATGCTCTTCCGAATGTCGCAATCTCGGCTTCTTTTTCTAGTTGGGTAGCAGATTCATTTTGTCTTTTCAAGTTGAGATCGCTCGCAGCCGTCTCTTCCTTGATGGGAGTAGAGGAATTTACGGTTCAACATCCTCTGGTTCCTCAAAAGTGAACGCTTTTGAGTTTTTCTTAAAGTGGCTGCCTTTCTTGTCTTGGAAAACCTCTTCTTCTTGTTGGAGAAGGATTTGAGATTTCTTCTCGATCCCGCTACGGGGTAGGAGTCTCATTTGCTCGGGCGGGTGACCCGCTGCAGGGGCATGTGCTTTGGACATCTTTGCGGGAGGCGAGTACTTTCTTTGTCTTAGTTGCAGGGGCAACTCTTCTTCTAAGGGGAGGTGTCTCACCTTTGTGTCTTGGTCGGTGATTCCCCTCACTGTATCGACTTTCTTGGCGTGAGCTCTTACAGGCACGAGAAAGGTTTGCCCTGAACATGCTTTTCTTCACATGAAAGGGTTTGCCATGACGAAGAGCAACACCCTTCACTTCAAAGAAATGGCCAATCACAAGGCCATATCAGAAGTGAGCATCCAAAAGACCCATCCTCCTTAAAGGTTTTGTTCATCACATTAGCGAGTCCTGATGTAGACAAACTCATTGATTAACCTTCTTCTCTTGCATGATCACAACCATGACGATCAACTTTTTCTTGGACAAGCGATTGAAGTTGTCAAACTTCATGTCGACACATTTCGAGACGACATCCATCGATTTGTGATAGTCTTCCTTGGCAACTTCTTTTGACTATGAAAACCACTTTAGCACCACACTCGGGTTTAGCCACTTCCTTCCATGCGGCCAAAGTCGACATCACCTCGTATATTTTTTTTCACGCGCTCCGAGGGCAACAAAAAGTGCTCAAAAGGTCTTTTGCGAGTTTGATGACCTTGATGTGGATGGAAGATTTGATTTCTTAAATCCCCTCTGCGTTGGCGTAGAACATAGCTACCTCTCAAGGTTGGTATGAGAATACTCCATAGTCGGAAAAGCCTTGAGACCGGACTTTTCCAACATCTTCGCTATCTTGAACCAGGGTCTCATCAACACCTGTTTTACCATTCCATCGAAATCCACTAAAGAACCGGTGTGGATTTGCTTCAAAGTTTCACAAATTGTAATTTGGAGCCATTTTTAGAGATTTTTTGAGCGAAAAGTGAAGAACTTGCTTTGAGAGACCTTAGGGTTTGAGAGAGAATTTTTCCTTTGCTTTGTTGATTAACATTTTGCGTAAGGTGAGAGAAATGCAAATTTCGTATATAAAGGTCGTGAAAGGACACATTTTGGATTTTGAAAATTTTGATCAAAATCAACGGCTAAGATTAAAACGTCAAAACCGCATTTAATTTTCTCATTTAATGCGGCAACATTTATATCCAATCATATGGCTTCTTATGTGCAGCTTTTTATGCGATTATCATTATTATTTGTCGACGTCATCCTTAAAATATTCGCTCATTTAAACATTGCGTTTTTGTCTCTTAGCTCATAAATGATTCAGCTTATATTCGAAGTGACTTAACTCTGCTTCTCTCTTCTTGTGAAGTAACTCAGCTGTTAGCTCACTTAATACCGCTGACTTCTCGATAAGATCAAGTTTTCACGTGGTGAAGTGTGAAACTCGCTCGCTTTAATTTTCTCATATTCTTTCTCTGTTGATTGAGTCTTCTGAGTTTCAACTCAGCTCAATTAATCCTAATTCATTCTTGAGCTCTTCAAATCTTGATTCACATAGAGGCTTTGTGAATATATCAGCTAATTGTTTATCAGTTGAGATGTATTCCAAGGTAATGTCTTTCTTTTCAACATGATCTCTTATGAAATGATATCTGACATCAATGTGTTTTGTTCTTGAATGCAACACATGATTATGAGTGATTGCAATAGCACTAGTGCTATCACACATAATTGGAATCTCTATTTCTTCAATATCATAATCTAAGAGTTGTTTTCTCATCCATAAGACTTGGGCACAACAAGGCGCACTGCTGACTATGTACTGCTTGGTGTGGATGTGGCAATTGAATTTTGTTTCTTACTGAACCAAGAAACCAATCTATTTCCAAGCATTTACTATGTACCTGAAGTACTTTTCTGTCAACTCTACATCCAACATACCGAAGTCGAGTAACCAATAAGCTTGAATCCACCTTCTTTTGGATACCATAAGCCCACTTCCTGGCATCCCTTCAAATATCTTAGGATTCTCTTAGCTGCTATCATGTGGCTCTCTTTTGGTGCAGATTGAAATCTTGCACATACACCTACATCAAAGGTGATGTCTGGCATGCTGGCTGTTAGATAGAACAATGATCCAATGAGAGCTCTATATCTGGTTTGATCTACAGCTTTGCCATCTGCATCCATGTCCATCTTGACTGATGTGTTCATTGGAAATTTCACAGAAGACTTCTCTTCCATACCAAATTTCTTCATCAAATCTCTAGTATATTTTGTTTGACTTATGAAGGTTCTATCCTCCAATTGCTTGACTTGAAGTCCTAGGAAGAAAGTCAGCTCTCCCATCCTGCTCATCTCAAATTTACCTTGCATGAGGTTTGAGAATTTGTCACACAGCTCCTTATTTGTGGATCCAAAAATGATGTCATCCACATATATTTGAACAAGCAGTATACTCTCTCCATTTTAAATTCTGAAGCGTGTTCTATCAACTTTGCCTTTGGTGAATCCTTTGTCAGTTAGAAATTGTGACAATGTATCATACCATGCTCTTGGTGCTTGTTTCAATCCATATAATGTTTTCTTGAGCTTATATACTTTTATCTCCAATAGTTTTCTACTCAAAACCTGGAGGTTGTTCAACATAGACTTCTTCTTCTAACAGTCCATTCAGAAATGCACTCTTCACATCCATTTGATACATAGTGAAGTTCATATGTGCAGCATAAGCAAGAAACATCCTTATTGCTTCCAATCTTGCAATAGGAGCAAAGGTTTCATCAAAATCTATACCCTCTTCTTGGCTATACCCTTTGGCTACCAATCTTGCTTTGTTTCTTACAACAGATCCTTCCTCATTCATCTTGTTTCTGAAAACCCATTTTGTGCCAATAACGTTTTGATGGGTTGGCCTCTGCACCAATTCCCATACTTTATTTCTTTCAAACTGATTCAACTCTTCTTGCATAGCTTGAATCCAATGTGTGTCATCCAATGCTTGAGACACATCTTTTGGCTCTATTTGGGAAATAAAACAAGTAAACATTGCTTCATGTTGTGCTCTGGATCTGGTTCTTATGTCATCTCTTACATTTCCAATAACTAACTCTGGTGGATGGTCTCTCAACCATCTTACATCAGGTTGTAGTAAGTATGCTGGATTCATCCATCTCGCAGCTAAGTTGTCTTGAGCAGCTCTTTCATTTTCATTCAGCTGTAGACTTTCCAGCTGTCTTTGAGATTCAGCTATCTCATCTTCATCTGGGTTGCTTGCTCTTACTTCAGCTTCAACATAAGGACTCTTCTGCATTGTTGGTTGATTCATCTTATCAGCTAACTCTTCAATGTCTTCTCCATTTACATTAGGTTCATCAAAAACCACATGGATAAACTCTTATGTAACCATAGTCCTCTTGTTCAGCACTCTATAGGCTTTGCTCTCAGCTGAGTATCCCAAAAAGATACCTTCATCAGCTTTAGCATCAAAAGCCTTTAAATTATCTTTGCCACTGTTATGGATGAAACATTTACATCCAAATATTCTGAAATATCCAACATTTGGATTTCTCCCTGTCCAAATCTCATAGGAAGTCTTGGTCAATTGCCTGTTGATCATGCATCTATTTTGAGAGTTCTATTCCTTCTTTCAGCCACTCCATTCTGCTGTGGAGTTCTTGCTGCTGATAATCATGAGCAATTCCATTTTCAACACAATATTGAGTTATTATCCCATTAACAAACTCAGTTCCTCTGTCAGATCTTATTTTTATAATGGTTTGGCTTTTTCATTTTGAACTCTTTTCATCAGCTGAGGAAACTTCTGCAAAGTTTCCTTCTTTTTGCACATGAAGATTGTCCATGTATATCTTGAGTAGTCATCTACCACTACCAAAGTGTATTTCTTTCCACTTATGCTGGCTGACTCAACTGGACCAAATAAATCCATATGCAACAGATGTAATATCCATGTTGAAGAAGGACTTGGCTTGTCCTTAAATGAAGATTTAATTTGTTTTCCCATCTGGCATGCATCACATACACTTTCTTTCTTGTAAACTGAGTTTGGCAATCCTTCTACAAGATGACTCCTTGCAAGCTTGTTGATTGTTTTGAAATTCAGATGACTCAGCTTCTTGTGCCACAGCCAACTTGATTCGGTTGTGCTCTTTGCTAGCAGATAGGTGCTTGGTGTAGCAGTAGACCAATCTACCACATACACATTCTTCTGTCTTGATCATTGAAGCACTATTTCATTTGATTCAGCATCTTTGATCTGGCACACTCCCATGTTGAATCCAACATTGTAGCATTTATCACAGAGTTGGCTAATGCTTAACAAGTTGAAGTTGAGGTCTCAACATAAGCAACATCTGTGATTTCCAATCCATTCTTCTTGATAGATCCTGTGCCTTTGATTTCCCCTAGAGCTTCATTTCCTCCAAATATGACTTTTGCACCTCTAATCTGCTTGAATCTTGACAGGTTTTCTTGTTTCCTATCATATGTCTGGAACAGCCACTATCCATTTACCAGGTTCCTTGCCTGGGTCCTGAGGGGTTAGTTATAAGATGATCCAACCAACCTATAGCCAAAGGACTTGACTCTAAGAAGTTGCCATCTATCAGTGTCATAATCATAGTGCACATTAGCAAATTGCTTGGGGGTTTTAGGTTCATACAACTGTCTCTTTTGTCTGTATGCTTGTGTGTGTGTTTTAGCAATTACTTTCTTAGAATAATTGTGAAATTTCTGAGTATAGTGTTTGGGTGCATATGTGTGCTGATAATAGCTCTTTTGCCTTTGGAATGACCTTGTCTGAGTTTTAGGTCTTTGCCATCTAGGCTTGTATTCCTTAGGTCTTTGCTGATGTTTCACATTATTCCAATCAGCATAGTTTGGATAGTTCCTACCATTCCCATCATGTGTGTTTCTCTGATGAAACTTCTGGGGTTTTTGGTAGCTCTTTTTTCTTTTCACAAAGTATTTTGTATTTAGAGTTTGCTGAGGAACTCGGCTGAATTTCTTCTCAGCTCTCCTCTTAGCATACTCAACTGGTTGTTTTCCTTTGCCTTTATATCCACGACTAGTTTGTTTGTGTTTGTGCTTTGGAGTGAATGTGGGTGCAGCATTAGGTGTTTTGGATTTTTAAAATGCTTCATTACTTGAAGATCATTTTTCCAAAATCACTCTTGGAGTTTGATTGTGCACAAAGGAATTAAATCCTATGCCTGTCTTATCTCCATATTCTTTTTGACTCATGATAAGAATATACAATGATTTGGATGCCTTTGTAAATGAGGCAATCACATTTTTGAGATCTTTTTCTCTCTTTTCTATAGAAGCTAACTCTGCTATGATCTTGGCATTTTTCGCTTTCAGCTTAGTGTTCTCATCAGCTATGTGACTCAGAGTACTCAACTCTTTAGTCAGCTGTGAGTTTTGGCTTTTAAGCTGGCAGTTTTCCTCATTTAGAATTGTGTGTGAGGATTTTATGTGTTCAAAATCTTTCTTCATTTTTCCTAATGAATCATAAAGACCAGTGGGTGATGAAGTGTGTATATCACAGTCATTATCACTTGAATCTGAATGAGATGAGTTAGAGTGTACCTCATCTTCTTGATCTAGTTGATCTTGTTCTTTAACCATAAGGCAAATAATAGCCTCTTCCTCAGAGTCACTTGAGTAATTAGCTTCACTACTCTCCGAGTCTGCTGCATCTTTAGACTTGGTTGTCTCAATAGATCTCGGCCAACATGGCTTTCTTCTTTTTCTGTCTTCTTTCTCAGAAGACTTTTCTATCTTCCTCATTCCTATATTTGTTGATGGTGGATAGGAACAGTCAACTACAAAATGTCCAGTTATCTCTACTTAGGTTCCAACACGGGTTCTCGGCTCTTTGATCAACTCTTTGTTTTGGATTATCGGCTCTACGATATTCAACCCTTTGATGCTCTACTCTCTTGGGTGGCCTATCTTCCCTTTACTTGGAGGGAGTTGAATGTCTCCGGAGGTTTCACCCTTATTTCTTTTATAGTTCTTATTGAAGAACTTGTTGAATCTTTTAACCATTAGGGCAATTTCATCCTGGTCTATGGCTTCCTTCGGGGTTCAGGTTGACTCTTTCCATCCTTGGCCATCGGTGAAGCCTGTCTTGTACTTTGTCACCTCTCGCTCTTTTCTTCTCGGCTCAAACTCATAGGCTTTGAGGTCCGAGAATAGCTCATGGTTAGATGTTCTTGAGAGGTCCATTGAGTGTCTCAGGGCCATAGTCTTTATTTCCCATTCGGTTGGGAGGCTTCTTAAGATCTTCATCTGAGATCTCCTTTTGTGTGTATTCCTTCCTAAGAGTTGAAAGCTCATTTGTAATCTCAGTGAATCTGGCATCCGGTGATCCATGGTTTCACCCTGCACGCATTTTGAAATTTTCAAATTTTTGAACAGGAACAGACAATTTATTTTCTTTAATTTGTTCTGGATCCTTCACAAATTAAAGTCAGTTTATTCCAGATTTCTTTTGCAGATTTGCAAGATTTAACTTTATTGAACATAGCTTTGTCCAATGTCTTGTAGAGTATATCCTTGGCCACATTCTCCAAGTGGTATCTCTTCCTATCTTTATTTGTCCACGCGATCTTGGTTTTTCAACTATGGTTGGTCTTGCTTGCCAGAAGAATTTGCTTCTTATTGCAGTCGTGTTCACTTTAAGTATCTGCAGTGGCCCATCCTCTATCACAAGCCACATTTCATCATGTAATGCAGATAGATGAGCTTGCATATGAATTTTCCAATCATCAAATTCTTCAACAGTGAACATTGGAATGCCTGTCAGATTTGCTTCCATGATTATAACTTTGCTTGAAAAGAAAGAGTTTGAAAATACAAGTGTTTAAAAACTTTTTGAAAAGATAGAGATCTAGTTCAATAACCGGTGCGGAAGGCTCAATGAACCAACCGCCCGATACCACTTGTAGTCCCAAGGGGTGTGAAATAAGGTTTAGAAAGGGGGTGGGGGGTTGAATAAACATTACCAAATTTTTGATTTTAGTCCTTTTTAAATTACAATAGAGTTGATTCAAACAGTTGTGTCCTTGAGGATGACTAAGTTGGTTATTGACTAAGTTAGCCACTCAACGGACTCGATAGCATTTGTTGATAGAATAACTCATTTATTTAACCTAATCTTAACTTGGTTGGTTTGGTTTTATCGTGGAAGACTTAACACCCTTTGATTAGATTTTTGCTTGTTTTAACACTTGAGTTTTGGCACTTGGTTATTAAACAAGAGGATAGCAAATATGATTCTAATGAGATATGATGTAAATATGCAAGAAAGTAAATGTCTTTGAAAGTAAATGACACAAATATTTTTATAGAGGTTCGAAGATGGAGTAATTCTTCTAACCCTCTCTTCTCCCACTCCTGGACGTATCGACTAAGTAACAAATCAGTTTACAAAGTGGTGAACAGTCTGGAGACAACCTTGATCACACAGCTGGCTTCTCTTGCAACTCAGCTTCTTCAGGGCAACTGCCTGGCTACTTCAGCTCACTTCTCAAGTTCTTGGATTTGATCACGTAGCCCTCCAACAAATTTGATACTGGTTTGACTTTGAACCTTCCTACATTCCTTCTTGGAAAGTAGACCCGTTTTGATTCTTCAAAAGTTCCCTCTTCAACATATTTGAAGTTGTCTTTCCTTCACAACTTGTGTTGGATCGATTTTCTTCGAGTTTCAGGCTTGAGGAATTGCTTGAATGTACTTGAGAATATTACAGGTTAAATGCTTGAATAATGCTTGCTTGTTCGTGGTTCAGGTTTTCAAGGTTACCTTTTCTCAATAAAGTGCACATTTAAAATTTTGCCCTTTGAAGAGATAGGCTAATTTCAAATGTCACTTGTGTTTGTTGGCTTGTCTTGTCTGCAGTCCTTGATAACGACATTTCCTCGTATTAAATATCTTGCAACATTGCAGATTATCTGACACACGGTGCAGTGTTTCCCATTGGTATATTCCTTTTGCACAAATCTGGGACTAACAATTTACACCTGACAGCTTTGACATGTTACTATTCTGAGTAACATTCTTGACTTTAATCAACGGATCTAAGTCAGTTGTCTTGACTAGACTGCTGTCTTTACCCCAGGTGACTTGAGTCAGCTCCATTCAATGGATAACTCAACTGTCACTTCAACTTTGAGACTTAGCTTCTTGAGTTGACTTGATCGACACTTTTTACAGTCGTTCCTCAACTGACACTTCTCCAGTCGAGTCCTTGACTTCCTTCTTGGCCATACTCGGTGACACACACAATGATTCTTCAATCCGATCCATGATTGACTTCTTGTATTCCTTGGCATAACTGACTTGACTCAGCTTTTTCATCCCTATCTATTATAATACAAATTACAAGGAAAATGGATTGCCAACTTCCTAGTTTAAGTTTTACATAGTATCATCAAAATCTACTTAATAAATTTCCTAACAAGGCCCCTTTTGCGTCTACCACCAAGAACAAATTTTGAAATTTTTCGTGTTAGCCGTTTCTAACTCTAACAAGGCCTATTGTTGTTCAAAGTACCTAGATTCAATACTCAAGTAGGTTGATTCTTGCTCCTCCTTCTCTAAAGCTTGTTGATTTGTGATTTTGCAGCTTCTAGGGTTTAATTGGAAGATATATTTTCATCGATTTCCCACTGAAAGGAAATATTTCTATGATTTTATTTTTTGTTTTTTAAGTGAAAGGGTAGTTTGGAATTTTTAGTTGGGACAAAGTGGCAAAAATCATGTTTTAATATATGAGGGCATAATTCAAAAGTGCCCATAGGTGGAGGGGTATTTTGTAAATTTCCCATATTCATGCACATTTTTAGCAGGAAGGGATGATTGATACATATATATATAAAAATTTAATTAAAAATTAGAGAAAGAGTTTAAGCCTTAAGGAACTCAGGTCTATATTTCCAATGCTAATCAGAACACATTTTTATGTGGTAATGGCTCAAAATGACCACTCCTATAATGAAAAGAATGAAAACTGTCGTCTTTTGAAAACACATGTCTTTTAGCCATTTTGGCATAACAAAAGACATTTATATCCTTCTAACATATTTGTTTGATATTTGGTCTATTTCTCTCTCTTCCTATCATATCTCTCTATTTCTCTTACTCTTTATTTCAAACTTTTTAAAAATTCAAATTTGTATTTTTTGTTTTTGTATATCTAATATGGGTATTGAATTAAAGATCTCAGAAAAAGGATTAATTTGATATACTATACATGAAAAACGATTTGAAATGAAAAAAGTTATGTGAATTTAAAGTTTTTGGAGAAAAACAAAATAATTGATTATAATAAGTGAAAGTAGTCTGAGCAAGTAACTCGATATCTAGTCTTCATATCGAGTTATCGCTGGTTTGAACAACGCCTACTACCTACTACTATAAAAGCTGAAAACTCGATATCCAATATGTAACTGGATATCGAGTTTTCATAACTCGATATCGAGTTATGCGATGAAATCTTGTCATCTTCCTCATTCACCTCAATCACCATTAATGGTGCAACAAGGTTTCAATCAAAACCAAAATTGTCTATAAACCACAAAAATTCTTCAAACCTAACAACAAATCCTAACCCAAACAACTATAAACTAACTAAATCAACAAAAAAAATAAAATTAACGGTATAAGATTTTTTGCCCAAGTTTTGAATGTCGAGTTACAAAGGGTCACTACAACATAAATGATATTAGGTAACACCCAAAAAATGTTACCTAATGGCCATAAAATATTACTATACACAATAGTATCACTTTTATGGTGTTGCACTTGCCCGTGCTACCTATAGTCTAAGGTATCACTTTTATTAGCTTTTAGTGACACTTTTTCTAAATGCTACATTAAATTTTCTTTTGATAGCACATTGAAGCAATATTTCTAAAGTGTTACATATGAATCTTATGTAACACTTTTTGTAACACTTTTTCTATTTGTAATACTTTGAAAAAAAATACTTCTACAGTGTCACATACGAATCTTATGTAACACTTTTTTTGTAGCACTTCGTAGAATTATTGTTTTTTGTCACCAAGTAGATTCGAATCCACGACCTGTTATGTGTGGAAGTGACAATTTGCCATTAAGCTAAGTTGATTCTTATTACAACTTTTGCTTTGTTTTATATACACATACATATATATATATATATATATATATTAAAGTTGTATAAAAATTATATTATATATTGTATGTATTAAATTATATTATACAATATATATATATATCAAATATTATATTATATTTTATATAGTTTGAAAATCATATTATGTTCACAAACAATTAAAAATATAAAACAATATATAAAATAATTTATCGACTATTCAATATTCAATTGGTAAAAATAAAAATATATAAAAATATAAAGTTAATTTACTGATAGATAAAAAAGTTCTAACAGTAAAAAATTAAATAATGATAAAATAATTTACCGACGGAAAAATTCCTATGTAATTGCTGATAACATCAATTTTCATTGGTAATTGTTTTTAAACAAAATAAAAAAAAAGGTTAACGATGAAATAGGTCTCCGTAAGTAAAAATTAAAAAATAAATAAATAATAATAATAAAATATATACATGCACATTTTCCGTCGGTATTATGACGGAATTAACTACCTCCGTAAAAAATAAAAGCAAAACTAAAATACTTTATAAAAAGAAAGCAAAAATTCAGTAAAAAAAACAGAGTACATGATATCTACAATTCCTCATAAATTTGGGATTGTATGAATTTGTGCAAGGAAAATTCCTCATAAATCTGAGTATGGCCATGAATTTCCGAATTTGATGAAATCTGAAAAGTGTTAGCCAGATGTGGCCAACACCTTCTATGAACACCTTATGATTTTGTTTTCATTTTTTTGTGTGTGCTTGCTTGCATATTTTTTTTTTCTTCATTTTATTTTCAGATTTTGCATATTTTCAGGCATAATTAGGACATGCATAAATAGTGAGTATATTTCTAATTTGATTTTCAGAGGAAATATGTCGTGATTACTCTTTCTTACTCGTTTTCCTATATACTGGTGTTTGTTGTCAGTGGCTTGAAAAATGGGGGAGTTAAAATCTGGAAATCTGGGATATTAACTGCACTTCGTGGACTGTTTTATATGGTTAATATATTGCCTTAAATTTCATATACATCAAGTGTTTTTCACATCAAAAGAATTTTCAGATTGTTTGAGTATCGTTCATTTTTTCTTTAAAAAAAACAAAAAAAAATCTTCAACAAACCAAAAACCAAAAAAAAAAAAACTTTCATCTTCTCCAAGTTTCTATTCTTGAAGTTTTCTTATGGTTTTCTAAGCTACTGTTTCATTTGTTTCTTCTTCTTATTGTGTTATTATTTCTTCACGGCCCTTGAACTGAATTATATAATCATTTGAGGGAGAGATATGTCTTCCTTTCTTAACAAAAAGGGGTAGAAGATTATGCACAAAAATAGGTTTGTGGAAAATCGAGCATGAAACAGTTGGTGAAGAAGGTGGTACATAAGGTGTTGCGACATGTGTTGACAACACTTTTGGCAACACTGAAGGAATTGGGGTTCTTGAGAAGGAGATGATGGACTGTAACTAGTTAGTTTATTAGATTTCTTGTTATTAGTTTTAGGGGGAGTTTATTTTATTTATTGTGGTGTATGGTTTGTTGAGATAATATTGTTCTTGTGCAGGTTTTGTCCAGATAGGCAAAAAAAGGGGGAGATTGTTGGTGTTGAAATTCTATATTTCAACCATATTTATTTTTTGCCTTTATGACCATGCTTCCACTTAACAATTTATTTATTCAACTAACCCATATCCCATGTTCTAACCCCTAACTCTTGTTTATCTCTTTATCTTGTACATTCCATTAACCCATATCCCATGTTCTAACCCATATCATGTTTATCTCTTTATCTTGTACATTCCACTAACACATGTGCTAACATACTATCCATGTGCTAACCTACTAACCCATTAACATTTGTTGTGTTAGTGCTATCTTTGTGATGTCTTTTACAGGTGGATAGATGTCTTCTACAACTATTTAAACTCTGCAAATGCTGGAGAAACGCAGGTCAATTTGCTGAGAGCATTAGAGAGAAGAAGAATCAATCCATTTCAGTTGTCACATAAACTTTGCTGGAAGGTGTGAAGTGTGGTCAGAAGTGTGACGACACACTTGACAACACCTTCCCTAGATCTTATTTTTCTTGTGATTTTCAAGAGAGCCTTTCTTTTGTAGTGAAGAGCTATAAAGATTGAACCTGAGGAATCTCTCATTTAGAGTGAATGTAATTTACGGAACAAAACCAAAAGGGGAGCTTTTGTCTTGTTTATATTTTGTATTTTGTACACATTTCAATTAGTGAATTTTTGGTCTAAGGCCACCGCATAAGTATATTTTTATATACTTGTGCAAAAACTAAAACATTGTGTTCATTTTCATCTTGATATATTCAGTCTTTCATGATATTAATGTGCATTGTGTTTTAGCCATAAAGTCTTCCCCTGTGTTATCCGAGGTGTTGGCAACACTGCACAACACTCACCGCAACTCTGAGAATTCACCCCCTTAAATTCTTTCAATTGGTATCAAGAGCCTACACTTGGCTCTACTAAGTGTGATCCTGTGTTGTTTTGCAGTGTTTTACAATGGAGATCCAAGGAAGTTCATTGATTCGTCCTCCTATTCTTGATGGTACAAACTATTCCATTTGGAAAGTAAAGATGAGGGCTTACATAAAATCACTGGATGAACCTGCATGGCGATCTATCCTCACCGGATGGACTCCTCCTAAAGTAATTGATGAAGATGATGATGATGTTTACAAACGTGAGGTTGATTGGACAAATGATGAGATTCAAGTGGCCAACTTTAATTCCAAGGCACTAAACTCCATATTTTGTGCCGTGGATATGAATCTTTTTATGGTTATCTCAAACTGCATTTCTGCAAAGGATGCATGGGATGCCTTGCAACTTCATTGTGAAGGAACGGAAAGTGTTCGAAGAACCAAGTTGAGACTCCTTACATATCGGTTCGAAAATTTGAGAATGGAAGAGGATGAGACCATAGCCTCATACAATGCCAAAATTTGTGATATTGCTAATGAGTCTCAAGCACTCGGAGATCCCATTAGTAATGAACGATTGGTAAGCAAAGTTATGCGGTCACTTCCGGAAAGGTTAAATGTCAAGGTTTACACCATCGAGGAAACTAAAAATACAGACACTCTTCGACTCGATGAACTTATGGGAATTTTGCAAACCTTTGAGTTGAATTTGGCGCAGCAAGCGGAGCATCAAACACGGGACAAAAGAAAAAATATTGCTTTTCAGTCACAAACTGCTGAAGCTACTTGTGACGCCCCCGATTTTTCCGAACTATGATTGATCCTTTTGTCGTCTATGTAATTGATCGACTATTTTACCGCGTCACTTTGACGGGTAATTATTAATAACATATATATTTTGTATTTTATTTCATTTTATTTATTACTTGTGATCACGATATTTATTAATTCTATTTTGCATTAATGATCACTTGATCGATCGTTATTACTATTTTTGAATTTATTAGCCACTTTAGAATTTTAAGAGACTATTTATTTAGAGACTTTTACCTTATAGAATTAAGAATTTGATTTAGTGTAAGTGATTATGAGACTTATAAGTGATCAAGTAAATCACTAATTATTTTGGAGATTGATATATTTCAACTATTATCATCAAATTAGGGACAAAAAAATATATGGAATTACCAATTTGCCCCTATAGTGGACGGCCATAATGATATTTTTGGAGTAGAAATATCATCCAACTCTTGTACACTTACACCTTATATTAGTCATCTTGTGTATAATTATACCATTAATTCAAACATTATACACATCATCTCATATATAAATTCTTTATTATTAAATTTCCCAACATGTTGGAGTCTTCCCAACATTCCATTCAAACCCATCTCATGCCCATACCTTTGACTTGCATTTTGTCTCCCATGCAAGAAGCAAAATTCAAGACAACAATTAAACAAAAAAATTCCCCTCTCTCTCTCCCTAGTACACTGCCAATATGACCAATTTTACACAAAAATTTCATTTTTCATCCAACACATTTTAATTCTCAAGCAAATTCTCCTCCTTCTCTCTAACCTCTCTCTAAAAATCATTCACATCTTTAAACACCAACTCTTCACATCTTCAAACCTTCAAACATAAGTTCTTCATATCTTCAAGTACCACTTCTTCACATCTTCAAAAATTCAAACACAAGTTCTTCACATCTTCAAGCCTACCTTCAAACCTTCAAGAACATCTTTTTCCTAACATCAAACACACTTTCTTTCTCCAAACTTCTAAATCAAAACAAACTATCTTCCTACTTAAAAACAAAAATTTCGAACACCCCCTTATCTCAAGGTAAGAAATTTCACTCCTCAATTCAACTTAAAATCTTACTACTCATCACCTTCTCCTTTTAATTTAAGTTTATATTTTATATTTTGAGGTACTTATAAGACCACTTGGAGACATGCATGCATGGTGGTGAAATTTGAAGACTTGAAGAATAATTAGTAGAGAAATTGGACTACAAGGTAAGAATTGGACACTAGAACCCTTCTTTCTTCTTCTTCCTATTTTTTTTTTCAAATTTTAACACCCCTTTTTAATTTTTGAGAAATAGGGGCTGACCTTAGGTGATTTTGGAGTTGAACCAAAAATCCCAAATTTGAAGCTTCAACTAGTTTCAAATCACCTACTACACAAGGTAAAGTATAGTCTTTCCAATTTTCTTATCTCCTTCTTTTTCTCCTTAATTTTCCTCTCATTTTTCTAACTCCAAATTTTTGATATTTCTTGACTTAGGGGCTGACCTAAGTGACCTCATCCAAAGTTGTGAAATTTATCCTTTTATTTCACAATTTTCCAATTTTAAGGTGGGTGGAAAAACTCTTTCAACTTCTAGGTGCTTTTGTTAAAATGCATGTAGAATTTTGATCATGAGCCCTTGAGATATATAATTTATGTAATGCATGTCAATTTTATGTATCAAGTCATGAAATTTCTCAAGTGTTGCTCAAAATTGCTAATTATTGAACTTTAGGTGCATGCATGTAGAATTTAATGATCTATTTGATGAATTCTTGTATGTATTGGACATGCATGTGTATGATCTTTGAAATCCATGTTTTGGATGACTTATAACTTGGACAAGTCGAGCATAATTGATTAAATTTCAATTTTGGACTTAAAATGCAAAAATGGAAAGTTGGTGGACTAAATTGCAATAAAATAAAACTTAAAGGACCCCTCTGCAAATTTCGAATTTTGGGACTGTACTCAGGTTCAATAATGACTTTTGGAAATTTTAATAAAGTTTTAAGAGTTTTAAGATAAATAAAATCAACCTTTAAAAGCCCAAGGACTAGATTGTAACATTTTAGAAGTTTGAGGGCTACTTTGTAATTTTTGAAACTGTACCAGACCTTACTTTCAAAATTTGAAATTTTCACTCTTAAGGGACTGGAAATGACATATTTTAAATGTATTCCAAAAATCCAAGTGTTTAGATCTTGGAAAGTAATTTTACTAAAATTGAGGGACTAAAGAGTAAAAGATTAAACTTGAGGACCCAAATGAAATTTCCAGGACTTATGCAGCCCATGCACCTGGAAATACTAATTTAACTATAACCTAATTATATTTTGGACCCAAGGTTCCAATTTCAAAACAATTGGACCCCTAAAAGCCATAAAGGCAATTACTTCAAAATGTGACAAAAATGAGATTTTCAAAAGTTAAAGGACCTACCCTTATTTCTTTTAAAAAATGATTTTGTCCCAATATCCTACTAATCTTAGTGACATTTTTCAACTGGAATCAAATTAAAAGCCCTTCCGGTTTGTGAGTTCCGATTATTTTAAACTAAGGGCCCGAAATGACAATTTTTACAAATTTGGGGCCAATGTGAGAATTTTATAAAAACTCGACCTCAAAACCTTAAAAACCTGAATCTCTGAACAATTTAGAGATTTTAGGAACTGACCTTATAATTTTTTAAGGTCGGGATATTTATTTATTCAATTTGTAACCCCAAAGGTATTAGTTTTTACAAAACGGGGCTAATCGTAAATTTTCTTTTTATCAAGGACCTAACCCAAATTATTTTCCTTTTACTACAACAGCCATGGATCCTGTGACCTTAATTATTAATTAAAATAATGTATTTTCTCAAAAACCCCTTGACTTATCGGATCGTCTTGACCGATTAATACCCGATCGGGGAACGACTTCCTCGTCTTGCGATTTTGAATCTATAACGGGACTTATGTTCCACCTAATCTTTCAAGATATCGAAAGGTTGATTATCCTTCCGATAATCGTCTTCATTCAATAACTCCACCAACGCCATAATTGCCACTCGTGTTTTTCGAAAACTTTCCTGGACTGCTTCCCTGAATCAATAATACTCGACTGCCTGATTGACTACCTGAACTTGTATTTACTTTCCTGCCTGAGTCAACTTGGTGTGTCGAGCTCACAGTCGGAATGGATACGTCGGGGATGGAACCGGACAGCTCGGCTGCTATTCCACTCTTCCGGCCCCATCGTCCTAATCCCGCAACTGAGGGACGGAGTGTCCAAACGGGTCGTAGTACTTGAGGTATAATCATGATTATGACAAATCCGAGCCTTGCTAGCTCTAGTGTGGATTTTGTCTTTGCCTATGGAGCGATAAGGTGACAGGTCTTGGACCATCTTGCTCGGGGAGTTACAAGGAAGAACGAAGGAATCGCTGTCTGATCCACACGATTCCGGAGTTAATCGGACCCATTTGGTTGGCGCTACAAATCCGTATTCAACCGCTACTTGTATTGTTTTGGTTGGTGTATAAATCCGTACGCAACCATTATTTGTCTTGCATAGGATTGGCGTTACATTCCGTACGCAATCCTACATGTCTTGCCTGAATCACATAGTGCTTGTGTGACCACGAACTGTTTTCTTAAACTGTATAAGTATATTACTTAAATATTTTATCACGACGCTTGTGGACTGTGTGTGAATTCATGCATCATATATCACGCGTTTTCATATAACTGCTTTCTCGCTTTAACTATATATTGCGCCACACTTGCACACGATCACCCCATCCACTGAGATTTTTGTCTCATCCCCACCTGTTTTCTAACCTTTAGATGAGGACTTCGTTGAAGATGCTGAACCGACTACGGATTGAGCCCTTGTACCCCGTCTGTTGGACTCACTACCTGTTGTTGTTGTTGATGGACTCGTTTCTTTTTATTGTTGTTGGACTATTTTATTTTCTTTTCATTCGGTCTGTAATTGAAGGGCGTAGGACCCTTTGACTATTAAGTTGTTATATGTAGTTGATTTCGGGGATGTAATTCGGATAATTGTGAGACTGTAAGTTGTAATTTGTACCTATGTTATTTTATTTCCGCTGCTATTTGACTCTGTTTCTTTGGGTTTTCATTGATATTCGTCTAAGCTGTTGGTTTATTTGTATTTAAGTTGTGGATCGTCGTCGCGTCCCGTTTGGGGCGTGATAGTTAGAGTGGTATCAGAGCTCGGCTAGTAAGAAGAAAACTTACACCGAGCTAACCCAGGATAGGATCCTTGGTCTGTGTTGGGTAGTATCGCGACTTGACTCATTAAGTGTGAAATCGATTTCAAATTGGCATAGAACCGTCATATTGATGTTTGAACTAAGTTAGAACACATATTTTGAGGTTCCATAATCATACTTGTCTTGACTTAGTTGATTCTTGACTGACTTTCTTTGTTCATTCTTTCCTTATTCTCTCTTTATCTTTCCTTTACCTTTGATTGATCCGCCTTAGTTTTGTTTGATCAGGATAGAGCCGGCGCCACCTTCTTGGTGGGACGTTTTTCATGCCCGTGCTGAGCGAGAGTACTTCCGGGCACTTATGATTCATTGGCACTGGGAGAGTGTTCGAGCGACCTCAGAGCTATCCGAGGAGCGCCAGCGTACCAGGGACCTGACACAGCGCTTGGCAAGGAGCCAAGATGAAAAGAGCGAGTTGGCCATTATCATTAAGGACCGCGACAACACCATACGAGCGCAGGAGGATCAGATACAGAATATCCAGGAGCACCTGGATAATGTGCGAGATAAAATGAAGAGGGCAAGTGACGGCCGCCAGAAGTGGGAGATTGACGCCCGCATATCTCGTGACACCGTTGAGCGCTTTGAGGAGACCTCATCAAGCGGATGATGATAGAGGACCTTACACAGCCCTAGCTCGAGAGACGCCGCCGGGAGGCTGCTCCGGGAAGCTAATGCACAACCATTGCCACCACCCGAGGTGGAGCCCATACCCGACGCTGAGGAGGACCCCGAGGAGGATCCTGAGGAGGATCCAGTCGAGATCGGAGAGCCTGAGGCACTTGAGGCTGTTCCACTTGATGATGCAGCGAGGATTCGAGCAATGGTTGGATTTCGTTGATTGGCCGAGGTCGAGGCACCACCTCGGCCGACAGGCCCCGATTATGGACATAGCCTGCGAGTGACAATGATGGCGATCTCACCGATTAGTTAGTTTGATTGTCAGTTGTACTTTCATTGTTGTGGACGCTTATTCCAGAGTTGTACCTTACTTTCTATTGTATTAGATTCAGTTGTATTTTGGTTCAGATGTATCTTTGACTCAGTGTTACTATTGTTGTACTATGGGTGTATTCAAGTTTTACATTAATGGATATGCCTTTTGCTATTTATTCAGTGTCTTGTGTTTGTTGTTACTTTCCCTACGATATAACTTGCCTTACGCGAATAATTATTGTAATCATTTACTCGTGGATCGCAACTAACACTTCAAGATAGCATGACCATCAAGAACAAATATCCCCTCCCGAGGATAGACAAACTATTTGATCAACTTCAAGGAGCGACGGTGTACTCGAAGTTTGATTTACAACAAGGATATTACCAACTGAAGATCCGCGAAGGAGACATTTCCAAAACTGCATTTCAAACTCGATATGGACACTACGAGTTTGTAGTGATGCCTTTCGGTCTGACGAATGCACCGGTAGCATTTATGGACCTGATGCATCGAGTCTTTCAACCTTATTTGGATCAGTTCGTAGTGATATTCATTGATGACATACTCGTATACTCTAAGTCTAGAGAAGAGCATGAACGTCATCTGAAAATCGTTTTGGAGACACTACGAGAGCATAAGCTATATGCCAAATTCAGCAAGTGCGAATTTTGGCTTAGTGAAGTCGCGTTCTTAGGACATATAGTATCCGGCACCAGGATCGCCGTAGATCCTTCGAAGGTATAGACAGTGGTCGAATGGAAACAACCCGAGTCTGTAACGGAGATCAGGAGTTTCTTAGGACTAGCTGGATATTATCGAAGATTTATCGAGGACTTCTCCAAGATAGCCGGACCGTTCACTCGACTAACCCAGAAGCAAGTCAAGTTTGAGTGGAATGACAAGTGCGAGGTGAGTTTCCAAGAGCTGAAGAAATGACTTACTACAGCTCCAGTCTTAGCCCTTCCAAAGGGAACAGAAAACTTTGTCATCTATAGTGATGCATCAAAGGAAGGACTAGGAGCAGTGCTCATGCAGGAAGGAAAAGTCATCGCTTATGCATCACGAAAGCTCAAGCCGTATGAAGCCAACTATCCAACGCATGACTTGGAATTGGCAGCGATAGTGTCCGCGTTAAAGAAATGAAGACACTATCTCTACGGAGCAATATTCACGGTTTTCACGGATCATAAGAGCTTGAAGTATCTATTCTCCCAGAAGGATCTCAATCTGAGGCAACAAAGATGGATGGAGTTGATTGAGGACTATCACTTTGATATTAAATACCATCCCGGGAAAGCTAACGTAGTAGCTGACGCTTTGAGCAGAAAGGCGAGCTTAGCCAGACTTATGATTCGAGAGTGGGAATCATTAGAAGAACTGAGCTATTAGAATCTGACAAGGACCAATACTCAGATTTCATGTGCTAATATTTCGGTTAAACCCGATCTGCTGAATGAAATCAAGGAAGTGTTCACTTGGTTTTATACCATTGATTTGGGCTTCCTAGACTTGAGTTTTGTGTTGTTTTTGATTATTTTGAGTCATTTGAGTAGCCAAGCCATGTTGAGAGCCAATTATATTGAGTTTATAGTTATAGTAATGAATCGTGTATCAGAAGAAGTACAAACGAGCAAACAACGAGAGATTGATTTGAAGAAACGTCCAAACGCGTCTGAAATTTCCATCATCGGCGCAGCGTTTCGTATTTTTGCCATAGCTCTCTCTACAAAATTGATATTGATATGATTCAAGTGGATATGGAAATCTAAGAGATAGGGCTACAACTTTGGAGAAGGGCTCAAAAGCAAATTCCAACATTTGGTGGGTGAAAAAACCGGACGAGCGGTGCAGCGCCCGTCTGGCGACGGTAATTTTTGGCTAGGGGCGCTAGCGCTCAACGCCAGCTGCAGCGCCGGGCGGGTTTTTGTGCGTATGACATGGTTGGGCGCCGCAGCGCCCATCCCGGGCGCCACAGCGCCCCTGGGCGGAATTTCCTATGTTCCTCCACCTTTTTCTTGGCTTTTTGAGGGGCTATAAATAGATAAATGGGAGGCTTGATCTAGGGTATGGGGGAAAGGCTGGGAATACACCCAAGAACACAAGAAACACATCAATTTCATCAAGGAAAAATCAAGGGAAGAATCGAGTCGAATCGGAGCTTGAGGATTGAAGATTAATCGAGAGATTATCCATTTCCCTAAGTTTTCTCATTCTTTGTGCTTTAATCTTTCATTTTAGCTTCTTATGAAGATGAACAATTTGTCTATGAGTTGTTTATTTATAATGGGTAGCTAAACTTCTTGTGATTTCCGGGTTTTGGAAGTAGATTAATTGAACTCTTGTTGATTGTTTTAATCTTAATTGAAGTTATTGTCTTGAAGCCTATTTGAGTACTTTGTTCTTATTCTTGTTTTATCATTTGGCCAATGATTTAGCATGTTTGACATATTGATTCATAATTCGAGAGATGAGTTTCAATATTAGATCTTGAGTACTTGACATGAACATTTGCATAATCGAGAGGTTTGTGAATATTTGTGAGGATATTTGATCTTTTGTGCATTTTGGGAGTTGTGTATCTTATGTTGAGTAGAGATACTAGCATAGATATTTCAATCTACACTTTATATACATCTCAAGAGGGAGGATAAAATACCGTTGTGATCGTCTTATAGGTGTATTGATAATAACTTTGGCTTTGATTAAATCGTAAAACAAGAGGAATATTAATTGAAACCATAACCCGGGAATCCATTTCATTTCCCTTGGTAATTCCACTATTATTTTCATCTTGTGTTTTTGTGGTTATTCTTATCTTTTCTTCCACAACAATCATTCAATTTCGATCGTCTAAATAAAAATAAGGCTATCTTAGTTCAATACTTAGCGCATTAATTTATTAGTCTCCGTGGATACGACCTTGCTTACCCTATTCTATAAACTACACCGTACACTTTTGTGAAGCTAAAAATAAGGCGAACAAGTTTTTGGCGCCGTGTTTAGGGGACCAATACAATTTTTGGTGCTAATATTGCGATAGATAGAATTATTCTTAATTTAGACATTTTTTTTTATTTTTTTTCATTTTTCTTTTGTAAATTCTACTTCTACAATGCTTGATTTGTTTCTTTGAATTGGTATAGGTGCACCTATTCGGATGGAAGAGGCAAAACCATCTTTGAAGACGCCTCATTTCATTCATGAATCAAACGACGTCATTTATGAGTCAAATAAATTTATTCATGAGGGAAATGAGAAATAGCCTTACCAAAAACGAAGCAAAGATGGACAAGATGAAGTTGCAATTGACACAATTGGTCAATACTATGGATTCACAATTGAAAAATCTCGAGACTCAAATGGGCCAATTAGTTACAATAGTGGTGGGCAACATCAAAAGAGCAATTTTTAAGCACCACCAAGCCAACTCGAAGGAACAATCTAGTGCCATTCATCAAATGAGTGGTAGAATACGAGAAGATGAAGATCCTGGAAATGCAAGAAAGTTCGGAACCAAACACGAATTGTGTGTTTATGCACTTTCGGCCCGTGTGTACCGAAAAGGAGCAAAAACAGGACAAGGAACACACGAACCATGTGTGTACGCCCGTGCATTGCGTGCATGATATAAGAAAACTATTCCATAATGAGACAAGCCAGAATATGCGTACACGCACGGACAACATGAGCATAACCCAGATCAAAATGTTCCAACACCAGGACTCCTGTACTTGCTTGGAGATCCCAAGTATGTATTACTAGATGCAAACAGAGCAAAAACGGTTCTTGACCATGACCCAAAGCAGCTAATATATGCATTCAAGGGAGGCACCAATTCATACGTCGAGCTATAGACGGTAAATCTAGCGCTTGTTGGGAGGCAACCCAATGGTAACTTCACATTTTTCTTTCTTGAAATTCTATCTTTTCCTTTGTTTCGATATAATTTCATTCAAGTTTGGGGGGAGAGTTAGTATTTTGATTTGAAATGTGTGAGTATTTTGATTTGAAGTGTGTAAAAAAAAAAAAAAATTGCATTTGTTTGTGTGTTTTCATATAATTGCATGTAGAGCATTTTAAGTTGCATTTGCATTAGTAGCATGTTTACAGTTTTAGCATGTTTATTGTTTTCATAGATTTTAAGGAGTGAGTTGACCGTGTGCGACGAGACTTGATGCTTATATTTTTGAAAAAAATTTGTATTGTTTTGATTGGGTGTTGAGTATGAGTTGATTGAGCCATGAATAGATGACATTGAGCATGTGGATATTGAGAACATGGTTTGATGCTTTGAATTACGTATTTGCAAGCCTGTGAGCTTTTGAGCCTTCTTTTGCTTTCATCATATGCGTCTTGTTGTTAATTTGAGTGTATCATTCATGTTGTTAGAATTCTAGAACTTGCTCTGGTATCTCTGTCAAGGTCGCATGTTGTATGCGAAATGTGAAAATGATCAAAGGCCATTTTTGTTAGCCCTTCAAGCCTTTTGCTTACCTAATGATAATATTGAAATCCCTAGTTAGCCAACTTGAGCCTATTGCCTAATTTTTGATAGCCACAATTCAAGCCTTAACTTGAGAAATCTTTTACCCAAAACTTGAGCGTATAGCATTGAGTAAAGGGATTGAATAAGGGTGGATGGGTAGAATCAAAATTTTAGAAGATGGTGTTAGAGTTGGTTGATGGGAAGAAAAGGAGGAGAAATGAAGTGTTGAAAACTCGTATAAATGTCGAAAAAAAAAATCGACTTTGTAAATGAGTTTCATTTAAATGAACTTGGGGGCTAAGGATTGTAATTTGAGGTGAGTCTCAAAAGAAAGAAAGGAGATGGAGATAAGAGGAGTTGATGAAAATGAGAGATGATTTGAGTAGCATATTGAGCTTTAATGTAGATGATTTATATGCTCACCGGTCTATACGCTCGAGTTTGAGTCACTCTATCCATATTTTCCTACCCTAACCAAAGAACCTTCATTACAACCAAAGAAAAAAAGTCCTTTTTGATTCACAAATTGCATACATTCTAGTGGCGGAGATATGAGACGAATTGCAAGCCTATGGTAATTTTGCAACATTGAATTGATTTGAGCGTAAACACGTCCTATATTCATTCGAGATGAGAGTATACACTTGATCTTTGAGAGGCGTGATTCTTAGCATTTACCATGGTTTCTTTGATGTATGCTCTATGTTAGATGTTTGAGGCTTGGTTGATTCGTTGTTTGACACCTATGATGAACAATACGAATTTTATGGAGTTGTTGTGTGTTAGGAATTTTATTGTTTAGATTTTGATGAATGCCATGTAAAACTTAGAATAGAAAGTTGGCACCCCAATTCTTGTTGTAAAATGTATTGTAACAATTAGAGGCGCCAAGCCGAGTTAAGTCGCCTACGCCCTAACATGCAAGAAGACAATCAAGGCTTGAAGGAAAACTTCTGGTGAGAGACAAACAGTACAAAGAAGAAAAGCGACAGGGAACTCGATCGAAGAAGCGGTGAGATACTGGTGAGTGGAACATCGGTCAAGTCAACTCAAGAGAAGCCAAGTCTCAAGTCAAGTGATGAAGAGTCATCCAATGATTGGAAGCGACTCTAAGTCACCTGGGGAAAGCAAGGAAAAGCGATCAAGTCGAGATAATCAAAAGAACCGTTGCGAGAAATCAAGAGATTTACTTAAACAAGTAATATCTCCATACCACCTTTCTCGGAGTGCTCGGTCCCGAAGCGTGCAATTGGAATGAACCAATGGGAAGCACTACACCGTGTCGAACTACGAAAAGGTGAAACAACAATTCATACGAGGAAACAAACAATTCCAAGAAGCGCAAGCCAACGATCGCAAAGTGACTTTCAAAAATAAGCCTATCTCTTCAACGGGAAATTTTTGAAAGTTCACTATAAAAGGCCGAGGAGTTTGTTTGAGAAAGAGATGCATGAATGACACATACGTGAGATATACAAGCACATTAGAAAAATGAAACAATCTCAATCCTCAAGCCTATATTCGAAGTACATCAATCCAACACTTACCTGTGAAGGAAAGAGAGCTTCAACCAGAGTTGAAGAGGAAACCTTTGAAAACAAGGGTCTACTTTCCGGGAAGGATTGTAGAAAAGTTCAAAGTTGAACTAAGTCTTAAGCATTTGGAGGGCTTCGTGATCAAATCCAAAGAGCTTGAGCAAGTGAGAGCTGTAGTAGCAAGGCAGCTGCCTGTGAAGAAGCCGAGTCGAACGAGAAGCCGGTGAGTGATCAAGGCGTCTCGGATCGAGTCCCAAAGGATCAAGTCATTTTGTTGTGATCAAGACTTGTATCCGGGACTGTTACCACTTTGTAAACCGATCATTACTTAGTGGATTCCTCCGGGAGTTGGAGAAGAGAGGAGTAGAAGAATTACCCCATCTTGAACCTCTATAAAAACTTTCTTGTGTCATTTACATTTCAAAGCATTTAAATTCCCGCACTTTTTATTGCTTATATCTCATTGATAAATTTGCCATCCATTTGATAATTTATAAGTACTAAATCAAGCTCTAAAATATTGCTTAATCAAACTTAAGGGTGTTAAGTCTTCGCTGAAAATAAAACCACGGTGAGTTAAATTGTAGCCAACAAA
Source organism: Rehmannia glutinosa (assembly GCA_016081115.2). NCBI lineage: Eukaryota > Viridiplantae > Streptophyta > Magnoliopsida > Lamiales > Orobanchaceae > Rehmannia > Rehmannia glutinosa. The sequence goes on from CM071930.1 coordinate 28,706,947, forward strand.
GTGAGTTACTCCATCAACTCGGTGAGTCATTTGAATGATTAACTCTCTTGAGTGACTAATTCGATTGTCCATCAAGGACACAAATTGTGTAGAATTAACTATGTAGATTTAAAAGGACTAAATCGAAAATTTGGTAAGGTTTATTCAACCCCCTTCTAAACCTTACACTTACACCCCTTGGGACCTACAAGTGGTATCGGAGCGGTTGGTTCATTGAACCCTCCGGCTCAGTTCTTGAACTAGATCTCCAAACTTTTCAAAGTCTCGCTTTAGTACTTAAACTTTCAAAATTCTTTTTATTAAAAGTCATTATCATGGAAGCAAATTTGACACGCATCCCTATGTTCACTATTGAAGAATTTGATGATTGGAAAATTCGTATGCGAGGCTCATCTATCAAAGATTACATGATGAGATGTGGATAGTAATAGAAGATGGGCCTCTACAAATATTAAAGGTGAACACAATTTGACGCAGAGTTGCGGTGAAGGAGAAGAAGATGTTGCTCCTAGACCAATCATGGTTGAAAAACCAAGAAGCGAGTGGACAAATGATGTGAGAAAAAGATACAACCTGGATAATGTAGCCAAGGACATCCTCTACAAAACCTTGGACAAAGCCATGTTCAACAAAGTCAAATCATGCAAAACGGCTAAAGAAATGCAGGACAAAGTGACATTGATTTGTGAAGGCTCGGAGCAAATCAAAGAAAACAAATTATCGGTGGTACATTGAGAAGTTTGAAAATTTCAAAATGATCTCGGAGAGAATCTGGATCAACTAGACGCTCGGTTTCGTAAATCACAAATGAGTGGCTACACTTGGAAAGGAATATACACGAGAAGGAAATGTGTATGAAGATCCTAAAAAAGTCTTCGGTGAATGGGAAATGAAGGTCATGGCACCGAGACATTCCATGGACCTATCAAAGACATCCAACCATGAACTATTCTCGGACCTCAAAGCCTATGAGTTTGAGCCGAGAAGAAAAGACCAGGAAGAGACAGTTGTACCCAAAACAGTTTGCTCTAATTGTCAAAGATGGGAAGAGAGCGAGGTCAAAGAGGCAATTGACCCCGGAAAAATAATACGATGGTCAAAAGATTTAACAAGTTCTTTAACAAGAACTACAAGAGAGGAAAGGGTGAATCTTCCGAAGACACTCGGCTCCCTCCAAATCAAGGGATGATAGGCCAACCAAGAGAAGATCATCAACAAGTTGAGTATCAAAAGGGTGACAACTCAAGAGTAGAAAGAGTGATCAAAAGGTGAATATCTATGTTGGAATTGTAGACAACCAGGTCACTATGCCATTATTTGCTCATATCCTATAGTCAACAAGTACAGGAATGAAGAAGAAAGAAAGGTCTTGAGAGAAAGAAGACAAGAAAAAAAAAAAGGCAATGATGGCTGCGAGAGATCGCCGAGACAAAGTCAAGAGAGACAAAGTGATTGAGAGAAGTGAAGTGGCGACTACTCGAGTGACTCGAAGAAGAAGCCTTGATCCGCTTAATGGCCAAAGAACAAGATCAAGAAGATGAGGTACAATCTAATTCCACAAGCTCGGACACTAGTGATAGTGATCGTGACACACACACTTCATCACCTCTTGATCTTTATGATTCATTAGGCAAAATGATGAAAGATTTTGAGCACATTAAATCCTCACACACACTATTGAATGAGGAAAACGAGCCTACTTAAAAGTCAAAACTCAAAGGCGACTAAGGAGCCGAGTACTCTAAGTCAAATAGTTTGTTGAAAATGAAAGTTTAAAGGTGAAAATGCTAAATTAGTAGCGAGAAATTGCTGCTATAGAAAAAGAGGAGAATGACCTCAAGAATGTTATTGCCTCATTCACTAAGGCATCTAAATCATTGGATGATCTTATTATGAGTCAAAGAGAATGTGGAGACAAGACAGGCTTAGGATTTAATTCCTTTGTGCCATGTCAAACCTCAAGAGTAATTTTGGAAAAAGGATCTTCAAGTCATGAAGAGTCCGAAAAATCCAAAACTCTAAATATTGCACACACTTTCACTCCAAAGCATCAATACTAAGCAAAGCTGGCCTTGGTTACAAAGGGAAAGGAAAATGATTGATTGAGTGTCTTTGAAAGGGATAGTGAGAAAAGATTCACCGAGTTCCTCAATGAGACTCCAAGCGAGAAAATACTGTAAAGAAGAAGCGAGCTACCAAAAATCCCGAAGAAAATCCATAAAAGAAATACATATGATGGGAATGGTAGAAGATATCCAAGCCAAGCGATTGGAACAATGTGAACTATCGCCTGGACTTATGGAATATAAGCACAGATGGCAAAGGCCTAGAACTCAAGAAAGGCCATTCCAAAAGCACAAGAGCTTTCATCAAGCACACATATGCACCTAGGCACTACACTCAAAAACACCACAATTACCCAAGAAAGGCAATTGCTAAAACACATATGCGGGCATACTGACGAAAGAGACAATTTGTATGAACCTAGAATCCCCAAGCAATTTGCCAGGATTAATTATGATTATGGGCGATAGATGGCAACCTCTTAGAGTCAAATCATTTGGCTATAGGTTGGTTGGATCATCTTATAACTCTAACCCCTCGGGACCCGGACAAGAATGGGTACCTAAAACTTAATTTCCTTGATTGCGGGTTCAAGGAAGCAGTGAGTGCCAAGGAACCTGGTACATGGATAGTGGTCATTCCGGACATATGACAGAAATAAGAGAAATCTGTCAAAATTCAAGGAAGTCAAAGGAGCAAAAGTCATATTTGGAGGAAATGAAGCTCTGGTGAAATAAGAGGCATTGGATCCATCAAAAGGAATGGTTTAGAAATCACGAGATGTTGCATATGTTGAAGGACTAAACTTCAATTTACTAAGCATTAGTCAACTCGTGACAAGGGTTACAATGTTGGATTCAACATGGGTGTATGCCAAATCAAGGATATTGAATCAAATGAAGTTGTCTTTGCAAGGAAATAGAGAAGAATATGTATGTAGTGGATTGGTCAATTGCAACACCCAAAGACTGTCTACTAGCAAAAGAGCACAATTTGAATCAAATTGGTGTGGCACAAAAAGTGAGTCACCTGAATTTCAAAACAATTAACAAGCTAGCAAGAAGTCATCGGTAGAAGGACTTCCGGACTCGATATACAAGAAGGAGAGTATATGCGATGCATGTCGGAAGGAAAACAAATCAAGTCGTCATTCAAAGAAAAGACATGCCCATCCTCAACAAGAATATTGCATCTACTTCATATGGATCTATTTGGCCCAGTGGAACCAAAGCAAGCATAAGTGGAAAGAAATACACCTTGGTGGTAGTAGATGACTACTCAAGATATACATGGACAATATTCATGTGCAAGAAGAAAGAAACTCTACAAAAGCTACCACGGTGATGAAGAGGATACAAAATGAAAGAGTCAAACCATTATCAAAATAAGATCGGATAGAGGAACCGAGTTTGTCAATGGAATAATAACTCGATCTTGTAGTGAGAATGGCATTGGTCATGAACTATTAATTTTGCAAGGACTCCACAATGAGAATGGAGTTGCGAGAAAGAAGGAAACAGAACCCTCAAAGAAGCAAAGAAGGACCATGTTAGTGACGGGGTTACCAAAAAGATTTTGGCTGAAGCAATTAACACTGACTTGCTACACCCAAAACGGATGTATGATAAATAGGCGGTGACAAAGACTCCTATGAGATGCGGATTTGGAAGAAAACCAAATGTTGCATATTTGAGAATATTTGGATGTAAATGCTTCATCCACAACAATGGCAAAGACAACCTAAAGGCTTTTGATGCTAAAGCGATGAAGGTATCTTCTTAGGATACTCGGTGAAAGCAAAGCCTCTGAGAATACTCAACAAAAGAACTATGGTTACGAGAAGAATCCATTCATGTAGTATTCGATGAGCCAAATATAAATGGGGAAGACATTGAAGAGTCGGTGACAATTTGAATGAATCGCCCAACCTTACTGAGAAGAGTCCCTATCTTTGAAGGTAGGCGGGGATTATCAATTGAGAAGAAGATGAGATATTTGAATCTCAAAAGCGGTGGAAAATTTCTGACTAAGTGATTACGAGAGAGTGACCCAGACAACACAACCGCAAGTCGATCAATTTGAATCCGCTAACTCACTCCAACTGATGTAAGATGGCCGAGAGACCATCCACGAGAACTTGTCATTGGAGATATAAGAGAAGGTGTCAAAACAAGATCTAGAACTCAACAAGAAGCTATGTTCACATGCTTCATCTCATAAATAGCCAAAAGATGTGTCACAAGCATTGGATGACACACATTGGATTCAAGCTATGCAAGAAGAGCTAAATCGGTTTGAGAGAAATAAAGTATGGGAACTAGTGCAAAGACCCATACATCAAAATGTTATTGGAACCAAATGGGTATTCGAAATAAGATGAACGAGGAAGGTTACGTGGTAAGAAACAAAGCAAGACTGGTAGCCAAAGGATATTGTCAAGAAGAAGGGATAGATTTTGATGAAACATTTGCCCCTGTAGCAAGATTGGAAGCTATAAGGATGTTTCTTGCCTATCTTTGCTCACAAGAATTTCTTTGTATATCAAATGGATGTAAAAAGTGCATTCTGAATGGGTTATTGGAAGAAGAAGTGTATGTTGAACAACCACCAGGATTTGAGCGAGAAGACTCTTGGAGACAAGGTATACAAACTCAAGAAAGCCTGTCGCAGTTGAAACAGGCACCGAGCATGGTATGATACCTGTCACAATTCTGGTGAAAATGGATTCACAAAAGGAAAAGTAGATAGAACACTTTTTTCGAATTCAAGACAAGAAGAGTATCTTTGCTTGTTCAAATATATGTGGATGATATCATTTTTGGATCCACCGACAAAAGAGTTTGTGTGAAAAATTCTCAAACCTCATGCAAAGCAAATTTGAAATGAGCATGATGGGGAGAGCCGACATTTTTCCTTGGACTTCAAGTGAAGCAGTGAAAGATGGAACCTTCATAAGTCAAACAAAATATACCAGGGATTTAATGAAGAAGTTCGGATGGAAGAGAAGTCTTACGTAAAAATACCAATGAACACATCGGTCAAAATGGACATGGATGCGGCGGCAAGCCTGTAGATCAAACAAGATCTGAGCACTTATTAGATCTTTGCTCTATCTCACAAGCGGGCGGACATCACCTTTCTTTTGTAGGTGTATGTGCAAGATTTCAATCTGCTCCAAAAGAGAGCCATATGACAGCGGCTAAAAGAATCTCGAGATACTTGAAAGGAAGCCAAGAAGTAGGCCTATGGTATCCAAAGGAAGGTGGATTCAAGCTAATTGGCTATTGATTCGACTATCTTTGGATGCGAGTGGATAGGAAGAGCACCTCGCACTTTTTGTCAAATCTTTGGGAAACAGACTAATTTCTGGTTTAGCAAGAAGCAAAACTCAATAGCCACCTCTACCGAGGAGGAGAATACATAGTTGCGGGCACTTTTGTTGTGCCCAAGTCCTATGGATGAGACAACGGTGAGAGACTATGAAGTTGAAGAAAAAGAAATTCCAATCATGTGTGATAACACAAGTGCCATTGCAATCACTCAAAATCTGTCTTTGCACTCAAGAACAAAACATATAGATGTCGGATATCATTTCATAAGAGATCATGTTGAAAAGAAGGACATTATCTTGGAATACATCTCAAGCGATAAACAACTAGTGACATCTTCACAAAACCATTATGTGAGTCAAGATTTGAAGAACTCAAGCATGAGATGGGGTTAATTGAGTGAACCCGACACTCAGACGAATCAAAGAAGAGAATTAGAGCAGAAAAGAAGTGAAAAAGAGTGAAAACAAAAATCAACTCGATTAAATCAAATTGTATCGGAAAGACTGACTACACCGAGTCGGTGATAATTTGAGTCACCAAGAGAAGCTGCGAGGAGTAGAGTTAAATCGGCTAAGAGATAATTTGAATAACTTATAAGCAAAGTGACAAAAAACGCTTGATCGTTTTAACTTAAGCGGGAATGTTTTAAGGAACACGTCGGCATCATGATGATGTGTACACGGACATAAAAGCTGCACACCAAGCTTATGATTGGATATAAATCCGCGCATTAAATACGAGGCGTGAAATGCTCAATAGGCGTGCGAAATCAAGCCGTTGATTTCGATCACAATTCAAAAACCGTCCGCACGTCCTTTCATAAACCATATTTAAACCATTTTAAATCCGTTTCTCTCTCACACTTCCAAAAGCTGTTCATTTTTTTTTTTTCTCAAAAGGCAAAGGCAAATACTCTCGAAACCCTATCAACCTTCAAATCAAATTTACGAACTTTTCCTTGAAATTATTCGAGAAATGGCACCAACGTATGACTTTACCAAGTTGGGAAAACAAATCCACACCGGTTCGACCGTGGATTTCGACGGAATGGTGAAAGGGGTCAACGACACCCTGGTGAAGAAAATCGCTGAAAAGTTGGAAACGTCGGACTAAAACCGTTTCTAACGCTGGAATATCCCATGACCTATGTGGAGGAGGTCGCACAATTCTCGTGAATCTTTGAGATTCACGATGAAGGAATCAAGTCATCATTCACGGGAAGCGGTGACTATCACCGCAAGGATTTGGTGAATATTGCTCACTACTGCAGAAGGAGCAATGAAATTAAGGAAGTGATGTAAACTTGGGTGACGCGCATGGAAAGAGATAGCCAAGTCCGACCTTGCCGATAAAATTATATACATGACAAACAAGAGCTGGCTTTGAAGGAGGATTATCATAAATTGTTGGACATAGTTGCCAAATGTATCGACATCAAATTTGGCGACTTTGACCAACTATCAAAGGCAAAAAGCTGGTTGTGATGGCTGCAATCATGGAAGAAAAGAAGATAAACTGGGCTGAGTTTATCTACGTACCTCTGTCAAAACGTGGGGAACAAGTCCTTCAAAGAAGATGGCACATTTGGAGGATCCTAGGATATGGCCTAGTGATTGGCCGGCTCATTGGAGGTGAAAGGAGTACCTCTTAGACATGGGAAGGCTTTCCATGTCAACAAGAGGATGTTGAGCTAACTCTCTCCGGTGCTCGGAAGCGAGCTTATGCCAAGAGAGCGACACGGTGAGGGGGAATCGGTGACCAGAAGATCTGTTGCTTCCTCTCCGGCCTAAGAAGAAAGCGCCCTGCGGTTGCCAAGAAGAAGACTGCTTGCCCCTGCAGCAAAGAAAACCAAACATGCTCCCCCCTGCAGTGAGAAGTCAGTCACTGCCCGGCCCGGCCGTGTCACCTGCCCTGCAGCGGCGGTCGAGAAGGACTCACTAATGCCTTCTCCGATCGTCAAAAGGAGGAGAATCGACAAGCCTAGACGGCCAGCTCCTCGAAACAAACACAAGCACCGGCCCCTGCCGCCCAAGACTCGAGAGGACGCGCCTCGAACTGTAAATTCCCAGTACAAACCAGGGAGGCGAAGGAGACTCGTCAAGCAGTCCGAACAGGAGAAACCCGGTGAGTCGTTACTCGGCTAACACAAATACGAGGAGACTCTTTGGAGAAGTAGAGTCTCCGGATGTAATAGATGAAAACGCCAAGTCTCTTCAAGGCGTCGAGAAGCAACCGAAGACACATTTGTAGCTCACACGGTGAAGCACAAGAAGAACGAGTCCAAGCGGATAGTGATGTAATGATCCTATCTCCACCTTACCCGGACATCCAAAATCGTCTGCGTGAGTGGAGAAAATGGAAGTTGAGCAAGTCAAGGAGCAGTTCCAACGGCCTGAATTCATAGAAGAAGAAGAGAAGGCGCTAAATTTCCTCGATCGACTCATTGTGCTCCCAAAGACTTGATGAGGACAAGCTGCTTAGACATCCTGCAAATCTACAAGGACGGGGAGAGAGCAAAGCAAGTGAAGAAGCGAGAAGCACGTGAGAAGGCAAGCATCGCCTATCTCGGCACCACGAACACTTCCATCCTCTTCTTGATGTCTTCTCGAAAGTGATGAGGAACAGGAGAGAATGTGCCCGCCACGAAGAGTTGCGGATCATCGCAAAGCCTTTGCATGAATCAAGAATCCTTCACGAGCAAAGCGATGGAGGGACCGGAGAGTCCTCCAAAACACGGTGAAATCGATCCAATGGGAGTGGTTGAAAAAATAGCCACGTGATGTTCTGCTACCACTTCTGAGCTCACTCGGAAAGAAGGCAATAAGGAAATGGCGATGAACCGGGCTAGTGGGGACCCGGTCGAGCCAACCCCTATTGAAGGTGTGCTACCACCGCCCCAACGGCTAAACCATCAATTTGCAGTAGGGAGTCCGGAGACGAGTGACCCCACTCCAAGTCACTCGGTGGTGCGCACCGAGTGAGGAAACTCCCTCCACCTGCGGCAAGGTTGGAGGATGCTGCAGATAACTCCACAAAGAAGCAAGGAGGCGAAGAAGAGAAATTACAATCACAAGAAGAAGAAAAAGGCAAGGTTATTATCACGAAGCTCGAGGCGAGTTGTTGACTGTCTCGGTGAGATGCCACCGCTACGATGGCTAATGACGGCTGGCGATGCGGTCGAGGCACGGAAGGAATGACCACGGGAGTTAACACTGCGGGCGATGAAAGTGCAATCCATGGGGTTGAGACTCAATGGATGCCTTTGTAGAAGACCCGAGGCAGTGACACTATCGAAAGGGAGGACAAGGCCTCGCAGCAAAGAGAGACTGCTAGAGGAAATGAAGGCCCACGGGAGGTTGAGACTTCCGGGGTAAAGGGTCTGAGAACATCCCTCCTGCAATCATCGACCCATCGAGAAGGAAATCAGCGCACTTCATGATTCCCGGGACAACCACGATGTCACTTTTCCGGGATCGAAGGCGATGAAGAAGAAGGTTGAGTCAACCCCATGACAAATCCAAAAGACTCGGTGCGGATGTTCCGGCACGAGCAAGTCGATCCCAAGACTACTCGTCAAACTTTTAACTTTGATGATGAGCCACCACTAGAAATCTCATCATCGTCCGATGACGTGATTATTCTTGAGGCCGAGGACAAGTCTCTTTGAAATGGAAAAATCAAATTTGAGACCAACGAAGTACATTAAGGCAGTTGAGGCTCGCCAAGCGGGTCTACTTCACAACCAAACCCGGTGAACCAGAAACCCTTTGCTCCGACTCCTCAAGCTCACGGTGGATCGATTCCCAAAAAGAACTTCACGCGCACCGCTCATCATCGAACAAATCCCGATCGGCGGTGATGAATCTTTTGTAGAATCTTTCCCTTTCTCACTTGGAGATACGAGAACTCCACGAAGAGTCGAAAACGAGCAAGCACGTTATCACAGACCAGCTCTGTTTTTCACTCAGGCACCATTGTTCGGCCCGATTTTGATTTCGATCTTTGTATGGCCATCACCGCATGAAGAATCGGTGAAATACGAGAAGTGTTCAAGGCACTCTTTCTTGAAGTTGAAAAGATGGAGAGGCATCGAGGCCTCTTTGGACATGCGATTGGACAACGAGAGATGCCACCCTTACGGTGACTTAAGAGGCATAACGGTTCGAATAAGGGAATGGTGGCAACAAAGAAGAATCGATGCGTGTGGAGCAGGTGAGATACTTGGGTAACCTTGTTCAACAAGTCTGGTGTGGAGAGGTGAGAATGTTGATGCGAAAAACGAAGGCGAGGGAACACATTGAGCATATGCATGAAGCTCACACTGCCGAGATCAAGGCGCTGCGTGAAGCGAAATGCAAATGATATACTGGCGTTTGGAAGAACACATGACAAGAAAATTCAGCCTTCTCATGGCTGAGATGAAGCGATTTGTGAGAATCCAACGCTACTCGATGTCGAATTCGTCTTTGCATACAACGCAGTGAGACTTGAAGCGAGAATTCAACCATCGAAGCTTCGACTTCATGCTTGCCAAAGATGTTCCTTGGGGTTCCTCTATCCTTTGATGATGCCAAAAAGGGGGAAGAGGAATACCTTAATTTTAAAAAAAAAAGTTTGAAAAGAAAGGAGCGGTGAGAAAAAGCGGTGAGAAGGGAAAATCGGTGAGGAAATTTTGAAACTAAAGAAGGAAAATCTTTGAGGGGAAGGATCAAAAGACATGACCTTGATGATTGCACAAACCCCCAACGGGGTCTGTCACGGTGACATTATAAGCGGCAAACTCCCCGTGACTCGCCACTCCAACACTCTGCTTTGTATCTATGGCCGAGAAGAGAAAAGCAATTGAAGCAGGGATGAAGGAGGTGGAAGGAAGAATGGATGCCAGGGTGATGAACATCTTGAAAGAACACGGAGGCATTCGGTTAGCGACAGAGACACGTATGCCATTTCGATGTCGGGACAGAGCCAAGATCGGTTTGAATTCAAAACGCTCGAATCAAGGTTACTTTGCAAATATGTCCATGGCTCAAGCTTGGGACTGTCTTCGGGAAAAGGGCCTCACATTATGTGAAGAAGGCGACGGCAATGAGACTTCGTGATCGTCACTCTGCTTGGTCACTCTGCTAGTCAATCAATTTGGAAAGAAGAAGATACGATACGCCAGGTAGAGGAAGAAGCATCGGTGGAGGAAGAAGCTTGGACTCCAGGCCTCGCCCAAGAATATTGAATACGTAGATCCAGGAAAGAAAGGAGGGATCTACTGGGCTGGGCTTGACCAAGTGGCGAACTTGCGAGTGGCTAAAACTAACGCTGAGTATGTAAAGAGAATAGAGGAAGAAAACAAAAGACAAACTCATCTATGGCAGGAGAGACAGGAAAGAACAAGGAAAGATGAAGTCGCCGGGAAGGCATATGAGAAGAAAAAGAAGGCGGTGATGACGAGAAGAAGAGAGAAAGAAGAGAGAAGAAGATCTTGATCAAGATGAAAGAAGGAGACAGCGAAGGAGATGAAGTGTTGCTGTCCAACCCTTCTTGTATTTTATATGTAAATACATACATTGTAAGTCTTCTGTAATAAAGCTATAAATTTTCTATTTTTGTGAAGACAATTACATACTACGATACACCTTGTAAATTGTGTTAAGTACAAGAATGATATGATCAATAAAAAGATTGATTCTGCGCATACATTCTATGTCAATACACTATCTGTATGTATCTTTGTTATTTGCATCCTTGTATGATTTAAGTTTTGGCATCATCAAAAGGGGGAAATTGTTAGGAATTTTATTGTTTAGATTTTGATGAATGCCATGTAAAACTTAGAATAGAAAGTTGGCACCCCAATTCTTTCTGTAAAATGTATTGTAACAATTAGAGTGGCCAAGCCGAGTTAAGTCGCCTACGCCCTAACATGCAAGAAGACAAGCGAAGGCTTGAAGGAAAACTCTGTGAGAGACAAATTTGAGTCTGAGAAGAAAAGTGGGAACTCGATCAAGAAGCGGTGAGATCTGGTGAGTGGAACATCGATCAAGTCAACTCAAGAGAAGCAAGTCTCAGTCAAGTGACGAGAAGAGTCATCCAATGATTGGAAGTGACTCTAAGTCACCTGGGAAAGCAAGGAAAAGTCAAAGTCGAGATAATCGAAAAAAGAACCGTTTGCCTGAGTAAATCAAGAGATTTACTTAAACAAGTAATATCTCCATACCACCTTTCTGAGTGCTCAGTCGAGCGTGCAATTGGAATGAACAATGGGAAGCACTACACCGTGTCGAACTACGAAAAGGTGAAACAACAATTCATACGAGAAAACGACAATTCCAAGAAGCGCAAACGACATTGCGAAGTGACTTTCAAAAATAAGCCTATCTCTTCAACGGGCAAATTTTTGAAAGTTCACTATAAAAGGCCGAGGAGTTTGTTTGAGAAAGAGATGCATGAATGACACATACGTGAGATATACAAGCACATTAGAAAAATCAAAACAATCTCAATCCTCAAGCCTATATTCGAAGTACATCAATCCAACACTTACCCGTGAAGGAAAGAGAGCTTCAACCAGTTGAAGAGGAAACCTTTGAAAACAAGGGGTCTACTTTCGGGAAGGATTGTAGAAAAGTTCAAAGTTGAACTAAGTCTTAAGCATTTGGAGGGCTTCGTGATCAAATCCAAAGAGCTTGAGCAAGTGAGTTTTAGTAGCAAGGCAGCGCTGCCTGTGAAGAAGCCGAGTCGAACGAGAAGCCGGTGAGTGATCAAGGCGTCTCGGATCGAGTCCCAAAGGATCAAGTCGGCTGTTGTGATCAAGACTTGTATCTGGACTGTTACCACTTTGTAAACCGATCATTACTTAGTGGATTCCTCCAGGAGTTGGAGAAGAGAGAGTAGAAGAATTACCCCATCTTGAACCTCTATAAAAACTTTCTTGTGTCATTTACATTTCAAACATTTAAATTCTGCACTTTTAATTGCTTATATCAAATGATAAATTTGCCATCCATTTGATAATTTATAAGTACTAAATCAAGCTCTAAAATATTGCTTAATCAAACTTAAGGGTGTTAAGTCTTCCAATGAAAATAAAACCCACGGTGAGTTAAATTGTAGCCAACAAAATTTGAGTTACTCCATCATGGCTCAATTTGAGTGCGTTGAATGATTAACTCTCTTGAGTGACTAATTCGTTGTCCATCAAGGACACACGGTGTGTAGAATTAACTCAGTAGATTTAAAAGGACTAAATCGAAAATTTGGTAAGGTTTATTCAACCCCCTTCTAAACCTTACACTTACACCCCTTGGGACCTACATTGTGCGTTTTACTTTTCATTACTCCTAGTCATGTTTTATCTTGTTTCTAAAAGCGTTGACCGACGGCCAACAGCGATTTAAGTTTGGGGGTATTTGTTCACTTGATTTTATACCATTGATTTGGGCTTCCTAGACTTGAGTTTTGTGTTGTTTTTGATTATTTTGAGTCATTTGAGTAGCCAAGCCATGTTGAGAGCCAATTATATTGAGTTTATAGTCATAGTAATGAATCGTGTATCAAAAGAAGTACAAACGAGCAAACAACGAGAGATTGATTTGAAGAAACGCCCAAACGCGCCTCGAAATTTCCATCATTTGGTAGCGTTTAGTATTTTGGTCATAACTCTCTCTACAAAATTGATATTGATATGATTCAAGTTACTATGGAAAGCTAAGAGATAGGGCTACAACTTTGAAGAAAAGCTCAAAAGCAAATGCCAACATTTGGTGGGTGAAAAAACCGGACGAGCTCTCCCCGCCCGTCGATGGGGGCGGCGCCGATCTGAGGCGACAGTTATTTTTACAGCTAGGGGCGCTGCAGCGCCCAACGCCCGGCTCTACAGCGCCCGGGCGGGTTTTTGTGCGTATGACATGGTTGGGAGCCGCAGCGCCCATCCCGGGCGCCACAGCGCCCCTGGGCGGAATTTCCTATGTTCCTCCACCTTTTTCTTGGCTTTTTGAGGGGCTATAAATAGATAAATGGGAGGCTTGATCTAGGGTATGGGGGAAAGGCTGGGAATACACCCAAGAACACAAGAAACACATCAATTTCATCAAGGAAAAATCAAGGGAAGAATCGAGTCGAATCGGAGCTTGAGGATTGAAGATTAATCGAGAGATTATCCATTTCCCTAAGTTTTCTCATTCTTTGTGCTTTAATCTTTCATTTTAGCTTCTTATGAAGATGAACAATTTGTCTATGAGTTGTTTATTTATAATGGGTAGCTAAACTTCTTGTGATTTTAGGGTTTTGGAAGTAGATTAATTGAACTCTTGTTGATTGTTTTAATCTTAATTGAAGTTATTGTCTTGAAGCCTATTTGAGTACTTTGTTCTTATTCTTGTTTTATCATTTGGCCAATGATTTAGCATGTTTGACATATTGATTCATAATTCGAGAGATGAGTTTCAATATTAGATCTTGAGTACTTGACATGAATATTTGCATAATCGAGAGGTTTGTGAATATTTGTGAGGATATTTGATCTTTTGTGCATTTTGGGAGTTGTGTATCTTATGTTGAGTAGAGATACTAGCATAGATATTTCAATCTACACTTTATATACATCTCAAGAGGAGGATAAAATACCGTTGTGATCGTCTTATAGGTGTATTGATAATAACTTTGGCTTTGATTAAATCGTAAAACAAGAGGAATATTAATTGAAACCATAACCCGGGAATCCATTTCATTTCCTTTTGGTAATTCCACTATTATTTTCATCTTGTGTTTTTGTGGTTATTCTTATCTTTTCTTCCACAACAATCATTCAATTTCGATCGTCTAAATAAAAATAAGGCTATCTTAGTTCAATACTTAGCGCATTAATTTATTAGTCTCCGTGGATACGACCTTGCTTACCCTATTCTATAAACTACACCGTACACTTGCGGTGAAGCTAAAAATAAGGCGAACAGGAAGCACAAGAGAAAGATGCACATCTTCAGAAACTGAAAGAGAAGATACTTAAAGGAGAGAAATCAGAATTCTCGGTACATGAAGATGGAGTTATTAGATTTTGGAATCGAGTTTGTGTACCGAGTGATGAGCAGATTAGGAATAGAATCCTCGCAGAAGCACACCGTTCGAAATACACTATACATCCTAGAGGAAACAAGATGTATAAGGATTTGAAATGGAGTTATTGGTGGGTAAACATGAAGAACCAGGTAGCGAAGTTCGTTGCGAGATGTTTGACTTGTCAACGAGTAAAAGCAGAACACCAACGACCATCTGGTTTACTACAACCATTGAGAATTCCCGAGTGGAAATAGGAACACATAACGATGGACTTCGTGACGGATCTACCAAGGACCAGAGGAGGCCATGATGCTATTTGGGTAGTTGTAGACCGACTCACGAAATCTTCACACTTCTTACCCATCAAGAAAGCGATAGCTTACGCGTAAAACTTGCGCAGATTTATATTCGAGAGATCATTCGACTGCATGGAGTGCCAGTCGACATAGTATCAGACAGAGACCCGAGGTTTGTCTCTAGATTCTGGAAGTGCTTGCGAGGAATTGGGTACCTCGCTAAGTTTCAGCACAGCAGCACATCCACAAACTGATGGACAGTCTGAGCGAACGATTCAAACCCTGGAAGATATGTTGCGAGCCTGCACATTGGATTTCCAAGGAAGATGGGATTCACACTTACCATTAGCCGAGTTCGCCTACAATAATAGCTATCAGGCCACGATTGGGATGGCACCCTACGAGGCATTGTATGGGCGAAAATGTAGATCCCCGCTATACTGGGAGATTGATGACCAATGGACTCCGAAAGAGAAACGAAAGTCGCCCTCGATTAAAGGTCGACTTAGTTCAGGAGGCCATGGAGAAGGTCAAGCTAATTAAGGAGCGGATTCACACAGCTCAGAGCCGCCAAAAGAGTTACGCGGACAAGAGAAGAAAGGATTTGGAATTTGAAGTCGGAGATGAAGTATTTCTCAGACTCTCACCACGGAAAGGATTGATCAATCCAAAGAAATGAGGCATGTTGAGTCCGAGATATGTTGGACCTTACAAAATTTTACAGAGGATCGGGAAGTTAGCCTACCGACTCGAGTTACCAGCACCATATGCCGGAATGCACCATGTATTCCACGTATCGAGATTGAAGAAGTATCAACCAGATCCCAAACATATCATCACTCGAGATACTCCTCCTCTAATAGAAAATCTATCCTACACCGAGAGGCCGATCCGGATCATTGATCAGCTGATACGTTAGTTGCGTAAGAGAGAGATTTCGATGGTTAAAGTAGTGTGGCAGAACCACAACCGAGACGAAGACGCAACGTGGGAGATGGAAGAAGACATGAGGAATCAATATCCAGAACTATTCTGAAGAGAATTTTGGGACCAA
Organism: Rehmannia glutinosa; assembly: GCA_016081115.2. Lineage (NCBI taxonomy): Eukaryota > Viridiplantae > Streptophyta > Magnoliopsida > Lamiales > Orobanchaceae > Rehmannia > Rehmannia glutinosa. The sequence goes on from CM071930.1 coordinate 28,722,741, forward strand.
ATTCTTTTAAGGAGGGGAGGATGTGAAGCCCCCGGTTTTTCCAAACTATGATTGATCATTTTGTCGTCTATGTAATTCATCGACTATTTTACAGCATCACTTTGACGGGTAATTATTAATAACATATATATTTTGTATTTTATTTCATTTTATTTATTACTTGTGATCATGATCTTTATTAATTATATTTTGCATTAATGATCACTTGATCGATCGTTATTACTATTATTGTATTTATTAGTCACCTTAGAATTTTAAGAGACTATTTATTTAGAGACTTTTACCTTATAGAATTAAGAATTTGATTTAGTGTAAGTGATTATGAGACTTATAAGTGATCAAGGAAATCACTAATTATTTTGGAGATTGATATATTTCAACTATTATCATCAAATTTGGGACAAAAAAAATATATGGAATTACCAATTTGCCCCTATAGTGGGACGGCCATAATGATATTTTGGAGTAGAAATATCATCCAACTCTTGTACACTTACACCTTATATTAGTCATCTTGTGTATAATTATACCATTAATTAAAACATTATACACATCATCTCATATATAAATTCTTTATTATTAAATTTCCCAACATGTTGGAGTCTTCCCAACATTCCATTCAAACCCATCTCATGCCCATACCTTTGACTTGCATTTTGTCTCCCATGCAAGAAGCAAAATTCAAGACACAAATTAAACAAAAAAATTCCTCTCTCTCTCTCTCCCTAGTACACGGCCAATATGGCCAATTTTACATAAAAATTTCATTTTTCATCCAACACATTTTAATTCTCAAGCAAATTCTCCTCCTTCTCTCTAACCTCTCTCTAAAAATCATTCACATCTTCAAACACCAACTCTTCACATCTTCAAACCTTCAAACATAAGTTCTTCATATCTTCAAGTACCACTTCTTCACATCTTCAAAAATTCAAACACAAGTTCTTCACATCTTCAAGCCTACCTTCAAGCCTTCAAGAACATATTCTTCCTAACATCAAACACACTTTCTTTCTCCAAACATCTAAATCAAAACAAACTATCTTCCTACTTAAAAACAAAAATTTCGAACACCCCCTTATCTCAAGGTAAGAAATTTCACTCCTCAATTCAACTTAAAATCTTACTACTCATCACCTTCTCCTTTTAATTTAAGTTTATATTTTGGATTTTGAGGTACTTAGAAGACCACTTGGAGACATGCATGCATGGTGGTGAAATTTGAAGACTTGAAGAATAATTAGTAGAGAAATTGGACTACAAGGTAAGAATTGGACACTAGAACCCTTCTTTCTTCTTCTTCCTATTTTTTTTTTCAAATTTTAACACCCCTTTTTCATTTTTGAGAAATAGGGGCTGACCTTAGGTGATTTTGGAGTTGAACCAAAAATCCCAAATTTGAAGCTTCAACTAGTTTCAAATCACCTACTACACAAGGTAAAGTGTAGTCTTTCCAATTTTCTTATCTCCTTCTTTTTCTCCTTAATTTTTCTCTCATTTTTCTAACTCCAAATTTTTTATACTTCTTGACTTAGGGGCTGACCTAAGTGACCTCATCCAAAGTTGTGAAATTTATCCTTTTATTTCACAATTTTCCAATTTTAAGGTGGGTGGAAAAACTCTTTCAACTTCTAGGTGATTTTGTTAAAATGCATGTAGAATTTTGATCATGAGCCCTTGAGATATATAATTTATGTAATGCATGTCAATTTTATGTATCAAGTCATGAAATTTCTCAAGTGTTGCTCAAAATTGCTAATTATTGAACTTTAGGTGCATACATGTACAATTTAATGATCTATTTGATGAATTCTTGTATGTATTGGACATGCATGTGTATGATCTTTGAAATCCATGTTTTGGATGACTTATAACTTGGACAAGTCGAGAATAATTGATTAAATTTCAATTTTGGACTTAAAAATGCAAAAAATGGAAAGTTGGTGGACTAAATTGCAAGAAAATAAAACTTAAAGGACCCCTCTGCAAATTTCAAATTTTGGGACTGTACTCAGGTAATTTTGAACCCTAACCCCTTTTCTCTCATTTTGTTTTTTGATTTTTCACTATAAATCACCAAATTTGGTGATTCTTGTTGCTAATCATCTCGTTTTTGTAAGAATTTCACAAATATGACACCGCGAAAAAATTTCACCGGTCCAAAATCAAACCCCAAGCGAAGAAGATTTGGAGAGGGTTCTTCAAATTCTCGTTAATTTGCGGTGGTGAAATGCGAAATACGGGCAACACAACAGGATATGGCTCATGGGCAAGCCAGAAATCAAAACCCCCAACTTTTTCAGACCCAAATTGTCGAGCTTCGGGCCACCATTTCCAAAGATAATGTGAAATGGGTAAAAGGTAAAAAATCTCTTTTATCTCAAGCTCCAACTTATTCCAATACATTGTCGTTTATCAATAAGTTTGCCGAAAAATATTATGAGGACTTGGAATTAGTGAGTAAGTGTCGGTCCCAATGGGTGATATGTAAAGTTTAGAAGGGGGGTTGAATAAACTTTACCAAATTTTCATTTTTAGTCCTTTCAAGAATTTTAAAGTTGACTCAAGTCAGCTAAGTCCTTGAGGGACTGCTAAGTTACCTTACACAGCAAAGTTACCCACTCAACAGACTCGACTGAGTTGTTGATAATGTAACTTAGTTGTTTTCAGCTAACACTTTAAAGTAGCAGTTGACTTGGTTTTTAACAACGGAAGACTTTCAGCCTTAGTTTTTAAATACGTTTTTCAACACTTGTTTTAGCAGGATTATTATCAGTAGACTTTAGCAATAACAATCAACAGATGTAAAGATAATGCAAGAAAGTAAGTGTGCTGAAAGTAAATAGACACAAGCAATTATAGTGGTTCGAGGATGGGGTAATTCCACTAATCCACTCTTCTCCAACCCTAGAGGAATGCACTAATGTAACTTGATTTGGTTATGAAATGGTAATCGGTCCGAGTCGATTTGATCACGGGTAGGTAGTGCTCCTAGGACTCGGCTTCTTCATAAGACGGTGCCACATTACTTGACTTTCTTCAAACCTTTGGACTTGATCACTTAGCCCTCCAACTAGTTCAAAGCTCTGGTTCGATTTGGAACCTTACTACACCTCCTTCAACCTTGGAGAATAGACCCCTTGTTCTTGATAACAAGTTTTTCCTCTACAACTGATGAAGTTGTCTTTCCTTCACTGAGTGTGTTGGATCGATTTTCTTCGAGTTTAGGCTTGAGGATTTTCTTTGAAAGCTTGAGAGATATTTTGCAGGTTATTTACTTGAATGCTTGTAGGCTTGTAAGCTTGGTAATCTGGGTAACATTCTCTCAAAATGAATCCTCATCCTTTTATAGTGCACGTTTGAAAATATGTCAGTTGAAGAGATAGACATATTATTCAAACTGCACTTCATAGGTTGTTGGCTTGTCTTGTCTTGCAGCATTGATGGAGACCGTACCTTGAATTTAATGCTCTGCAGCCTTTTCTTAAACTCTACAGAATTTCAGGTACATCCCATTGGCTCGTTGCTTTTTGCACTCTTTCAGCAAAACAACTTTATTGTTGGTAGTTTGACACATGCCTATTTCCAGAAAAACCTTGACTTGGCTTAACAGCGAATTTCTTTCAGCTTTCTTTGATTATGTCTGCTGCATACCTCTTTGGCAATCAATTCCAATGATTTTGGAATGACTTTGCTATCAGTCAGCTGACTGAGACAGCTTTCTGTCACTTGACTGAAACTTCACTTTACTTTACTCGGCTTCCATACAACTGGGTCTTCTCTTTGATCTTCAGTCGAGTCTTGTAATCTTCAACTTGGTTGCCTTCGACTCAGCACATAGAACTCAATCTATTACAACTTAAATTATATTTGAATTGGGGTGCCAACTTCCTAATCTAAGTTTTACATGGTATCATCAAAATCTATAAATAAATTTCTCAACAATTTCCCCCTTTTTGATGATGCCAAAACTTAAATAAACATAGCAAGGTAAATAGTGCAGAAAATAAAAGAAGGATTGTGTATAATATGTTATTTATTGAACATATCATTCTTTGCACTTTACAAAGCTTTTACAATATGTAAATCTATACAAGGTATCAGAGCATTAATATCCATAAGAGCATATACAGAGTACTTGCAAGTATATGTGTATTTACTATTAAGTAAAAATACAACATGAAGGGGTTCAGCCATCTTCAACACCTCGGTTGCTTCCTTCTTTACTCAGCATCCTCCTCTACTCTTCTTCTGTCCTCTTCTGCTTTTTTTCCTCTTCCTATCTTCCTCCTCTCTCTTATTCTTTTCGTAGGCTCTTTTTGTAGCAAAGTCTTCCCTCTGTTGTCTTTCTTTCCATTCATGATCTAGCCTAGCATTTTCTTCCTCTTGCCTTCTCCTTACTTCCTCATTTCTCCTATCACCTCTCTGTTAGACAGTTCATTTAGCCCAGCCCAGTAGATCAGCCCTTTCTTCTGGGGATCTACATAACGAACATCTTTAGGCTTTGGCTCTGGTGGAGCACCTCTTCCTCTTCCACCTTCACCAATCCATCCCCTTCCCCTTCTAAGTCTACTCCTCCTCCGGGAAGTGTCTTGCACGGGTTGTCCCTAGAAGTCTGATGAGTACTCAAAGTCTGCTGCTTCTTGGTTGTTTAGCAGAGTTCTAAACCTTTTTTTCCAGTACAAGTCCCATGCTTCTGGTAGAAACATTTCCCTGAAAAATCCTTTTTATGTAAGCGTTTGAAATTCCTATAAGGATCTTGGCTCAGATCCTGCACCAGGGACAGCTAACTCCCGAGGGGGCTTCACTACTAGGGAGCCCATCAATAATCCAGCTGGGGGGCAATCGTACATTACCTTTAAGCTCTCTATCCTGCCATACTGCTTCTCTTCTACCTTGGCGAAGTCAGCTTCTATCTCAACTCTTGTCTTCTTGGAAGCTAAGTCAGTTTTCTCTTCAGCTAACAAGCCTTGGGGCAGCTGGCTCAAGATTAAAGCGGTGGCTGAGCCAAGTTGAGGGGTTTTTTGCAAGCATAATCTTCAGGGGTGGTTTCTTCATCTCATTTCCACTACCTTCCCCTTTACTACTATCTTTCCCTTTTTAGCATCATCACCAAGAGAGAGAGAATCGGTGAGAGGATATTCTAAGATAAGATCAAGTTTCTTGTTTGTCATGTCCATCTTCTCATGATTTGCGGAGTGTGTTGTTCTAAATTCGATCATAAAGCCTTCATCTCATTGCCATCGATTCATTTCATGCGCATCACCATCATTTATGTTCTCATGGTGGCTTCGTTTTGAGAAGGTCTGCCTTATGTTGTGCTTTCAGCAACTCCATATCGGTTTTGTGCGACTGGTCTATCCTAAAGATGTGATCCCTCTGTCTCTCTTTGAAACTTGGCGGTTTATCACTCCATATCACCATTTTGGCAAATAGAGACTTGAAATATGTGACTTACTCATACCAGGTGCTTTTGTTTGTGTTGTCCATTCCCGATTCTTAATACTGATCCCTCGAGATATCTCCCGTGATCGCACATCTTTGTTGTCCAACCTCTGGTTTAGTGTTGCAAATCCTCTTTCCATATTCTCAATTTCAAAGCCTGAGATGGCCTTAAATGCTTTAGGAAGTCGGTTGCTTGATGATCGCTTCTCGGGCCATACAATATAGAAGTCAAAACCAAACGGCACAATGGTATGATCATCTGGAGTTTCAATCTCTTCAGCAGGGATATGGATAGTATATCTTTTACTCTCAGCAGCAGACTCTGTCTCCAAAGGTACTTTTGCCACAAACGGAAAGTACTCTGCAAAAAGATCTTCAGGGAATATGGGAATTTCTCCCCCTTCTGCGTAAAGAGCTTTACCCTTTCTCTTTAAGTTTTCTTCAGCTCTGTGTGCCTCAGCTATTTTAGCGTCCTCGGCATCTTTGTAGTTGTGTTAGCCTGCTGAGTTGACTAACCCTCGGTTGTCTTAACAGCATTGTTGGTATCAGTTGTTTCTTCCCCATGAGTTGTCTATTCTTCAGTTGGTTTATCAGCGTCATGGGATGGTGATGGCACCATAGGGGGTGGTCCATCAACCAGTGTGAATGTTGTGAAGGCAGCTTTCTCACCCGCCTTCCTTCGTTGTGCCAATGCCTCCTCAATAGCTGGGTCCTCTTCAGGTTTATCTTTAGGGGAGGACTTAGCTTTTTCATCCGTATCCAAGAATTCCACGAGAGACATTTTCCTAAGAGTCATGTAAGGCACTTATTTCCTTATTCTCAGCCGACTCTTCTTGAGGAGCAGACATCTCTTCTTCACCTTTCTTACCCATGGAATTCTCAACCTCCCTTTGGCCTTCATTACCCTCGGCCGAGTCTCAACGGCCACGATGGGCCTTCTCTGATCCCTTGTGCGATGTCTTAACATGAGAGTGTTTTCAACAATCTCTTCAGGAGACGAAGCTGCTTTAGGTTCTTCGATGGCATCCTTTGAATTCTTAACCTCTCGGATTGCACTTTCAGAGCTAGGAGTCTCAACTACCGTGGTTTCCTTTCCATCATGTGCCTTGGCTTCATCAACAGCTTCATCGGCCTGCAATGCATGGGATTTGGTGAGATAATCTGAACCATCTCAAACCGTCAACCCCACTCTGATGTACATTGATGTTCTCATCTTAGCCTCCAAACTTCGTTTAAGTAATGTCTCCCACAACCTCCTCCGACTCGGCTATGGTGGTTTCAGTTTCCCCCTTAGCTGGCGCACTAGCTGAGTCTCGAGCAGTGGGGTCACTTGAAACCTGAGACTCGGATTCTTTTCTAAGTAAGTGTTGAGCTGATAGGGCAGGTGTCTCAACACCTACTTCAAGAATAGGCTTGGCTAGGTGCCCTCTTCTTCTCCATCCTTAGCTTCATCGCCATTCCTCCTAGTATCATGTTCCTCAGAGTACACTGGTGAGGTAGAGGCATCAATGGTCCTCACCATCTCCATAATGTCTGGGCTAGGAGAGATTAGAATAGTAGATGACTCTCCTGGGCCCGTCAGCAATGTCTTCTCGTGCAGCTCTTTGAACTCTTTTATAGCATGCCTTAGCTCAACTCTCTCTACCTCCTCAATAGGGTTAAGCTCTTCAACGTCACTATCACTGCTGGAAGCTGGCTGTAAGGCATATTCAGGGGCGTCTATAAAGGCACAAGTGTGAGGCTTCCCCGACTCCACAACAACCTTGGTCTTTTCAATTGCTTTAAGCTTTTCATCCTCTTTCCTATCAAATAGAATGTTGATGCAGCTGGTTTCATCCAGAGTTGTGCGTACACTAGTGTTTCCCAAAAATGCCAGGAGGTATTCTTTCTCCTCAATGAACTGAGGGCTTTGGAACTGGTACCTGGCTAAGCTCAATCTCCAGGACCTCCAAACTTTAAGCATCTCTTGGATGTTTGGGTATGCAGGAGACAACATCACTAAGTCGTCATCCTCTTGCATGGGCTCAAGGGGATCCCTCTCTTCCTCAGCTGTCCTCGCATCTTTCTGAGGAGATCGTACAACTAACTCTTCACCTTGGTCAGCTGTGATGACTTCGGTTTCTTCAGTTGTCTCCCTGATAGTTGTCTCCTTCGGATTCTATTGTGCATTGACAATAGTCTCTTCCAAACTTTGATGTTCGCCAACAACAGTCTCTTTTTCCACAGTGGTTTCCATACCACCCTTCTCTTTTGAACTTTAATGCTCTTCCTCAGTAGCATCTTTCTCGTAGATTCCACACTCGGTGGCTTAGCTAATCTTTGATTTCCTCAGTCTTCTTCTCTTGGTCTTGACCAATGGAACTTCAGTCCACATCCTCGCATTCCTCACTCAAAGCCGATTCTCCAACCTTCAACTTCGGGTCTGCGGTGGCTTCCAAGCGGCACGGTGAGTGTTTTTCTTGATAATAGGAGAAGGAGTAGGGATTCCTTCTCATTCGTAGGGGCATGTGATGACTTTCTTTTGGGGTAGGTGTTGACTTTGTTGCTAGGGCGGGGGCCTCTTCTTCTTCTCGCACATGCTTGGAAGAATAGGCCTTTTAGATCCTGAATCGTGTCCTCGGGAAAAGGTCAACTAATTTTCCTCGCTCGACGACCTTCCTAGCATGAGCTTGTCATTGGGTAGCCGGGTAGATTGCCCCGAACATCTTCTTGTTCACATGGAAGGGTTTCTATTCCGAGATAAATGCCCTTCACCTCCATCAATGACCTATCACCAGGCCATATCCTAGAGAACTTTCAAACAACCCAGCTTCATTAATGGTCTTGTTCATCACATTCTGGCATAACTTGCCAAAGATAAACTCACCCCAGTTCACCTTCTTCCCCTCCATGATAGCAGCCATCATAGTCAGCTTAGACGTAGACAACTAATTGAAGGTGCAAAACTTCATGTCCACACATTTTGCCACCACGTCCATTAGCTTATGGTAGTCCTCCTTAATCAAGACTTCTTTGATGTGCGGAAAGCCGCGGCGGACTACGGCTTTGCGATCTCCTTCCATGCCGCAGCCAGGTTAATGTCCTTCTCTGTTATCTCATTCAAACTAGATGAAGGTAGATGACAGTTTGCAGCTAAGTCCACAGCAGTGATCTTGATGTTTGTGTTGTGCACCGATGAGCGAATCTCATCATCGTGAACCTGAGCATTCACGTATAACATCGCCACTTCCTCCAAATAAGTGTGCAAAAACTACATTGAAATAAACTCCTTGACACCGGACTTCTCGAGTTTCTCAGCAATCTTCTTGGCCAGGGCTTTGTCCACTCCCTACTTGACCAAGCCCTCGAAATCCATTGTAGATCCTATGTGAATTTTCTCAGCCATCTTCACAAAATTGTATGTTAAAGCCATTTCATATATTTGAACTTGAAAATCGAACGATCTAAGAACTAGGGTTCGCTTTACTTAGTTGTAGAGAAAATGCTTCTTCTTGCTTGAGAGAAAAAGAGTAGTGTGCAGAGAGAGAAAAGAGATTTCTCTATATATGGGATGTAAGGGGACGGTTTTGGAATTCAAAAAGTTCAAATTTGATCAACAGTTGAGATCGTGTCTTGAAACCGCATTAATTTTCCCTCATCAAATGCAACAGCATTTATATCCAATCATAGGTAAAACGGGTAGAAGCATTTTATTTACACCATAATTACTGCTGACTTCAAGCCTAAAAACATTCCCACTCGTAGAAAACGACTGCGTTTTGTCACTTAGCTCATAAATAGCTCAGTTATCTTCATAAGTGACTCGACTCTGTATCTCTCTCTTCACTTAATAAGCACTCGGATGTCCATTCTAATGGATACGGTGACTAGTTGTCTTAATTTGTCTCACTTTCTTTGAAAAAATGAAGATCTGCTGATTTCCAATACTCTCTTCTTTGACTCTGCTGATTGAGTCTTTTGAGCCTCCTAACTCAGTTCAATCAATCCAAGTTCATTTTCAAGCTCTTCATATCTTGATTCACATAATGGCTTAGTGAATATATCAGCTAATTACTTATCAGTTGATATGTATTCCAAAGTGATGTCTTTCTTTTCAACATGATCTCTTATAAAATGATATCTGGCATCAATGTGCTTGGTTCTTGAATGCAATACTAGATTCTGAGTTATTGCAATGGCACTTGTGTTATCACACATAATTGGAATCTCCTTTTCTTCTATATCATAGTCTCTCAGTTGTTGCCTCATCCATAAGACCTGGGCACAATAGTTGCCTGCAGCTATGTACTCTGATTCAGCTGTGGATTTAGCTATTGAGTTTTGTTTCTTGCTGAACCAAGAAACCAATCTATTTCAAGCATTTGATAGGTATCGATGTACTTTTCATGTCCACTCTACATCCAGATAGTCGAGTCCCGAGTAGCCAACTTAATCCTCCATTATTTAGATACCATAAGACAACTTCTTGGCATCCCTTCAAATACTTTAGGATTCTCTTGGTTGTAGTCATGTGACTTTCTTTTGGTGTATATTGAAATCTAGCACATACACCTACAACAAAGGGGGTGTATGGCCTACTTGTTGTTAAATAGAGCAATGATCCAATAAGAGCTCTATATCTTGTTTGATCAATAACTTTGCCATCTGCATCCATGTCCATCTTGAATGATGTATTCATTGGAATCTTTTACAGATGACTTCTCTTGCATTCCAAATTTCTTCATTAAATCTATGGTATACTTGGTTTGACTTATGAAGGTTCCTTCCTTCATTTGCTTGACTTGAAGGCCTAGGAAGAAAGTTAGCTCTCTCATCATACTCATCTCAAATTTCCCTTGCATGAGATTTGAGAATTTGTCACACAATTCTTTGTTTGTGGATCCAAAAATGATGTCATCCACATAAATTTGAACATGCAATATACTCTCCCCATCTTGAATTCTGAAGAGTGTCCTATGAACCTTGCCTTTGGTGAATCCATTGTCAATAAGAAACTGAGACAATGTACCATACCATGATCTTAGTGCTTGTTTCAATTCATACAATGCTTTTTTAATATTGTAGACTTTTATCTCCAATAGTTTTCTTCTCAAAATCTGGAGGTTGCTCCATATAGACTTCTTCTTCCAAAAGTCCACTCAAAAATGCACTTTTCACATCCATTTGATAAACAGTGAAGTTGTGTGCAGCATAAGCAAGAAACATCCTAATTGCTTCCAATCTTGCAACGAGTGCAAAGGTTTCATCAAAATATATGCCCTCCTCTTGGCAATACCCTTTGGCCACCAATCTTGCTTTGTTTATCACTACAGATACTTCTTCACTCATCTTATTTCTAAATATCCACTTAGTAAAAATAACATTTTGGTGGGTAGGCCTTTGAACTAATTCCCAAACTTTGCTTCTTTCAAATTGATTCAACTCTTCCTGCATAGCTAGAATCTAAGGTGTGTCGTCTAATGCTTGTGACACATCTTTCGGCTCAATTTGGGAAATGAAACAAGTGAACATAGCTTTATGTTGAGTCCTGGATCTGGTTCTTACTCCTTCTCTAACATCTCCAATAATAAGCTTAAGAGGATGGTCTCTCAGCCATCTCACATCTGGTTGGAGTAAGTTTGCTAGCTATTACGTGTCCAAGGTCTTTTGTTCTTCTTGGCATCTGTTATTTTGGCATAAATCTTTTTGGTTCTTAAAAAGAAACAGTTCGAGAAGGTTCAATTGGCTGAAATGAATTTCTAGACTCGCAGATTTTTCGACATCAGTCGTCTCGCAGCTAAGTTGTCTTAAATAGCTTCCTCTTCATCATTCAACTGCAGACTTTCCAGCTATCTCTTAGATTCAGCTATCTCATCTTCATCATGGTTGAGTCCTTTTATATCTACCTCAACATAAGGACTCTTATGAACAGTTGGCTGATTCATCTTGTCAGCTAACTCATCTATGTCTTCTGCATTGACATTAGGTTTATCAAAAACCACATGGATAGACTCTTGTGTGATCATAATCCTCTTGTTCATCACTCTAAAAGTTTTACTCTCAGCTGAGTATCCCAAAAAGATACCTTCATCAACTTTAGCATCAAAAGATTTCAAGGAATCCTCGCCATTGTTTGAATGAAGCATTTACATCCAAAGATATGAAAATATCCAACATTTAGCTTCCTCCCTGTCCAAATTTCAGAAGGGACCTATTATGAGTGTAACAAGCAGTATTAATGGCTTCAGCCCAAAATCTCTTAGGCAATCCATCTTCAGCTAACATGGTCTCTCGACTTCCTTAAGAGTTACATTTCTTCTTTCAGCCACTCGGTTTTGTTGTGGAGTTCTTGCAGTTGATAACTCATGAGCAATATCATTTTCTACGTAGTACTGAGTTATAATCCCATTGACAAACTCAGTTCCTCTATCAGACCTTATCTTTATAATGATTTGACTCTATTCATTTTGAACTTTTCTCATCAGTTGAAGGAGCTTCTGCAAGGTTTCGTTTTTTTTACTCATAAAGATTGTCCATGTGTATCATGAATAATCATCCACCATCACTAATGTGTATTTCTTTCCACTGATGCTAGATGGTTCAACGGAACCAAACAAATCCATATGCAGTAAGTGCAGTATCCTTGTTGAAGAAGGACTTGGCTTGTCCTTGAAAGAAGACTTTATTTGCTTTCCCATCTGGCATGCATCACAGATGCTTTTATTCTTGTATATTGAGTCAGGTAATCCCTCCACAAGATGACTCCTTTCAAGCTTATTGATTGTCTTGAAATTCAGGTGACTCAGTTTCTTGTGCTACAACCAACTTGATTCGGCTGTACTCTTTGGTAGCAGACATGTGCTTGGTGTAGTAGTTGACCAATCTACTATGTACATGTTTTTCTACTTTGATCCTTGTAGCACCATCTCATTTGATTTGGCACACACCCATGTTGAATCCTACATTGTAGCCCTTGTCACAGAGTTGGTTGATGCTCAGTAGATTGAAGTTAAGACCTTCAGCATATGCTACATTTATGATCTCTAGTTCATTCTTCTTGATGGATCCAGTGCCTTTGATCTCCTCTGGAGCTTCATTTCCTCCAAATATAACTTTAGCACCTTTTATTTCCTTGAACCTTGAAAGATTCTACTTATTGTCTGGCATATGTCTAGAACAACCACTATCCATGTACCAGGTTCCTTGACACTCAGATGTTCCTTGAACCTGCAATCAAGCAAATATGTTTTTATGTACCCATACTTGCTTGGGTCCTGAGGGATTAGCACTATAAGGTGATCCAACCAACCTATAGCCAAATGGTCTGACTCTAAGAGGTTGCCACCTATCAGTTCCACAATCATAATGAACATTTGCAAATTGCATAGGGGCTTTAGGCTCATACAACTGTCTTTTTTGTCTGTATGCCTATGTGTGAGCTTGTGTATTTGCTTTCTTGGGATAGTAATGGAACTTTTGTGCATATAGGGCTTTGTGCTTGGGTGCATATGTGTGCTGATTATAGCTTCTTTGCCTTAGGAATGACCTAGTTTGAGTCTGATGTCTTTGCCACTTAAAGCTTGTATCCCTTTGGACTTGGCTGATATCTCATTTGATTGTTCCAATCAGCCTGGCTGGGATAATTTCTACCATTCCCATCATATGATTTATTTTTGAAATCTCAGGGCTTTTGGTAGCTCTGTTTGGATTTTCTGAGTATTTCCTGTTGGAGTCTTTGATGGACTCTTCTGAATTTTGTTTCAAGCTGTCCTCTCAGCATACTCTGCTGGTTGTTTACCTTTTCTTTTGTATCCAAGGCCAGCATGGTTGTGATTATGTTTTTGAGTGGGTGTAGGTGCACCATATGTTGCTTTGAATTTTTGACCGCATCATTGCTTGAGGATCCTTTTTCCATAACCACTCTTGGAGCTTGGGTATGCGCAAAGGAATTGAATCAATGCCTTTCTTGTCTCCACTTCCTTTTCGAATCATTATAAGTTCATCCAATGATTTAGATGCCTTAGCGAATGATGCAACCACATTTTTTAAATCTTTTTCTCTCTTTTTTATTGCAGCTAAGACTGCTTGGATCTTAGTTATCTTAGCTTTCAGCTCTGTATTCTCAACAGCTATGTGACTTAGAGTACTCAGCTCCTTAGTCAGCTGTGAGTTTTGGCTTTTGAGTTGGTTGTTTTCCTCATTTAGAAGTGTGTGTGAGGTTTTTACATGCTCAAAATCTTTCATCATTTTGCCTAATGAATATAAAGATCAGTGGGTGATGAATTGTTTGTGTCACTATCACTATCATCGGAATTAGAATGAGATGAGTTAGAGTGTACCTCATCTTCTTGTTCTTTGGCCATTAGGCATATCAAAGCCTCTTCTTTTGTGTCACTGGAGTAGTCAGCTTCACTACTATCTGACTATGTTGGTTCTTTACACTTGGCTGTGTCAGCAGTCTCCGCAGCCAACATGGCTTTCTTCTTTTCTTGTCTTCTTTCTCTAAAGACTTTTATTTGTTCTTCATTTCTATACTTGTTGGCTGGTGGATATTGACAGTCAACGGCAAAATGTTCTGGTTGTCTGCAATTCCAACATAGGTTTTCAGCTCTCTGGAAGTCTGCTCTTTCAGTTCTCTGATATTCAGTTCGTTGGTGATCAGCTCTCTTTGGTGGTCTGTCATCCCTTGCTTTAGAATGTGTTGAATGTCTCTTGGATGATTCGCCCTTGTTTCTCTTGTAGTTCATGTTGAAAAACTTGTTGAATCTTTTCACCATTACGGCAATCTCCTCCTGGTCAATGGCTTCTTTGAATTCAGCTCTCTTTGATTCACCAGCCATGAGGGCAACTGTCTTGGGTACAACTGTCTCTTTTTGCCCTTTTCTTCTTAGCTTAAATTCATATGCCTTAAGATCTGAGAACACCTCATGGTTGGATGTTCTGGTAAGGTCCATAGAGTGTCTCAAAGCCATAACTTTCATTTCCCACTCAGCTGGAGAGACCTTAGAATCTTCATACACATTTCCTTCTATGTATATTATTTTCCTAGAGCTGAGAGCTCATTGGTTATCTCTGTGAATCTGGCATCCAGCTGAACCAGACTCTCATATGCAAGCATTTTAACATTTTCAAATTTTTGAACGGCAATAGTCAATTTATTTTCCTTAATTTGGTCAGACCTTTCACAAATTAAGGTTAGTTTTTCCCAAATCTCTTTGACCATTTTGCAAGATTTGATTTTATTAAATATGGTCTTTTCAAGAGTTTTATATAAAATATCATTGGAAACATTGTCCAAGTTATATCGCTTCCTGTCTTCATTCGTGCATTCGCAACATGGCTTTTTCACCATTGCAAGTCTAGGTACCGCGAACAAATGGCAAAGAAAGACGTGTGCCTCGTGTCGCAGGAGCTGCAGCAGCCTCAGAAGCAGGGGCCCTGACAACTGTGTGCACCTTCATTATCTGTACTTGCCCATCCTCATTGACAAACCACATCTCATCGTGTAAGGTTGAAAGGTGAACCTGCACACGTATTTTCCAATCATCAAATTCTTCAACAGTAAACATTGGAATGCGAGTTAGATTTGCTTCCATGATAATAATTTTTCTTTTGAATTAAAAGCTTTAAAAACTGCAAGTGTTGAACCTTTGAAAAAGAATGAGATCTAGTTCAGTAACCAATGCGGAAAACTCAATGAACCAACCGCTCTGATACCACTTGTAGTTCCCAAGGGATGATATGTAAAGTGTAGAAGAGGGGTTGAATAAACTTTACCAATTTTTCCTTTTAGTCCTTTTAAGAATTTCAGAGTTGCCTCAAGTCAGCTAAGTCTCAAGGCAGCTAAGTTGGCTTACACAGCAAAGTTACCTACTCAATAGAATCGAATAAGCTATTGATAGTATAACTTAGCTCTTTTCAGCTAACACTTTAAAGTTGCAGTTGACTTGGTTTTTAACAGTGGAAGACTTTCACCCTTAGTTTTTGAATACGTTTTTTAACACTTGTTTTAGCAGGGTTATTATCAGTAGACTTTAGCAATTTAACAATCAGCAGATATAAAGATAATGCAAGAAAGTAAGTGTACTGAAAGTAAATAGACACAAGCAATTATAGTGGTTCGAGGAAGGGATAATTCCTCTAACAGACTCTTCTCCAACCCCTGGAGGAATCCACTAATGTAACTTGATTTGGTTACAAAATGGTAGTCAGTCCGAGTCAGCTTTGATCATACACTAATTTGCTCTCGGGACTCGGCTTTTTTGAGGAAGACGAGTTGCCCTACTACTTCAGCTTCTTTCAAACCTTTGGACTTGATCACTTAGCCCTCCAACTGGTTCAAAGCTCTGGTTTGATCTGGAACCTTACAACACCTCCTTCAATCTTAGAGAGTAAACCATTGTTCTTGATAACAAGGTTTACCTCTTCAACTGATGATGTCGTCTTTCCTTCACTGAATTTGTTGGATCGATTTTCTTTGGGTTTAGGCTTGAGGATTTTCTTTGAACGCTTGAGAGATATTTTGCAGGTTATTTACTTGAATGCTTGTATGCTTGTTAACTTGGTAATCTGGAGAAGGTTTGAATCCTCAGTCTTTTATAGTGCACGTTTGAAAATATGTTCGTTGAAGAGATAGACATATTATTCAAACTACACTTGGTAGGTTGTTGGCTTGTCTTGTCTTGCAGCATTGTGATGGAGACCGTACCTTGAATTTAATGCTCTGCAGCTTTTTCCTTAAACTCTGCAAAATTTCGGGTACATCCCATTAGCTCCTTACTTTTGCACTCTTTCAGCAAAAACAACTTTATTGTTAGCAGTCTGACACATGCCTATTTCCAGCAAAACCTTGACTTCGCTTGAAAATGGATCTCTTTCAGCTTTCTTTGATCCTATTTTTTGCATAACCCTTTCACAATTGATTCCAATGATTTTGGAATGACTTTGTTGTCGGTCAGCTGACTGAGACAGTTTTTCTAT
Organism: Rehmannia glutinosa; assembly: GCA_016081115.2. NCBI lineage: Eukaryota > Viridiplantae > Streptophyta > Magnoliopsida > Lamiales > Orobanchaceae > Rehmannia > Rehmannia glutinosa. The sequence goes on from CM071930.1 coordinate 28,739,145, forward strand.
CACTTGACTGAACCTTCACTTTTCTTTACTCAGCTATCACACAGCTGGGTCTTCTCTTCGATCTTCAGTCAAGTCTTTTAATCTTCAACTTGGCTATCTTCGACTCAGCTCATAGAACCCTATCTATTATAAGTTTAATTATATTTGAATTGGGGTGCCAACATCCTAATCTAAGTTTTACATGGTATCATCAAAATCTATACATAAATTTTCCCAACATTAAGAATATTGGGCGTACCAAAATTTTCCGTTTTGGTACTTTTTCGGATGAGTTTCCTACAATTAGAGAATTTTTTGTGGTGGATGTGCTTATGGGATCACCCTTTTGTTATGTATGATGATGATATGATATTGCATTTTTACTCAAATTTGTGGATTGAATATGAGTTTGGAGATAGGCCCGTGGCTATCAACTCATTTGTAAAGGGCGTCATTTCCATTTCCAGTTTCAGACAGAAACGTGTTATTCAACAGGCTATCAATCACCGATTCATATAACTGGAAGGCCCTCCCACCGGCTTCAATAGCGACACTGACGGGTTGATTGGCAACGGCCTTTTTCAATGCGTTTTCATTATTCGCAGGAATGTCTTCATAATCGCCAATCGAAACAACTTTCGCATTTTCTGCATATCAAATCAACGAAAAATATTCAAAATTTTTGCTCCTCGTTAAGCCTTTTTGAAAAGAAAAAATCGAAAACGAACCTCAGAATCGTCACATCTCCCATCTATGCCGGTGTATGGATAATCCACCTTAGTGTCAATGCCTCTATTCTTTATAATAAACTGAAAAGCGTAGTCCAAAAGACCACCATTGCAGCCTTCATCATAAGAAGTATCACAATCCACCAGCTCTTGTTCAGACAGAGTTACTAAATCTCCGTAACTATCTTTATGCCTTCCACGAAGCTATTGTAGAGAATGCCAGTGACTCCTTTAATAGCAATAATTCAATAAACATTACATCGCTATCAAAAGGTTTCTTGATTACTTATAAAAGTCGAATACAGTTTTGTCAAGGCCTTTACATATAATAGGTGTGAAACCAATTTAACGCCAAATGATATTTTTCGAGTGTTTGGAGTTAGAGAAGGAGGATGGGATTATTTTTCTTGCACCCATTGGGATAATGATAAGCTTGAAGTCTCTTTGTATGATGTCAAAAAAAAATTGGGTGTTTGGCCGGATTATACTACTCTCTCTATGACAAATGAGCTTCGATTATTATCTATGATTGTGGCTTACTGCGTTTGTGGAAAATCATAAAGTTGCCTTATAAAATTGACTACTTCTTGACTTATAAGATCAAGAAAGGAGAGTTAGTTAACATTTGAGTCGTATTTGTACAATGCTTGATTGAGTCGGTTACTTAAGGGGCAAAGAAATTTGCATTGGGAAATTAGATTTGCAAGTTACTTCTAAAATTGGGACTTCCTCCCTCTGAGTTTAACTTCGAAGTAATACAAGATGATTTTGATAATGTCAATGTGTAACAAAGGCTTTGAATGCGTGGGAAAATGGCTAGATGTCCTCTGAAATCAGCTAAGGGTAGGTCACTTCTTCTTCACATGATCCCGACGACCTCTTTGATGATGTCGAGGCCGAACATTTAAGCGGTGGTGAACACGTCGATCCCAGGGTATCGTGGTGGTGGTGATCAAAGTGATGATGATATGAGAACCGAGATATTACTACTCTTCAAGCTCGGTGTGCGTCACTTGAATCAAGAAATGAAGAGCTTCATCACGAGAACTCCAAGTTAAAAAAGTCGGTTGGGAAACTAAAAAAGTTTATCAAAGAACTTCTTCCCACCGCATGCTTTTCTTCCGATGAAGAATAATTTTCTCCCATGTTGTCTTTAATTCCTTTTATTTTTCAAACCATTGTCTTCTTATTAACTTTTGAATTATGGAATGTTTCTCTATTTATGGGCGACTTTAATATTTATTTCTAATGTTTAAATTTTGCTAATGGTGTTTTTGATTCCAAAGGGGGAGAAATTAGTCTTGAGCTTACTTTCTATTGATAAGGTAAAAGAGTTAGTAAAAGCTCACAGAAAAGCTCTAGGGTAAAAAAAGTTGGAGCTTTTTATATGAATTTGTGTTCTTGACTCCCTTAATATGTTGAGCTTTGATTTTAATAAGTTTATTTTGACAGGGGGAGATTTTAAACTTTTCAAGCTTAACAAAAGCTCTTAAGAAAAAACGCTTAAGAAAATGACTTTTTGGGGTTACAAACTTTGTTATACATTGTTTCTGTTTTTTTAAGCCTTGTTACCAATGATTCTTATTGACAGGGGGAGTTTTTAAGTTCTATAGCTTTTAAGATATAAGTAAAACCTGAGCTTTTCTCCTTATGATTACAACTTATTTTGTGTTTTGGTTAAGCTTGTTGATAGGGGGAGCTTCTAAAAACTTGTTTTGAAAAATCTTGCTCCTTTCCTTTATAAAAACTTTATTTTTGATAAGTGTTGCTTAAAAGGGATAGATTACTTTTAGACCGGAATATTATTGTAAAAGTGTTTTAGGTTGTAATCATCAAAAAGGGGGAGTTTGTTAGAAAAGTATTTTTATCATGATTTTGATGATTTTATTTAAATGAGTTTTTATACCAAAACAATGTCCCCAAATATTGTCCAAAAGCTTTAAAACATTTTTAAGTGATTTTTACAAAGTTTTTGAAGCACTTCTTGAATTTTATTTTTGAGAAAAATCGGACAACTTCTTTGTATTGAGGTCGACCGGTCGCCCTATAGGGAAACCCGTACCTGAAAGTTGTATTTTTAAACTGAACCAAAAGAGAGAAGAAAATGGGGGAGGGCGACCAGTCTCCCTAGAGAGCAATCGGTGTGGTCAATTGGTCGACCCCCAGGTCAACCGGTGTCTGAATGTTACAACAATTATTTTTTGGTCCACGTTTGAAGGGGGACCGATCCAACCTTAGGGGGACCAGTCGAACCCCCTAGGCGACCGGTCTCCCTATGTGGTGGACCAGTCCAACCCCAGGGCAACCCGTGTTTAATCTCAGATTAACGTTTTAAACTTTCGAATTTTCAACATAGTGACCAGTCGACCTATGATTTTTGACAACAAGATTTTATCCGTTAAGCCATTATCTGATAGATCTATTTTATCATTCTTAACCATTTTTTGTAGATCTCTTGATCCTTCTTTTATAGACAAAAGTGAATATGGAGGAGCCTATATTGGAGATCCAATCTTGAAGCTCTCCTATAAATAGAGGAAGGATTTGAAGGATCAAAAACACAACACAAGCATACAAAGCAACAAGAAAAATCAGCAAGATTCTTATTCTTCCTTGTCAATATTCTTGTTGTATTTAGCATAAGCTTTACACTTGCACATCTTGAGTATTAGGCTTCCTTCTTGATTATACTTGCACTCCAAAGTTATATACTTCATTTGAGTGTAATCTTGATTGGTTCAAATCATCCAAAACAAGAAATCATTGTTAGTGTTCTTGTGGTAAGAATACACTTGGTTGATTCTAGGTGTTGAAGAGTTTGGTTCTCTTTATTATTGTAAGAAGATTGTGGTAATTTTTATAGGTGGTGTTGTAAGAAGATTGTGGTACTCTTCAAGGTAAAGGTTGTATTTGTTTGGTATCAATAAACTTTTTCCTTTTCGAAATCTATTCGGACATACCGGGTTGTAGAGCATTAGGTCCTAGATGGGTTGAAGCCATATAGATTATTGTGTATTGTTTATATTTCTGCACTTTTAATTTCTCACCATCTTCATATTCGAAAAAGAGGGTGTAACTCGGAAAATCAGGAAAATCTATTCACCCACTTCCCCCTCTAGATTTTTGTAGCCACTTGGACAAACAAAACTTTCCATCATAACAACATCTACACACCAATAATCATGGGATATAATGAAATCACTTTTCATAACTGAAAAAATCACACAAAATCACCATCATTATCTTTCTCATGCCTGCAAATAAAAACAGAAATCAAAATTTGTAGCAGCAGAACAAAATTACGACATGTGCACCACATGAAATCAATATACACAACAAAATCTGGATCATATTTCAATAGAAACGATAAATGAAACCTGCGAATATGGGGAGACTCGAATTTGGAACTTAAATTGGGATAGAAAAAAATTTGGAACGTAAATTGGAACGTAAATGCATAGTTAGTGTATATTTGATGCATAACTAAATAATAACAATGCATATTTAGTTTAATTTGTTACTTGTGCCATTGGGAATGGTGACAGATAACATTTGTAATTTTGATACATAGTTAGTGTATATTTGATGCATAACTGAATAATAACGATGCATATTTAGTTTTAATTTGTAACTTGTGCCCATTAGGAATAGTTACAGATTATATTTTTAATTTTGATGCACGGTTAGTGTATATTTAATGCATAACATAATAATAACGATGCATATTTAGTTTTAAATTGTAACTTGTACTCATTAGGAATAGTGACAGATTACATTTGTAAATTTGAAGCATAGTGAGTGTACATTTGATGCACAATTGAACAATAACGATGCATATTTAGTTTTAATTTGCAACTTGTGCACATTAGGAAGAGTGGCAAATTACATTTAAATAATGGTGCATATACGCATCTGATGCACCGTTCGAAAAAAAAATTGACATTTTTGAAAATGTTAATTTAATGGATTGTAAAAAAAGGATGACGAATTCTTCTGCGCATTAGCAAAAACTCTACGAGAAAAAAATCGCGTGAAAGAAGAAGGATGACAAAAATTCTTCACAGTCGAAATCTCTGAGAGAGAAAACGGGAGATATGTTTTCAAACTATTCTTCACAGACGTAAAATACACTATCAGAGAAGTCAGAGAAACTTTTTGAAAAAAAGGAAGATAAAGTAAAAATGTAAATGAAATCCCTCAAAAATCCCTACAACCGGCGTGTATAGACGGTTACCAAAAACAAAAACACTTCATTGGTTAAAATGACTAAAACACCCTTCCTGCAAGGAAAATAAAAAAAATAGTTAAAAATATGGATAAAGGTCAATCATTCGATTGGAAAATTAGATGGATGTGATTAGTCCACACTGTCTTACGTAGAGACCTCTGTCACATTTGATCCAAAACCTATATATATTATATATAAATATAATTATATATAAAATATATATTTAATATAATATTTCAGTTAATTTTGTTAATTTCGAATTTTTGAACTAAAACCGATAACTGAAATTCTTCAAACCTTTAACTATTCACTAAACTGAAATAAATCGGTTGTCGACCGAATTGATTCGGTTAACGGTTAACCGAAAAAATCGGTTAATTGAGCACCCTTAACTTTTTAGCATTCTCATAATATTATATCATTGTCAAATATTACAAAAACTAATAATTTCAAGTGAATTACGTATTAATACTATTGAGAAGGACTACTAATACTTTTCGATGGACTACTAATACTTCTTATATGAAAACCTAATACTTATCATTGTCTAATACTACAAAAACTAATACTTTCAAGTGTATTATATACTAATACTTTTGAGAAGGACTGCTAATACCAGTCTCTGAATATTCAAAAATGTCACTGCTAATAAAACAAAATATCACCCAGTCTGACGGATTTTAGCTTGTTAGACCATCTCACATGAGTTGTTGTCATATTAGATTATTTTAATAATATTAGTATACCAGATCAACACCGATTGTAATAGAGTACTCAAATTGACTATTAAAGACCATATGCTTAGAGGTAGTCATTGTTCCGGAACCACCAGTTTTGGTTTTTTAAAATTGAGAAACTAGAACTGGAATCGAAGTCTCATGGTTCCGGTTCCAAAATTGGAACCCAGTTCCTCCACGGTTTCGGTTCCAGTTTAACTAGAACCTTTTCTTCTTCTCTTTTGATTATTTTTTGATTCTTTTTTTAATAAATGATTTATCAATTCCAGTAACAAAAAAGGGGAAAAGGAAAAATAGAAATGAACTGGACTTTATTATCATAACAATATTAAGTTTTGGACTTAATATTAATAATAATATTAAGACGTATACGTATTCTCTTTTATGGTATCGTGGAATCGAAGTTTATGTAGCTCGTTTACAAATATTTAGTTTAAGATATGTCTCAAACGGTTGCGAATATAAAACATCATAATAACAATTTAACATTTTTCTAACATATTTTAATCTAGAAATAAATAAAAATTATTGGTTTTAACCGTCAGTTTCACGATTTTTGACACTAAGGAATTATAAACGAAACTGGACTACATAATTCCAATTGTAGTTTTGGAACCAAATTCCGGTCAATATTTCCCGAAATCGATGACCAAAGTTCTGATTCTGGTTTGGAACCTAGTTCCGGTTCGATTTGGCCACCACTCTCTATGTATCTGGTTGTCCTAGAGTAATCAAAATAAGATTTGAATACCTAGTAAAGAAGAAAAGAAAATATCAAATTGACAGCGATAGTTGTCACGGATGCTAACATCTGCCCAACGAGGACGTTTTAGTTTCCTTTAACACAAACCCACAAACAAAAACAAATGTTGCTCGAGCCAACCACGTCATCGGTCATCTCATTCCCATCTCCACCGCTTATTCCCTGCCACGTCATCAACAAAGGCACGGCATTCATCGCATACATTGACTAATAGGATTTCCCCAAACTACCCTTTATTAATCCCCATCACCGCCTTACCCTTCTATATATTCCAACCAAACCTATTTCCGTCATTCTCGATTCTCTATTAACCAATAGTAGTAAGGGATACACACGCCCATTTTAATCCCCATTTAATCATTTAACTATTGCTCTTTACTTTCTCTCTCTAGAAGCACAGCATTATCTATCTCTGTTCCAATCAATGGCGACTGGATTGGTCCGACGAGCGATATCTAGGGTTCCTGCCATTTCACCGGCGGCGAGAGCTGTAATTTTCCGTTCCCATGCCTCTGAGGCGCAAGCCCAACAGGTGGAGCCCAAGGCGAAGAGCAGCTCCACCCCCAAAACCTTTCAAATCTACCGATGGAATCCTGATTCCCCGCAGAAACCCGAGCTCCAGGACTTCGAAATTGACCTCAAGGAATGCGGTCCAATGGTCCTCGACGCCCTAATCAAGATCAAGAACGAGATCGACCCGACTCTGACCTTCCGCCGCTCCTGCCGTGAGGGAATCTGCGGTTCGTGCGCGATGAACATCGACGGCCGGAATGGTTTAGCCTGTCTGACGAAGATATCCTCGGGTGGGCCCTCGATGATTACACCTCTGCCGCATATGTTTGTGATTAAGGATTTGGTGGTGGATATGACGAATTTCTATAACCAGTATAAGTCGATTGAGCCATGGCTGAAGAGGAAGAGCCCTCCAGAGACTCCGGGGAAGGAGATTCTGCAGAGCAAGGAGGATAGGAAGAAGCTTGATGGGATGTATGAGTGCATTCTGTGTGCCTGCTGTAGCACATCCTGCCCCAGCTACTGGTGGAACCCGGAGTCTTATTTGGGTCCCGCTGCGCTTTTGCATGCGAATAGGTAATTCTGTTTATTTGTTTTTCCCTAATGTTTTTGTGAATTTTGTGTATTGTTGTAAGTTTTGCGAAATGTGGTAAAAGGTGAGGTTTCATGCGAAATGCGGGGAACATAATGGATCATTGGATGATATTGTTTATAATGGTCATCTACATTTATTTTTAGACATTATGGGGCTCAGAGCTCAATATTTCACATTGTTCATTGTCAGTTTGTCCTCCCATGCCTGGATGCCAACATGTACTTCTAGGGTCAGGAATTAGCCCTCATCTGGAAAATTCACAGTAAAGAAATAGTCTCGGGTCTTAGGATAGATTGAGGATCAGAGTTGAACTAGCAAGTCAGCTTTTGGTGAAATATCTGCTGCCGTCAGTGGTTAATCAAAGAAAAGTGATAGAACGGATCTAATTGTATTAGTGTCTATAATTGATTTATGTGTAATACTTATCGATAGGGCCTCATTGGTAAGTGCTACAAGATCTCTTGCATTGGAACCCATGGTTGTGGACCCAAATCTGTTAGTATGGGACATTGTCCTTTCCTAGTGAAATCCCTCATATATGAAAGAGTGAAAAAGTACTTTTGTTGACATATGACTTCATTATGATTCATTAGGAGTGGTTTCTCATCCTCTTGGACTAGGGCTGTGATATGTATTTGTGTTCTATTTATTCTCAATCTTAAACATTAGCATTGATTTCTTAAAAGCTTAGTCCAATCTTGTGGTTTGTGGACTGCGGTTGTTCTGTGAGTATGTGCTTTCCAGAAATGGCTTATAATGTTACTGAAATGTTTTGACTATTTTATGGAGCATCTGGAACTCTTGGATTATGTATGATTCTGTTGATTGTGGACTAATATGAAAGGTTATAGTAGGCACTTTAGTGGTGCCATCTTATTGTATTAGAATGATACGCTATATTCTCCTGTTCCTGCTTAAAATGATCTTATACCTATGTAGATAACCTGAATTTGCAATTAGAAGTGCTGAAGTTATCTCTGAGCAATGTTTCTTAATGTTGTGAGCTGGAAAATTCTTCTTATTCATTAAGCGAAAATATTCGTTAATTTGCAATTAGAAAGGCACTTCAACATTCACTGTACTGACAATATTCAGTAAGTGTCTTACAATTCTGGGCACTTGCTTTATTAGAGTAGGGAACCTGGTTCAAAGTTCAAGAAAAGTCTCAGGGATGAAATATGCGCCGCACTAATCCTAGTCCTAGCTAAGGGATATGACTGCCTACGCATATAAAGCCATGCTTTTACTTTTGGGGGGGTTATATTCACTTGCATTTCATGGTCTTACAAATGATTGTATCAGTCATATTGAATGCTTGTACCTCTTTTGCCTATCAAAAGATTTTGTTTTAAGCTTCATTGAGGATTTTACATATGTCCAGTTCATTTGTTATTCTGGTTTGTGGAACAGCCAAATTGACTAGACTTACCATTTTTGATCAATTTGATAAATGATAACATAAAGAAATGTAATTTATATTCATGCTAACTATGGCTTTGATTGCTCAATGCAGATGGATAATGGACAGCCGTGATGAATACACAAAGGAGCGCCTTGAAGCTATAGATGACGAGTTCAAGCTGTATCGCTGCCATACCATTTTGAATTGTGCTAAAGCTTGCCCGAAGGGACTGAATCCCGGAAAGCAAATTCAGAATATCAAGAAACTCGAGCTCACAAATTAAGTTTTTTAATTACATCGAAGTGTGCAGTGGTTGTCTGCAGGATCTGTTTTGAAGGATTTCTTAATTATGTGGGAATAATTGAAGCACTGATTGTATTTTTGTGCAAAATCTATCACATTTGTACCTTAGAGAAGGTCCTGTTTTAAAAATAATACATCGCTTTAGCCCTCTTTATCATGCCTTTTCGTTTTCTTCTTTCTGGAAACGATTTCGTCTTTGTATGTTATCTGTTGTAGAATAAGTAGAACCTGATGATGTTTTGTTTCTTTAATTTTATTTAAACATAATAAAGGGCTTAAACATATATTTCATTGGGCAGCCATGAATCCTCCTTCGCATGTGGCCTTCTATTTGGTTGCCCTGAGTACCATGATTGTATTTCCTAACATTTGGAGTTATCACATGCCGAGAAAATGCCCATGATACAAGAAAATCTTGCAATACTCAGTGCTAAATGCATGGGCTTTTATGCATCACATGGTATAAAAAGACAGTTGTGAGTATAGATTTTGACCCGATTCTCAAATAGTATGACCCGGTTCATAGTCGATTTGATTTGGCGAGATCCACCAATCCCCATAAAGATTTCAAGTTCGAGAGTCAACTTTTTAGGATCTTGAGCCCTACATAAGTACTAGACGTTATGCTATTTTTTTTTTTTTCACGACAGATGCATATTATAAACTCATAAGAAAGAAATACAGCGGTGGGGCTAACTAGCCCAATGTCCCTCTTGGTTACAATCAATCATCCAAGAGGGAATGAAACAACAGTCCTAGCAAGCTTACAACACAAATCCAAACAAGAAGCACGTCTAAAAACAAAAGAGAGACTGGAAAAGGGAAAGAAGTATGCTGATATTTTTGGATATTGGTGAAGCCAACTATATCGGAGAGTACAAGCTATTCAACAATATTCTTGTCATCAACCACCAAATTAATCACATTCCAGTCATATTTAAAAGCAAAAGCCAAGGCAAATCACATTCCAACCATATTTTAAAGCAAAAACCAAGGCAAATTGTACTGCTTGAAGTTATATTTCCACTGAACTTGGTGAGAAGTCCCTAGAAATAGCCCAAGCCTTTACAATATTGCCCCGCATGTTCACAACAAAGCATCCAAAACTTGATGGAGCAAGCGCTGAAAAAGAAGCACTGAGGAAGATACACACCCCTCCTACTCCTTGTTTATGGCCAGAAGATAAATTCAGAACACCTGCCATTGAAGAGGAGGAACACAAGTCCTTATCGAGCATCTTACAAAAACTTTGATATTCCTGTCATTCCCTAAGAGCCAACTCCAATGTTTTCGTCTTTGTTTTCCTATCATTCTCAAATATCCAAAGGTTTCTAGATTTTCACAACCACCAAAGAGTATATGTGGTTAATTGAATCCGATCTTGCGCAATGGAATGTTTCCCTGCTTGACAAATAAATTTTCACCATTCAACAAATATAGTAGGTTGTATTTCAGGAAAGTCCCAACAGATAGGGGCCAATTTCCAAACATTCTTAGCACAACCACATAGGACAAATAAATGTTATATGGTTCCAATCCCTTCTCCACACCAAGAACATGTCGTATCAATTAGGACGCCTCTTTTTTCCGGCTTAGCCTTAGTAGGTAGGGGTGGAATTCGGGTCATCAGGTCGGGTTCGTGTTTGATGTCGGGTTGATTTCGGGTTATGCTTAAAATACATAAAAAGTTAATGAAAATTTAAAATTAATACATTTTAGAAAAATTGGTAACATTGTGTTGGGTTTGTGTTAATCGTGTTCAGGTCCGGGTTTCTCGTATTCGTGTTCGGGTTTCTCTCAGTAACTTCGGGACGAGTTCGTGTTGGGTTATCGTGTCGGGTTAGACATTGTCACCCCTATGTTGGAAATTATTCGGGTCCCAAATATAATCCGGCCAAATAAGATCTGACTTTTTGATCTAATCGAGCGGAAGCGGAAGTGGAAGCGAGTGATTTCAAAAATCGAGTTTTATATATAAGAACATAAGATCATGCTTATTAAATTTATTCAAACTAAAGGAAGAAAAAAAAATTTACCTCTTTCGACGATTTTCTTGTTCTTCGCTTTTTCTCCGTCAATCCTACGAATCCCCGAAGCTCGTAGACACCGCGATCTTCCAATTCGATCCTCTCTATCAACGGCAGTGTGTGGGCACCCAAAAAATAATTCTAAGTTCCTAACTTTTATTTTCCTACGATGTACTCAACTCATGAGATCGTAGGATTGGGCTAACTAAATAGGAGGGGAATTGAACTAGGCGTATAAACAAACCACAAAATCTCACAATTTAAAAACTGAAAGTGGCCCTTAAAAACATCGCCACTTACCATAAAAATCTCATTCAATGGAGATGATGTCCAATAAACACTTTTTCAATTGATCACTATTCAATTGAAACTTGGGAAAAACCCTTTTAGTTGAAGGCCAAAAATTGCTCTTAAATTCATGGCCAAGAAAGAACATTTTCAATTGTTTAAAAGAAAACCAATTGCACTTGAAGTTCGGCAATCCAAGTTCAATTACCGCGATGCCCAAAAAAAAAGGTCAATTGATTTGGCCGAAATTTGTATATTTTAACTTGTGAGATGTGGTCCCCTTTTTATAGGCCTTGTTCAATCAATTTCCCACTCCAACTTAATTTCTTATTTAATTAAGAATTCATAATTTTAGATAGACTCAAACTCTAATTGATAATTATCCAATATAATTATAAATTTAATAATTATATTAATATTATAAATATCTTATATTTATTTAATTTCCAATACAGTCAAAACTGTAGAATATCAGATATTCCCAGAATTAACTAATATTAATATATTAGCCCAAATATTTTGGAAAACTCTTTTCCATAAACCCTTAAGAACTGGAAATATTATTTCTGACTCGTTTACTCTAGGAAGGCAAACCGGGGACGATGGACCTATAATTATAAGCTCCAATAAATCGAATAAATAATTAAATCTTTAATTAATTTATTCGACTTATTAATTCTGATATTACTCCACTATAAATTCGGAATTGCACTCTTAGAATTATAGAATATCTTACTCTATGAATTGAGCAGTCCACTGATATAATCATTACATATAGATTAATCCTCCATAGATAATTTGTAATTGAAGCTAGGTAGTATCCGTTAAACCTCTTCAATTACCTTTTATCCTCATTTACCATTAATTCACTAGCGAATGGTTAATTTATAATCGATTATAAATTAGAGATCTCAAACCATTCGGTCCTTAATTAACAAATGAGGGAATCGTCTTTCTACTTCTCGCAAGAAGGAATGGATTCCATATCTGTGAATTTATATTCCCAGCTATTTAATTCAAATGTAAATCTAAAATGCAAGTGTTGGGAATGTCGTAGGACAAACTTAAACGAGCAAATTAAGAATCACATAGAAATAAACAGGAGTCTATAATCACTCAGGATTAAGATTTATCCATATATGATCATCTTGTGATTTAATTCGATTTTCTATTTCTACAACGGAATTTGTATGAAAAATTCAAATTAAATCGGTCCAAGTCCTATATGATCAAATCATATATAAATGTCTCCACTAAGATGTCTCCACATCGACGGTCCAGATAAGACAGTCACATTCAAAATGTTCTGGGCCGCATTAATGATGTTTTAATTAAAGATCTCATACTTTAATTAATTTCATCACGGACTTAATTTTAGTTTATTATCTATAATCTTAATCCTCTTGTATATAACTCTTATATATTAAGATTATGGTTACAATAAATAAACTAGGGATTTTCATGATGTTCAAGAAAATACATACAATATGCAAAAGAGTTCGAAAATAAATGTCGCATTTATTAATAATCAAAAACAATTCACAATTGCTTTTAAGCGGCACTATCCCTAACAATCTCCCACTTGACCTAAAGCATATGGGACATGTCTCCATCCCATGTTCTTGTGCCTCTAAAAACACTTTTCAGCCGGGTCTTATTAACAGATCAACAAGAATGCACACTGACCCATATATCGACTTTCGAGTATCATTGTCTAACTAGAAGTCAGAATCAGTGTAGTTGTCTATTTTAAAGTCACCACCTAAATAGACAAACATATTATTCTCAAACATACTTGAGAAGGCGTTACTATTATCTAATGAAACATTTCGGATTAGATTGGCGGTTGGCTATCCCTATCGCGTATCAAATACCGAGCCTAGTACACAATATTGTATACTTGTAGAGGCATATGGAATGCGTCTCATGTTCTTTTCCTCCTGGGGGTGTCTTTAAACACTCCTCTTTGGAAAGAACGACTCCATATCAAGTTGGTAGGTAATCCTTCTTGGAATCTTGCATTCTATAATGCAACTGCATCTTATCGATATAAGAAGCTTGAGACAATGCCAATAATTTGTTCTTGTGATTTTGAACCATTCAAATTCCAAGAACATAATTCGCTTATCCAAATCTTTCATTTGGAATTGCTTGGTAAATCAACCTTTAACTGCAGCTAACATCTCTACTTCATTCTTAATTAGTAGAATGCCATCTACGTAAATCACTAAAATTGCCACTTTACCATCATTGATCTGCTTGTATACACAAGGCTCATCAACACTTTGGTCAAAACCAAGACTTGATCATCTCATCAAATCTATGGTTCCATGACCTTGAGGCTTGCTTTAACCCATAAATGGATTTAAGCAATTTGCAGACTTTCTGCTCTTGACCTTCGGCTACAAAACCCTATGGTTCGAATCCATTTATTGGTTCATTGCTTCAAGCCACCTCTCTATATCAGAATCCTCCATCACTTGTTGAAAAGACAATGGATCATCGTCTACCCCATCAAAGACTCCAACATTTGCTTCCTCAATTTGACGATAGCAGATTGGTGGTCTAATAACCCTCCCACTGCATCGAGGTGTCATGACATTCTGATCAGGTATAGTGATATTTCTAGCGATTTTCCCAACAACTCTTGTTGGTTGTGGTCTGATCTCATCAGAAAGTAACTCCTCGAGTACAACTTTACTTCGAGGTTGGACGTTTTCTATATAATCTTTCTCAAGAAAGATAACATTAGTCAAAACTATTACTTTCTTTTCTTGCGGATCATAAAACAAACTTCATCTCGTTCCTTTGGGGTATCTAATGAACAAATACACTTCTGAACATGGATGCAACTTTCCATTCTTTCCTTTCAGCACAAGTGTTGGGCACCCTCATATGCGGAAGTGGCGTAAACTAATTTTTACTCCTATTCCACAACTCTAGTGGTGTCTTTTGGATTGACTTAGATTTTAACTATATTCAAAATATAAACTGCCGTTTGCAATGCATACCCCCAAAACAAATTAGGCAGTGTCGCGTAGCTCATCATCGACCTAACCATATCAAGCAATGTTCGATTTCTCCTTTCAGCAACACTGTTTTGCTGAGGGGTGCCAGGTGTTGTGAGTTGGTACAAAATACCATGCTCTAGCAAATAATCTTTGAACTCGGTATCGACATGCTCGCCCCCTCGATAAGATCGAAGGCACTTCAAAGATTTTCCTAGCTGCTTTTCAGCTTCCGCATGAAATTCCTTGAACTTTTCAAAGGTTTTGGATTTTCTATGCATGAGATAAACATATCCAAACCTCGAGTAATCATCAATAAAAGTGACGAAGTACTCAAAGCCACCTCTAGCTTGTGTGGTCATGGGACCACAAACATCATTATGCACAAGCTCTAGTGGTTCTTTGATTCTATTGCCCTTTGCAGAGAAATGTCTCTTAGTCATTTTTCCTTCTAGACAGGATTCACAAACAGGAAAAGTACCAACTTTTAGCTTTCTCAAAAGACCATCCTTTGCAAGCCTATTTATCCTTTCTAGTGAAATATGCCCTAACCTTAGATGCCAAAGATATGTTTCATCATCTTGAGAAACCTTTTGCCTTTTTGGTTTAGGATGTTGTACTTTAAACATTTCGGCATTTAGCAGTAGTTGTTCTTTAGGCTTAATTAAATAGAGTCCATTTTCAAATTTTGCAGTACAAATATCACGCCCATTTTTAGAAATAATAATCGAATTATCATTAAAAGATAGTGAAAATAAATGTTCATGCAACTCTGAAACAGAAATCAAATTTCTACGAAAACCAGGAATATAAAAAATGTCGTTTAAAATCAATATTTTATCTCTAATATTAAGCTTAATTACTCCCACTGCTTTTGCCAAAACCACTGCATCATTGCCAACTCGCATTGTGAAAGACCCATCGGCAAGCTCTTCATAAGAGCTAAGCATTTGCAAGGAAGAACAAACATGATTAGTAGCTCCAGAGTCAACTACCCAAGTAGAAGAATCTCTAGCTACCAAACAACTTTCAAGAACAAGTAAATCAAATTTACATTTCTTGTTTTCCTTTACTTTGGAGAGAAACTTAGGGCAGTCTCTCTTCCAATGTTCCTCTTCACCGCAGTAGAAACAATTTCCCTTTGGTTTGAGAAACTTTGCTTCTTGCGTTTGAGATTTTCACATACGAGTGCAATATTCATGTTACTATTCCACTTGTTACAATTTTCTCCAGTTAATGAATCATTCCAATAGTGCAAGCATAGGACAAGACATCATTGTTGAAAATTAAATAAAGCTACATAAATAAGCGAACGAACATCATAGAGCATTCAATTTAGGAATCATAAACATGATGCATGAAAGCAATAAAGTTTATCCTACCAATTCCAAGGTAATTTAATCTCACATTTGAAAGCCGCCGCAGGGTAGGTCAAATCTAATGACGATTAAATCAAGACCATCTCAGATTAATAAATAAATAATCAAGATATCTCATATCTTCATTTATTAATTAATCACCTTTTAATTTAGCCTAGATACATCCAAACTATTTGATTGTATCCTTATGAGTGTTATCCATTATTTTGGATTTTAAAAATTAACTAAAAATTGCCGCCGTAGGGTAGAAAAATTAAGAGTTAAATTTTAAATTCATATCCTTTCGGAGATTAAGCCTTGATTATTGATTTAAGTGAAAACCATCCGTAGAGGGACGAATCTGAGCGTCGCGAGGCGTCACTTAAATCTCACGGTGCTTTGATCAATAATGGAGGCTATAGGATTTATTGTCATGAATCCTTCTCCCACTCATTATTTTATAATAAATGTTTCCTAAACATTTAAGTTATTAAACATCTTATGTTTTAATAAGTAAAGTCCAATTTATTGGTCTTATTAATTAAAATTTTCTAATTTAAAAATCTAACTTTTAGAAATTAAATCATAATTTTAATCAATTTTAAAAACCTCTAAATTATCAAAATAATTAAGGGAATAGGGATAAAACGAAAAAATTTCATGAAAGAACAAAGGAAACAACGCGTCAACTGAAAATGGGACTCGCCGGGACTCCGCCTAAATCGCTTCGAGGCCGCGAGGCCTCGCCCGAATCGCCTGTGAGCTACCCGGGCTCGCTCGGCCGCTCGAACGCGAATCTGAATTATTTTGTTTCTTAAACATGTAATTCGGAGATTTTTCATAAAAACCGGATCCTTTTTTCACAAAATTAATTCCAAACAATTATCCCAATTTTAAAATCATATAAACACTTTTATAGAAAATTTAAAAAAATTATATAAAACACTTTTATACAAAAATCTAAAAATTATATAAGACACTTTTATATCAATTGTAAAAACCATTTACAACACTTTTATATCAATTTCAATCCATCTCATAGATCTATCATAACAATTAAACAATTCAATTATCATGATGCATGACATGCTTGGGAGTGGGTTCCATGAATGGCATATCAATATGCATGGCACCTATATCACATATACATCACATAAAAATTAATCCCCGAAATAATAAATGTGACTATTTGCATCGTTGCCTTAAATTCCAAAACACCCATGCATCCATATATCAAAACATGCAAGATCAAATCCTAAACCCACTCCAAAATAAATTTAATAAAGTAGATCTAGTTCTTATATCAATAAGCAAATGGTTGGCTCTGATACCATTTGTTGGATTTTATTCATGTCCTGGATATAATCCAGGCCAAATAAGATCCGACTTTTCGATCTAATCGAGAGGAAGCAGAAGCGAGTGATTTCAAAAATCGAGTTTTATATATAAGAACATAAGATCATGCTTATTAAATTTATTCAAACTAAAGGAAGAAAAAAAAAATTACCTCTTTCGACGATTTTCTTGTTCTTCGCTTTTTCTCCGTCAATCTTACGAATCCCCGAAGCTCGTAGACACCGCGATCTTCCAATTCGATCCTCCCTATCAACGGTAGTGTGTGGGCACCCAAATAATAATTCTAAGTTCCTAACTTTTATTTTCCTATGACGTACTCAACTCATGAGATGTTAGGAGGTTAACTGAATATGAGGAAAATTGAACTAGGCGTATAAACAAACCACAAAATCTCACAATTTAAAAACTGAAAGTGGCCCTTAAAAAAATAGCCATTGACCATAGAAATCTCATTCAATGGAGATGATGTCCAATAAACACTTTTTCAATTGATCACTATTCAATTGAAACTTGGGAAAAACCCTTTTAGTTGAAGGCCAAAAATTGCTCTTAAATTTATGGCCAAGAAAGAACATTTTCAATTGTTTAAAAGAAAACCAATTGAACTTGAAGTTCGGCAATCCAAGTTCAATTGCCGCGACGCCGAAAAAAAAGGTCAATTGATTTGGCCGAAATTTGTATATTTTAACTTGTGAGATGTGGTCCCTTTTTTATAGGCCTTGTTCAATCAATTTCCCACTCCAACTCAATTTCTTATTTAATTAAGAATTCATAATTTTAGATAGACTCAAACTCTAATTGATAATTATCCAATATAATTATTAATTTAATAATTATATTAATATTATAAATATCTTATATTTATTTAATTTCCAATACTGATCAAAATCGTAGAATATCGATCTTCCTAATTAACTAATATTAATATATTAGCCCAAATATTTTGGAAAACTCTTTTCCATAAACCCTTAGGAACTGGAAATATTATTTCTAACACGTTTACTCTAGGAAGACGAACCGGAGACCATGGACCTATATTTATAAGCTCCAATAAATCGAATAAATAATCAACTCTTTAATTAATTTTTTCGACTTATTGATTCCGATATTAGTCCACTATAAATTCGAAATTGCACTCTTATAATTATAGAATATGTTACTCTTCGAATTGAGCAGTCCACTGATATAATCATTACGTATAGCGTAATCCTCCATAGACAATTCGTAATTGAAGCTAGGTAGTATCCGTTAAACCTCTTCAATTACCTTTTATCCTTATTTACCATTAATTCACTAGCGAATGGTTAATTTATAATCAGATTATAAATTAGAGATCTCAAACCATTCTGTTCCAGAATTAACAAATGAGGGAATCGTCTTTCTACTTCTCGCAAGAAAGGATGGATTCCATATATGTGAATTTATATTCCCAGCTATTTAATTCAAATATGAATCTAAAATGCAAGTGTTGGGAATGTCGAAGGACAAACTTAAACGAGCAAATTAAGAATCACATAGAAATAAATAGGAGTCTATAATCACTCAGGATTAAGATTTATCCATATATGATCATCTTGTGATTTAATTCGATTTTCCATTTCTACAATGGAATTTGTATGAAAAATTCAAATTAAATCGGTCCAAGTCCTATATGATCAAATCATATATAAATGTCTCCACTAAGATGTCTCCACATCGACGGTCCAGATAGTCACATTCAAAATGTTCTGGGCCGCATTAATGATGTTTTAATTAAAGATCTCATACTTTAGTTAATTTCATCACGGACTTAATTTTAGTTTATTATCCATAATCTTAATCCTCTTGTATATAACTCTTATATACTAAGATTATGGTTACAATAAATAAACTAGGTATTTTCATGATGTTCAAGAAAATATATACAATATGCAAAAGAGTTCGAAAATAAATGTCGCATTTATTAACAATCAAGAAACAATTCACAATTGCTTTAAGGGCACTATCCCTAACACCCTATTAGTAGGAAGAATATCCAAGTAATATATCCAGAGAAAATACTTCAATTTTTCTTTGATTTTCGTTCCCCAAATCTGTTTCCACATCCCTTTATTAACCTGCCCATAATTGATACTTTCTGTACTTCCATTAGATTTCTTATCCTTAAGAATCTGATTGTATGCTAATTTAAAAGAGAAAACTCCATTTGATTCAAAGTGCCACATGATTCTATCATTCTCATCAGGATTCTTGATGGGAGTATTCAAAATATTACAAGCATCCACAGGATCAAATATATAGTTGATTAAATCCACATTCCACCTCTTCTCATCTTCACAAAGAAGCTCACTTACCCAACATGTATCATCTTGAAGTTGATTTGTTGTAACACAAATTTTTATTGTCTGCGAATTAACAAACAAGAAAAATAGGACAAATTGAATTTATATAAATCAAATGAAAAATATAGATTACAATCTCTATTTCTTTCTCTGATTCTTTTCTTCAAGAATATAATATGTAGATTTGAGAATTTAGAGTTGAACTTTTCAGTTTGATCTTCCAAACTTGAACTTGAACTTCAATAACGTTAATTCGAGGGCTTGAAAGCTTAATCTCGAATTAAACGTGGAATATTCAATGATATTTGACTTTTAAACTTGAGACCTTCTTGGTGGATTTGACTCTTCGATCTTCCTCAAGATGGATTTGACTTTAATAACATTAATTCGAGGGCTCGAAAGCTTATTCCCGAATCAAACGTCGTGATTTGAGTGGATTCCGTGATGAATGTCTTGAATTTCGCCTTGAACACCGTGTATATCCTTGAATATATTATTCTTGCCTTGAGAGAATTTCCCCCGCTGCCTTCTTACTTGGATTTATTCTCTTTAAATAATTACTTGAGAATGACGCATATTTATACTTGTAGGAGAGGTTTTTTTTTTTGGATAACTAATATGGTGAAGGCTTTGATTTGAATGGTCCTTTAAGATTTAATATTATCTCTTTAATCACAAATTGTGATAATTATCAAAAGAGATAATAATTATCAAGTAAATCTTGATCTCTAAGAATTTGACATTTGACGATCTTTAATTGGCCAATCAAATATATATTAAAATATTAATAAATTAACTATTTAATTTAGGAATAAATTCTTTTAACTAATTCTCAAATATAAATAGAAAATAGCAGTATTCTAAAAAGCGTTAGGCGCTAGTCGGGCGGCGACTGGGGCCTAGCGCCTAGGCAGGGACTAATCGTGGCTAGGTGGGATCTGGCCAGGTTAGGCGGTAGGGGTGGCAAATCATGTTATTGTGTTGTGTTCGTGTCACACTATCGTGTTTTCGTGTTAGCTATTTAATTTAATTTTAAGTATAACAATAATTGTATTTTAACTTAATTTTCAATTTCATGTTCGTGTTGTGTATCGTGTCACGTCATATCGTGTCATGCTTTATCGTGTTTTTTGTCTCTGTAATTGTGTTTATAATTGTGTCGTGTCACTCATTACCAACCCTATTAGGCGGGTCCTAATCGGAAGAATAACATAGGCAGACAAGTGAGGTCTACGCCTGGCGGGATAAATCGGGGCTAAAGCGGAGATTTTTAGAACATTGGAAAATAGAAAATTGATATTTAATATAGAATTTCACATTGATTTGTGCAAATTTAATTTGTTTACACTTGTATAAAGAGGTTTGAAGCTCATGGAGTCTTGAATCCGAGGAGAATCCAGATCCTCATTGATTTCCCATCCCCAACACAATCTAATTCCTTTCTCAAGCACATATCTCACTTTAAGCCAACATCTTCAAACCTATATATGTAGGTGTGGCCAAATGAAACCGAAATCGGGTTTCAAATCGGAACTAGAACGTGCAGGCGTTCCAGTTCATTCGTCTAAAAACTATAGAACCGATGATTTTAACCGTCGGTTAGAACTGTTGGTGGAACCGTGGTAGAACCGGTGGTATCAAGGTTAAAACCAATGATTTTTTTATTTGGTAAAATATGCTAAAAGAAATGTTAAATTTTCATAATGATTTTTATATTCGCAACCACATGAGACACATTTTAAACCAAATATTGTAAGCGAACGACATGAACTTTGATTCTTCTATACTCTAATAATATATATAGACACTTTAATATTATTATTAATATTAAGTATAAAACTCAATGAAATATTAAGTCCAAGAATTTTTCTTTTTTTCCCCTTTTTTTTTTGTAACTGAAATTGATAAACCATTTTAAAAAACCAAAAATTATCAAAAGATAACAAACGGTTCCGCTTAAAATTAGAACCAAAATCGTGGAAGAACCGGGTTCAAACCTGAACCGAAACTATCGATTCCAGTTCCGATTCCTCTAAAATAAGGAATCAGAACTGGTGGTTCCGAAACCGATGGTTGCCCCTATATATATGCCCTCCCAATAATGTTGTTCAAATGGCCGGAAGCACCTCTGCAATGGCCTCCCCTAGTGAATCGATCCCTCGAATCTCGGACCATTATGCTCACTTTAATTTGAGGAACACGTTCGCTAAAGTTGTTTCAGGCAACCCCTACACCATGGATTCAGCTCCTCTCCAGGCCCCAGGTAATATTACCTCATTTTCCAATTTGGTTTTCGGTAATACACATTCTATCCCTAAACTTTGTTAGGAAAGGGATTATTATTCATTACTATTGACGAAAATGTTTACCAACAACGTCTTGCTGAATTTTCGTATTCTTTGATCGGGCGGGTTATTTTGGGGAAAGGTAATAAGCCATGGGCTACTATGCTTCGCACAAAAACTTTCTCGAGCTTGGGGTATTAAGAATAATCGAAACTAATTCCCTTGGGCAAGGGATTTTTTGTGTGAAATTGTCTAATGCGCAGGATCGCACTCGTGCTCAATTTCGCACCACTTGGGCGCTTAACCCGGGAACTATTCGTCTCTCTCCTTGGGTTCGGATTTCAATCCTTATAAGGTGCAAACCTCGGTGGCCAGCGTTTGGGTACGCATCTTCGAGCTCGATTTGGAATACCGGGACCCCAAGAACATTATGGGGATTGCCAGTGCTATTGGAAATCCATTGCAAATTGATCGTCACTGGATGGTTTCTCCTGGGGCATTTCGTTCGGGTTTTGGTTGATATTGATCTTTCTAAGCCGTTGGAGGATCACATTATGGTGGAACGCATTGGCGAGTGCTCCTTTGTGTCAATCGGTTATGAGAAACTCCCTGAGTTTTGTTCGAGATGTGGCATTACAGGACATTCGACTGCCTCTTGTCGTCTTAATAATGCGGGCTATCCGGATCTGAAAGGCGTGCTTCTCGACGACAGGGGACGCCCCGGCGCCAACTACTCGCCCCTAGTTCTCGTGCAGAGAGGGCGATCCAGGGCGCGCAAGGTTTATCGTCCTGTGCAGCAGGACAAGGGTAAGGGAATTGATGACTCGATGGGAAAAATGGGTTCGACTATGCATACTGGTTCTCCTACCCGCGCAATAGTCACTTGCTCTACGGATATCCACCTTAATAACACCTTTGCGGCTCTTGGTTCAGTCGACTCCCAGGATCAGCATTCCGCAGATTGCCAGGCCGATTATCCTGCTATGGAGTCATCTCCCAAGGCTAATACTTTCCAACACCGCACAGTCTCCACTATTATGCCTATTACGATTCAAGTATCCTTTGGGGAAGCCTATTCGAGCCCTAAGCCGTGCCTTCCGGGATAGATCCTTGGACTCGGCTAAATCTAGAATTCTCCGGAGTGTTACGTCGGGTCCGTCGCCCCCAGTTCATGACATTACTATTGAACCGGAGAGCCAAGAACCACATGAGATGAACTTTGCGGCTTCCAAGAGATGGGCAGATTATGCAGATGAAATGGGTAACTCTCAATCGTCAGACTTTGCAACGCACCACATGCCAGTTTCTACCGTGCGATCGACACGGGCGCCACATTCCCCGCCGTCTCAATGAATTGCATCTTCTGGAATATCCGGGGGATTGGGAATACTGCATCTCGTAATGTTCTTAAGGCTTTATGTCACAAACATAAACCTTCTATTTTAGCCATTTGCGAACCTAAGGTGGACATTTCATCCATTTCGCATTCTTACTGGAGTAGCTTGGGTCTCAGGTTTGTTGCTCAAAGCTTCCGGGCGAACGGGCGCCCGGATATTTGGGTCATATGCGATGCGAGTATTTACATCCATAATCAGGTTTGGTCTTCTTTCTCGGTGTATTATTTTGCAAGTTCAAACTGGCTCTATGGTTTTCCATGTTGGTTTTGCTCATGGCTTGTGTGATCATGTTGCTCGTCGTGCCCTTTGGTTGGATGTGAGGAATTTGGGTCTTACTGATTTGCTGTTTATTGGGGATTTCAACGCTGTGTTGGGACATCATGAGCGTTCTGGCAATAGTACCTTATCCCAGGCTTCTTGTCAGGATTTCAGGGACTTCTTGGAGGATGTAGGTTTATTTGCGGTGCCGACTACGGGGAATTCATTTACTTGGTGCTCCCCCCGAAGGCCTCTATCTCTCCTTCAGGCTAAGTTGGATCGAGCCCTAGCAACCGGTCAATTCTTCTCTTTTTGGCAAGTTGTTAAGGGTTTAGTTCTTCCTCGCATTGGCTCCGATCACCACCCTATTTTGGTCTCTTGTTCTAATCCCACTATCAGGGGTCCGTCTCCTTTTCGTTTTCAACGCATGTGGATTCATCACGACTCTTTCAGGAATATTGTGACTACCTCTTGCATCGCCTAATCCATTGCAACGCGTCATGTGGAAACTCAAGAGATTGCGACATACGATTAAGGTTTGGAATAAGGAAGTTTTTGGGGATGTAAATCGTCAGGTGGATTATCAGATGGAAAGGGTTCGTCAGATTCAGGCAGATATTGAATCTGACGGTTTCACCGAGGCTCGCAAGGATATGGAGTTGGAGGCGCAGTCGGCGCTGTCTCGCACGTTGCTTATGCAGTCAGAATTCCTTCAGCAGAAATCACGATCAGATTGGTTAAAGGATGGAGATCGTAACACAACTTTTTTCCATCGTCGCTGTCAGATTCGCAATGGGCGCTCACGGATACAAGGTTTGATGGTTGATGGTAGTTATATAGAGGACCCAGTGGCACTTGGGAATCACATTATCTCCTTCTATACGGACCTCTTCGCGGACACGGGGCAAACCACTTCGGACTACACTTTGGTCGATCATCTTATTTCTCCGATAGTCAGCATGGTTGATAATGCCCTTTTGACGGCAATTCCTTGAAGATCAAAGTGAAAGAGGCGACATTTGATATGGGTTTGGACAGTGCCCCAGGCCCAGATGGTTTCAGTGGGAGATTTTATCATCATTTTTGGGATATCATTTCTGAGGAGGTGGTGGCCGCCATCCGACATTTTTTCATCATGGCTTCCTTCCCGGTGGGTCTGAATGCCAGTTTTATGGCACTCATCCCAAAAACCAAGGAAGCTAATGCGATGGAAGACTTTAGACCGATCGTGATGAGCAATTTCCTTTTTAAGATTATTACCAAGATTCGCGGACGCGGCCGGGCGCGATCATCTCTTCTTACTTGTCGCCTACCCAGTTTGGCTTTATCCCGGGCAGGCAGATCCATGATTGTATTGCGTTGGTCTCGGAGGGGTTCAATATTTTACAGGGTCGTAATGATGTCAATATGATCTTAAAGATTGACATCCGGAAGGCATTTGATACTGATTAATGGGGCTTGATTCACGTGTTACGCCGCTTTGGTTTCTCCGAAGTGTTCATTCACCGGATTGAGATCATCCTTCGATCTTCCGAATTTGATCTATTTGAATGGGTCGCCAATGGGTTATTTCTCTTGCTTTCGAGGCGTTCGACAGGGAGATCCGTTATCTCCTCTACTATTTTGCATCGCGGAGGACGTTCTGAGTAGATTGGTTGAGGACGCAGTTAACAAGAATCTACTTCACCTTTTCGGCGCCTAATCGTGGTTTTCCCTCATCCATTATGTATGCAGATGACATTGTGATTATGTGTGGGGCATCCTCGAGCAGTGCACGTGCCATTATTCAGATACTTAACCTCTATGCAGACATGTCGGGTCAGATTTTCAATCCTAATAAATCTAAAGTTTTTTTTGGAGGCCGGGTTTCCAATCATGTGCGAGGTCGTATTCGGACAATTAGTGGGATGCATATGGGCGCTTTCCTACAATCTACTTGGGCGCCTTCTTCAAGCGGTGCGCCCAAAGTGGCCAACCTTCAATCCATTTTCGACAAGATTATTTTCAAGTTCAGAAGGTGGAAAGGTTCTGCTCTGTCTATTGCTGGCCGCATTTGTTTGGTGAATTCGGTGATTACCAGCTCCTTTGTGCACACGATGATGGTATACAAGTGGCCCAGAACTTTGTTACAGCAAATGGAAAAAGCTATGCGTAATTTCATCTGGACTGGCGATGTGAACTCGAAAGGATCTGTGGTGGTTAATTGGAGCCGTTGTTGCATGCCGCGGGCGGAAGGCGGTTTGGGCGTACGGTCTATTGTGGTCGCCAACAATGCTTTCCTTATGAAGTTGGGATGGAAGATTATGACTTCAAACTCTTTGGTTTACAACATCCTCCGTAGGCGTTTCTTGGCTCGATGGATCTCCACGCGTTCTTTCATCCCCTCTTCCATCCGGAGAGGGATTCGCCTATGATCTCGGGTTTCTTGGAGGATCGTCATTTGCCGATTCCGGATGCAATTCCGGAGTTCGATTCTGGCTGGATAATTGGTTGGGTTACATCATTGCCGATAGGATTGGGATTCCTGAGGAGTACAGGCACTTATTTTGACATCGCATCTCGGATTATTTTTATGATGGGACATGGCACTTTACTTTCTCATTCATTGATGCTTATTTGGATATGGTCCGAGATATTGTTAGAGTCCCCATCGCTCCAGCATCGTCGGATACACGGGTGTGGCTTCACTCTGATGATGGTTGTATCACTTCGAAATCTGCCTACACATTTCTGCGTCCTCGCCCCAACCCGCGGTTCATTGGGGTTCCTGGATTTGGTCTCCTCACATTCCGAAAGACGCGTTCGATTGTGGCTTGGCGGGCTATCCACAATCGTCTTGCATTTTAGACGTTCTGCGTTCGCGTGGCTCCTTCACGGGACCCTCGGTTTGCGGTCTTTTTGTTGTGCTAACAATGAATCATTGATCATTTATTTGTCTCTTGTGGTTTTGCAGAGGCCCTATGGCAATGGATTTTTGATGCCTTTAATATCAATTACTTTAGGGCTTATAGCTTTAATGAATTTACAGTGCGTTTGATGCGTTTTCATTTCGTGATCGGGTGGGCTTTCTTTGGCCGCGGTTTTTTTTTCCGGTAATTGGCTCATCCGAGAAATCGAAATGACTTGACCTTCAACAACAAGACTTGACACCGGAGGCGGCCATCCTACGCCTTCGTGTCCTAATTCGAGTCATCTTCCTTGGACAGAGGTTGCATGCACAATGATCAACAGGACCTCTTTATTCTCAGTAGACTTCGTGTTCTGGGTGCCCTAGACACGGGCCCCGAAGATTCTCGCAGTCACTTGGCGTAAACCTGTAGGGATGGATCAAAGTTAACACAGACGGTAGCGCTACGGGGCACCGGAAATCTCACGACTTCTGGTGTCTTTCGCAATTGTAGGGTTTTTTTCGCGGGCTTCGTGGAACGATGTGGTTTTGGTTTTGCTTTTGAGGCGGAACTTACGGCGGCTATGCGGGCCATCCAATACGCGTCCTCGAAGGGTTGGAACCAACTATGGGCCGAGTCGGACTCGGTGTATGTGGTGGAGTTGCGCGTAAGAAATCCATTGGTGTTCTTGGCGCCATTTGAGTATGTGGAGATACACTCTCCACCTTCTTTCTCAAATGGATTTTGTGGTCTCACACATCTTTAGGGAAGGAAACAAGGCAGCGAGATATTCTAAGCAAGTCGTCGCGGTGGATACGTGGTGGGGTTCGCCCCGGCGTCCCATTATCCATCCCTCACTCAGGATTGTGTTGGCCAATCGAATTATAGGTTTGTCCCTTAGTGCGTCGCATTTTCGATCTTGTCGGCTTTTGGGCGCTTTTATCATGGGGGTACTCTTTTTCCTTCCAGGGGTTTTTCCACATAGGTGGGTTTTACCTTGAAGGTTTTAACGAGGCCCCAACCATTGACCCATATGGTCGGCTTGTGACCTTTTCGTTATTTTCTTTTTGTCTTTGTTAACAGGCTTTACTTTGGTTACCTGATCACTTTGTGATCGGGAATACTTTTTTCATTTTTATATATATTATCGCATTTATTTAAAAAAATTTATTCAAAGATCAAAGAGATTATATTTGGGAAATATTTTTCTTTAAATTTTACTCATCAACAAATTTGAATTTGTAATAACCTTTTCCAAAGTCGCTTTGCTAGCAAAGCATCACTAAAACACCGCAAATCATGAAACCCCAAACCTCTCTCCTCCTTAGACCAGCCCATTTGCTCCTAAATTTTATAGTGAATCTTCCGGTCCCATCATCTTTACTCCCCCACCAAAATATTGAAGGGTTTCTGGTAATATTAGAGTAGACTCCCACGGGTGGGGGTGACAATCTCCAACACGACAAGAAAAGATGACTTAAACTAATACGATATAAGTGGGTTAGCGTCGATCCATTTATTATTCGGGTCATAATCGTGTCAGACCCAATTAACCCAAATAATAAATGGGTCAATTTTGGGTTGACCTGAAATGACCAACTGAACCATTTTAACCCGTTTAAAGAAGAAAATGCGAATCAATTCTACTTTGGTATTTAGTGAGTTAATTAATTGCCTTTTCATTGATATTTGCATCATAAGTTTGTTTTTCTCTTGAAATTTATGTTGAATATATGAAAATTGAGAATTCATAGATTGCAGAAAAGAAAGAAAAATTGTTTCCTGAAGAAGATGAAGATATTCAGACTTTTTATTTAACTTGATAAGTGAATGATATGTACAGTGTTTAGCTTTTATACTGATAAAGCCATAACTACTATTTGTAACTAACTTTTTGTAACTAACTCTATATTTATTTGTTTTATTCCAATGTGCTGCAGCTGAGTGTTGAATCTTTAAGCATATCTTTACACCCCATAGAGACTTTTATATTTTTAATATTTTAAATATAAATTAACACAATATCTCCATTTTATTATAATAGATAGATGGTATAGTCAAGACTACAAAAATTACATGTCATTTCGGGTCGTATTCGGGTTACCCGTGTATGTAAATGGGTCGTGTTCAGGTTGGTCCGCTTAACCCGAATAATTAAACGGATCGTATTCAAATTGACCAAATTTGTGTGATTATCGTGTCTCGACACGACATGCGAACCCGAACACGACTCGAATTGCCACCCCTACCCACCGATAGCTTAAAACAAGACATGACATAAACTAGTGAGGCATCAATAATTGCCTTAATAAGAACTCCTTTGTCAGCCTTTGAAAGAAACCTATTCAGTGATACCAGTTAGAATCTGACATATTTCATTTCTATCTTCATAATTGGAATTTTTGCTGAAAAATATGGAAGACTTGTCCAAATTTACAGTTTGTCCTAATAACCCAAACGAGTCATAGAGGTTCAAAGCTAGAAACCAAACGAGTCCAAAGTGTGTGCAATGTATACTAATTAGGTCTTCATCGAGTTGAGTACAGATCCTCTCTCGTGCCAAGAGAGGCTCTTATTAAGAGGTTAAAATTATCCTTTTGGGGGCAAAAATATTTTTCCACATCAATTTTGACCTCGTAAAATCATAATTCTTGGAATCTATGACTGATAACATATCAATTTTCGAAATCTTTGAGACTTGAAATTCTGTTTAGAGCTAGTCTCCTATCAGACCGTCTAATGGATCTAGATCCGTTAGACCGGTCTAAATATTCTACCCATCCAGATCTGATCCGAATCCGCAAAAAAAAAATCCACCGACTCCAAATCCACGGTTGTCTCTACCTTCTCCGCTGCAAAGTCCACCGCCCACGTCTCCGCCACATCGAGGTGGAACTGCCCGCTCTCCGGCGAGAATGCCGTCGAACGCCGTGCTTCTCCCACAAATATCACAGACATGATTTTCCTTTCTGATGATATAAAGAAGAGAATTAGTTCTTGTATGTAAAAAACGTTCTTAAATACAAGAACAGAGATATATAAAAGGGTCCACCCACCCATAAACCAGTCGAAGACTACAAAAAATAGGTAATGTAGCTTATCTGTTAAATTGCTTATATTAGTTCATGTTGTTATTTATGTAGATAAATGTCTTAGATTTAAGATTTCATTTCTTCTCAGTTTGTGAAAATTTCCACTTTTAAGTTTTAGGTTTCAGACTTAGATTCAGATTTAAGAATCATGATTCTCGTGTCACGTTATATGCTATATAACGTGTTATATATATCACGTGATATATGTAACACGTTATATAGTATATAAAATGTTATATGTAACACGTTATATAGTATATAAAGTGTTATCTATAACACGTTATATGCTATATAACGTGATATATGTAACACGTTATATAGTATTTAACGTGATATATATAACACGTTATATAGCATATAACGTGACACGTTATAACGTTATATATATCACGTTAAACTATAAGTATATAACACGTTATATAGTATATAACACGTTATACTACATAAGGTGTTATACAGATCACGTTATAACGTGTTATATAACGTGTTGTATAATAAATAACATGTTATATAGTCACGTTATATAGTATATAACGTGATGTAACAAAAATGTGTTATCATCTTATATTTTAATTTAAATAATGTGATATTTTCCACAGATGAATTTTGGATATATTCTTATTCGGTTTGGGGGACATTGGGATGGTTTGGGATATAAAAATGGTGAAGAAGAGACTATATGTGTTGAACCGGGTAAAATTCATTATGATGATTTATTGGACGAGATATATGGAGTTGTTGAAGCTGATAGGACCATATACGACTGTATAATGTACTCTTTTGTGGATATTCCCGGAAATAAGATTGCAAAGTTAAAGCTGAAAAATGATCGTGACATTGATCGTGCTTTTGCAAAACACCGATTTACCCGTTGTTTTCATTACCGTAAAAAGAAAAAATATTGAGACAACCTCGCACGATGTGGTGGGTAGTCAGTCTGGGGGTAATCAAGTTGGGAATGAGCAAGGTGTGGGGGGAGGTTTTATGCAGTTGATGGCTTCACAAAATATCATGTGTAGCCAAATGTTCCCGGTTGGAACTTCCAACAATATACAATACTCAATCCCTATCATGCAGGATCAGCTTGGGTTCCAACCCTATTGTGTCCCTTCTACGCATACACCGAATGTTGACCAACCCGGCCCAAGTGCTCCAGAATCTAATATTGATCGATCCATAGAGGGCGTAGTCCCCAATGGTACAGAGGATTGTTATCCTGATTTCGGTTGTGATTGGGGTGAAGATAGATCAAGATTTATAGAAATGGATCAGGATGGTGATAATAATGATACTACTGATGATGAGGGTAATAATCATCTTGCAGATGATAATGTCGCCACTGATGGCGATGGTGGTGATGATAATGAGGGTAATAATCATTTTGAAGATGACCACCAACGTGCTGATTTTGAAGAATTTTGTGAGTGGAGACGTAGACGAAGAGAAATATTTGCAGAGACTCCAATTGAACAAAGAGTTGTTCAAAACAACACCGTATCAACAAAGAATCAAAGTCAAATTCCAAATATCCACACAAATGTCCGGGTTGAGGATACTGAATGATATTACAATAGGGAAACAACAACAGCTCGTGCATCACAAGGTTGGGTAATCCTAGTTGCACCATCACACGTGTCACCCCTGACGTGATGAACCGGGATTGGAAGCATCGGGTGGTACATCATGCGACAAGATGCAACATACATGAGCAAAGCTGATTTGGAGATGGTTGTTGGCATGTATCACCTTGAAAATCAAGTTGAGCACCGAATTGAACGCTCAGATAGGTCTCGTTATAATGTGATTGCAGATATGAACGTTGTCCTTTTAGAATGCGTGGACATGGAAAAAATGATATGTGGAGAGTAGGAAAATTTGACAAGCACATGGGATGTGGGGTGAATGTGAATGAAAATGCATCTAGACAGGTGCATTCTAAAAATGTCGGTCACTATTTTGCATCTAGATTGCAAGTGGAGCATTCTAGTCTCGTTCCAAGAGATATGATGGCAGAGCTGGAATCTCGACATGGACTAAAAGTGAGTTATAATGTTGCATTAAGTGCAAAACATCATGCTTTTGGAATGATATTTGGAGATAACAACAAATCATTCAAAATGCTTCTGTCTTACACACACATGTTGGCTTTGACAAATCCTGGATCTATAGCAAGGTGGAAAGTAGATCATGCTAATAGATTTCAGTATGTGTTTTTGCTCTGCATGCATCGATTACTGGATTCCTGAACCATGGCAGGCCTGTTTTTGTTATTTCTTTTGTAACGCATATAGGTAACACTTTTATCACTATGTAAAGCTTATATGTAACACTTTTATATAAGTAACACTTTTTAAGTATCACTTTTTTTTTGTTATTTCTTTTGTAACGCAAATAGGTAACACTTTTATCAATATGTAACATTTTTATATAAGTAACACTTTTTAAGAATCACTTTGTTTTTGTTATTTCTTTTGTAACGCAAATAGGTATCACTTTATTTAAGAAGCACTCTTAGCAACACTATATTTTATAGATTATAATATTTTTAAGCTATATTTTAGTAACACAAAATTATATAACTATCATTAAATCATGTCAAAGATTTATTTAATTAATTGATGTCACCAAACCTAAAAATTGTAGACATCATGTACTCTGTTTTTTTAACTGAATTTTTGTTTTCTTTTTACAAAGTATTTTAGTTTTGCTTTTATTTTTTTTATTTTTTACGAAGGCAATTAATTCCGTCTTAATACCGACGAAAAATGCGCATGTATATATTTTATTATTATTATTTTTTTTTTAATTTTTACTAACGGAGACCAATTTCATCGTTAACCTTTTTTTTTTACTTTTTTTAAAAAAAATACCAATAAAAATTGATGTTGTCGGTAATTACTTAGGAATTTTTCCCGTCGGTAAATTATTTTTTTGTTATTTTCTTTATTATTTAATTTTTTTACTGTTAGAACTTTTTTATATTTTTATATATTTTTTATTTTTACCGATTGAATATTTATCAGTCGATAAATTTATTTTATATATTTTTGATATTTTTAATTTGTTGTGTCCTTTAATATATAATATAATATGATTTTCAAACTTTATACTATACAATATAAAATTTGATATATACAGTGTATAATATAATTTAATACATATATTATAAAATATAATCTTTATTATATAAAATATATTATATATACATATAATATATATATATATATATATATATATATATGTGTGTGTGTGTGTATATATATATAAAATAAAGCAAAACTTGTAATAAGAATCAAATTAGCTTAGTGCAAATTGCCACTTGCATACATAACAGGTCGTGGGTTCGAATCTACTTGGTGGCAAAAAATAATATTTCTACGAAGTGCTACAAAAAAAGTGTTACATAAGATTCATATCTAACACTTTAGAAGTATTTTTTTAAAGTGTTTCAAATATAAAAAGTGTTACAAAAAAGTGTTAAATAAGATTCATATGTAACACTTTAGAAATATTGTTTCAAAGTGTTACCAATAGAAAACTTAATGTAACACTTAGAAAAAGTGTTACTAAAAGCTAATAAAAGTGAACCTTAGACTATAGGTAGACGGGCAAGTTGCGGCGCCATAAAAGTGCTACCTATTGTCTATAGTAACATTTTATGGCCATTAGGTAATATTTTTTGAGTGTTACCTAATGTCACTTATGTTGTAGTGGGAACACACCTTAAAGACAAGTATCGAGGAATATTGTTCGTTGTCGTAACAAAAGATGGTAATGAACAAATATTCCCCCTCGCAGTTGGGATTGGTGACATTGAGAATGACGAGTCGTGGACATGGTTTTTGAGGCAGTTGCGAGAAGCTTATGCTTGCCCCTGTGATCTTTTGATTGTCTCTGATCAACATAAGAGTATCATTAATGCAATAAAAGCAGTGTATCCAGAAGCAGTGCATGGTCTTTGCACTTATCATTTGCAAAAGAATTTGGCTCAGTACGGTCAACATGTAGTAGCAATGTTCAGAAATGCAACATATTCTTACCGCCAGGAAGACTATGAAAAATATCTTGCAAACATCAAGATTGCTAGTGAGAACGGTGCGTTTAAAAAACTAGAACGTGCAGAGGAGAAAAGATGGTCTCGATGTAAGTGTCGCGTCCAGCGATATGGGTTCATGACATCCAACTCAGCTGAGAGCTTCAATAGTCGATTATTATGGGCCAGAAAGTTGCCAGTTTGTTCTGTTCTTGAGTGTGCACACACTATAATGGAAAAATGGTTTTTTTAGCGACGCACTGCTGCTAATGAACGGGCTGAAGAGTTAACACAAGAAGCAACCAAAAGAATAGGTATTGCAGTCGAGGCAGGTCATATGATGGATGTCGATATCTTAGCGATTGTCAAGTACAAGGTGAAAGATGGAACGAAGAATTATCTGGTCAACTTGTCTCTAAGAACGTGCAGTTGTAGAGAGTTTGAATATGAGTTGATGCCTGTCTCTCATGCATCTGCAACAATTAGGAAGGCGAACTTCAATATTTATTCATTCGTTGCACATTATTATAAAACTGAAAACCTTAAAAAAATGTGGGCGGATGAAGTGCTACCAGTTCCTGATCCGGCTGAGTGGGTTGTACCTGAAAATGTGAGAGAATCAAAATGCAATCCCCCGAATGATCCTAGACAAGCCGGACGACCAAGATAAAATAGAGTACAATCCGTTGTTGAGTCATCGAGCAACCATTCACGTAAGAGTCAAGTATGCTCAAGATGTGGGGTTGCTGGCCACAATTCCATTAAATCTAATATGTCGATTCCGCAGTAATATCAAACGGCGTTGGGGCAAACCGTAGACCAGTACAGAGAGCATACTCGCGATGGGAGAACCTGATGTCGTGCTCTCCTATATGGAACCAACACTCATCGTCCGAGGCCTCCGGTCTACGTATCTCGTGGCATAACAGTGCATGGATGGGGGCATTACATCTCACGTCAAACTTAAGAAAGTGACTGAAATAGGAGTTTTTGAACTCCGTATATATGTCATACTCTCCCGAGCACCTACTTAACTCCGCGGCGATTCAGCGAGGACTTTGGGATTTATGTGTCCAGAAATATTAGCTCGGTAATCACGGTAAGACTCCCTCCTCCACGAAGGTCCAACCTAAATAAGATGAAAAAACACCGACAAATATAAGATATTTTTACCACGTTATAAGCTAAAATATAACATGAAAAGTACACAAAAAACTATCCAGAACACTATATATGACTATAACACGTTATATATAGTTATATCCTCCCATCACGGTAAGTCGTGCTCATGATAATATCAAACGGCGTCGGGGGCAAACCGTAAACCGAAGAGAGAGCATACTCGCGATGGGAGAACCTGATGTCATGCTCTCCTATATGGAACCAACACTCATCGTCCGTGGCCTCCGGTCTACGTATCTCGTGGCATAAAAGTGCATGGATGGGGGCATTACAGCTGTATCTCACGTCAAACTCAAGAAAGTGACCGAAATAGGAGTTATATCACGTTATATATATATAACGTGAACTGCTATTATAACGTCATATAATATAATGTTATATAACGCGTTATAGCTTATCACGTTATATATATATATATATATATATATATATATATATATATATATATATAACGAGATATAGCTTATCACATTATATATATATATAACGTGATAAGATGATAACGTTTCTTCTTCCCCAAGTCCTTCCGTCTTATATATAACGTGATAATGTATGTCACGTTATATATATATAACGTGGTTTCGCTTATCACGTTATATATATATAACGTGATAACTACTGTTCTTTCGTCTTCCCCAAGTCCCTTCGTCTTCCCCAATCGCCCCCGCCACAGTACCAGTCACCCCTAAAACCCTAAAATCGAAATATAATTTAACCTAAATCAAACTCGTATCATCCCTAAATCAACATAAAAAACGTAAATCAAAACTCGTATCATCCCCTAAATCAACAATATATTCTTCAAACCCTTTACCTAAATCAAAAATTAACACAAACGCCAACACAATGCGGCATCGACGGTGGCGGAGGCGGCGACATCATCACGGCGGGGAGAACTTGGGGGATCTTCGACGGAGGAGTTGTCTTCGATAGGTGGTCGGTCTTCGACACCGACAGGTACGGCGGCGGCGGTAGATGGTGCATTTCCACTATCCATCTCACGCTTTGGCTTCTCACGATATGAGTTTGTCTTTTTGCTATTTTTTTGGGATTTTTTTGCAAATGAAAGTGAAAAGATTTGGCTTTTTCCTTTGTTACTGTTTTTCACTGATTTTGAATTATGAGGGGTGTTTTGGTCATTTTGGGTAGAAAAGTAGGTCTTTTAAGTAGGGTTATTAATTTTTAGTACCTGACCTATAGACACTTTGTTGGTTTGGTACCTGACATTTTGGAGTTACCAATTTAGTACCCATACTTCACATTTTTTTTTAAATTAGTACCTATTCACTTTTAAGGACGAAAATGCCCCCAAGAAACATAAGTATACTCAAAATAAATTTTTGAGTATACTTATTTAAATTATAAAATCAATTAAAATTTTAATTAATTTAATTAAAAAAATAAAAAGAAGTTACTAAAATTATTAATGAATTTCTAGAAAAAATAAAATTAATTACATTAAATTAGTAATTAATAAAAAAATTAAAATTTAATTAATTGAAAAGAAAAATTAGTTATTTTAACTAATTTTAAAAATTAAACTGAAAATTAAATAATTTGAAAATTAAAATTAAGATAGTAAATAAGAAAATTATAGCAACTTTTTATTAATATATTAATTTCTAATTAGATTTTTAATCAAATTTTCAAAAAAAAAATAATTTGATTTATTTTATTTTTTACAATTAAGAACTTAATAATTTAATTTAGATAATAATAAGTTATTTCTTAATTAAATTTATTTTTTAAATTTAATAATTCTAATTAAAACTTAAATTTTTAACAAAAATTTAAAAAATTATGGGGGCATTTTCGTCTTTAAAAGTGAATATGTATCAATTTATTAAAAAATGTGAAGTATGTGTACTAAATTGGTAACTCCGGTACCAAACCATCAAAGTGCCTATAGGCCAGGTACTGAAAAATCAATAACCCGGATAAAAAAGAGGTTTCCCTATCCTATGTGGCTAGTTAAAAAATTTTCCCATCTACATAAATATCTTTTCAAATCAAAAAAAAAAAAAAACTCTTTACTATAAAATTTCATTACAATTAGATAGAAAATGTAGCCCAATTAATAATCATTGTCATGTCAATTTTCCAATACCCTAACCAAAATCTGTTACCTCGAGAGGCAACTCTAGGAATCAGGAAAAAAAAAAATTTTGTTCCATGTTCTCCTGGTTCAGCAGGAGTCGGTTCTCCTTGTGAGTGTGTCCCCTTCTAGGGTTTGTCCTTTAGTTTCTCCTTATCGGCCACCCCCCTTATTTTTTCCCGCCGCTCCCAGCAGACGAGCAGTCTCACCTCCTCCTTCTCTCTTCTCTCTCCTATCTCCGGTTGAGCTGCCGCCCCCTCCCCCAAGTCTCCGCCGGAGCACCCTGCCCATACATTCCCTAGTAGAAACCAATACCCATATTATTCCTTCCGACATGTAGTGACGGGTTTCCAGCTAGGCATGGCAGACAAAGCCAAGTGGACAGCTGGGAATTGTCCTAACCCATATTATTCCCTGACTAAAGTACTAAAACTTTTTCTATCCCAAATAATTCTCTAACTTTTATCCCACTCATTCACCATAATGTAACCATCCCCCTCCCTTACTCCTGTTGGTTTTTCATTGGTTTTGGGTCTTCTCTCTTTGTCCTTTTTGTCTTTCTCTGTCCGTCCGTTGTCTACTTTCTTTCTTTTCTTCACATCGTAGTCTCTCTCTTCTTTCTGTTTCATCCTCTCGTTTCTTGTCAGCTCAGCCGCGCGTCTGAGTCGAGGTAGCCTTGCTAGGGTTTTTTTTATCTTTTTTCCTCTTGTCTCTCTCTTGCAGGTGTGTTCGTGGAACCGGACCATATCCAGAGGTGTTTGTGCAACAGAATGAATTCTGGTAGTGTCGAGAACCCTACTGACAAAGAAGGATCAATAATCGATCTAGATAACTTGATCCAAGCTACGGACCCCAACCCATCTCGAAAAGGCTTTTGTTTGGTTGGAAAAATGTTTACAGATAAAAACTGGAAACCTTTCTACCTTATTGAAGTTATGAAGAAGGCATGGCGATCAAAAAAAGAGGTTACGGGTCGAGAATGGGGACGCGGACTAGTTGTGTTCGCTTCGAAGACAAAGCGGACAGGGATTGGGTGCTTATGAACCAGCCGTGGCACTACGAGGGGGGTTTGTTTGCGATAAGGGAGCTTGGAGATGATGAGCAACCATCCGAGGTAACGGTATCACAGGCGGCCTTTTGGATTCGGATATACGATATTCCAGCAGTGTGTATGAACTCACGTATGCAACCCTATTGGCAAGCCAAATAGGCCGATTGGAATTACTGGATCAATCTACTAAAGGTTTATTTGGAAAATTCCTAAGATTTAAGGTGTCCATAGACATTACCAAACCATTGGTGAGAGCTATTACAGTCAAGCTCAAAGGAAAAATTTGCGTCCTTCCGCTGAAATACGAGTCACTCCCCACATATTGCTTTTCTTTGCGGATTGATTGGCCACTTTCTAAAGAACTGTGATGAATTTGACAAGAATGAATGTCAAGAGTCGTCGAACATGAGATACGGACCGTGGATAAAAGCATCCCCATTAAAACGCCAAGCTAGCGAGAAACTTCATGCATCGCAACCTCCTAGCCCCGCCAACCGTCAACTAAACCTGGACTCAACCGACATCCTAAACCACAAATATGTCCCCAACTCGTCCCAAAATAGCCCAAACTACCCGATTGAATCCCCCAAACCCCTATCTCGGTCAACGCCACAAACCCAACAACAAACTCTATAACTACGACCCTATCCTCAATGGTGCCCTCACCTCCCTTTCAATCTCCCCCGATAACACACACACGAGCCCCCACGAACCGAACTTCTCCCAGGAGTCGATAATAATGCACAATTATTCTCTCGGTGCATGTACCCCACACCCATGCAAAACCCCCTCCGTAACTCTTCCATGCAAAACTCACTACATACCCCCAACCACCAATCACATACATCCACCCACCAATCATCGTGCCCCCACCCCATGCAAACCTCCTCCATAATACTCCCATGCAAATAACCCAACATCATTCCATCCACCAATCAAAACCCTTTCTTGTTCTTTGACCACAAAGTCCATACTATCACCCACACCCCGTGACGCACCACCACTCCAGGCCCGACCCTATAAACCAAGCAACCTACACGTATATTAGTGTGACCCTAGCACCCACGGATCGAGTCCAACCTACCCAGAAACCTACCCGCATCCGACGTAGAAGCCAAAACCCTACAAACCAAAAACTCTCTTCTAACACCAACAAAACCACGAACCCTACTCTTACCAAAGGTCTCAAAAGAGATCTAACCCTAGCCACGATCATGAAATAACTTGACAAAACACCCTCCAAAAAAAGCCTAAATCCTTTGGTATCTTTGAGGCTCCATGCAATTTTGATATATCGGCGGAGGTACGCTACGGGCGACCCGCGAACAAAGGAACAATGAGTTGCCTCGGTTGGCCGTCGGGGGCTTGGGAACCAACCAAGCGATTAGTGCGCTTAAACGTTTAATCATTTCTCAAGATCCCTCTCTTGTTTTCTTGATGGAAACAAAATTGTGTAATGACGAAATAACGAGATATTATCGAAATTTGGGTTTTGAAGGTGTACATGTGGTGGATGTGATAGATCGCATGGCGGGAGACGAGGCGGCTTTGTGTCTCATGTGGAAAAATAATATCTCTTTCTCACTTGATCGAAGTCGGAGCACCATATAGGCGGGACGATCAAGGAAGGGACAAACTTACGGAGATTTACGGGAATATATGGGTGGCGGGAGGACTCGTATAAAAGCCGACTTGGAAGCTTATTACGGAACTAGCGCACTCTAACAACGACCCGTGGATGTGCACTTTGGAGACTTTAACGAAATTCTTTTTGGATTCGAAAAAATAGAGGGGCGACTAAGGAGGAACCACATATGGAGCGCTCAACAAGGCACTCCAACAAGCGAAACTTGATGATTTGGGTTATCACGAGTTCATGTATACCTGGACAAATGGCCAACCGTAAGGCGCCGACAATATTCGAGGAAAGGCTCGATCGATGTTTCGGAAACTTGGAATGGGCGGCGTTATTCCTCACTATCATGTCCAACACTTGCCACGAGTGGCCTCGACCACACCCTGATTCTTATTAGGTGGCGTAAGGCGTTTAGAGAGGCTAAGGGTCGTAAACGTAGAAAACGGAAAATATTTCGGTTTGAAACTATGTGGCTCATGGGACGAAACACATGTAAATCGGTGGTTGCAAGGCGCAGGATAAGTCAATATCGCGAGGACTATTGCGATGTTCAACGAAAAATTCAAAAATGCGGAGAAGAACTTGGATATGGGAAAAAATCACTTTGGAAATGTGGAGCAACAAATAAGGCGTGCGAGGAGTTCTTACGAGAAAAATTCGGTTTATCCTCTATCTCCTCAAAAACTTGATGAGAGAAAAGAATGGAAAACCTCTCGACTACCCTCCACAAGAAGCAAGAAAAAAATGTGGCACCAAAGAGCGCGTGCGAATTGGATTAAAGACGGCGACAAAAATACAACCTTCTTCCATAAAACGGCATCGAGTAGACACTCATGCTTAGCGCATCCTCCGAGTTAAAAGGTGGACGACACTTGGGGTGAAGATGACAACACTATTGCTAGCACCTTTTCGACTACTACCCGAATCTATTCTCTCCGAAACAAACTGGACATGGACAAGGCCATCGACGCAATTGAAACAAAAATGACAAGGAAATGAATGAAACTCTTTTGCAAGGCCCTTTACACGGAGACGAGGTGAGAGCTGCTCTTTCACAAATGCACCCCACAAAATCTCAGGGTCGATGGTATGCGGTGTCTTTTATCAAAAATTTTGGCCTCTTATTCACACCGATATTCTTCTGTTATTCTTGATGTTCTTAACGGTAATTCTAGTCTAAAGATATTAACCACACGTTAATTGTTCTTATCCCAAAGAAAAAGAATCGGACCTCGTCAACGACTTTAGGCCCATCGGCTTATGTAATGTGATTTCTAAAATTATTACTAAAACCATTGCTAATAGGTGAAATCGACTCTCCTTCCCTTATAGACCAAACTCAATCGGCTTTTGTCCCTGGTAGACTCATTCTGAGATAATGCTTTGCTTGCCTTTGAAATTTTTCACGCTATGAAACATAATAAGGCAAAGAACAAAAGCTCATTTGCGCTTAAACTAGATATGAGTAAAGCTTACGACCGTGTCAGTGGAGATTTTGAAAAGCGTTATCTTTGAAACTTGGCATTGATGATAGTTTTGTCAATCTTATTATGCGATGTGTGGAATCTGTCTCATTTTCTATTCTTATTAATGGACAGCGGGGTGATATTTTTACCCCTCTCGTGGCTCAAACAAGGAGACCCGCTCTCTCCGTATTTGTTTCTTTTTTTGTGCGCGAAGCTTTTTGGCGTTAATCGGGAAGCGGAGATTAATGGCACCCTCCACGGCACCCGAATTTGTCGGCGTGCCCGGTGATCTCGCACCTTTTTTCACCGATGTGATATCATTTTTGGAAGAAGCGGAAATTTGGAAATAGAAAAACCAGGAGAAATCATAAGATGGTACGAAGCAAAGATCGGGACGGATAAGTATGGAAAAATCTGAAATTTCATTTAGTAAAGGGGTGGACATATCAAAAGAAACCGGTTGGCGGCCACATAGGGGTGACTTTGGTTGATAAGCATGCACTCTATCTAGGACTCCCTACCGAGGGTCGGGCGATCGAAGAAGGATATTTTTAACGGGGTGATCGGCGAGTGAAAAGAAATTAAAGAGTGGAAGGCGCGCCTTACACGTCGATGGCGGGAAAAACAATCCTTGTTAAATCTATCGCTCAAGCAATTCCTACTTATGTCATGGGATGTTTTCTACTACCCTCTACTACGTGCGATGCAATTAATTCCTTGGTCGGTAATTTTTGGTGGGGACAAAAACAAGACGAGCACCGAATTCATTGGTGTAGTTGGAATAAAATGTGTCGGGCTAAATCGATGGGGGCTTAGGTTTAGGGATATGAAATGTTTCAATGAAGCTATGCTTGCTAAACAATGTTGGCGCCTTACGAGCGAAAACTCTGTCTTGGCGAAATCACTTAAGGCAAGGTACTATCCGAATACATCTTTTCTAAACGCTTCTATTGGCTATAATCCATCTTATGCTTGGAGAAGTGTAGTAGCGGCGAGAAAAATTGTGTTGAAAGGATCATTTGGAACATCGATAGGTGACACCAAAGGTCCGAGTATGGGAGGACCCGTGGCTACCCGATTGCCCTCACTTTCGTCTCGTGAAAACCGCGGCTTAGTCGGTCGGGGATGACGGTTCGAGAACTCATTGATTGGGATAATAGGACATGGAACCGTGAGCTACTTCTTGAGAACTTTGACCGGAGGATGTGAAGGCTATAACGACCATCCAGGTTAACGGATGGTGCCAGGATCGAGTGGTTTGGCACTTTCGAAAAAAGCGGAGCCTACACGGTGAAATCGGGATATCAGGTTTCAAAGGCTTTAGTAGGAGTTGGAGGAAGGCGCTCCGTCTACGTCGGCGTCGTAATAAAATGCGGACTTGGTTATGGCATCTAAGGATCCCCCCAAAGGTCAGATTTTTGTTTGGGAGATGCATCGAGGAGCCCTTCCAACATATTCGAGCGGTGAGTGAGGAAAAAATTACCCTTAACCAGGAATGCCGTCGATGTGGTACCACTATCGAAACACCCGAACATGCACTCGGGAGGTTGTCATTGGGCCTCATTCGTGGGCGGCCTCACCACTTCGCTTAGACTCGGCGTGACGATGGAGAGGGGAGCGATCGCGATGGATTAACATGATTATGGAAACCAAGGAACAAGACTTTCATGACTTGTTTGCCATGACCTTATGGATTGCATGGCACACGCAATAAATTAGTGTATCGAGAACCGACAAATTGATCACAAAACATGCTTGGACTTAGCTTGGCATCGATTAATGGAATATAAAACACATGCATGGTTGGGGCAAGTTCGGCTGGTTCGAAAAAGAAGTGTTTAGGAAAAATGGCTACCGATGATGGATGGTTTTGTCAAGATAAATTGTGATACGTCGATTCGAAAAAATTGTGGGACGGGAAGCGGTGCAATCTTAAGGGATCTTGGGGGAATATCTTTGAATGCCATATACCGATTAAGGCCAGGAAGAATTGGAAGTAGGCGTAGCGGAAGCTCTCGCGTGCTTAGACGGACTTCAATTAGCTAAAGAACTTGGATGCGAAAGTAAGTGGAGACGGACAACACTACGATATTTTTCAAGCTCAAAAAGATGGATCGTGATTTCTCATATCTTGGTGGCACCATTTCGATATTTTAGATCTTTTCCTTTACTTGACAAACTTTGTTTCCCTAAGTTGTGTGAAGCGACGGGAAATTTTGTGGCTCACCACTTAGCTCGTCATGCTTTCGGTTTGCCTACTTTTGGGTCGGTCGTGGGAAATATCCCGAATTTTTGTAACGGAAATTGTTGAGCGGGAGAAACCCTCTGCGCCTTCTTGCTTTAATATAAATGATTTTTCCTCTCAAAAAAAAAAACTCTAGGAATCGGGACGATAAACCGATCACGTTCACGACCGAAATTCGTAATGGGTCCCAGCGCCTTTTCGGATGTCATTGGTACTTGTTCCTTTCATAACTGAATGAGATAATTACCCAAAAAAAAACGATGTTTGGGTTAATTACAAAGAAATCCAAAACAATTTGAAAATTATATAAATACTCTTTAAAGTTTGATTTTATATTAAATTTCTCTCTCTATAAGGAAAAATTATTTCAAAAATCCCTCTAAAGTTTATAGAATTAATATAGGTATCCGGTTAAATTTAAGACAAAATCACACCTTAAGAACATTTTTTTATTTTAAAAAAAGTCCAGGTCTTTTTGTAGTTAGCCCAAACTTCAGGGACTTTATTTGTAATATCGGTAACTGCTCTATTTAAATGGTGTTTATTTCTAAGGAACACATGCTCCAAACCCGCTAAGAAAGAAAAGAATCAATGGCGTCTTGGAATTCAGTTCACCTAGAGTTTTTGTACAATGTTTTAGGATGGGTTGCGTTTTTCTCTTGGTCCATCAGTTTCTACCCTCAGGTCATCTTAAATTTCCGAAGGAAAAGGTTTTTGCTTCTAACTTTTTCCAGCTTTAATTTTGTTTAATCTTTTTTTTTTTGTTTTTTTAAGGGGTTTTTATTCCAATAATGATGGTGTTTTCTATTTTTATTTTTTTGGCAGTGTGGTGGGGTTGAATTTCGATTTTGTATTATTGAATTTGACGAAGCACTCGTCGTATCTCATCTACAATGTTTCCCTCTTCTTTAGCTCGGTTGTGCAGAGGCAGTACCGCGAGAAATTCGGATTTAATGAGGTTATAATTATTTATTTTTGCGAGCATAATGATGATTAAGAAGCCCCCCATTTTTTGTGGGTTGTTTTAGTTTTCAGTTTGATTGAATAATGATATGTGTGTTGTAATTTTTGATGGCAGATGATACCAGTTGCTGCTAATGATGTGGCTTTCTCCATGCATGCTGTTCTGTTGACTGCTTTTACCTTGTTTCAGATTGCAATATATGATGTAAGGTGTTCTGTTTCTATGAATTTGTTTAGTTCACTGTCTACTCTAATTCCATTTTTTACTCTCTGTTTACAAATGTTTTCTTTTTCTTTTTTCAGTTTCATTGAATTTTAATTCAGTGTCGGAGTATGTATGCAGTGAGAGTGTAATTATCAATATAAGAATGCAAAAACATAATAAAAAATGTTTTGTCCATGTTTTTAAAAACATGTTTTTGGAGGCATTTTTAGTGGACAATATGCCATTTTTTCATTCCTCGGGACCGAGACTCATTTCTGGTACTAAGAAATGAACGGCATCGTTTTTTTGAAAAATGGTTAAGTACCTCACCAAAGAATACAATACAAAGATGTATGAGTGTCAGTTTTCAGTCAATGGCCAATTTGGCCTATTACCATTAAAATGCCTTTGACTTCAAGAATGTTGTAAGGAAATCTCTTGCTAATGACAGTGTTTCATACCAGAAAGTCCAAAAATCATCACTCCATTTTAATTTTGATATGTTTTGTGCAGCGTGGAAACCAGAAAATCTCTCGAATTTCAATAGGAATTGTTACTGTGGCCTGGGTATTTGC
Source organism: Rehmannia glutinosa (assembly GCA_016081115.2). Taxonomy (NCBI): domain Eukaryota; kingdom Viridiplantae; phylum Streptophyta; class Magnoliopsida; order Lamiales; family Orobanchaceae; genus Rehmannia; species Rehmannia glutinosa. The sequence goes on from CM071930.1 coordinate 28,784,122, forward strand.
TGCAGTTTGTGTGTGTATCGCTATACCCAGACATTCCTGGTTTTGGTTGGTGTCCTGCTTCAAGTAAGATACCTTCTCTTGCATGACTGATTTATTTTCCTAAAAAATTAATCAACCTCTTGTTTCTAATCTATGCCTCATGGAGTGATTTTCTTAAAACTGACAAATATGTCCAATGTATTGCTTCCTAATTCTTGCTTGCTTTTTTAACTCCCAAATATCCCTTGTGTGGATGCAGCAATATTCAGGTTGTTATGACGATCATTAAGTACATTCCTCAGGTGGGTCTGAAATCATGTCGTATGTAGCTTTTGCTGATAACCTGATTGCTTAAATATTTGATGATCTAATGTTGAGTCCTAACATGAAGTTTAGGCCATCTTAAACTTTCGGCGGAAAAGCACGATTGGGTTTAGCATTGGCAACATCTTGCTTGATTTCCTTGGAGGAGTAACTAATTACTGTCAGATGGCTGTGCAATCCATTGATCAAAGTGAGTTTTTCACCAAATACTAAATGGATTTGATATTATGGGAAAGATGTATGAAGCTTTGTTCTTTTTCCTAATGCCAATGCTGTTTTCGCAGATTCTTGGGTGAACTTCTATGGAAACATAGGGAAAACTATGATATCTTTGGTACGTGCATTTGTTTATTCTTTATATCTCCTTCTAGTCATAGAACTTAGAGGGTTTTGGCTGAGGTTATTTAAAAGATCTTATAAGCTTCTAGAAGAGGTTGTTAGAGCTTGGAAGATGTTATATCTTATTATGAAAATAAGTTGTTGAAGTGTTTTGATAAAATAAGATGATAGGGCTTATAAGATGTTGATAATTGCAGTTTTCTGATCAAAATAGTCCTAAATAAAAGGAGATTGTCAAATTAAGGTCTTATTTTGCAAAAGTTGGAAGATTCCAATATTTTTAAAAGCAACTTATAAGCTCCTAACATCTTATTTGAGCTCATGAGATCTTTTTCAAAAAAACAAATATTTCCGAACACATTTATTGTGCTAGTATATTGAATGCAGGTACCCTGGTTTTGCAGGTATCTATCTTCTTCGATATTCTTTTCATGGTTCAGCATTATGTGCTATATCGGGCCAAGAAAACTACTATTTCTTCCGACCCTAATGCGGTAAGCAAGGAGCCGCTGTTACAAACCCCTGATAACCCTAATTCTGACAATGTATAGTGAATTATGTGCTGCACATGAGATTCTGTATTAATTGAAAGGCTACTCTTTCTGTAATATATCCCTCTGTTCTCTGTAAAGAGGAAGATACTATACAGCTGATACAGGAAAGGATAGGCGCAATCCAGTGCGCTGGAAGAACTTATTGTAGAGTATAGATTTTGCCAAATCAAGTGTTTTTGCGCTTGCTTTGTGTACATTGTTAGAAGATGAACTCTAGTGTTGTATTATCGACCTGGGATGTTTATTTCTACTTTGTATTTCTCGGATCCTTCCTGAACGTTGTACTATTCAAACAACTGCAAAAACTGCAGGGCTCAGACGTAGTATGAAGATTATTGAAAGCTCCAACTGAATATGTGGTTCTAGTTTCATTGGCGGATCACGAATCATGAATGATTTTTGTCAAGTTGAAAATCTTGACAATAAGAAGAGGTGGAAAGCCAGTCTCAACTTCCTGATCGTATTTTTTTCTTTTTTGGCTAATGGGGGGAAATCGCAGCCACTATTCTTCGGGTGCACATTGGGTAAACCCCTGGGTTGACGCAATATCTTGCAAACCATGCTTGCCCTATCTACTGACAGGTTCGACCAGAGATTCGAACTTCTCAAGTGTGTGATCTTGTTGTATTTGTTGTAGGTAGATAAGGAAACCTTTTTATGTTGAAGTGTTAAATCGAATTAAGAGTAAGTTTTGACCAATTGCACCTTGTGGCTCACCTACAATTAAGTCCCAATATTAAGTAAAACTTATGCGTGCAGGTTTCCTATACGTGTTCCTAATTCGGATTTTAATACTTTTGACCCAATCAAATCTTTCGGACGATATATGCATTAAGAAATATGTCCAGACTGGAATTGATGGCATGCGATTTGCTATTATCTTCTACTTCATATTCCATTGTCGTGGATGATTGACAAATGTAATACGATTAATATGTGATGATATTTTAGATGCATTTACACTTGTCAATCATCCACAATAGTGAAAAAGGAAGTGGAACAAAGGAACTGATATGTTTAATGAATAAAGTTCAATTGAGCTTAAATATAAACTATGTTTATTTGTTTTTTGAATCACAAAAACTACACTTGATTTGGGCTTATAGAAAAATACAATCATTCATTTTAAATTTATACCAAATACAGGTATTACAAACATTCAATTGAGGTTTGTATTTTCATAATAGTCTTTGTTGAGGTTGAGGGTGCAATTTATAAAATAAAATAAATATGAATATTTGTAGTTTTAAAATATAGTTGAGTCGTGTTACAGTTACGCTAAACTTTATTTTTTGTAATTAACCATTTGTTTTTTTTTAATGCTTACGTATATGCAGGAGTATAAGAAACGGTTTATAATATATATATATCTCTAGGCTTGGGCAACACGCATAGTTAAAATGCGTATTGTTGACTAATCAAACTCAACTCCCTTGCTTCCCAAACTCAACCTCAATAATCTAATAACCATTTTTCTGTCTATATAAAGACAACCAACTTCCAAATCATTTCATCTCCACATCCCATTTTAGCTCACCAAGAAACGAAAAATGAAGAGACAAGGTCGACAACATGGTATGGTCCGAACATTTCCCATAATGTCAGCTCCATATAACCCACGCCCCAAGCCCAGAAATATGAATGAGCTAAGCTCACCCCCAACTGCGGGCCTCTTCACCAAGGTCTCCTCCAAACCCACCAACCACTCCAAGTTCACCAGCAAATGTGGCCGGCCCAAGTGCCACGACTGCCATATCCACCCAGCTTGTAAGTCCAAGGACAAGGTCAAAGGAGCCCAAAAGATGAGATCGTCGTCCGACGTGGCATCGAATTATAGGTTGATCACTTGGAGGGTGGTGGGCCCCACACAGGGTTTGAAAGTGTACGGATTTTCTGCAGCTGGCGTTTTGGACTATTTGGATCGTTACGATTATATGGATGGGTGTGATTATCGAGATGAGTATGATGTTGATGAAGAAGAATGTTATGATGATGATGATGATGATGATGATGATGATGATGATGATGATAAAATCTCATCTCATGTCGTCCTTGGGGTTAATGAAGTTGATGATAAGGATTTTAGCAACCACCCCATAATTGATGATGATGATAAAAATGATGATGAAATGAGTTTCTGTGAGGTGGGATTTGTTTGGCAAGCGGTGGATGGAGATGAAAGTTGGTGTTTGGTTGAAGAAATGTGATTCGCTTTCATACGATATGATTAACTGTATTATTCTATGTCAACTGTTGCTTTTAAATGTATATTTCCTTTCATTTGGTTATTTGTAAAGATGCCAAATTATATGGCAATTGGCAACTGCTAATAAATAATGAATTTCTGACGTGTAGGCTGGCGGGTAGCCTATTCAAGTTCTAATAAAGTAATAAGTTTACAGAAAGTTAATTAACTTAAGCAAGATGTATTCTTACCTAACACAAGAGACCCTCCTAAGGATCTTAGATTCATTTTTACAAACCAATAATACAACACTAAAAAACTTACAGGTAAAGATCTGCTATTGTATACATGTATAACTTAGAGCTTTGTGAAAAACATATTTGGAACTTAGGGAGTATTTGAAAACTCTAAAAAAAAAAAAGTGATTCTCAGCTTCTAGGTAGAAAAAAAACTGAGTCTCGCTTTATTTTAGAGTTGGCAAACACTCCCTTAATACTTTTTACAAATTTAGGCCTAGTTTCTTGCTTCCATTTAAGTCTGCTGATATTTTTAGCTGACATTTAAACCTTTCAATATCATTTACGCACAAATCTTGCACTTGGCTTTGAGTGTTAAACTTAATTCTCCAATGTTACTTGAAAAAATCATTTGTTTCCACAAATTCCTCAGTACAGATAATAATGGAAAGAGAAACTATGGACATTACATTCTATTTCATAATCAATTCTCAGTAGATCTTGATCTTGCTGCCAAGATAAAAGCATTATGCACACATGCTCTGTTTCAATGCTGAATATTTGGGGATTTGTTCTCATGCGTGATCCTTTCAGGTAATGAAGTTGTAAGAAATTTGCTTGACTTTGCAACATTCTTTCTCGACTGGTTCTTGGCAATAAATTTGGGAGGCGGAGGTGGAGGCGGCATTGAGATAGTGCCTTGCTTCTTGTTCGAAACGCTTCTTCCTAGTACTGCTGTCTGAGTTCGTGCTGCTGGAGTCTGCAATAATGGAAGATCCAATGTTGTTGATACTAAGTGTCTGAATCTCTAAAGGGTCTAGTGCATTATGATATGTTTAATTCTGTATAATTTAATTAGAATCTAAAAGCAGGGAAGGGGTTGCTATAGGTTTCTAATTTTGCATCTGATTTGACTTTTACAGACAAATAAAACACTTTTACAACTTATTCACCAAACACTTTCTTTTAAGTTATTCAACTTTTAGCTTCTACTTGCAAACACTTCCAACTTGTGATTCTCAACTACTTTTATCTTTTCCTACTACAATAAATCATTTCCTCTAAAAATGGAAGTTTTGGCTAACACTCCCTAAATGATACACAACTTATCTTGGATCCTACCTCTGTTAATAAAGAATGGAGCTGCTCTAGTACTAGCTCAACTTTTTATGACAAGAAACTAAAATCCAAAAATGCCATTTACCTTGAAACATAAGATTGTATTTTGAGGCTGTAAAGAAAGTAAGTTGCTTGGTATTTAGACAGAAAAAAACACCATTTGTTAGCAAATAAGGGCATTTCATTACCTTTTTGATCTGATTGATTGAGGTTTCTCTTTCCTTATAAAAGTCGGGCAAGGGCCGAGCTTTAAAGCAAAAGCTAAAACTCAGCTTTCTAACTTCATTTCCCGCTTTCTCCTGCAAAACAATAGAACATATATAAGCTTACACTAGTCCAAACGAGGTCAAAAATCATATATTCCCTCAGAGAAACAATACACAAAGTTGGCTTCAATTGTACAACCTTTAAGTTATTTTGTAGCTGCGCCTTCTGCACAGCTTTTGCATTGAATTTTTCCTCGAGTTTCTGAAAGTTTGGGGAAAAAAGGCATTATTAGAGACAAAGACCAGTTAACTAAATTCCAGGAAAATACGCAGAGGATTCTTGCCTGTTTTCTTTTTGCAGCTCTTTCTTCTGTTCTCAGAGTAAAAGGAGTGGACAAACTTGGTGACTGTAATTTGTTTCTATATGCTGTCACTGACTTAGAGCTACTGAAATACAAGCATGTGTAAGAAATCCAACCCTTTTAAAACGCTTCAAAACAGATGTAAGTACTCTTCTAATCAATCAATACCCGCATTATCTCAGACTAGAGAAACACTAAGGCTTCATTTGGATTCGAATGTTTCTTGTCATCTACACTAGGAAAGATAATCGAGCTGCAATTACATAATAAAGGCTACTCAGTTAAGGATGTTTGAGATTTTTGCTTATATGAGCTTCTCTCCCCTTTTTTTCTGTCAGTTTTCCTTTTTCAGTTCTTACATGAGATTAGCTAATACTTCAAATTTAAGAAATCGCATATTGGTTTTATGTTTAATTAGGGATGCAATACTTCATCAAAATGGTGCAACACCCTATATATTAGACCGAACAAGATTAGGCATCGATCAAGAGGTTCCAACAGCAAATAACGTCAAACTATATAAACATGTGAAACATTACGCTAAACTATTTTTATCGTGCTTGTATGATTATAACTAACGATGGATGCAAAAGTATATAAAAAAATCCACCTAATTTGTTTTATAGTAGTATGTTTATATTAATAATCTTTACATCCTGTCTACACACATACATCATCATACTTAATTCAACCATCATTTTCATCTATCACGTGGATCGATTGTAAAACCAGAGCTCAGACTTACACAGCAGACAAAATGTGCCATTTAGGGCCGGTTGTTTTGCTTCCAGTGGCAGAGGGATCAACCGGTGTTTTCATCCTGTGCATTTTATAAACATTGTTACACAATTTCCACAAATCATCAATAATGAATGCTGTTCCATTAGTTAAATTAAAAGACGCATACAAATCTTTAGAAAAGTTATATTAGGCACCTTCTATTCTCCGATAGAGGGGTAGCTGCAGGATTTTTGGAAGCACCCTTTGTAGTTCCCTGCAGTTGAAACACAGGATTATGATCATCACACCAATATAAACTATTTACTTAAAAAACACTACAAAATCTAGCAATGAAAGCCACAAGATATGATGAATCACCATATTTGGAGTCCTCAACGGGGTGCTGCAAACTTTAGGTGTTCTAATAGAACTTGAAGCAAGCCCTGAACTAGCACTTTTCTTGGTGGCGAAAATCGGCTCTTTATTAGGTTCTTTAATTGGAACTAAGTTAATTAATTCCCGTAACGACTTAGGAGAGGATCTCTTTTTGTCTATCGAGTCCACATTAGACTTTCTTGTGCTATGGATGACATTGTTTTCTTTCTTGAAATGAGGAGTAACTGGTTTTGCAGGTGTAGATGGAACTCTCCATGCTTTTCGCCGAATTGATGACTTCAAAGAAGAAAGACCTGATCTTTTCTTGCTCTCCACTGATGGGATATCCTCACTAACAACAGAATTATGCTGCATTGACACACACAACAATCAATATTGTAACACATATTTCAGACATTCTTCAAAACAAAAAAGAAGAGGGCTAAATTGCAGTTTTAGTCCTGCCGAGGCAATAATAGTCCCTCAAATGTCGCAATTTGCCAAAAAAAAAAAATCCTTTAATTTTTTTTAAAAAAAAATTATCAATTTCAGTTCTTTGGTCGTCTAAAATTGGAAAATTTGCCCGTGTTCATATTCCCGGCCAAACCAGTTGATTTCATAAGCGAAATTAGTTTACACATCAGTGGGATTGACAGGAAATATAGAAACGTGGATCATAGCTGCAAATTTTCTAGTTTCCAACAACCAAAGGACTGAAATTATTTTGCAAATCGGGATTTTTGCAGGACTATTATTGCCAACCCTCTATAACTACAACACTAAAATTGCAATTTACCCGAGAGAGAAAAACATGGAGAAAAAAGCTCACCTTTAGCAAAGGCTTCTCCATCTGTGTAGTTCCACTACTCTCTGACACAGAAACTGTATCTTGATTTTCAAGATTATCAATCTGATTAATTGAACTTCTCTTCAAAGGGCTCTCAGTTGATGCCTCATTTTCACCAACTTTACTAATTTCTACAACACCAATTGAACTATGACTATTACCATTCACTTCACAATCTTCTTTTACATCATGAATCTTGACATCCTCAATTTTCTCAACAACATCCAATTGAGAATTCAAACTGACTCTTTGCTGACCATTTGCATTATCATTCTCAATATCTCCCTCAAATTCTGCTTTAGCATTATCATTTTTGGCAGCATTTTCTTGCTCAAGTAAAGCTGCGGCCTTTTGGGCCGCAATTCTCTTGTAATGGGCCTCAAAGAAGGCCTTCTTCTGCGCCACAGAGCCCGGCTGGGCAAATCTTTCAGCCTCCTCCACATATTTCTTGTGTGAAAACGTTGACCATTTTTCCCATGACAAGGGTTCAGTCATAAATCTCCCAAATGAAATTGATTCACCAGGAACATGCATTGGGTTACCCTGCAACACATGAAAATTCTCAATTTTCATAAACCACATATTTCAAGAATTCATTTCCAACAATCATGTAGCATTTTTTTTTCATTTTATCACTAAAATTTGATATTTGAGCTCCTGCTTAGCTCTATAACAAAACAATCTATTCGATGTAAAAACTCATTTCTCACTTCAGAAAAATGGAAAATAAAAATCCTAATACTAAGAACAAGAAATATGTAAAAGGGATTTTTCACCACTATCAGTAAAAATTGATGCTTGAACTCCAGCTTAGCTCTACACACACACACACACAAAAAACTTTCAGATTTACAAAACAATGCTTCAAAAAAGATACTAAGAAGAAGAAATGTAATAAAAATGAGATTTTTGTTTACCTGTTTGGATTCATTGGGTATGGCAGAAGCATGAGAGAATCCATGCATGAGACAAGTTGAATCTCCCATTCTACTGGCAGAGGTTTTGCAGAATGGAGAAGAAAACAAGTAAAAGACAGAAAAAAAATAAAATAAAATAAAAAATCTACTGATCTTTGGTCTGGGTGTGATTCTTCCGTTTTATTTTTTTCTGGCATATAATCATTGTCTTTTAGGACTTAAAATTTGAAATTTAAATGAAAAGGCAAACGTTGGAAGAGAAAAGTGTAGGCCACACATAGAGGAGAGTGTGCAAGTATAATACTATTTTTAAATTGTTTTTGTTGGTGGGATAGACATCTTTTTTCAGCCTTAGGGTGGGTCCCACTTGTCCGATAGTCATTGTTATGTAACGGTCCATTCTTTTGAACCTTTTTTTTTAAAGTACTCAATAAATTAAAAAATAGAAATTCATTTTATTTGACAATTTTATGTGTATCGTAGGTGAAAATTCACTTATTATATAATTAACTCAGACTTAAAAGAAAAAATAGCTTTTTGAAAAATGAGTCTAGTCAATGTTTAATTAAGAGCATAATTTTTTTGGTGTATTTATTACTTTGTTTAAGCAAAAGGATTAAGATAGGATTGAAAGGCATTCGTGAATCGTGAGTCATTATTTTATAAATTATCAAAGGTATTTTTCTATACAAATTTTCTACTATAATAGAAAAAAGATTAATAATGTATTGCTGTAAAATAAAAATTGTACAATAATTTATTTTTATATCCTTTTGGCCTAATTTGACTTTGAAAATGAGATTGGTAATATATATGGAAAAAAAGAGTAAGATTGTAATGGTTATTGAAAAAGTTGGTGCAAATGTTGGGTTATAAGATTTATTTTTTTAGTATGATAACAATATTTCATTGTGCAATAATGACTACATAGGATTACTTTATGAAATTTCAAAAAAAGAAAAAAATGATTACTTTATGAAATTCCGAAATGCCCCCAAAAGACTGTTTGAGAAAAGAAAAATGATTTAAAAAAAAAAAACCCTTCTTTCTCTAACTTTTTTCTCTCCTGCATATTTTTTGATTATTTTTATTTTTTCATTTTTTTTGTTCTTGTATTGCTTTATATGTTATATATATTGTCTCGATGTTGTTTAAATTTGTTTCGTTGTTGTTTCTTTTTTATTTCGATGTTTCAAAATAACTTTTACCTATTTTTATAATATTTTTTGTTCATGTATTATTTTGTACATTGTTTCTATTGTTTCAGTGTTGTTCTATAATATTTTTAATATTGTTCTAATAAATTTTTTTGTTGTTTCCTTGTAGTGTTCAATATGTAAATACAATTTTTACCTATTTTAAGCTCTTTTTATTCATGTGGTGTTTCTAATATTTTTTACGTTGTTTCTGGGTTGTTTCCGTACCGTTTTTAATGTTGTTTCGATGTTTCTTTGTTGTTTCCATGTAGTTTTCGATATTTAAATACAATTTTTAGTTATTTTTAATTCTTTTTGCTCATATGATGCTTTCTATATTGTTTCTGATTTATTTATGTATTGCTTCATGGTTGTTTCAATGTTTTTTATGTTTTCATGCATTGGATCAAAAATTGATATGTGTTTTTTTATTCATGTTGTTTCTATAATATTTTTAATTTGTTTGATTTTAATATGTGTTGTTTTATGTGTATATTTCTTGATTTTTTATAAGACTTCGAGTATAAAATGGATTATTTAACGAGGGCAAAAATTAGTTTTTCACTGAAATTTTATTAAAAGAAACATGTTTAAAACATGTTAGTAACAATCTTGAAACAAAGCGTAAAAAAGTCTGAAAATTTTGGCGGGGCGTAAATTTGTGTAAGAAAAAGGGCGGAAGTGTAAATTTGGGTACAATAATACCGGAAAGCGTAAAAAGCGGCATTATCTCCAAAAAGTGGGGCATTTATGTCAATTACCCATTATTTTACGGGCAGGAGAATTATGATGGGTTTAAGTCCATAATCCCAATATTGACCCATTAAGATATTTTTATTTTTTCCCATTCTGAATTCTGATCACACTTCCCAGAAAAAGGCTTTAACTATTTATTTGCATATAATCTTATAATATAAAATATTATTCGATCAAAAAAAAAGAAATTTGATAAAATACTGTATGAATTTTTGGTATTCTCCTACGGGTTTTGCAAAACCCACTTAATAAGATCCACCTAAAATATACTTTTAATGGAAAAACCATTAAAAAAAATTCAAATCTCAATCATTCCTCCATCTTTCATTCCGAAAACCAAATAATTAACTTGTATACTAAAATCATTAAGAATTACTTATTTTTGGACTAAATTATTATTGGCTTCTTTACATTAGAAACTAAAGAATTGAGTTCTTTTGATATATTAACTATTCAATCATTTACTTTTTAATTTTTATTAAAATTCCACGTAGAATTATCAATTATGCATAAGATGGAAGTATCCTATTGTAAACTGAAATATTATTTTCCTTTGTTCTGATATTTAGTTGTGTTGTTTGTATAGGTTATAAGTCTAAGTAATTAATTAACTTGGGAAACTAAATATTTTATCCTCCTAAAATTTTCCTTCTACTAAATGGTCTCATTCAATAATAAATAATTACACTTTTGGTACCCAAAGTTTACTGGCTTTTTGGTTTTAGTACTCAATGTTCCAACTTAATCATTTCCAGTACCCAACGTTTATTATGTTAATCACTTTCAATACGTGCCGTTATCTTTCCGTCCAAAAATGACGGTGACCTCCTACTATCGGTAAAAAGTAGTTTACTTTTATATTTTATATTTATCAATAAAATAGAAAATTTGTTTTTTTTTTCTTTTTTCCTTTTCTTTCTCCGTCTTCTTCCTCCCAAAATTTCTTGGAAAACCCACACCACCCCCAGTTCCCCGTCCCCTCCTCTACCCCCGTCCCCAACCCTCCCCACCAATGGCTTCCCTATTTCCCCACAATTAAGTTCCCCTCTCCCTCGCGGGTAAAGAAGTAAGAAGAAGTGGGAGGATTTAGTACTAATTTTGTTAACCTAAAAAAAAATTGTTAATAGAAGGTGAGGAAGGGGTGAAAAAAAGGATCAAGATGCAGTGAAAAAAGGGGTTAAATGAACAATAAAATGAAAATAAAAGAAAGAGGCCGCGGTGGGTGTTTGCGGCTGCGGCTGCGGCGGTGGTGGGCGGTGTTGCGGTTGTTGATCGGTTGTGGGTGGTTGGTGGGAGAAAATTGGTGAAGAAAGAACAGTGAAAAAGAGAAAAGAAGAAATAAACATTATTTAATTATTTTTGTTTTCAACAAATTTTTCTATATTTTAAATTCTAGTAACATTATTTTTGTATAAATGGTGAAGTAAGAACACTGAAATAGTGAAAAACAATTTTGCCATATTTTTAATTCTAGTAACATTATTTTTGTTTTCAACAAATTTTTCTATATTATTTTTGTTTTTTAAAATTGAGAAATAAGTTTATATATATTTAATTAATATATGGGAATCGAAAAGGAAAAGCATAGCATAGAAATATATAATAATACTTTCATAATCAAATTAGAAATTTAACTAATTGTATTCTGATATACTTAATAGTGATTCATTTAATTTTGTTAATTTATCTTTAATAATTTGATATTAAAACTTTTATAGCTATTTAATTATTTTGTAAAATAATAAATGTCAATTTTCACTCAATAAATATTTAAATAATTCATATTTAATTCAATGGGGATGACATTTAGGGAAAGATTGTGTTGGAGGTGCGGTGGCCAGGTTAATTGGGGCTAAAACCACTTCTTACCCGCAACAACAGTCAAGCTGTAAGTTTTGGACGGAAAGATAACGGCCCGTAGTGAAAGTGATTAACGTAATAAATGTTGGGTACTGGAAGTGATTAAGTTGGAATATTGGGTACCAAAACCAAAAAGGCAGTAAACTTTGGGTACCAAAAGTGTAATTATCCCAAGTTTTGTCTATGTAATCTTCATTTTGTTTATTTCTTTTTTAGTACAAGGTGCTGAGATGGGTGGGATTCGTGGGAGATTTGATCACGGGTCAATAGCTTGAGTTACAAATATTTAGCCAACTGAGCTACAATCAATTATCTATTCATTATTTATTGTTAAGCATGAGTAAATAAGTAAGAACATAAATGTATTGTCATATGGTGTTTCAATATACTATATGAATATCAAGTGTATAATAATGGCATCATTTTATAAACGTAGTCATTCACTCGGGTGTATTAAAACATAATATAAAATTTGATTTTTTTTAGAGTACAATCCTGGGAGGGAGGAGTTAAGTGGGTGTAGGTCCCAATGTGTGTTTGTGTTAAGTCTACGGGGGGTTTGAATAGACTTAACCAATTTTTTATTTTTGATCTTTAAATCAGAGTTTTTACACAAGTAGCAGCTTAGTCCTTTAAGACAACTTAGTTCAACCTCAACATGAGAGTTAATCACCCAATGACTGGACCGAGTTTTGTCGATAGAGTAACTCAGTGAGTGAAGTGAGCTTCTTTAAAAATTCAGCTTACTTGGTTTTTAACAGCGGAAGTCTTACACCTTTTTTGTTAAATGGTTTTGCATCACTTGTATTGATTAAGTTATTATCAGTTGAGTTTGACAAATATATCTACCAGCAGAATAAAATGTGCAGAAAATAAAATGCTGAAAAATAAAAGATACAAGGCAATATAGTGGTTCGAGGATGGAGTAATTCATCTACTTCACTCTGCTCCAACTCCTGTAGGTAATCCTGGGACTCACACAACTGGCTCTACTCTTGGGACTCAGCTTCTTCGCAAGACAATTGTCTCACTACTTCAACTCCTTCAAACCCTTGGAATTGATCACGAAGCCCTTAAACGGATTCAAAGCAGGTTCTAACTTGAACCTTTTTCTTGGATGTGCAGACCCCCTTTGTTCTTTAAAACAAATTTCTTCAATTGGATGAAGCTTTTCTTCCTTCACTGATTGTGTTGGACAGATACACTTTGAATGTAGGCTTGAGAATTTAGAATGTATTGCTTGAGAGTGCTTTTACTTGATTGCTTTGCTCATATTTTCACTTGTGTCACTCGTACACTCTCTCATAAGTTCCTCAGCCTTTTATAGTGACAATTTGAAAAAGTGTTCGTTGAAGAGATAGACATTTTTCAAACTTCACTTCTTGATCGTTAGCTTGTCTTGTTGTACAACAAATGGTGTTGACCCAACCTTAATTTAATGCCCTACAGGTTGCCTGAAACTCTGCAGCATTCTGCGAACTTCTCATTGGTTCCCAACTTCTTGCACTCTTTCAGCAAGACAACTTCAAGGTTGCAGTCTGTCCCCTTTCTACTTTGGCTAATTTCTTGACTTTTCATTCCAATGGACTTCTTGACTTTCTTGAGTCCTTTTCTTTGCTTTACCCCTTTTTAAGTCTTCTCCATGCTTAAGGAATGACTCGGCTATTAGTCTATTTGACAAACACAACTTTGTGGTACTTGACTAAATCTCTTCTTCAACACTCACCGCAACTCGAGTTGATTCTTCATTGTGTCCTTCGGTAAATTTTTGTGATCTTCAATTTATCTGCTTCATTACTCAACTTATAGATCCTATCTATTACACAGTTGAATTACAATAGAAAATGGGGTGCCAACTTTCTAATCTAAGTCTTACATGCATCATCAAAATCTATACAAATAATTTTCTCAACAATTTCCCCCTTTTTGATGATGCCAAAACTTAAAATAAAAATACAATGTAAAAAGTGCTAAAATAGAATGAGTGTAAGAATGTATCATTTTATTGAACAACATTCTGCACTTTACATGTACTTACAGTAATTTTTGTGTATTTACAAACGTGTAAAAATACAACAAAAATTTGTGCAAATGTATTCACCTTCTCTGTTGTTTCTTCCTTCTTTCTTCATCTTCTTCTCGCGTGCGACTATCTTGTTCATCTTTTCTCTTCTTCTCCTCAGCTTCCTTTCTCTCTTTCTTTTCATAGTTTCTTTTCAGCCTCTCCTCTTTTCTCATTCTTTTTTGGTACTCTCTATCTTGCCTTGCATTACATTTTTAGTTTTAAACCTAAACAAATCTTATGGTTTTCTTACGGATCTGTAAGTATTCGGTTAGATCCGTAGGTTATACATTATATTTTTGTGATTTTAAATATATATGAACCATGAATGCAAAGAATCTGGAGGTTATCTGCAATATCTGTTGATATTTTAGTTTTTCTGGATTTTTATTTTTATAAACTGGTTATTCCAGAAAAATGAAGGTTGTCGCTTGAATCGGTAAGTCTTTTTTTGTTTTTTTACTATTTTTTGTGTCATTTATATATTATTTATTACACTGCTTTTATATTTTTTGCTCTTTTTTTTCTAAACAGTATGTGCAATTGTTTTTTACAAATAAAATATAATTTTTAAAAATATTATTTAATGGTTTTTTCGTAAAAAATACAAATTATTAAACCAGAATTTTTTTATACTTAAATCATCATTTGTTTTGGCATTTTTTTATGTTTTTTGGGGATATGTTTAACAGTATGTGCAACGTTTGTTTTTTTAAAAATAAAAACTTAATTGTTAAAAATTATTTATTGATATTTTCGTAAAAAATACAAACGATTAAACCGGAATTTTTCTTACTTAAATCTTCAATTATTTTGGCATTTTGTTTATATTATTTCCAGATCTATTAAACCCTTTTAATTTTCACTATAAGTTATATCATTCGAGTATGATAATATATTTTTCCACTGTTAGTAAGATTAAAAAATAAAAGTCATAATACATTATTTTAGCAAATATAGATAGTCAGTTATAAAAATTAATATTAGATATTTTTTTTTGGATTATCTAAGTTTTGTAATCACTTATTTAAAAAATAATCTTAATTTTATTTTTTGAGAAAATCAGATCATAAAAATTATTGTATATAATGTTTTTTAAATTAGCATATAAATTACTTTAAATATACTTTTTAAATAATTCTATTACTTAATTATTCATACAAAATATAAAAAACAAATACTCAGAACATTAAGAAAACTAAATTATAATTTATGAGTTGTATGTCTTTTTAATTAATGTATTTATTTTAAGATCTTAATTGTCTAAATATAGTTTGGTACAACTTTGTTGAGGTTAAAACCAACTTGACCCTACTCTCAGAATGTAGTGGAATCCTGTTGGTCTATGCTAATATTTTTAAATGTTTTTTTGTTGATTTATGATATGTAAAATCTATGTAAAAAAAAAAAGAAATATTAGATGCAGGCTGAGGCTTATCTTCTTTCCTGTCACTCAATGGAGTTTCACTCACAACAACAAAAAAGATAAGTATTACAATTTTATTAATTTTAAATTTCAATTTACATTGAATTTGTATATGAACAAATCTGACTTAATTCTTTCTTGTTGGCAGGGGAAATGAAAAAATAGGCTATTGAGTGACAAAGCTAACAGTTAAGGTAATAACATTTATTTTATTATGAATTGTTAGTTTTAAACTTAAATTTCTGGATTATACGAACACATCCAGCAATATATACAGTCATTTAGTTTGTTTGAACATAAAACTTAGATATGTGTCCTGTAGCTAACACATTAAATACAGAAAAAACTTACAGAAAGATGATAAACATCCCAGTTAATCACTGTACATATTAAAGCTAGGGATAGCTATCAGAATTAAGTACTTAATCTAGTATATATAAAACAATCAGAATTGTGTAAATCAAATACTATTGACGGTTAAAAATCAGAATTATTGGTTCACAACATAAAAAATATATAGAAGCAACATACCCTTTTCATTTTCGGAGTTCCTGTTCCTTTTACTTCCAACAACACAGTGTCTTGTTAGCTTTCTCATCTTTATGGCTAGGAGAATTTACAGTTTTCACTGTTCAACTATGAGATGTGTTGTGATATTTGAATTTTTTTCTGCAAATCCGTTTGACATGATTGAAATGGTTTATATAGACCGTGGATGAGTAAATATGGTATGGCTGTGATTGTTAAATAGTATCTTTCAATTTAGGTAAATCTAATGACAACTATACATGACATGTGTATGATGGATATATTTTTATATATTTAAAAAGTTCCATAAAATGATGATTGAATGAAAGTACTTTTGATACAACCAGTCGATTAAAAATGACAGATATGGTATTAAGATATTTTAAAATTGTATTTATTTGGCCATCGATTTGTTAATTTTGGAACAAATGTATTAAGGGATATTTCTTCAAAGTTGAAAATTATTAATAAATGTACAGGAATAGGATAGAATATCTTATATTAATTTAACTTTGTAGTTATTACAGGTCTGTTATTGTTTAAATTACCCGTGATCTAAATGGCTCAAATTAAATTGTTGATTACGTTTTATATTAGAATTGTTATCTATATTGAACTTTGAGAATAAAACCCTCTTGACCCTGCTCCTAGAGAGTGGTGGAATCCTGTAGTGTTCTCAAAGGATGATTAATGTGTTTATTTCGAATTTTTAATAGTTTGAATGTATGTATTTTTAGTTGACATGGTTATTTTTATTTCGAATTGTTATCAATTTGTTTCCTTTAATAATTAGAAATGTATAACTTATTTGTAAAATTCAAATGAAAAAATAATTCTTATCTGATAAAAAAGAGTGAATCGAAAACTTACAATTGAACTGAATTACAAAACTAATAAATATTTTTTAAAAATGACCTAAATCCATATAATTGTAAGTGTAAATCTTAAGAAAGTCAAAAGTTGGAATATCCATTTACAAAATGGACCGGCAGTAATAATGAACTAAAAACCAATATCAATAAATAAATCGAAGGTAAAATAAAAAAATTCTTAAAAAATTATTATAATATAATATTAAATAAAAGATAACAAACACACATTAAAATTCTTTTTGAGAATCAATTCTTTAATAGAGATTGTCATAAAAAAATTCAAAGTTATCAATATATTATAAGCTTCTATTCAGACCTGTAATAACTTATATTAATATTAATATATTAATTCTATTAAGTAAAAATATTAAAATAATATTAAAAGAAGCTTATAATTCAAACAATAAGAAAAACCAAAAAATATTAAAAGAACAAATAGTGAAAGCAGATGTAAAATTAAATAAATAGGCAAATGACATTATTATATTATGAATAGAAACACTTATTAACTATACTGGAACCATCAAAATAGAAAACTGAACACTGAAATAAATTGTTCCAAATGCCAAAAAGCCTATAATTGGTTATTTAAATGACCAAAAACTAATTGTAAGACAAAATAACTATTCACTATCTATCTAATTCTCCTCATTTTTTATAACACTTTTCATCTTCATGCTCGTCGAAGAAGATGAAAATTGCTCATTCAAAGCCCTCTTTACAAGTGGCGACACATCGTTCCGATTGTGTTTTCCAAGAAGCTTGCTAGGTGTGCTAACTTCATCACCGGATTCATTATCCTCCAATTCCTATGAAAACCAAAGAAAAAAATTTTTAATTATTAATTTAAAAAAAGAATATAAAATAAACTTAAAGGTCGGATTCTTACATTTTCACGACGAAATTCCTTTGTTTGAAGCTTTGATAAATAGTTTGATTCCTTTATTGTTAAAAAAAATAATTATGAATCTGTTTAAAAAAATTAATTAATTATAAATTTTTCAAAAATTACGACTCTCTAGAGAAGTAGCCCCATATTTCCAAACCAAATCACGATCCTTTGTGAGCTTTACCCAGAAACTCCAACATAGTTGCATAATTGTTTCTCTTTAATCTGAACCTTGAAAAGCACCATCTTGCCAATAAGGCCTTTCAACTCAGCTGGCAACTCAACCGGAGAATTACTGTCACCTTCCTCTTTCTATATAAATAGAGAATATTAATATATAATTATGTATTATATATTAATTTAATATGGATAATATATTTATACCTTTTCGAAAAAAGAAAATACCTGAACAGATTCATTCCTCAAATCCATACATGGTTTCCCTATCAACAATTCACATTCTCTATCCCAACAAAGCAGTGTTGAACTTGCAGATTCATCAACAACTTGGAAGTGAATCATATATCTATTCATATAAAAAAAATTAAAATTATAATCCGAAAAACAATTAAAAGAAATTTAGTTTTATTATTACAACTTGTAATAAACACTCACAAACATTACAGTATATGTCTGTTTTTCGCAAATGGTCACACTTTATGCGATAAAGGTGATCCTTGGTGGATGCAGTTTTTTGGAACATCGTGTGCACGAAATGTACCACCATTCATCAGAAAACACCCACTATTCTTGCACAAACCCAAAAACTCCCGGCCTATATGAGTGACAACATTAAAAAATCATAAGATATATTTTAAAACACCTTAAAAAATAAAATGAAAAAAATATTTAGATTACCGCATTTGCATATAGATGTTCTAAAGGCTTCATTGAGAATTTTGGAGATTCTAGGTCCTCCAAAACAGTTGTTGATCGTGGATTTCACACATGGCTTATTGAAAAGGTCAGATTATTACTGCTCAAAAGACTGAATGAAGTGAAGCCCCGATTTTTCCGAAGCTATTAGTTGAACCTTATTGTTGTTTATGCTTTTGATCGACTATTTTACCGCGTCATTTTGATGGGTAATTATTAATAATATATACATTTTGTATTTTTTTTCATTTTATTTAATTACTTGTGATCATGATCATCATTAATTCCATTCCTCATTTATGATCACTTGATTGATCATTATTACTATTTTTGTATTTATTAGTCACCTTAGAATTTTAAGAGACTATTTACTTTAGAGACTTTTACCTTATAGAATTAAGATGTTGATTTAGATTAAGTGATCATGAGACTTACAAGTGATCAAGGAAATCACTAATTATTTTGGAGATTGATATATTTCATCTATTATCATCAAAATTGGGACAAAAAAAATATATGGAATTACCATTTTACCCTCATAGTGGACGGCCATGGTGGATATTTTGGGATAAAAATATCATCCAACTCTTGTACACATACACCATATATTAGTCATCTTGTGTATAATTATATCATTAATTCAAACATTATACACATCATCTTATACACCAATTCTTTATTACTATTTTCCCCAACTTATTCCCACTTAACCAACATTCTTCTCAATATTCCCCAACATCATTCAAGCCCATACTTTGACTTGCATTTTGTCTCCATGTAAGAGACAAATTACAAGACACAATTTGAACAAAATCATCTCTCTCTCTCTCTCTCTTGAAGTGGACGGCCATATGGCCATTTCCTACACAAAATTTCTCTTCATTTCACCAACTCATAATCTAAGTCTTGCAAAAAATCCTCCTCCTTCTCTCTAAAAACTCCCAACTTCTCTCTACTCTTCTTCTTACTTTATTCTTCCATACTTAGAAAAATTTCAACATTTTCCTCCTTACACACCATAAAAATCGAACCACTATACTACAAGGTAAGAAATTTTAGCTTCAATCCATAATTGGATATCACCTTGTTCATCTCTTCCACCTTCTTAACTTAAGTTTGGATTTGGTTTTGGAGGTACATTTAGAAGACTTTGAAGGTTAGAGCTTGACAACATTTTGAAGAAGGACCTCAAGCTTGAAGAAGAATATAGTAGAGAAAGTTTGACTACAAGCAAGTAAATTGTGTACTAGACCCCTTCTTTCCTACTCTTCCTATTTTTTCAAATTTTAACACCCCTTTTTCATTTTTGAGAAATAGGGGCTGACCTTAGGAGATTTTGGAGTTGAGCCAAAATTCCAATTTTGAGCTTCAACTAGTCTCCAAACATCTACTACACAAGGTAAAGTGTAGTCCTTTTCATATCCTTATTTCCTTCTTTTTCTCCTTAATTTTTCTCTCATTTTTCTAACTCTAAATTTTGATATTTTCTTGACTTAGGGGCTGACCTAAGAAGCCTCATCCAAAAATTGTGAAATTATCCTTTTATTTCACAATTTCCAAAATTAAGGTGGGTGGAAAAATATTTTCCATCTTTTAGGTATTTTATTAAAATGCATGTAGAAAATTTAATCATGAGCCTTGAGATATATATATATATATATATATATATATATATAATCTATGTATTTCATGTCAATTTTATATATCAAGTCATGAAAATTCTCAAGAGTTGCTCAAATTGCTATTTATTGAATTTTAAGTGCATGCATGTGCAATTTAATGTTTTAATTGATGAATTCTTGTATGTATTGGACATGCATGTGTATGATCTTTAAAATCTATGTTTTGGATGCCTTATAACCTGGAAAAGTCGAGCATAATTGATTAAATTTCAATTTTGGACTTAAAAATGTAAAAATGGAAAGTTGGTGGACTAAATTGCAAGCAAATGAAAGTTAAAGGACCCCTCTGCAAATTTCGAAATTTGGGACTGTACTCAGGTTCAAAAATGACTTTTGGACATTTTAATAATGTTTTAAGAGTTTTAAGATAAATAAAATCAACCTTTAAAAGCCCAAGGACTAGATTGTAAAATTTTGAAAGTTTAAGGGCTACTTTGCAATTTTTAAAACTGTACCAGACCTAAACTTTATAAATTGAAATTTTTACTTTTAAGTTACTGGGAATTACATATTTTAAAAGTATTCCAAAAATCCAAGTGGTTAGGGCTTGGAAAACAATTTTACTAAAATTGAGGGACTAATGTGAAAAATATTAAACTTGAGGACCCAAATGAAATTTCCAGGACTTATGCAGCCCATGCATCTGGAAATACTAACTTAACTATAACTTAATTATATTTTGGACCCAAGGTTCAAATTTCATAACAATTGGACCCCTAAAAGCCTTAAAGGCAATTATTCTAAAATGGGACAAAAATGATATTTTCAAAAGTTGAAGGACCTACACATATTGTTTTTAAAAACTGCTTTTGTCCCAATATCCTACTAACCTTAGTGACATTTTCCAACTAGAACCACATTAAAAGCCCTTCCGGTTTGTGAGTTCCGAATTTTTAAAACTTAAGGTCCGAATTGGCAATTTTTACAAATTTGGGGCCAATGTGAGATTTTTACAAAAACTCGACCTCAAAACTTTAAAAACCTGAATCTCTGGACAATTTGGAGAATTTAGAAACTGACCTCATAATTTTTCAAGGTCGGGATATTTAATTATTCAATTTTTAACCCCAAAAGCGTTAGTTTTTACAAAACGGGGCTAAATTACAATTTTCCTTTTATAAAGGACCCCACTCAAATTATTTTCTCTTTTACAAAAACCGCCCTGGACTCTCTGACTTGGAGATTTAATTTAAGTATTTTACTTTCCCAAAAACCCACGACTTATCGGATCAATTTGACCGGAATTAATACCCGATCGCGGGGCGACCCCGCCGCCTTGCGAATTGAATCTATAACTTGGGACTTATGTCACCCAATTTTCTCAAGATATCGAAGGTTTTTATCCTTCCGATAATCGTCTTCATCAAAACTCCACCAACGCCATAATTGCCACTCGCGTTTTTCAAAAACTTTTCCTAAAACTTTGCTTCCCTGAATCAATAATACTCATTTGCTGGTTATTTGCTGTAATTGTAATTACTTTCTGCTGAGTCAACTTGGTGTGTCGAGCTCAATCGGAATGGATACGTTGGGGATGGAACCAGGCAGCTCGGCCGCTATTCCACTATTCCGACCCCATCGTCCTAATCCCGCAATGGCGAAGGACGGAGTTTGTCGAGGGAAGCGGGTCGTAATCTTGAGTATAATCATGATTATGACGGTCAGAGCCTCGCCGGCTCCACTGGGATTTTGTCTTTGCCTACGGAGCGATAAGGTGCGGTCTTGGACCATCTTGTTGGGAGTTACAAGGAAGAACAAAGGAATCGTCATCGATCCACACGATTAGGAGTTATCGCCCCGTTTTGGTTGGCGTTATATTTCCGTGCGCAATCGCTACTGTTTTGCATTGGTTGGCGCTACAAATCCGCACGCAACCATTATTTGCCTTGCATAGGATTGGCGTTACACTTCCGCACGCAATCTACTGTCTTTTTGTATCACATAGTGCTGTGTGACCATGAGCATTTTCTTGAAATGTATAAGTATATTATTTAAATATTTTATCACGACGCTTGTGAACTGTGTGTGAAATCATGCATCATACTCACGCGTTTTCACATAACTGTTTTCTCACATTAACTATATTGCGCCACACTCGCACACGATCACCCCATCCACTGAGATTTTTGTCTCATCCCCACCTGTTTTCTAACCTTAGATGAGGATTTCGTTGGAGATCTTTGAACAGAAGCTCTGGATTGAGACCTTGTACTACGCTTGTTGGATTCTTGCTTCTTGTTGTTGATTGGACTCTTTTCTTATTATGTTGTTGTCGGACTTTTGTATCCTAATCAATTCGGGTTTGTAATTGAGGGGCGTATGACCCTTTGACTTTAAGTTACTACCTTGTTGAATTTCGGGTTGTAATTTGGATGATGGAATGTAGACTTTAAGTGGTAACTTGTATCTGTTATTTATTTCCGCTGCTATTTAGACTCTGTCTTATTGGGTTCTCATTGATATTATGCGGATTTGTTAGTCCATTTGTATTTAAGTTGTGAATCGTTCGTCGCGTTCCGTTTGGGCGTGACGATAAGAAAGTGGTATCGAGCTCGGCTAGTAAGATGGAAACTTACACCGAGTGACCCAGGATAGGACCTCGGTCTGCGTTTTGGGTAGTCCGCGACTTGACTAATTAAGTGTGAAATCGATTTCAAATTTGCATAGAACCGTCTTATTGATATTTGAACTAAGTTAGAATGCATACTTTGAGATTTCATAATCATACTTGTCTTGACTTAGTTGATTTTGACTGATTTCCCTTACTCATTCTTCCTTATTCTTTCTTATCTTTCCTCTACCTTTGGTGATCCGCCTTAGTTTGTTTTATCGAGGATGGAGCCGACGCCGCCACGTGGTGGGATGTATTCCATGCCCGTCTTTGGCTGGGGAATATTACCGAAACAGCGATGATTCATTGGCAGGGAAAGCGAACGCGCGACCACGAAGAACTAGCCGGGAGCGCTAACGCGCGGAGACTGACTCGGCGCTTGGCAATAAGCCAATGATGAGAAGAAACGAAATCGACCACTATCATCAAGGACGCGATAACACCATAAGAGCAGGAGGACCAAATACAAAGTATCCAGGAGCGCTGGATAACATGCGGGAGAAAATGAAGAGGACAAGCGGCGGTCGCGAGAAATGGGAGATTGATGCCCGCCTATCCCGTAGAAATCCGTCGATCGCTGGAGGAGACCCTCATCAAGCGGATATGATCATTGAGGACCTTACACAGGCCCCTAGCTCGGAGGGACGCCGCACTAGAGGCGCTTTAGCGGCTAATGCTCGGCCATTGCCACGCCCGAGGCGAACATAACGTACTCGATGCCGGGAGGATCGAGGAGGATCCCGAGGAGGATCGGTCGACATTGGAGAGCGGAGGCTGCTCCACTCGATGAGGCTCGGGGATTTGAGCGGTGGTTGGACTTTGTGGATTGGCCCCGAGGTCGAGGCGCTCGCCCGACCCACCCGATCATAGACATAGCTGCGGCGATGATGATGGCGATCTCACTAATTAGCTAGCGATTGTCGGTTTGTACTTTTGTTGTTGTAGTAGTGTAATCCAGTGTTGTACCTTACATTATTGTACTAGATTCGGATGTATTTTGATTCCATGTATCGACTTAGTATTCTCTGCGATGTACTTTGGGTGTATTCAATTTTATATTAATGGATATACCTTTTGCTATTTATTGATGTCTTGTGTCGATGTTACTTTCCCTACGATATCTTTTGCTTTACGCGAATAATTATTGTATTCATTTACTCGGAAATCGCAACTAACACTTCAAGATCTGAGAATGGCGAGAACATCGAGGGCGTGGGAGACCTCGTCGCGTTCCACGAGGAGACGACGATGTACCCGGGGATCGGGTACCCTCTCCGGAATTACCACCACCTCCTCCTCCACTGCTTTGCAGGAGACAATCATTGCACAAGCCTTGCGGCAAATCGGTGTTTATGAGGCAACGGGCGAGCCTCAACCCGTGCTCGAACCCGCGGAGAGAGGCGAACGATCGCACATTGGAGCGATTCTGCGGTTCGACCCACCAACCTTCTTGGGGAGCGGACGATGTGAAAACGGAAGAATGGATCTGAGAAGCTAGAAAATATCTTCAATGCTCTTCAATACTCCGACGAGCAGAGAGTCACACTCATTGTATTTAAATGCGGAATCATTTGCTAGAGAGGGTGGTGGGCGAGTTGAAAGAAGATGGGAACAGGGGGAGTAATCGGATCATGGGGAAATTTCTTGGTGAGTTCAATGAGCAGTATATTCCCGGTCGTGAAGGAAGCACGCTGTAGGGATGAATTCCATAGATTGAGGCAAGGGAACTGATTGTGGCTCGACGAAGTCGAATTTCACCGATTGTCCAAGTATGCTCTGGGGACAATCGATCAAGAGGATAAGCTTTACAAGTTCACTCGAGGATTGAAACGGAACTTGAAAAAGCTTGATTGTTGGTGTTGAAGCGGCAACCTACTCGGCCGCGGTAAAAGCGACTCTCGCATTAGTCGGGGATGGCAACCGTATTGGACGATTCAGAGAGAGTAGGCCATCGAGCAGTTTTAAGAGGCCAGCAGTGGGATAGCCATCTAAACCACTTTGCTAAGTTTGAAGGACCGGTTGGGACAGACAAAGGAAAGAGACCGTCAAGGAAAGTCGGGTCAAGAATGTGCGCATTGCATTTAAATCGGGACATCTTGCCGACAAGCTATTTGGCGTAAACAAGGAAGGTGTTTCTTATTTGTGGTAATGTCGGACACCGCAAGATTGCCGAAGTACAATGCCGATCTAAACAAACGCAACCACGAAGCGGGAAAGCGGCCGGGGGTGTCGGGCAAGGATGCCCGCTCGAGCATTTGCACTAGCCGGACGGGAGGCCGGAGGCAGCGGGCGTGGTGGAAGGTGCGCTTCAGTATCTAACCACTACGCTAAAATATTGTCCGACCCTGGATCAACGCATTCATTTGTTGCACCGCATTTTGTACACAAACTGCATGCATGCATGGAACATATGCCTATATGCTTAGAAGTGTCAACTCCTATGGGTGCAAGTCAGATAACAGATATTATCTATAATGCATGCGAAGTTAAGATTCTTTGAGATAAACTTTCTGCCCGATTTGATCTTATTACCTATATTCGAATACGACGTAATATTGGGAATGAACTGGTTATCTGCACACCATGCACAAATGGACTGCCATAACAAGTCCATTAAGCTATGTGAACCCGGAAAACCCGAAGTGGAGATTTCGGGAAGGGCACGAGTTAAGATTGCCCCAATCATTTCAGCAATGAAAGCGAGAAGGGCGATCACTAGAGGGGCTCGGGTACTTGGCGTTTGTAATTAACAAACCCAATGTTGAGATACAAATCAACCAAGTACCTATAGTATCGGATATACATATGTATTTCCACAAGAACTCACCTTTGTCCCTCCGGATAGGGAAGTCGAGTTCACCATCGAGGTGTTGCCGTGGGGCGCCCGGGTGCGAGAACACCGTATAGAATGGCTCCTCTTGAGTTACAAGAGTTGAAAATGCAATTCTAAACCGATGGAGGTGGGATTTATCCGACCGAGTGCGTCTCCGTGGGGAGCACTGTCTTTGTTCGTCAAAAAGAAGGATGACACATTAAGACTATGTATAGATTATCGTGGACTTAATAGTGTGACCATCAAGAACAAATATCCTCCCAGGGATAGGCGAACTATTTGATCAACTTCAAGGAGCAAGCGGTGTACTCGAAGTTTGATTTACAACAAGGATATTACCAACTGAAAATCCGCTTGAAGGAGACATTTCCAAAGCGCATTTCAAACCCGATATGGACACTACGAGTTTGTAGTAATGCCTTTCGGTCCAGCGAATGCACTGCGGCATTTATGGACGATGCATCGAGTCTTCCAACCTTATTTGGATCAATTCGTAGTGATATTCATTGATGACATACTAGTATACTCTAAGTCAGAGAAAGCACCTAACGTCATCGAAAATCGTTTTAGAGATATGCGAGAGCATAATCGTATGCCAAATTCGGCAAGTGCGAATTTTGGCTTAGTGAAGTCGCATTCTTGGGACATATAGTATCCGACATTTGGGATTGATGTAGATCCTTCAAGGTACAGACGGTGGCGAATGGAAACAACAGTGCGAACGAAATCGAAGTTTCCTAGGACTAGTTTGGATATTATCGAAGATTTATCCAGGACTTCTCCAAGATAGCCGGACCACTCACTCGACTAACCCGGAAGCAAGTCAAGTTTGAGTGGAGCGACAAGTGCGAGACGAGTTTCAAGAGTGAAGAAGCGACTTACTACGACTCAGTCTTAGCCCTTCCAAAGGGAACGAGAAAACTTTGTCGTCTACGGTGATGCAACAAAAGAAGGACTAGGAGCGAGTGCTCATGCGGGAAGGAAAGGTTATCGCTTATGCATCACGAAAGCTCAAGTGTATGAGGCCAATTATCCAACGCATGACTTGGAATTGGAAGCGATAGTTTTCGCGTTGAAGAAATGGAGACACTATCTCTCTACGGAGCAACATTCACGGTTTTCACGGATCATAAGAGCTTGAGGTATCTATTCTCCCGTAAAGACCTCAATCGAGGCAACGAGGAGATGGATGGAGTTGATTGAGGACTATCACTTTGATATTCAATACCATCCCGGGAAAGCTAACGTCGTAGAGTGACGCTCTAAGCGTAAAGGCGAGTTTAGCCGGACTTATGATTCGAGAGTGGGAATCATTAAAGGAGCCGAGCAATTGGAATCGACGAGAACCAATACTCGGTTTCTTGTGCTAACATTTGATTACACCCAATCTCTTGAGTGAGATCAAAGAAGCACAAGAGAAATATACACATCTTCAAAAGCGAAGGAGAAGATACTTAAAGGAGAAAGATCAGAATTCTCGGTACCTGAAGATGGAGTTATCAGGTTCCGAAATCGAGTGTGTGTACCAAATGACGAGCAGATTAGGAATAAAATCCTAGCAGAGGCACACCGTTCAAAATACACTATACATCCTGGAGGAAACAAGATGTATAAGGATTTGAAACGAAGTTATTGGTGGGTAAACATGAAGAACCAGGTAGCAGAGTTCGTTGGGAGATGTTTGACTTGTCAACGAGTAAAAGCAGAACACCAACGACCATCTGGTTTACTACAACCGTTGAGAATTCCCGAGTGGAAATGGGAACATATAACGATGGACTTTGTGACGGATCTACCAAGGACCAGAGGAGGCCATGATGCTATCTGGGTAGTTGTAGACCGACTCACGAAATCTGCACACTTTTTACCCATCAAGAAAACTGATAGCTTGCAGAAACTTGCCTGAGACTTATATCAGAAATCATTCGATTTGCATGGAGTACCGGTCGATATAGTATCCGACAGAGACCCGAGGTTTGTCTCCAGATTTTGGAAGTGCTTACACGAGGAATTAGGTACCTCACTAAGTTTCAGCACAACAGCACATCCACAAACCGATGGACAGTCCGAGCGAACAATTCAAACCCTTGAAGATATGTTGCGAGCCTGCACCTTGGATTTTCAAGGAAGTTGGGATTCGCACTTACCATTAGCCGAATTCGCCTACAATAACAGTTATCAGGCCACGATTGGGATGGCACCCTACGAGGCATTGTATGGGCGAAAATGTAGATCCCCACTACACTGGGAGATTGATGACCAATGGACTCCGAAAGAGAAACGAAAGTCGCCTTCGATTCCAAAGGTCGACTTAGTTTAGGAGGCCATGGAGAAGGTCAAGCTGATCAAGGAGCGGATTCGCACAGCTCAGAGCCGCCAAAAGAGTTACGCGGACAAGAGAAGAAAGGATTTGGAATTTGAAGTCGGTGATGAAGTATGTCTCAGACTCTCACCACGGAAAGGATTGATCATTCCGAAGAAAGGAGGCAAGTTGAGTCCGAGATATGTTGGACCTTACAAGATTTTCTGAGAGGATCGGGAAGTTAGCCTCTGGACTCGAGTTACCAGCACCATATGCGGGAATGCACGATGTATTCACGTTTGAGACTAAAGAAGTATCAACCGGATCCCGAGCATATCATCACTCGAGATACTCCTCCTCTAATGGAAAATATATCCTACACCGAGAGGCCAATCGGATCATCGATCGGCAAATACGGACGATTGCGTAAGAGAGAAATTCGATGGTTAAAGTGGTGTGGCGAGAACCACAACCAAGGCGAAGACGCAGCGTGGGAAATGGAAGATGACATAAGGAATCAATATCCGAACTATTCAAGAAAATTTGGGGACCAAATTCTTTTAAGGAGGGGAGGATGTGAAGCCCGATTTTTAAAGCTATTAGTTGAACCTTATTGTTGTTTATGCTTTTGATCGACTATTTTACCGCGTCATTTTGACGGGTAATTATTAATAATATATACATTTTGTATTTTTTTCATTTTATTTAATTACTTGTGATCATGATCATCATTAATTCTATTCCTCATTTATGATCACTTGATTGATCATTATTACTATTTTTGTATTTATTAGTCACCTTAGAATTTTAAGAGACTATTTACTTTAGAGACTTTTACCTTATAGAATTAAGATGTTGATTTAGATTAAGTGATCATGAGACTTACAAGTGATCAAGGAAATCACTAATTATTTTGGAGATTGATATATTTCATCTATTATCATCAAAATTGGGACAAAAAAAAAATATATGGAATTACCATTTTACCCTCATAGGGGACGGCCATGGTGGATATTTTGGGATAAAAATATCATCCAACTCTTGTACACATACACCATATATTAGTCATCTTGTGTATAAATATATCATTAATTCAAACATTATACACATCATCTTATACACCAATTCTTTATTACTATTTTCCCCAACTTATTCCCACTTAACCAACATTCTTCTCAATATTCCCCAACATCATTCAAGCCCATACTTTGACTTGCATTTTGTCTCCATGCAAGAGACAAATTACAAGACACAATTTGAACAAAATCATCTCTCTCTCTCTTGAAGTGGACGGCCATATGGCCATTTCCTACACAAAATTTCTCTTCATTTCACCAACTCATATTCTAAGTCTTGCAAAAAATACTCCTCCTTCTCTCTAAAAACTCCCAACTTCTCTCTACTCTTCTTCTTAATTTCTTCTTCCATACTTAGAAAAATTTCAACATTTTCCTCCTTACACACCATAAAAATCGAACCACTATACTACAAGGTAAGAAATTTTAGCTTCAATCCATTTTTGGATATCACCTTGTTCATCTCTTCCACCTTCTTAACTTAAGTTTGGATTTGGTTTTGGAGGTACATTTAGAAGACTTTGAAGGTTAGAGCTTGACAACATTTTGAAGAAGGACCTCAAGCTTGAAGAAGAATATAGTAGAGAAAGTTTGACTACAAGGTAAGAATTGTGTACTAGACCCCTTCTTTCCTACTCTTCCTATTTTTTTCAAATTTTAACACCCCTTTTTCATTTTTGAGAAATAGGGGCTGACCTTAGGAGATTTTTGGAGTTGAGCCAAAATTCCAATTTTGAGCTTCAACTAGTCTCCAAACATCTACTACACAAGGTAAAGTGTAGTCCTTTTCATTTCCTTATTTCCTTCTTTTTCTCCTTAATTTTTCTCTCATTTTTCTAACTCCAAATTTTGATATTTTCTTGACTTAGGCGCTGACCTAAGAAGCCTCATCCAAAAATTGTGAAATTATCCTTTTATTTCACAATTTCCAAAATTAAGGTGGGTGGAAAAATATTTTCCAACTTTTAGGTGTTTTATTAAAATGCATGTAGAAAATTTGATCATGAGCCTTGAGATATATATAATCTATGTATTGCATGTCAATTTTATATATCAAGTCATGAAAATTCTCAAGAGTTGCTCAAATTGCTATTTATTGAATTTTAAGTGCATGCATGTGCAATTTAATGTTTTAATTGATGAATTCTTGTATGTATTGGACATGCATGTGTATGATCTTTAAAATCTATGTTTTGGATGCCTTATAACCTGGAAAAGTCGAGCATAATTGATTAAATTTCAATTTTGGACTTAAAAATGTAAAAATGGAAAGTTGGTGGACTAAATTGCAAGCAAATGAAAGTTAAAGGACCCCTCTGCAAATTTCGAAATTTGGGACTGTACTCAGGTTCAAAAATGACTTTTGGACATTTTAATAATGTTTTAAGAGTTTTAAGATAAATAAAATCAACCTTTAAAAGCTCAAGGACTAGATTGTAAAATTTTGAAAGTTTAAGGGCTACTTTGCAATTTTTAAAACTGTACCAGACCTAAACTTTATAAATTGAAATTTTTACTTTTAAGTTACTGGAAATTACATATTTTAAAAGTATTCCAAAAATCCAAGTGGTTAGGGCTTGGAAAACAATTTTCACATCATCTAGTGAAACACCTAAAATGTTATCATCCCAATGGGCGCAATCCATATTGACCACTCCATCATTTGGCACGTTAAAGTGATTACAAATATCGGCCAATGTCCATGAAAAATGTCTACCATTAACAAAAGTGTGAAGTTCCAACGGATTATCTACCGAGGCATCAACAATCCACATATTTGCATAAAAAAGTCTAATAAGCTCGTCATCATAATGCAAACACGGATTATCCCAAAGTGAAACCCATCCTTGAATTTCAAAATAAGCTCTAATATCCGGAAATTCATCATGAAATGCTTGAAATCGAACCATACGAGTACACGCAATTTTCTTATCATTTAATCCAATATTCTCATAATGTTCCTCCGCAAGTTTATTTAAGAATTGAAATCTATTAGCTCTAGAGGGAGGCTCGATTTTGAAATCCCGGCTCTTAATTCGACAATCTCCTCTTCCGTAAGCCGATTTTGATAGTCTCCTTGTAGAATATCATCTTGTTGGGAATTGGAAGAAGATTCTCCCCTTTGCCTCCTTCTCCTCTTTTGAGGATTTCGTTCGGTAGAATTTCTTGGAGGTGCCATATATGTGAAGTTCTTACAAAAAGAAGTGAATTAGCAAGAAAGATTACAAGGATTGATGAAGAATTGAAGATTGTAGAAGAAAGGGGTGATTTTCGCACAACTAGGGTTTGGGGATGATTTTTAGAGTCTGTTTCAAAATGAAGAACATAACGTTTTTAACTTGAGAAATTGCCCTGGGCGACCAATCGAGGTGGGGTGCGACCGGTCGACGTGCAGGGCGACCGGTCGCCCCTGCTTTGACCGTCCCAGTGCAATTTTTCTTTTCCAGAATTTTCAAAAATTCGATTTTTCACCCCAAAAGTTTTAAAACTTTGCAAAAAGATAATTTTGGACAAAGTCCAACAAATACGGGTTTCGGAAAACATAAATTTGAGAAAATCGAGATTTAGCGAGTAGTGCCCTTTTAAGAGAATTTTTGCAAAATCATTTAGTGGCACTTAAGGGGTTAAAGTGAAATATCTTAAAAGATATGTGCATAAGCATAATATCGAGTTTAAATAAAAATACGAGTAGACATACCTCGATAGTTTAAGAAACTTGATGACGTAATAGCCAATGAGTATGAAATATGTATCCTACACAATTCTTAGACAACATTTGCATAGAAAATACAAGTGTAGGCAAGTAATAGGAGATATCAAAAAGAGCTTATGCTATAAGATTTCATAAGAGATAATAAGCCACATAAGTCTAATAAAATGCTCATGAGTTTTAGAAAATCATGCAAGGTCTCTTTTAAAAATATTGAAACTCATAAATATATAAGAGACCTATATTAAAAATAAATACTTGAAGACTCATTTTGCAATAAAGACACAAATAAAAACATGCATAGAATTAAAAATGCATATATGAATGGGGAGATACGGTTTACCAATTTCGCCATTTCAATGGATTGTGCCGTTTTCATTGTTGATGGTATCTTCCCTTTGAGAAGTCACTTTGTTGATGATGATTACTCCATTTCCAAGGTTTGTTACCTTCCCGTTGTTGATGATCTCTTCTTCTTTGAAAATCATCTTGATGATGTTTTTGCCGTTTCCAAGGGCTATGTTCTTCCCAATTTTGATTATATCCTCTTCTTGGAAATTGGCTTTGTTGGGAATAGTTTCTCCTTCTTTGATCAAATGACATGGTCATTTGATATCTTCTTGGCGGTATGAATTTTCTTCGATCATTATTTCGCCGGGTACCTAATATGACATTATTTTGTGGTACCCTCATGTGTTTGGGTCCTTTGGGATTAGTCTTGAGACTTTTAGGTCTCCAACAATAATTAGAGCTATTTCTAGCTCGACAAAAATTAGCCGTATGACCCTTTTTACCGCAATAGAAACATGTAATAATTCTAGGAGCATAATGACAAATATGCATAGTGACTTGATCCTTTTTCATATGATTAACAACATTAGGCTTATGATCAAGTCCTTTATCACAGTTATGAATATCAACAATATTGGACATTTTATTGGTACTCAAGTTGAATTTTAATAAATCCTTTTTCATGCAATCAATATTCTCAACAAGAGTACTATTTTCTTTTTCAAGGTTTCTAACCTTGTCTAGAGTGGTGGTATGAGTACATGATAGTGATTCATAGGAAGTAAATAAACTATCCTTATCATTTTTCAAAATATTGAATTCCTTTTTCAAATTTTTGTATCTAACAAGTAAGCTTTGGAATTCATTTTGAAGTTCATCATAATCATTTTGTAAATAACTATAATCATTTTGAATGACAATATCATAGGAAGTAGAGGGTTTAAGACATACCTCATTTTCTTCATTTATGCCCATAAAACAATATTCAACTTCTTCATAGTTGGAAGTTGTAGGAGGCTTGTTCCTTAGATTTGAGCTTGTATGACCTTGAGAAGTAGATGCTTTTGTTTGACTTCTTTCATTTGCAAATACTCCATAGATGGCTTCTAATTTTTGCCATACTTCATGTGCCGACTTTATTCCTACAATATGTTCATATTCTAAATTAGTAAATTAACAATACAAAATATTTAAAGCCTTACCGTTTAAGGAGATGATGTTCTTCTCTTCATCATTGAGCTTTTTGAAGCCTTTTGAGGTGTGTAGTGTATCTTTCGTCGGAATGGATTCTCCATTAATGACAGTGTTCCAAATGTCGAACCCGCAACCTTGTAGATAGCATTCCATTCTTTCTTTCCAAAAATTAAAATTTTTAGAATCAAATAGTGGTGGCTTGGTGGTGGAGGTGCCGAATAGATGAGCTTCGTTAAGTAGCCGATGATCGTTTCTCTTCACTCGCGATGTGAAACGAGCTTGCCAAAAGTTTGGCTCACGATACCACTTGTAAGTCAGCGGCTACGATAATCTAGAGGGGGTGAATAGATTATCTCCATCTTTTCGATTTCGCCCTCCTTTTCAATCGAATGCTCAAACAAAATAATAAAGGTGCGGAATGTAAACAACACACGTCGATTTAAAGAGGTTCAACCCACCTAGGGCCTAATCCTCTACCACCCCAAAGTATATCAGGGATGGATTTGAAAAGAAAAAGAATTTTATTAATTACCAAAATTAATACAAATTCAACTTACAACACCTTGAAGAGCACCACACTCTTCTTCAACACCACCTTTGGAGATTACCACAATCTCCCTTTGAAGATTACCACAATCTTCCTTCAACGGCACCTTGTGAAGATTACCACAATCTTCAACCTTGAAGAATACCAAATTCTTCAACACCTCAATAAGAAGATCACCACAATCTTCTTCACCTATCACCTAGATCATCCAAGTGTGTTCTTACCACAAGAACACTCACAAGGATATCTTGTGTTTGAATGATAACCAAAAATCAAGATTACAACTCAATAATGAATAATACAATTTGAGTGCGAAGTGCAATCAAGAATAGCCTAGACCTCAAAGATGTGAAAGTGATAAGCTAGGCGAATTTACAACAAGAATAATAACAATGAAAGACCAAGTATTTGCTTGAAGTGTATCTTGTTGTGTTGTATCTCAATTGTTGTATTGGTTGCTCCAAAACTTCCTCTATTTATAGGAGATGATTGATCAAGCATAGACTCCTCTTGGGGATTGAAAATCTCTGAGAAAAATACAATTAAAATCAAGAATATAGTACATTGTTAGAAATCAATCCCACAATTTAAGGAAATGTGTCTTTGTCAAACGGTCATATTTTCTTTGTCAATACACAGGCGACGGTGCATACGCACGAAATAAGAGAAATAAGAACACTTTGAAAAATTTCAGCAGGCGCCGGTCGCGAGGGCTTCGACCGGTCGACCCCTGTCTCAACCGGTCCCCCTAATCAAAAAACGAAGAGGTTTTGTTCTGTTTCAAAAATGAAACTTGCAGTACCAGGTCGACCAGCTGGGCGGCCGGTCGCCGGACCGGTCGACGCCTAGGGCGGCCGGTCGACCACGAGACAGAGATGTTGTCAATTTTTGTCGAAAATAAAACCCAAGAAATACTCGAAAATTTAGTAAAAACATTTAAACCAAATCGAGTATTTAGACAACATTTAGGAACCTGTTATAGGAGTAAAAACCCGTTGATATAAAATCATTAAAAGTTTTGTCCATTATTATCAAAAATAAACTTGAGGAA
Organism: Rehmannia glutinosa; assembly: GCA_016081115.2. Classification (NCBI taxonomy): domain Eukaryota; kingdom Viridiplantae; phylum Streptophyta; class Magnoliopsida; order Lamiales; family Orobanchaceae; genus Rehmannia; species Rehmannia glutinosa. The sequence goes on from CM071930.1 coordinate 28,819,047, forward strand.
ATACTCCGGAAAATATTAAAACCATTTTAAATCATTTAGGAGTATTTGGACAACCTTTAAAAACATTGTTTTGGTGACAAAATAAAATCATCAAAATTAAGATAAAAACATGTATCAAGCAGTTTATCCTTCCGATAATCATCTTCATCCAAAACTCCACCAACGCCATAATTGCCACTCGCGTTTTTCAAAAACTTTTCCTAAAGCTGCTTCACTGAATCAATAATACTCATTGCTGGTTGTTGCTGTAATTGTAATTACTTTCTGCTGAGTCAACTTGGTGTGTCGACTCACGACTCGGAATGGATACGTCGGGGATGGGCAGCTCATTTGCTATTCCACTCTTAGGCCCCATCGCCCTAATCCCCATGGCGGGGACGGAGTTTGTCAAGGGAAGCGGGTCGTAATCGAGGTATAATCATGATTATGACGACAGATCAGAGCCTCGCCGGCTCCTTTGGGATTTTGTCTTTGCCTACGGAGCGATAAGGTGCGGTCTTGGACCATCTTGACTAGGGAGTTACAAGGAAGAACGAAGGAATCGCATCGATCCACACGATTCGGAGTTATCGTCCCGTTTTGGTTGGCGTTACATTTCCGTCACACGCAACCGCTACCATTTTGCATTGGTTGGCGCTACAAATCCGTACGCAACCATTATTTGCCTTGCATAGGATTGGCGTTACACTTAAAACGCAATCTGTTAGTCCAAGTGGCTACAATAATCTAGAGGGGGTGAATAGATTATGCGATTTTCGCAAATCACCCTCTTTTTGAAACAACGAGTAAATAACAAAAATGTAAATGCGGAAAATAAACAACACTCGTTGATTTAAAGAGGTTCAACCCACCTAGGGCCTAATCCTCTACCACCCCAGTATCTCCGGGATGGATTTCAAAAAGAAAAAAAAGATTTTATTAATTTACCAAAAATTAATACAACACATGAGGATTACCACAACCCTCTTTCACCACTTTGAGGATTACCACAATCCTCTTACACCACCTTGAGGATTACCACAACCCTCTTACAACACCTTTGAAGATTACCACAACCTTCAAACACCTATCACCTAGATCACCCAAGTGTATTCTTACCACAAGAATACTCACAAGAATGTCTTGTGTTGAATGATGACCAAAATCAAGATTACAACTCAATAATGATTGATACAATATGAGTACAAGTGTAATCAAGAATTGAAAGCCTAGACCTCAAATAAGTGCAAGTGAAAGTGCTTAGGCTAATACAACAAGATATATGAAAGTGTTTGCTCAATTGCTCTTTGCTTGTATATTGTGTGTTGTATCTTGTTGCTTGAATGAAGCCTCTATTTATAGGAGAGGACTTGGCTTTCATTTCGGACATTGGCTCCTCCTTGGGGAGTGATTTCTGCAAAAGAAACCATTTAAAATGATCAATATAGCTGTTAGAAATCAATCCCACAAAATAGGGAAAAGTTATGCAAAACGCATAGCGGATAGTTTCTTTGATAAACATAGGGTTCGACCGGTCGCGCTTGAGAGATAAGATTGAAATTGAATTCTGCGAATTTTTACGGGGGGACCGATCGAAGGGGGTGCGACCGGTCGCCCTTAGTTGTGACCGATTGCCCAGCGATTTTACGAAAGAGAAATGCGGAACAAAAATCCAACTTGCGCAGTGCAGGTCGCCGCCGGTCGGCCGGCCGACCACACCGTCGCCCACCTGGTCGACCGTCGCCTGCCTGTTTTTCTTACGTCCCATTTTTTGTTTCACGACTCAACTCAGTGCGGGTTGCCTATAGGCGGCCGGTCGAAACTGAAACAAATGTGTTGTCAATGTTTTATTGAAAATAAACTTCAAGAAATACTCGAAAAATAGTAAAAACATTTTAAGTTGATCGGAAATATTTAGACAACATTTAGGGACATAGTTTTGGTTTGAAAACATATTTAAACAAAATCGAACATAATCATCAAAATCATGATAAAAACATTTATCTAACAATCTCCCCCTTTTTGATGATTACAAACCAAAACAATTTTCTTGAGGACGATTTTAAAACCAAATAAAATTTTCGGTTTTACAAGTAAACTATCCGTTAGAAGTATTTCATACAAAGCTCCCCCTATTTATGAGCATATCAACAAACGATAATTATAAGTAAGAAGCACAAGCTATAACAAGCTTATATAGATTGCATCATGAGCTAAGAAGCTCCCCCTGTCACAAGACTTATAATCAATGTCATTCGAGTCCAAGGTTCAAGCCATGGACTAGGTATTAGAGTCCACAATACTTATTACGAGCTTTTATTAGCTTCTCTTGAGCTAACGAGCCAATATCCTGTTTCTCCCCCTTTGGAATCATCAAAAAGAATGTTAGAATGGTGAAAACACCATACAATAATATCAAAGTGTGCCAAAGGGACGGTTTATTAACCGTTGATCAATTAAAGCATCATAATCCAAGGAAAATGGGAGAAATGTAATATAAAGAAGTCATACACTTGTTTTGATTGGCAAAACATGATCCCAATAAGTATAGAAAACTTTTGAAAGCAAGAGAATCATGTATAAGTTGAAATTTTCATTGCGACATTTCATCGAACACCTTGTGTGCGGTAAAAAAAGAAGAGGTTGTATATAACCTTTGTAAATGGTTCAAGCCAAAAATTTTCAACATCAATTCAAGCCAATCATCATACAAAACAACACAACAACTAAGCTCATCATGATCATACGAAAATTACATCAAAAATTTTCAAGAAACTCGAAAAACTCAAGGGTTCCACCCAATTGAGTAAAAGACGCGAAATTCTTACCATTTGATCGGAAAGATTGAGCCATAATGATGACGATTATGCTATAAAATGTCCATGTTGTGTAAGAGATGCATGAAAATCATTTTTGAATGAAATTTGAGTGAATTTGGCAAAGGGGACGAAAAATGGCCAAAAATTTGTTAAAATGAAGAATGAAGACGAAGCGTTTAAAAGCCAAAATATAGCTTAGGGCGACCGGTCGAGGTTGAGGGCGACCGGTTGCCCTCAACTTCTTCAGCCCACTGTTTTGTCAGTTTTTCCAAAATCCGAATTTTCAACCAAAAATCCGATTTTTCGCCCCTAAGTTTTAAAAAAACGTGCAAAATGCAAACGTAGGTATCATTCAATATGCATTATGCCTAACCGAGCTCGTATTGAAGAAAAAGTCTCGGAAGATAGCGGTTTTGTGAAAATATCCGCTAATTGATCTTGAGATGGTACAAAGGATATCTCAATTTTACGTTTTGAAACACAATCCCATAGAAAATGATGTCGAATCTCAATATGTTTAGTACGGTTATGATGAACCGGGTTTTGAGCAATATTTATAGCGGATATATTATCACAAAAGATAGGTACATTTTCAAAAGAGCATTTGTAATCCGCTAAGGTTTGTTTCATCCAAAGAAGTTGAGTACAACAAAATGCGGCGGAAATATATTCGGCCGGCCGTTGTGAGAAAACTGTTTTGCTTCTTTGAAAATCAAGAAACTAGGCAATCGCCTAAAAATTGACATGATCCGGAAGTACTTTTCCGATCATCAATATTTCCCGTATAGTCCGAATCACTATAACCTTTAAGAGAAAACTTTTCATTCTTTGGATAAAATAAACCATATTGAATGGTGCCTTTCAAATAACGAAAAATCCTTTTAACGACACTCATGTGAGATTCTTTGGGATTGCTTTGAAAACGAGCACATAGGCATACGGCATGAAGAATGTCCGGTCTACTAGCGGTTAAATAAAGTAAACTACCAATCATACCTCGATACTTTGATTCATCCACGGACTTGCCTTTCTCATTTTTGTCAATTTTGACATTTGTTGCCATAGGAGTAGAGACGGTTCTTCCTTCTTCAATGCCGAACTTTTTCAAAAGTTCTTTTGTATACTTTGATTGCGAGATATAAATACCTTCTTGACATTACTTGATTTGAAGTCCAAGAAAGAAGTTAAGCTCCCCCATCATACTCATCTCGAATTCTCCTTGCATTAACTTAGAAAATTTCTTGCACAAAGAATCATTAGTAGCACCAAAGATAATATCATCAACATATATTTGCACAAGTAAACAATCTTGCCATTTTTCAAAAACAAATAGAGTTGTATCAACTTTACCTCTTATAAAACCATTTTGTAAAAGAAAAGAACTAAGTCTATCATACCATGCACGGGGTGCTTGTTTTAAACCATACAAGGCTTTTTTAAGTTTATAAACATCATTTGGCCTAGAAAAATTTTCAAACCCCGGAGGTTGTTTTACATAGACTTCTTCTTGAATAATACAATTTAAGAAGGCGGATTTGACATCCATTTGGTAAAGTTTGAAATTTTTAAAGCAAGAATAGGCAAGCAAAATACGAATAGCTTCTAAACGTGCTACGGGTGCAAAAGTTTCATCATAGTCAATACCTTCTTCTTGACAATACCTTGAGCTACTAACCTTGCCTTATTTCGAACAATGTTGCCTTGATCATCAAGTTTGTTTAGGAAAACCCATTTTGTGCCAATAATGGTTTGAGAAGGAGGACAAGGTACCAATTCCCATACATCATTTCTTTCAAATTGATTCAACTCCTCTTGCATCTCTAGAAACCAATCCTCATCCTCAATAGCTTCTTTAGCATTTTTAGGCTCTTTTTGAGAAATAAGAGTTTTCTCGGCAAATTTTCTCCGAGTCATCACTTTGTCAAGGGGATCACCAATAATAAGATCTTTTGGGTGATCTCCTTAAATTTCAATGCAACGGGAAGATCCGAGATATCACCTCTATCTTCTTGAGGACCATTTGAAGTGGACGGTTGATCATTTGATGTAGGCGGTTGATCATCAATTTGAACAATTTGTTCAATAATATCTTCCTCATCACTTTCATCATTAGGAATTCTTTCAACTCCCGAAGCTTCATTGAATTTAACATGGATGGATTCTTCAACAACTCCACTAGTCTTATTGTAAACCCGATATGCTTTGCTTTTTGTTGAATATCCCATAAATATCCCTTCATCGGCCTTAGGATCAAGTTTGTCCAATTGATCCTTGGTATTCAAAATAAAGCATTTACAACCAAATATCTTGAAATAACTAATATTTGGAGTTCTACCTTTCCAAAGCTCATATGGAGTTTTATTCATTTAGGACGAATATAAACTCGATTAATGACATAGCAAGCGGTACTTACGGCTTCGGCCCAAAAATACTTTGGAAGTGAAAATTCATTGAGCATGGACCGACTCATTTATTGTAATATCCGATTTTTCCGTTCGGCTACTCCATTTTGTTGAGGTGTCCTTGGAGCCGAGAAATTATGAGCATATCCCTTGGTTTCACAAAATACTCTAAATTCACCGTCAAATTCTCCACCTCGATCGCTTCGAATAGACTTGATAGTATCTTCTTTTTCATTCTCAATAAGTCTACACAACTTAACAAACTCATTAACGGTATCGTTTTTATTGGTAAGAAAAAGAGCCCAAGTATATCTCGAATAATCATCGACTATAACAAAAGTGTAATGTTTTCCACTTAGACTAGCCGTACCAATATCCCCGTACAAATCAAGGTGAAGCATTTGTAGGGGTTTGGTTGTGGAAATTTCATTTTTGGGCTTAAAACTACTTTTAACTAATTTGTTCTTTTGACAAGTGTCATATAAGCCAAGATTTTCAAAATTCAATTTGGGTAGTCCTTTCACATGTTGGTTTTTGTAAATATTTTTCAAATTCTTGTATCCAACATGTCCAAGTCGCCTATGCCATAAACTAGTTAAATCATTATTGGCGACTAAACAAGAAACATTTTGACTAACCAAATCACTTGTACAAATTTTGTAAAGATTGCCTTTTCTATTTGCTTCACAAATAATTTCACCATTTTTAAGAATAAGGCATTTTTCTTTATTAAAGGAAACATCATATTTTGAATCACAAAGTTGGCTAACACTTATCAAATTAAACTTAAGCCCTTCAACTAATAGAACATTACTAAGAGAGAAAGAAGAGTTACCAATTTCTCCATTTCCAAGAATTTTTCCTTTGCCATTGCGAACATGACCATACCCTCTTCTTGGAGCTTGATGTTGGTAAAAGTTCTCTCCTCCCGGTCATATGGCGTGAATATCCGCTGTCCACGAGCCATTTTGAATCTTCCATTGTGGTTATAGCCCCTATTACCTACAAAAGAATTTCTTTTAGGTACCCTATAATTTTGGGGTCCATGGGGTTAGTCTTGAGACCTTTGGGTCTCCAAACATGTCTTGAGCTATTTCTCAATTTGCAATTATTAGCATAATGTCCAACTTTGCCACAATAAAAACAAGTAGGAGTATTATAATTATTAGCACGTACAAAAGTCGGACCTTGGTTATTTTTCTTAGAAACACTTTGAAATGGCTTATAACCAAGTCCCGATTTGGAATGCTCACCTCTTTGTGCATCTAAAATTTTTGTGACTTTATCCGTACTTATGTTGAAACGATGCACGTCATTTTTCAAACATTCAATATCTTTTGTGAGCAATTCCTTTTCGGTTTCAAGAGAATGAATTCTAGTAAGAGTAAGAGCATGAGCTTTGTCTAGAGATTCATAAGAGGTAAATAATTTTTCCTTTTCAACCTTAATCTCCTTATGCTCCTTTTTCAAATTTTTGTATTTAACGATTAAATTTTGAAACTCAATTTGCAATTCATCAAAATCACATTGCAAGTCATCAACTATGGAGGAAGTAGAAGAATTTGAGTGTACCTCATTGTTTTCATCGTCTATAGCCATGAGACCGTGTTCGGTTTCTCCTTCCTCATCGGTTGTTTGAATAGTTCATCCCATGTTTTGACTTCCGCATTTAGAGCCTTCTTTTTGTGAAAGGCTTCTTTTCCTTTGCTCCTCTTCATCGAGCTTTGGGCAATCGGCAATGAAGTGCTCGGGTTTTCCGCATTTAAAGCAAGCATTATCTCTTGGTTTTCTTGCTTTATTTTTATTCACAAATTTTGCAAATTTTCGAACAAGTGCGGCCGTCTCCTCCTCATCATCATCATTATCATAGTATGCATTATTAGAAGAAGAAGCAAGACCTTTAGGAATAATTTGCATACCCGATTGATTTGTGGATGGTTTGGAATTTTTCCTCTCCTTGAGATAGACTTCATAGATGAGTAGGTTTCCAATAAGCTCATCAAACTTGAGTGTCTCAAGATTTTGTGCCTCCGTGATTGCCGTTACTTTTTCGGACCATGAGCCGGGAAGTGCATTTAGTACCTTGGTCACCTTGTCTTCTTCGGAGATGACTTTGCCGAGGGCCACAAGAGGATTGAAAATATTGTCAAGCCTTTCCACCATCTTGGAGATGCTTTCGCCATCATACATGTTAAAGTTTTCGAAGTCTTTAACAAGAATGGTCTTTCTTGCTTGCTTGACTTTCTTAGTCCCTTCATAGATTGTCTCCAATTTTTCCCAAACCTCATGTGCCGACCTTATGCCTCTTATGCGATTGTACTCGGTGGCGGTAAGAGAATAATGCAAAATATTTAAGGCCTTACCGTTTAGAGAAAAAGCCTTTTTGTCGTTTTCATCAAACTCCTTGAAAGGTTTAGGAGCCAAGGTGCCATCCTCCGATTTCTTTGTTGGTTGATCAACTCCTTCAATGACCACATTCCAAATGTCGAACCCGCACCCTTGGAAGCACTCCATACGGTCTTTCCAAAATGCGTAGTTGTTTTTGCGTCGAATAGTGGTGGCTTATTGGTGGAGGCGCCGGTGGTGAGATGAGCATCATTTGTAGCCATGGATCTTTCCTCTTTACTCGGAACGAGCTAGCCAAAGAGTTTGGATTTGATACCACTTGTTAGTCCAAGTGGCTACAATAATCTAGAGGGGGGGTGAATAGATTATATGCGATTTTTCGCAAATCACCCTCTTTTTCGAAACAACGAGTAAATAACAAAAATGTAAATGTGGAAAATAAACAACACTCGTTGATTTAAAGAGGTTCAACCCACCTAGGGCCTAATCCTCTACCACCCCAGTATCTCCGGGATGGATTTCAAAAAGAAAAAAAGATTTTATTAATTTACCAAAAATTAATACAACACCTTGAGGATTACCACAACCCTCTTTCACCACTTTGAGGATTACCACAATCCTCTTACACCACCTTGAGGATTACCACAACCCTCTTACAACACCTTTGAAGATTACCACAACCTTCAAACACCTATCACCTAGATCACCCAAGTGTATTCTTACCACAAGAATACTCACAAGGATGTCTTGTGTTGAATGATGACCAAAATCAAGATTACAACTCAATAATGATTGATACAATATGAGTACAAGTGTAATCAAGAATTGAAAGCCTAGACCTCAAATAAGTGCAAGTGAAAGTGCTTAGGCTAATACAACAAGATATATGAAAGTGTTTGCTCAATTGCTCTATGCTTGTATATTGTGTGTTGTATCTTGTTGCTTGAATGAAGCCTCTATTTATAGGAGAGGACTTGGCTTTCATTTCCGGACATTGGCTCCTCCTTAGGGAGTGATTTTGCAAAAGAAACCATTTAAAATGATCAATATAGCTGTTAGAAATCAATCCCACAAAATAGGGAAAAGTTGTCCTAAAAACGCAAGCGGATAGTTTTCGATAAACATAGGGTTCGACCGGTCGCAAGCAGAGATAAGATTGAAATTGAATTCTGCGAATTTTTACACAGGGGACCGGTCGAGGGGGAGTGCGACCGGTCGCTGCCTTAGTGTGACCGGTTGCGGTTGCTTGACGATTTTACGAAAAGAAGAAGTCGGAACAAAAATCCAACTTGCAGTGCTGGTCACCCCACGGTCGACCGGCCGACCACACCGGTCGCCCACTCGGTCGACCGCGCCCGCCCTGTTTTTCTTACGTCCCATTTTTTTTCTTTCACGACTCAACTCAGTCACGGGTTGCCCTGGGGCACCGGTCGAACTGAAACAAATGTGTTGTCCAATGTTTTATTGAAAATAAACTTCAAGAAATACTCGAAAAATAGTAAAAACATTTTAAGTTGATCGGAAATATTTAGACAACATTTAGGGACATAGTTTTGGTTTGAAAACATATTTGAACAAAATCGAACATAATCATCAAAATCATGATAAAAACATTTATCTAACAAATCCTACTGTCTTGATGTATCACATAGTGCTGTGTGACCATGAATTTTCTTGAATCGTATAAGTATATTATTTAAATATTTTATCACGACGCTTGTGAACGTGTGTGAAATCATGCATCATACTCACGCGTTTTCACATAATTTGTTTTCTCACATTAACTATATTGCGCCACACTCGCACATTACGATCACCCCATCCATTTGAGATTTTTGTCTCATCCCCACCTGTTTTCTAACCTTAGATGAGGATTTCGTTGGAGATCCGCAGAAGCTCTGGATTGAGACCTTGTACTACGCTTATTGGATTTACTGCTTCTTGTTGTTGATTGGACTCTTTTCTTATTATGTTGTTGTCGGACTTTTGTATCCTAATCAATTCGGGTTTGTAATTGAGGGGCGTATGACCCTTTGACTTTAAGTTACTACCTTGTTGAATTTCGGGTTGTAATTTGGATGATGGAATGTAGACTTTAAGTGGTAACTTGTATCTGTTATTTATTTCCACTGCTATTTAGACTCTGTCTTATTGGGTTCTCATTGATATTGTCTGGACTGTTAGTCCATTTGTATTTAAGTTGTGAATCGTTCGTCGCGTTCCGTTTGGGGCGTGACAAATAATGAAATAATTATCAAAAACAATTTAATAAAAGATTAATTATAATGAAAATTATTTAGTTAAAAAAAACATTCTCTTAAAGTCTTGAATTTCCTCAATGGGTTCATTCACATACAGCTTCATAACAAAGAAGCTGTTGGACACCTTGACTTGTTCAGTATAAATTTTGAAAAGGTCGGCCTATTACTTCTCAAAAGTCTGAATAATGAAATAACTATCAAAAATAATTTAATAAAAGATTAATTATAATGAAAATTATTTAGTTAAAAAAAAACCTTCTCTTTAAGTCTTGAATTTCCTCAATGGGTTCATTCACATACAACTTCGTAACAAAGAAGCTGTTGGAAACCTTGACTTGTTCTGTATAAATTTTGCAAAAATAATTTTAAATAAAGTATTAGGGAAAACAGAAATCATATTAAAAAAATTTATTTGAACAAAAAAATACCTTTAATTACTTTTGCACGTCCCATTTGTAAAATCACAACAACATGGTCGACAATGTTATTCTCCAAATGAGGCAGTATTTGTTCAACATAATCTTCCCAAAGCGTACATGATAGACGTCTATGCCTATACAAACATAATTATTAGTTTACATCTATGATAAATAATACAGGAAATAATAAGAAAATTACTCTAAATCTTCGAGGGTTATCTCGATGAATCTGGTAACCCTCCCATCAATGTCTTTGTTTTGAGCACTGTGCATTGAAACCACTCTGCCAATGACATCTAAAAATAAAACAGTAACAAAACAATTCATATATCATTCAACAAAATAATTTGAAAAATCAATAAAAGTAATTAAAAACAAACAGTAACAGTACCTAACAACATTGTATCGTCCACCTTCTCCGGATTCATTAAATCAACAGATTCTTAAAATCAAACATAAATCTTGGAAATGTCTGCTCAAACATTTCAAAAACATGAGTTTTCCCATAAAACAATTTTTTTTTTGTTTTGTAGTAGTGGTCTTATACTTGCCAGTTTGTTTTGTGACCAGAAAATCCTTGATCACATATACATGTCCCTCCTTCAGCATTTTTTTGAAATTTGGAATCTGAAATTTCCTGATTGTGGCATGAATTCTATCACCCTGTAGTATATTTCAGTACAAAAATTATAATCATAAATTTCTGAACAATTAAACTGAAAATAAAAAGACAAAAAAGAAGGAAAAATAACTTACTACACTGTCATGGAAAACACATGTAAGAATTTGATTTTTGTCTGAAAAAGATGGCTTCTCATATACTCGAATAAGCCTCACTTTCACAACCCACATTGTCTTGCTGTTATTGATGTCGCGTATCAGTGTTACGAATGGTGCCATATCTCTTTGTATTGATGGAAAATTTTCAGAAACTCAAAGCTTTAGCAGATGGAGTTTGTAATCGCTGTATTTTATTTTCTACAATGGTTCGGTATTTACATTGGTGATGGACTGAATTTGTAAGGAAGTTGCCCCCAAAATATTTTCGGCTGGATACTGTTCCTTTACTATTGAGGTCGATTTTTACCATAAATTATTATCAATACCATTGATGTTTTCAAAGATCTCGGTTAATTTGGAAAGATTATATGATCGTTGACAATTTAACCAAGTTGAACAATTTACTGAAAAGAAAAACAATGTAAATTGATATCAAATGTTTTTCTTTATACGAAAAAACTACCTTAATCAGCTGTTCTTCAAGATGTGATTGAAGTTTTCCAGATTTAAAAAATATGCCAACAAATTTGTTCTATTTATGCCAAAAAACTTGTGATAATCATCAGATTTTGCGTATCATAAGATTTACTAAAGGTTAATACATAAAACAAAATATGATTAGTTTGTATTTTAAAAAGTCAAACTTATAATATTTTTCTTTAATTATATATGAATCAGCGAAATTTTTTAATACTAAATTTAAAAGATTTTGATTTCAATCTTTGAATTATGCCATAAATAAGATAAATGATCAACTTTAACAAAAAAATAAGAGGGCTAAATATATCCAAAATAGACGAATTAGTCTACTTTTCTAAACAAAAACCGATTTTTTTTTAGTAATAAGTGTTTAGGCGGGAAAACAAATTTAGAAAGGGGTTTGTTATTATACATATATAGATATGACATGCATTTGTTTTTTTTTTTTTGAGTGGTCAACTTTTTGTTTCTAAATAAATTTTGTTATTGGCAATATATGATCTGCAGTTATATATACATTAAATGAAAAATAATTGCGGCGTGATTCGATGTCAATCATATGAGTTATTTTTAATATAATACTTATTACTTTATGTTAATTACTTCACGGTTAATTACTTATGTTTGCGTGATCAAATATAAATCTATGTGATTTAACTGTTATTTAATGCAAATTAATTGTGATGTGATTTATTCACATAATTTAATGCATTAAAAAATATTCCCTCCTATTCACAATAAGTGTCTTTTTAGGAAAAATCACACATATTAAGGAATGTACTAAAATACCCAATATATCCTTAATTAACCATAAATATTGCTTTGAAAGAAAACAAAAAAATATGTATTATTGTTTAAACTATAAGGGTAATTTGGGGAAAAAATTCTCATTAGTCTTGAAGACATCAAAAGGACATTCTTTTGAATAATTTTTTATGTATTAAAAAGACACTTATTGTGAATATGAGGGAGTATGAGATATCTGTTAGATAAATGTTTTTATCAAGATTTTGATGATTTTGTTTAAATGAGTTTTTATACCAAAATAATGTTTTTATATGTTGTCTAAATACTCCTGAATGATTTAAAATGTTTTGGAGTATTTCTTAGAGTTTTTAATTTGATTAAAATTGGACAACACTTTTGATGATTTTGTTTATATTGGTTTTTACACCAAAACTATATTTATAAATGTTGTCCAAATACTCCCAAATGATTTAAAATGTTTTTACTAATTTTTTGGAATATTTCTTGAAGTTTATTTTTGAAAAAAAATCGGACAACATTTTAGGGGAGGTCGACCGGTCGCCCAAAGTGGTCGACCGGTACCTGAAGATAAGAAAACTCATAACAGAACATGCAGGCTTGAAAAAAGAGGAGGGGACCGGTCCGGGGAGGGCCGCCGGCCCGGCCGCACCTGGGCGCGTGGTTGACGGCCCCCTCCGACCGGCCGCACTCGCACCCTACAACCCCTACCTGGATCGCACTATTTTTTTCAAACGGTCGAAATCTTCAACAGGCAACCGGTCGCCCTATGTTATTTTTTGACAAAAAATTCCAACCGTTGCAATCTGTGATGACAAGATTTGCTTTTCAATTTTGTACAATATTTCTACATCTTGTGATCTTCTTTTTGTAGACAAAAGTGAAGATAGAGGAGCCTATGTTGGGAGCCTATGTTGGTAAAGACTTCCTATAAATAGAGGATGAATTGAAGACACAAGATACAACACATACAAGCAAAATACACAACAAGAAATCGCAAATTGTTCAAGCTTTCATTTTTACATTCTTGTTGTAATAGCCTAAGTACTTTCACTTGCACATCTTTGAGGTCTAGGCTTTTTGATTCTTGATTACACTTACACTCAATCTTTGTATTGATTTCATAGAGTTGTAATCTTGAATTTTGTCCATCATTCAACACAAGACATCCTTGTGAGTATTTCTTGTGGTAAGAATACACTTGGGTGATTTAGGTGATAGGTGTTTGAAGAGTGTGGTACTCTTCATAGGTGGTGAAGGAAGATTGTGGTAATCTCCTTGAATGTGTTGTAAGAGGATTGTGGTGATCCTCAAGGTGTTGTATTAATTGTGGTAATTAATAAAATCTTTTTCTTTTTGAAATCCATCCAGGAGATCTTTGGGGTGGTAGAGGATTAGGCCCTAGGTGGGTTGAACCTCTTTAAATCAACGAGTGTTGTTTAATTTCCGCATTTACATTCTTGTTATTTACTTGTTGATTCGAAAAAGACGGAGATTTGCGAAAAATCGGCATAATCTATTCACCCCCCCTCTAGATTATCGTAGCCACTTGGACTAACAATATCATGTCGGCGTATAGTCAAAATTTGGATTTGTTGGATATCTTAATTCACTAATTTGAAATATTAGATTGAAATGTGATGCTTGTATCGACTTGTAAATTTTATTTCGAACTCGTTTCTAGGGTGTAAAATAGCGAATAAACTGTGATGTGATGTAATGCATCAAATTTTTGAATTTTAATGTCCACATATTCAAAAATATTATAATTTGGTTTAAAACTATTAGATGTGAATCCTAATATAATTTAGGGTTAATATCAAAAAATACCCTGAGGTTTGACCTAATTACAAAAAAACCAGCTAACTTTTAAAATTACAAAAATACCCCCGAAGTTTTATTTTGTCTAATATTTAATCCTTTCATAAGCAAAAAAAATATCAAAAAACCCCTTTAGATTTATAAAATCATTGCAGTTTACCCCTTAATTTTAACATTGAATCAAACTTTAGGGGTATTTTTTGTAATTTTGAAAGTTAGATGGGTTTTTTGTAATTAGGTCAAACCTCGTGGGTACTTTTTATAATTATCCCTATAATTTTTAATTCATTTGTACGTGATTAGAAATTATACACTATTCAAGTTTTTATGTATTAAATGTTTTGGATTTTTCATGTTTGCACATTCAAACTTAAGCATTATTTTTTTTTTGTACAAAACATTGACATTGTTAGGAATCCTATTATCATTTATTAGAATTAAACTTTATGTAATTATAACAGACACATTACCAACAGTTGGCAATTGTTTCATCAGATAGTCAACATAATAATCCATAGAATACACAATAATATGTTACCACTACCAAAAATAAAGAGAGAAAAAATATTGAAAACATAGACATACAAATATAATAAAAGTAAGATGAGAAACATTATTTTAGTGACTATTTTGCAAACAATATCGTCATCGTTGTCTAACTCCTAACTCTTTTTGTTCGGTAGAATTCCTATATAGCAGCGAATAATTTCCAATTACATCTCTTAGGAAATAAATGGATCAAATTAAAAAGAATGAGTAAAATTCATATTTATGAAGTAAATACTGGAAGTGATCTTACTTACCTATAAGTTGATTTGCTAGAGTAGCATGTATCTTTGATCTCTAAATAAAAGAAATAAGTTTTTTTCAAACACAAAAAGTTAAATTCGTTATATTAGCGAAAGGAAGTTGATAAGGGTAAAATATGGTCCGGGCTGACCTACCTAGTTTGGGCCGATCTGATAAAGCCCAGCGTATTGGGCCGACCTGCTAAGCCCTAAGTAATGAGCCGATCTGCTAAGCCCAGTGTATTGGGCCGACCTGCTAAGCCCTAAGTAATGGGTCGATCTGCTAAGCCCCCGTATTGGGCCGACCTGCTAAGTCGTAAGCATTGGGCTGACCTGCTAGGCCCTAAGCGTTGGGCCGATCTGCTAAGTCGAAAGCACATGGTTGACTCGCTAGGCCCTAAGTAATGGGCCGATCCGCAACAGCTCTACGACTTTGGTTTAATCCGCTAAGCTTTAAGTGTTGGGCCGATCCTTTAAGCCGAACGTTTGGGCGACTGTGCTATACTCTAAGTGTATAAGCGATCCGCAAGCTCTAAAGAATCGACTTTGGTAAGTCATGAGGAAGAGGGCCGATCCGGCAAGGTCCATTCGGCCACGTGGAGGCGGGGCTCGAGGGCGTCTTTGAGGGACATCAAGGGTTAAGCATTAATACGTTGATCCGAGGTGCCTCAGGTCAGTTTGGGATCGAGGTTTTAAGGATGCAAATTAGGGTTTTGGGAGATCCGATCCTAACCTAATGATGACTCTGTCACCAAATCGTAATGGAATCCCGAATTTTATGGAAACCCTTATCCGAGCTAAGGTATAAAAGCCCAAGTCTAGGTTCATTCTTAACCTATTCACACTTTTACTTTCACATTATATTTTTGCCTCTTGCTTCTCTTCCAAGTTTCTGACTTAAGCATCGGAGAGGGTACGCCGGAGCCCCCTTCCGGCCCCCTTTTTGTGCAGGTTTCGAGGAGGAGTTCGACTCGAAGGCAGATCGGTGGGAGAGGAGTATTTTCGAGAGCAACCAATTGGCGCCGTCTGTGGGAAAGATTGAGCAGAGACGTGAGCTTCGAGCGATGGTTATAGAGGATATAAGGAGAAATTTGGAGGAAGACCTGAATCGCACGCTGTTGGGAGATACTCCGGCCGAAGTTACGCAAGAAGACACCAGGCCTCCGCCTCCGCCACCCCCGGTGGAGGGCGGAGGGCAGCGGCTTCCGAGGGCAGGGGTAGATGGACAAACACCCATGTCTGGTGGTAGTGTTGATTTGGGCCCCATGTTTTTTGAACAGCTAGGTGGTTTCATTACTAGGCCGTCGAGCAGACGGTGGAAAGGCGACTGAGGGAGATGCTTCCGCCACCAACTCCGCCTGTGGTCCCCCCTCCTGTGGTCCTCCCTCCGGTGGTCCCTCCTCCTGTGGTCCCTCCACCTGGGATTCCTCCGGAGGTTGGAGAGAGAGGTCGGCGGAATGTGGTGGCCGAGGAAGTACACTCGTTGAGGACGGAGCATGCATCGGCTGAGGATCAGGATTGGTCGGAGCGGATGGACGACCTCCATCGTGAAGTAAGGGATATTCGTAGGAGGGTTGCGGGAGTACTAGGAGCGGCTTCAGTCCGAGCGCAGAGGGTAACTCCCTTCTCGGATGAGGTAATGGCGGATGAGCTCCCATCCTCCTACCGAGCTCTGAGTTTTGAATATGATGGTACCACAGACCCGTGGGATCATCTCTGTCGTTTTGAAAATGTTGCTTTGCTACACAGGTTCACGGATGGCGTGATGTGTAGAGTCTTCCCTACCACCCTGACGAAGTCAGCCCAACAATGGTTTAGCCAGCTTGCTCGAGGCTCTATCAAAAATTTTGATGACTTCAGTTCGGCATTCCTCAATCAGTTCACTAGTTGTCGTAAGTACCAAAAGGCGCCCCTGACTCTGTTTAGCATCAAGCAGAGGGAGGGGGAAGGACTTTGGAGTTATATACAAAGGTTTCTGCGGCTAAGTTGGAGGTGCCTTGACTAGTCCGGAGATTTTGGCTAATGCCCTAGCTCGGGGCACGAAAGATGGGGATTTTTTCGAATCGTTGGTGATAGAGCCGGCTAAGACCTTTGATGAGCTGTTAGCTCGGTTGGAGAGGTATATTCACCTGGAGGAGGCGAGAAAAATGAAAAGGGAGGAAGGAGATAGGAAGGAAGATCGGGAGGATAAGGGAGCTCAGAAAAAGCCAAGGTTGGAGGCGATAGGTGGACGACCGAGGTATGAGAAATATACCCCATTGGCCTTACCTCAGGGCGAGGTGCTTGTTGCTATTGAAAGGCATCCCGACCTGAGGTGGCCAAAGGCGCATGTGGAAGCACCTGTAAAGGCGAAGTGCAAAGAATTTTGCAGGTTCCATAATGAGTATGGGCACACAACAGATCGATGCACACACCTGAGGGATGAAATTGAGAGGCTCATTCAGGCAGATCATCTAAGGGAATTTATGTACATTGATTAAAAGGAGAAACAAGGGGAGTATAAGAGAGACAATCATGGTTATCATCATCCTCGACGAGAGCCGAAGCGTAGGGGGGAGGAAATGGAGAAGCTGTCTCCACCTCCGCCTCCACCTCAGCGAGAGGTCATCCAAGTGATAATTGGAGGGCCGGCGGAAGGGGATTCTAGGAGAGCTCGGAAGAACTATGTGAGAGCGACAACACCAGATCGGGTGCAAGAACAACTGAAGGTGGAACAGGTCGGACCAGGGCCAAACATCCAATTTGGGCCAGGGGATAGCAAAGGTATCGTGACACCTCATAGCGATACTCTTGTGATCACGACCACGATCTCGAATTATGATGTGCAGCGAGTATTTGTGGATACGAGGAGCTCGGCGGACATCTTGTTCTATGATTGCTATAGGAGGATGGATCTCCAGGTCGAGTTGGAGTCGGTGGACACAACGTTGGTCGAATTTTGCAGGAGGAATGATCCAACCAATAGGTATGATTACTTTACCTGTCTCTTTGGGCAAGGAGCCTAGTCGCAAAACTAGGATGATTCGATTCTTGATAGTAGATGCACCCTCTTCATATAATTCCATGTTGGGTAGACCGTCATTGAATGCTTTTCAAGTTGTGGTGTCGGTGTACCATTTGAAAATGAAGTTCCCCGTAGGGGAAGAGGTCGGTGAGGTCGGCGGAGATCAGTACATGGCCAGGAAGTTGTATGTGGAAAGTATTCAAAAGGCGGAGAGAGGAAATGTCTTTGATGATGATAAAAATAGAGATAAAATAATTAGACTTGATGAGCCCGTCGAACACGTGCAACCCAATGAGGAGATGATGGTGGTTGAGCTGGTGCCGGGTGACCCTGATAAGGTCACTAAGGTTGGGAAATGATTATCTGATGAGCTGAGAGAGGAGCTGTTGGAGTTTCTAAGGAGCAACGTGGATGTGTTTGCGTGGTCAATAGAAGATTTGGTGGGAATCGATCCAAGTATAGCTGAGCATAGGCTCAATGTCAATCCATCATATAAACCCGTGAAACAAAAAAAGAAAATTTTGGTCCTAAGAAGGATGCTATAATTCGAGCGGAGGTACAAAGGTTATTGAACGCGGGGCATATCAAGGAGATCCAGTTTTCGGAGTGGTTATCCAACGCAGTGCTAGTGCCAAAGACGGAGGATGACTAGCGTATGTCTGTGGATTTTAGGGACTTGAATAGGGCTTGCCCAAAAAAACTACTATCCATTGCCCCGAATCGATCAACTCGTGGATTTGACTTCGAGGTGTGAATTACTTAGTATGATGGACGCGTCGCAGGGCTATCATCAGATCAGATTGGCGGAGAAAGACCAAAAGAGGGTGAGCTTCACCACCTCTTTTGGTACCTTTTGCTATGTAGTGATGTCGTTTGGATTGAATAACGCAGGAGCCACATATCAGAGGTTAGTGGACAAAATGTTTGAGGGGCAGCTCGGGAGGAACATGGAAGTATATGTGTATGACATGTTAGTCAAGAACATGAGGGCTGTGGATCATGTGCGTGACTTAGCTGAGACATTCGACACTTTGAGGAAGTACCAGATAAAGCTCAACCCTAAGAAGTGTTTTTGGCATGAGATCGGGAAAGTTCTTAGGGTATATGGTGACGGAGAAGGGGATAGAGGCTAATCTGGAGAAGGTCAGAGCCATCAGAGAGATGGCACCCTCGCGGGATGCTAAAGAAGTACAATGTCTGACAGGTTGGCTGGCGGCCCTAAATCGGTTTATTTCTCGCTTGGCGGAGAGGAGTTTGCCCTTCTTTAAGGTGTTGAGGAAGGCCAAAATGTTTGTTTGGGACGAGGATTGTCAGAGAGCTTTTGAGGATTTGAAAACTTATTTAGTTGATTTGTCATTGTTAACTAAGCCGCTGCCGGGAGAACCTTTATACTTATACCTCTCAGTGGGAGAGCAAGGGGTTAGTACAGTCTTGATCAGGGAGGAGAGGTCGGTCCAGAAGTCGGTGTATTATGTCAGCAAGGTGTTGAGGAATGCCGAGCTGCGGTATGCCAAGATCGAGAAGGCGGGTTTAGCCTTGGTTGTGACCGCGAGGAGACTTCGAACGTATTTTCTCTCGCACAAGGTAATTGTCCGAACTAATCTTCCATTAAGAAATGTGATGAGCAAGCCGGAGGTGGCAAGGAGGTTAGTAAAGTGGGCCATTGAATTGAGCGAGTACGATATTAAATTTGAGAATAGGTCGGCCATCAAAGCCCAGGCTTTGGCGGATTTTGTTCAAGAATTGACAAGAGCTGATAGTGGAGAAGGAGCTTGGGTGATTTATGTAGATGGTTCGGTAGGGACCTTAGGCTGTGGTGCTGGTATTGTCTTAATCAGTCCGCAAGGAGTGGAGAATGGTTTTGCTGTGAGATTGGAGTTCAAATTGTCCAATAATGAGGCTGAGTATGAGGCATTTATCAGAGGGATCCAAATGGCTGTCGAGATGGGGGCTACTAGAATAGTCATTTACATGGACTCTCAGCTCGTCCATAAGTAGATTACTGGAGAATTTGAGGTTAGGGTGGAAATGATGAAGAGGTATGTTGAAGCATACCGAACTTTAGAAGGAAAATTGAAAGAGATTAAGATATGTCTGGTCCCGAGAGAAGAGAATGGTAGGGCGGATTTCTTGGCAAAAATGGCCAGCTCGGCCTTGGAGAATCAGGCCAAGTAGATTATGCTCTTGATGGCGAAGGAAACCGTGTTGGGTTTGGAGGTCGGCAAGATTGAGGAAAATGAGGATTGGAGGTCGGCCATCATGGCCTGTCTGAAAGAAGGAGTGCTACTGGGAGATAGGCGTGAAGCAGCTCGGTTGAAAATCTGGGCCACGCGTTTTTGCATAATTGGGGATAAGTTATACAAGAGAGGTTTCTCTATGCCTTTGTTGAGGTGTCTGAGTGGAGAAGAGGGCACGTATGTACTGAGAGAGATGCACGAAGGGTGTTGCGGAAATCATATGGGAGCGAGAATCTTGATGAAAAAGGTGTTGAGGCGGGGTATTTTTGGCCTTACTTACGAAGGAAAAGCGAGATAAGCTAGTAAGAGCGTGTGAGAAGTGTCGATTCATGCACCTTTGATACATCGACGGCGGAGGAGCTCATGACTATGAGCTCGGCATGTCCTTTTACGAAGTGGGGTATTGACATAGTGGGGCCATTTCCTCCTGGGGAGAAAATTCTTGATTGTAGCGATCGATTATTTTAGCAAGTGGGTGGAAGCAGAGCCCCTTGCTAAAATAAATGAGGATGTAGTGTAAGTCCAAGCGGCTACGATAATCTAGAGGGGGGGTGAATAGATTATCTCAATCTTTTGATTTCGCCTATTTTTAAAAACCGAATGCTCAAAGACAATAATAAAAGTGCGGAATGTAAACAATACACGTCGATTTATAGAGGTTCAACCCACCTAGGGCCTAATCCTCTACCACCCCAGTATATCCGAGATGGATTTCAAAAAGAAAAAAGATTTTATTAATTACCAAAATTAATACAACACCTTACAACATCACCTTGAAGAGCAACACACTCTTCTTCAACACCACCTTTGAGATTACCACAATCTCTCTTGAAGATTACCACAATCTCCAACGGCACCTTGTGAAGATTACCACAATCTCCAACGGCACCTTGTGAAGATTACCACAATCTTCAACCTTGAAGAATACCAAATTCTTCAACACCTCAACAAGAAGATTACCACAATCTTCTTACACCTAACACCTAGATCACCCAAGTGTGTTCTTACCACAAGAACACTCACAAGGATATCTTGTGTTGAATGATAACCCAAAAATTCAAGATTACAACTCGATAATGAATTATACAATTGAGTGCAGTGTAATCAAGAATAGCCTAGACCTCAAGAATGTGAAAGTGATAAGCTAGGCAAATTACAACAAGAATAATAACAATGAAAGACCAAGTGTTTGCTTGAGTATATCTTGTTGTGTTGTGTTGTTCTCTCTTATTGTTGTGCTTCAAATCTTCCTCTATTTATAGGAGATGATTGATACTTGATAGGCTCCTCTTGGAATCGATATCTACAAAAAAATTGCAATTAAAATCAAGATTATAGTGTTAGAAATCAATCCCACAATTTAGGGAAAACGTCTGTCACGCACAATCGGTTAGAATTTTCTTTGTCAAAAAATGGGCAACCGGTCGCGCACAAATAGACGTTTGAAAATAAGAACACATTTTTACATAGGGCGACCGGTCGATGGGGGGTCCGACCGGTTGCCCTCTTCAAACAATCGAAACAGAGAAGTTTGCAAATTTTAACCAACCTTCAGGTACCGGTCGCCCTATAGGTCGACCGGTCGATGTCACCGGTCGCCCTATAGGGTGACCGGTCACCCTCACCAATTCTGCAAACATGAAGTTTTCTATTTTGCACAACTTTGTGCACGGGTTGTCCTATACTACGACCGGTTGACCTCAAAACAAAAGTGTTGTCCAATTTTATATCGAAAATAAACTTCAAGAAATACTCCGAAAAATAGTGAAAACATTTTAGACCGATCGGGAGTATTAGGACAACATTTAGAAACATTGTTTTGGTGTAAAAATACATTAACAAAAAATCATTAAATGTGTTGTCCAATTTTTGTCGAAAATAAAACTTGAAGAAATTTTCCGAAAAATATTAAAACCATTTTAAATCATTTAGGAGTATTTGGACAACCTTTAAAACCATTGTTTTGGTATAAAAACAAAATCATCAAAATCATGATAAAACCATTTATCAAACAATCTCCCCCTTTTTGATGATTACAAACCAAAACAATTTTAACGAGGTCGGTTTTGAAAACAAAACAATTTTACGGTTAAAAAGAACTATCCGTTGTGAGCGACAAAATTCCACGCAATATAATCACAAGGATGGGAGTAAAGAAATTCAAACACATATAGCAAAAGCTCCCCTATCAATATGCACAACAAGAGTAATATAAAAGCAATCAACCACAAGCTAAAAGCTTGTATTTTACATATTGATCTTAAGTACAAGAGCTTATAAGCTCCCCCTATCAACAAAACATCATTAGAAAAGTAAATAAGTCCATCATACAACAATTGGACTAAGTATAATGCACAACTTATGGCTTTAGGAAGCCATAGCTTATAGCTTCTATTGTTTAGCTTAAATTAGCTTTTATGAGCTAATGAGCTTATAACCTGTTTCTCCCCCTTTGGAATCATCAAAAAGAATGTTAGCACGATAAAAACATCATGTAATCATGTCAAAGTGCGCAACTAAACCGATGTATCGAGCTATGTGAACAATGAAGCTTATAGGCCAAATGGGGGGGGGAAAAGTCGATCATACGACTTGTAGAAGCTTATGAAAACTCATTTGATTTGAAAAAACATGATCTCTATAAATATATGAGACTTTTGAAATCGAGAGAATCATGTAGGTGATGAATTTTTCATTGAAACGTTTTATCGAACACTTGGCGGACGTCAAAAATTGAAAAAGATATATATAGCCCTTGTAAATGAAATCAAGCCAAGTTTTTCATCACCAAATGCAATTTAATAAATATCATTCATCAACAATCAATAAGCTCATCACAAACAAATATAATTAGCATCAAGAAATAGACATTTAAACCAAGTCCTCAAGGGTTCAACCCAATTGAGCTAAAGAGAGTGAAATTCTTACCATTCAATCAGTAAAGACGAGCAATGATGATGATAACGAGCAATATAATTCCCAAAATATGTAATTTATGCAACAAAACTCATTTGAAGTGAATTGTGCGTGCAAATTACAAAGGGGACGAAGAAGGGAAGAAAAACGTCAAAATGCTAAGTCTGGAAACAGAAAGCATTTTTATCTTAAAAATCAGCAGGGGCGACCGGTTGGAGGCTAGGGCGACCGGTCGGCCTCAGCACCTTCAGCCCACTGCTTCTTTCTGTTTTGCAAATTCCGAAGTTTGATCCAAAAATCCAATTTTTTGCCCCTAAGTTTTGAAAATGTGCAAAATGCAAACTTAGACCTCATTCAATATACATTATGTCATAATCAAGCTCGAAATGAGGTAAAATACTCGGCGGTGAGCGATTAAAAAGTCCGCGAGTTATCCTTGAAATGGAATTAAACACATCTCAAGTTTTTGTTAAACATGCAATCCCTTTGAAAGATTATCGAATCTCAATATGTTTAGTTCGATTATAACGAACCATATTTTGAAAAATTATTATCACCGGACTTGTTATCCCGAAAAATAATAACGTTTTAAGACTTTGGATACAACAAGTCATAAGAAGAAGTGCCTTTCAAATATTTGAAAATTTCTTTTAACGACACTTTAATGAGATTCGTTGGGATTGTTTTTTGAAGTCGAGCATATAGACGTAAGGCATATAGAATGTCGAGTCTAAGGAAATAATAAAAGAAAAATGTACCTCGAACTTGTTTGTCAATTCCTACTTCAACCTTTTGTCAATTTTCGCATTTGTAGCCATATAGGTTGAAATAGTTCTTTCTTCTTCAATGTCTCACTTCTTCTTTTGAGTGTGGAATATAATCACTTTCTTGGCATTGTTGAACTTGAATTCCAATGATCAAATTTGAGCTCCCCTTATCATGATCACCTTGAGTTCACCTTGCATTGACTTGGAAAAATATCTTGCACAAGTATTCATTAGTAGCACCAAAAATATTATCAACATAAATTTGCACAAGTAAACAACCTTGCCCCTTTTCAAAACAAGGAGTGTAGTATCAACTTTACCTTTTGTAAAATAATTTTGCAAAAATAGCTAAGTCCATCAAACCATATTCGGGGTACTTGTATCAACCGTACAAGGCCATTCATAAAAATCATTTGGCCAAAAAAAAATTTTTAAACTCCGATAGACTTCTATTTGAATAAAACCATTTAGAAAATTGGATTTAACATCCATTTGGTAAAGCTTGAAATTTTCTCAAAACAAGAATGGGCAAGTAAAGTGCAAATAACTTCTAAATGTGCTATGAGTGCAAATATTACATCAAAATCATTACCTTCTTCTTGACAATACCCTTAGGCTACTAACCTTGCTTTGTTCCTTAAACTTGTTCCGAAATACCAAAAATTTCTGCAAAATCTCAACAAAGAATCATGCACAAGAGCATAGTAATATCGAATGATAGAGACACTATAGCAAGTAACACATACTATGCTTAAAGAAAATCATCAAGAATATACTACACCATGTAAGTTCAAATAAGCTTATAGAAAGCTATATAAGGTCTCTTTTGAAATATGAAAATACGAGAGGACATAGTTGAGACCTCAATCACAAGAATCATATGAACAAGAGCTTCGACATAAGCATCCAAGAATAATGGCATTTATATGTGCAATAAAATGCATAACTAGAAGATCAATTTTTTTTTATCAAAACAAAATATAATCCTTTAAAAATCTTGGATAAAACAAGCTATGTTCAATAATGCCTTCTCAAAAATCAAAACATCCTATTAATGGCACTTGTATAAAATAAGTACATAGGCTTATGACACAACATGTATCGAGTCTATGAGATGAATAACAATAATGAGCGTACCTCGATAGTTCATGTTTTTCTTGATATATTACGAGTAGATAACCATATGTAGAGAGATATGTAAATCCTACACAATTCTTAAAATTTTGCACAAACACAATAATACATGTGTAGGCTAAGCAATTAGAGATATCTTAAGCATGCTTGTGATATATAACTACATATGAGATAATAAACCACATAAGTCTAATTAAATTCACAAGAGTTTTAGAAACATCATGCAAGGTCTTCTTTTCAAAAATATTTTGAAACTCACAAATATATTGAAGACCTAAATTTTAAAAATATGAAAGCTCATATTGCAATAAAGACACAAATAAAAATATGCAAAGAAAATAAAATGCATATTTAAATAGGGAGATACAGTTTACCAATTTCGCCATTTCCATGGGTTGTGTCGTTCCCATTGTTGATGGTATCTTCCCTTTTGAAAATCTTCTTGTTGATGATGGTTTCTTCAATTGCTCAATTTCCAAGCATTGTGGCCTTCCCATTTTTGAAAGTGTCTTTCTCTTGGAAAATCATCTTGTTGATGATGTCTTTGCCACTTCCAAGGATTTTGTTCATCCCATTTTTGATTATATCCTCTTCTTGGAAATTGGCTTTGTTGAAAATGTTTTCTCCTTTGATCAAATGAATTGGTCATTTGATGTCTTCTTGGCGGTATGAATTTTCTCCGATTATTATTTCGCCGGTTACCTAATAAAACATTATTTTGTGGTACCCTCAAGTGCTTGGGTCCTTTAGGATTAACTTTGAGACTTTTAGGTCTCCAACAATAATTAGAGCTATTTATAGCCCGACAAGTGTTTACCGTATGACCATTTTTACCGCAATAAAAGCAAGTAATAATTCTAGGAGCATAATGACCAACATGCTTAGAGACTTGATTCTTTTTCTTATGATTGACAACATTAAACTTATGATCAAGTTCTAGTTTCGAATTATCACAACAATCAACAATTTCATCGGTACTCAAGTTGGATTTAGATAAATTCTTTTTCATGCAATTAATATCCTCAATAAGAGTACTATTTTCTTTTTCAAGTTTTCTAACCTTATCAAGTGTGGTGGTGTGAGCACATGATAGTGATTCATATGAAGTAAATAAACTATCCTTTTCATTTTTCACAACATTGAATTCCTTTTTCAAATTTTTGTACTTAACAAGTAAATTTTGGAATTCATTTTGAAGATCATCAAAATCATTTTGCAAATCACTATAATCATTTTGAATAATATCATAGGAAGTAGAGGGTTTAAGACATACCTCATTTTCTTCTTCGATGCCCATAAGACATTGTTCGACTACTTCATAGTTGGAAGTTGTAAAAGGCTTGTTCCTTAGATTTGACCTTGTATCCCTTTGAGAAGTAGATGCTTTTGAGTTGCTCCTATCATTTGCATTTACTTCATGAATGGCTTCTAATTTTTGCCATACTCCACGAGCCGATCGAATTCCTACGATATGATCAAATTCCAAATTAGTAAGTGAACAATATAAAATATTGAGAGCTTTACCATTTAAGGAGATAATTTTCTTCTCTTCATCATTTAGCTCTTTGAGGCCTTTGAAGGTGTGTGGTGTGTCTTTCATCGGAATAGATTCTCCATTGATGACGATGTTCCAAATATCGAATCCGCAACCTTGTAAATAACATTCCATTCTCTCTTTCCAAAATATGAAATTTTTGGAATCAAATAGTGGTGGCTTGGCGGTGGAGGTGCCGGTAAGATGAGCTTCGTTCGTAGCCGACGATCGTTCCTCTTCACTCGTGATGTGAAATGAGCTTGCCAAAGAGTTTGGCTCTGATACCACTTGTAAGTCCAAGCGGCTACGATAATCTAGAGGGGGGGTGAATAGATTATCTCCATCTTTTCGATTTCGCCCTCTTTTAAAAACCGAATGCTCAAAGACAATAATAAAAGTGCGGAATGTAAACAACACACGTCGATTTATAGAGGTTCAACCCACCTAGGGCCTAATCCTCTACCACCCCAGTATATCCGGGATGGATTTCAAAAAGAAAAAAGATTTTATTAATTAGCAAAATTAATACAACACCTTACAACATCACCTTGAAGAGCAACACACTCTTCTTCAACACCACCTTTGAGATTACCACAATCTCTCTTGAAGATTACCACAATCTCCAACGGTACCTTGTGACGATTACCACAATCTTCAACCTTGAAGAATACCAAATTCTTCAACACCTCAACAAGAAGATTACCACAATCTTCTTACACCTAACACCTAGATCACCCAAGTGTGTTCTTACCACAAGAACACTCACAAGGATATCTCGTGTTGAATGATAACCCAAAAATTCAAGATTATAACTCGATAAAGAATTATACAAATGAGTGCAAGTGTAATCAAGAATAGCCTAGACCTCAAGGATGTGAAAGTGATAAGCTAGGCAAATTACAACAAGAATAATGACAATAGAAGACCAAGTGTTTGCTTTTGAGAATATCTTGTTGTGTTGTGTTGTTCTCTCTTATTGTTGTGCTTCAAATCTTCCTCTATTTATAGGAGATGATTGATCCTTGATAGGCTCCTCTTGGAATCTGATATCTACAAAAAAAATGCAATTAAAATCAAGATTGTAGCTGTTAGAAATCAATCCCACAATTTAGGGAAAAGTTGTCTGCTGCACAACGGTTAGAATTTTGCTGTCAAACATTAGGGTGACCGGTCGCGTACAAATAGACGTTTGAAAATAAGAACACATTTTTACAGGCGTATGCATCGGCCGACGGGGTCCGACCGGCCACCCTAGGGTCCAAAGGTTGCCCTCTTCAAAAAATCGAAACAGAGATGTTTGCAAATTTTAACCAACCTTCAGGTACCGGTCGCCCTATAGGTCGACCGGTCGACGTCACCGGTCGCCCTATAGGGTGACTAGTCACCCTCACCAATTTCTGCAAACATGAAGTTTTATGTTTTGCACAACTTTCAGGTACGGGTTGCCCTATACGGCGACCGGTTGACCTCAAAACAAAAGTGTTGTCCAATTTTATATCGAAAATAAACTTCAAGAAATACTCCGAAAAATAGTGAAAACATTTTAGACCGATCGGGAGTATTAGGACAACATTTAGAAATATTGTTTTGGTGTAAAATTACATTAACAAAAAATCATTAAATGTGTTGTCCAATTTTTGTCTAAAATAAAACTTGAAGAAATATTCCGGAAAATATTAAAACCATTTTAAATCATTTAGGAGTATTTGGACAACCTTTAAAACCATTGTTTTGGTATAAAAACAAATCATCAAAATCATGATAAAACCATTTATCAAACATGTAGTACTGAAGTTCATTTGGCAGAATATCGCTTGCAGATATGGAACACCTCGGGTTCTTATATCGGATAATGGAACACAATTTGCGGGGGCAGGGATACGAGCTTGGTGTGAGGAATTGAAGATCAAGCAAATTTTTTCGTCGGTAGCTCATCCACAGGCCAATGGGCAAGTGGAGGTCACCAACAAAATCCTTGTCCAGGGACTCAAAGCCCGGCTCGAAAACGCAGGAGGGGCATGGGTTCAAGAGCTTAGCTCGATATTCTGGGCTTACCGAACTAATCCAAAGGAGGCAATGGGTGAAACTCCGTTCATCTTGGTGTATGGAATGGATGATGTGGTACCAACAGAGATCGGGATGGAGACTCATTGAGTTCAAAATTTTGATGAAAACGCTAACGAGATGATGGTTCAGGAGGCTTTGGATACTATTAATGAAAAGAGAGAGATGACATTTTTGCAGATGGAAAGGACAAGAGAAAGGATCAAGGCAGCGTATAACAAGAAAGTGATGAGAAGGGCCTTTCAGGCCGGGGACCTGGTGCTGAGGAGGTCAGATGCTAGCAAGAATAAGGGGAAGTTGGATGCAAATTGGGAAAGGCCACTTCGGGTAATGAAGGTGCTGGCAGGAGGTGCATATGAGCTCGAGGAGCTTGATGGGCGAAAGCTACCGAGGGCATGGAACAGTTGCAATTTAAAGAAATATCATTCTTAGAATGAGAAATATCTGATGTAATGAAATTACATGTTTTGAATGAAATGATCTGCTTCCCTGAAATACGAGTTTGGAAATAAATTGGTAAAGTATTTGGAGCTCAGCTCGAGCTAGACTCCAAATACTTGGGGCCATGAGGCCATGCAAGGAGCTCGGCTCGAGCCAGCTTCCTTCGAAGAAAATGACAAGTATTTGGAGCTAAGCTCAAGCTAGACTCCAAATACTTGGGGCCACGAGGTCATGCAAGGAGCTCGGCTCGAGCCATCTTCTTTCAAAGAAAATGACAAGTATTTGGAGCTCGGCTGAGCGAGACTCCAAAATACTTGGGGCCACGAGGCCATGCAAGGAGCTCGGCTCGAGCCAGCTTTGTTTGAAGAAAATGACAAGTATTTGGAGCTCAGCTCGAGCTAGATTCCAAATACTTGGGGCCACGAGGCCATGCAAGGAGCTCGGCTCAAGCCAGCTTCATTTGAAGAAAATGACAAGTATTTGGAGCTCAGCTCGAGCTAGACTCCAAATACTTGGGGCCACGAGGCCATGCAAGGAGCTCGGCTCGAGCCAGCTTCATTTGAATAAAATGACAAGTATTTGGAGCTCAGCTCGAGCTAGACTCCAAATACTTGGGGCCACGAGGCCATGCAAGGAGCTCAGCTCGAGCTAGCTTCATTTGAAGAAAATGACAAGTATTTGGAGCTCAGTTCGAGCTAGATTCCAAATACTTGGGGCCATGAGGATCATATCATACCAATCTTTTTTTTTTGGTAAAAAAAACCAAAAAATAAACACTATATATATCCAAGCTCAGCTTGAGCTGAGCTCTACATGATGGAACAAATCTGAACTATGGTGAAAGCAAAAATGCAAGAATAGAGATCGGGAAAACTGAATTACGGAAAATAGATAGTTTTCATTACTTGGCAAAAATAATTACAAGTACATAGAAAGGAAAATACAATAAGAGAAATACGAAAATTCCTAAGCAGTAGGGGGAACATTCTCTGTGGCCAGGTCATCTAGAGATATGGTCACATGATCCACAAGAGCAATGTCGGGTCCTCTTCTTTGTCACCCCCAGGAAGGAGGGGATGTCCTCGGGATCTGTAGGGTTGGCCGATTCTCGAATGAGCACCTCCCGAGCTCAAGCGCGGGGTGAAGGATAGATGGGGTCGATGACCACTCGATGAAAGCATCGATAGGAGCTTGGTTGAGACGCCGCCTTCGCTTGAAAAACAAAGCCCTTGGGATCGGAAGCTTGCTCTTGGGCCCTTGTCTATCGAGGGGCCTCAAGAATCCCTTTCTCCTCGAGTTGAGCTTGGCCCGATCAAAGGCAAAACTATAATACTCCATGGCACTAACAGATAGGACCTTGATGAATTCTTTGGAGCTCGGGAAAGCTTGCTTGACCCTATCCCGAACTGCCTGAATGACTGTAGAGCCTGCCGATGAGGTGAGAAAATTTCGATGGCCCATCTGGATGCCCTCGGCTCGGGCTTGATTGTCAATAGTGGTACACTGAATCTGAAGATCACTCACCTCGGTCTTGAGACCAGTGTTATCAGCTTCCAAAGCTTTTAACTTGGTCTCGTAGGAGTCCACAGTGACCTTGCGGGCCTCGGCTTGTTCGCGCAGGTGAAGGACTTCATCCAAGAGTTTGGTTTCTCGGGCTTTCAGTCGTTGGATTTCTTTCTTAGCAGCATTGAGCTCAGATACAACAGTCGGGTTAGCAAAACCCACGTGAGCTCGGGCGATCAAAGCAGCGAGCTTGGCCACATCCTTTGAAGGGTACATACAAAACGAGCTCACCAGCTCGACATCACTAACTTTATCTAAAGCGGTGCGGTCGAGGCTCGGATAGTTGCCTTGCACATACTGAATGGCAAAAGTCCCATCCATGTTCTTCAAAATCAAGTTCCCAGTGAAGAACGTCTGGTTAGGAGTGTGGATGGGATTGCGGATAAAGGAGATCGGGTTGGCGGTAGTGGTAGGAGTAGTCTTGGATTTCTTGGCACCACCAGCACTGGTACCAACGGCAGCTCGCTTAGGAGGCCTGTTCAGAGGTCGGGAGTCAGGGCCAGTGAGGTCGGCGATTACTATGGAGGCGGAGTCAGGTCGCCTGGTGTGAGGGGAGCGATCTCCAGGAACAGTGGCATCGGAGAGAGGGACTGAGCTAGAGGCAACTGCTCTCCTCTCTTCCTCTTCTTGCTCGGCAACCATAGCAACCATCATGATGTCTGCAAAGAATTGAGAGTTAAGGTCAGAAAAGAAAAATTACTAAAAAGAAAATTAATTAAATGAATGATTACCGATGTCTTCTTCCAAGGGAGCTATAACAGGGCTCAACTCAAAGTGATATAAGAGAGAAGGAGTAATGAGTCGCGACAAGTCGTACTTGACCAAGGTAAGTTTGTTGATCAAGGCTTGGAGATCGGGAGATCGATCCTTAGGGTTAGGCCGGGCGTTGAAGAGGGGCTCCGAGTGTCCAAGCAATAGAAAACCCCAAGCTCGAGGAGAAAAATAAAAAATATTTATCTTTCCAAAATTTGTTGGAGGAGGGTATTTGCTCAAGAATTGAGCATCACCGGGAGGTGATGTAGAACAGACCCTTGGTAGTAGAGGTCTTTATTTGAAATAAGGCAAAAATAGCTCGGTTGTGGGCTCTACTTCTAGGTACTTGGTCAAAATTAAGAAGCCAACCATAATTTGGAAGGAATTAGGGGCAAGTTGGTTGAGGGGAACACGATATAGTGTGGACACCGAGTCATGAAGGAGTGAATGGGAATCAAGTCCTCCCTCTATCCGACCTATGAAGAAAGCTAGGGCATTAGGGAGGTCGGTTAGGGCGGTCCGTATGGCTGGTAAGGAAAGCTTAAAGGAAGAAGGAATTTTTATACCCTTTCTTATATTCTGAAGTGTATGGGCAGTTATGGTTGTCTCCTTAAAGTCTTAGGGGTATTCGGTAATGGACCCAAGCTTGGAGCTCGGATCTATATTATTCCGAATTTGTGTTCAATCGGGAGCTTGATTTAGTAAAGATCCGGATCGAAAGGGGGAATTGAAGTGACGGGGAAGAGGTTGGGAGCCCGAGCCCATTTCGGTGAGACCACCGTTCTAATTCGACGATGTAAGGATCCAGTGGTGTTGAAGGAGAAGAAGATGAAGCCATGAAAATGCAGAGAAGGGGTAATTAAAAGGTAGGGAAAGAGGAATACCTAGTAGAAGAGACCTAGAAGTTGATGATGATGAAGCACTGAGTCTATGAGATGCGCCGGAATCTGGAAGAACTCACGGAGAGGACGATCGATAACCTTGAGAGGAAAAGTTAGAGAAGAGGGGTTGGAAAATGGTGAAAAAGTGATGAGGGTCCCCTTTTATAGGAAAAGAGAAAGCAAAGGGGCGTGTAGGCATTCAAGGAGATGTTGCAGTTGTTCACGAAGCATCGTTGAATTAAAAACGTCCCGTCAATCATGTCACTATGTTAGGGTTTTGAAAAACCAAAAGACGGCGGGAATTTGAAAGGCATGAAACCCTAAAAGCATATCAACTCGGTCTACAAGCAACTATGGTTGGAACATAGACTAACCATAGTTGGGGGAGGAATTGATAAGGGTAAAATATGGTCCTGGTGACCTACCTAGTTTGGGGCCGATCCGATAAAGCCCAACAGATTGGGCCGACTGCTAAGCCCTAAGTAATGGGCCGATCTCGCTAAACCCTAAGCATTGGGCCGACCTGCTAAGTCGTAACCATTGGGCCGACCTTTCTAGGCCCTAATCGTTGAGCCGATCTGCTAAGTCGAAAGCACATGGTTGATCCGCTAGGCCCCTAAGTAATGGGGGCCGGCTGGAAGCTCTCACGCGACTTGGTTTATTCCGCTAAGCTTTATGTGTTGGGCCGATCCTTTGCCGCAAACGTTTGGGCTGACTGTTATACTCTAAGTGTATGACTGATCTGCCAAGCTCTAAAGGATCGACTTTGATAAGTCATGAGGAAGAGGGCCGATCTGGCAAGGTCCAGTTCGGCCACATGAGTAAGGGGGCTCTGAGGGCGTCTTTGAGGGACCTCAAGGGTTAAGCATTAATACTTTGATCCGAGGTGCCTCAGGTCAGTTTGGGATCGAGGTTTTAAGGATGCAAATTAGGGTTTTGGGAGATCCGATCCTAACCTAATGACGACTCTATCACCAAATCGTAACGGAATCCCGAATTTTACGGAAACCCTAATCCGAGCTAAGGTATAAAAGCCCAAGTCCAGGTTC
Source organism: Rehmannia glutinosa (assembly GCA_016081115.2). NCBI lineage: Eukaryota > Viridiplantae > Streptophyta > Magnoliopsida > Lamiales > Orobanchaceae > Rehmannia > Rehmannia glutinosa. The sequence continues at coordinate 28,852,250 of CM071930.1, forward strand.
ATTCTTAACCTAATCACACTTTTACTTTCACATTGTATTTTTGCCTCTTGCTTCTCTTCCAAGTTTCTAACTTAAGCATCGGAGAGGGTACGCCGGAGCTCCCTTTCGGCCCCCCTTTTGTGTAGGTTTCGAGGAGAAGTTCGACCCGAAGGCTGATCGGCGGGAGAGGAGTATTTTCGAGAGCAACCAGAAGTATTCATACTTTATCTTGAAAATATCATTTTACTCGTCTATAGTAATACTACACATTGCTAAACGATATTCATTATTCCATTTCATCAATAAATATTTCGTATATGTATGTGTGAATTAGTGCAATAAAATAAAATATTTTCAAGGAAAAGTGCTAACTAGTTACTCCAAAGTTACCAACAAAACGAAATCACTATTACGCTCCCAGAGTTGCTGGGAAACACGAATTTTATAAAGGTTTTCAGAAAAAGCGATCTGATTGAAACTAGATATTGAGGATGATTGATAAAGTCTACCATATCTTTTTGCATGGACAATATGGAAGACATCTTCGAATCCTCTATAAAATTAGAGGAAACTCATTTCAAAGAAGGTTATGATAATATCTGGCAAGGAAGCGGCCCAACAAGTGGGCCTGAAAACTGGGTTCGATGTGGGCAAGGAATTGGGTTTTACTTTGTGTAGATGTTTGGAACTCCGCTACTTGGGTCGACCTGAACTTCATATCGACCGATTCGGAGAACGGGTCAAGCGGATGGATGACTTGCTTCAAAAGTACCCTATTGCGGAACAGAAAACGAGCCATTTCCGATATGATGGATTCATTGAGGCTTTAGTTTAGGGCTATTTGTGCGGTTTGAATGTGAAATCGGAGTACAATGGTTACCCAAAGACATCTGATGCTGGAAAGATTGACTTTTGATTATGTTAATTGGCAAGTGTTCGTAGAATATATGCACAATAGAATAACACTCGTGTCTTATACGGGATTTGTCCAAAAATAAAATTTTACTGTCACCAATTTAAAACATGACTAGGTAGTTTAGATAGATCTTGATTTTTGTATTATTTTTTATCTCTTAAATTTGTTATTTTTTAATTCAAAAATATATATTATGAACTAATAGAATATTTCTCAAAAAAAAACCTCGGATATATTTGATCTTTTCCAAACTAATTTTTAAAAAAATATTTATTTTTTGGATTATATTTTATCTTTTATAATCTTGATAATTAAATTTGTTATCGTTTCAATTTGTTATATTTTAATTTTGTATATAAAATTGCCACATAGATAAAAGTTAAGCTGTCATGTGGAATTGGGAGGATGGGAAGTTGACGTAGCCACATAGATAAATGTTCAGCTGTTATGTGGAATTGGGAGGATGAAAAGTTGACAAATGTCTAAAATTAATGAGGTGATGACACGTGTCAACTTGTTTTTTCTTTTAGTATATAGGGTAGATTTGAATCCTATAGTAGCAAAAAATCAGAAACTAAATGATGCATATAAAGTAAATATATTTTTGAAAGATAATATTTTTAAATGTATGTCAAACCACAATTTCTATTAGTTGTTAGATTTCTTGATGTGTTTCACGAAGTTGTTCAGAAACACATCACTATCTCGCCTCGGATCGATGATTGAATAAACTGATTTATTTTAACTTTAATTGTTGTGATAGGCTCATTTATATCTATGATGAGCTTATTTAATTTGATTATAATTTGGTTTGAATTATTTATTTAATTGTGAATATAATTGTGTTGGAAATTTACCACTCAAAAGACATATTTTATTGACCACTCAAATATTACAAGACACACCTCACCACAACTTCACTCAAACTCAAATATTACTTAGAAGCTTTGCTTCTCACTCACTTGTTTTTCTTTCTTAACTTGATACAAAATGAACTAACAACATCCCTTATTTATACTAAAACTTCAACTAAATCAATGGCTAAGATTGATTCTCACCAACCTTGATCCAATGGTCATCTTTTATTTTCATCTACCACATTCACCTACCACACCAACAACTTAAAATCAACTAACAAACTCAACTACCACAATAAAACATAAAATAAGTTTATATTTCAACACTCTCCCTTAAAATTATTTTATAATCCCGAGTGAACTTCTCAATCTTGCAAAATCTTCATACTTCAATGGCTTGGTGAAGATATCAACAACTTGATCTTGCGACTTCATGTACTTCACTTGAACTTCTTCTCTGGCAATGCATTCTCTGATGTAATGATATCGAGTATCAATATGCTTGCTCCGATTATGAAATACCGAATTCTTGGCCAAAGCTATTGCTGACTTGTTATCAACATAAATCTCTGTCGGAGCTTCTTGTGACATACTTAATTCTTTTAACAAATTCCTTAGCCATATTGCATGACTAACACATGATGTAGCTGCCACGTGCACAGACTTCGCATGTTGAAAGAGTGACTATTGGTTGTTTCTTCGATGCCCAAGTAAAAGCAAGTTATCTCCATGAAAAATGTGAAGCGATTGTACTTTTTCGATCATCGATCTCCCGCCCAATCACTATCACTATACCCAACAAGCTTATAATCATTAGAAAATCGAATAAAAAGACCAAAGTTGATTGTACCTTTTAGGTAACAAAGAATTCTCTTGGTCGCCTTGAAATGTGTGGTGGTTGGATTTTCCATATAGCGACTCACAAGTCCAATGCGTAAAGAATATCGGGCCTTGTACAAGTTAAGTACCTCAAACACCCAACTAGGCTTTTGACAGGTGTTGGATCCACTTTATTTCCTTCATCATCCTTGCACAATTTCAATCCACATTCCTTTTGGTGTGTTTATTGGATTGCAATCATCCATCTTAAACTTCTTGAGAATCTCTTTTGTGTAGCCTTCTTGAGAGATGAATATCCCATCATCCTTCTGCTTGATTTCGATTCCGAGGTAGTGAGCCATCAACCCAATGTCAGTCATTTCGAACTCCTTTGTCATTGCCTTCTTGAATTCTTGGAACAAGCCTATATTGTTTCCTATAAAAATCAAATCATCAACGTACAAGCAAACAATTAAAACATCATTATCCTTGTTCTTGATGTAAAGAGCATGTTCGTAGGGACATTTGGTGAAGCCTTTCTCTTGCAAGTATTTGTCAATTCTACTATTCCATGCTCTCGGTGCTTGTTTCAATCCATAGAGAGCTTTCTTTAACTTCAAGACTTTATCCATCTGATGTATTTTCCACTTATTTTGGGCTGCCAAAGAAATTATTAGTCTTATGGTTTCTAAACGTGCAACAGGAGCAAATACCTCATCATAGTCAATGCCAACTCTTTGACTATAACCTTTTGCAACAAGCCTCGCCTTGTACCTCTCAACTTCTCCTTTGGCATTCTTTTTCACATTGTACACCCATTTTACACCGATTGCTTTATGACCTTTGGGAAGTTGAGCAAGCTCCCAAGTGTCATTTTTCTTGATGGATTTAAATCTTCATCCATTGCATCTCCCCATTTCTTATTTTGAGCAGCTTCTTCAAAGTTCACTGGCTCGCAATCTGCGAACAAGCAAAATAGGGTGAGATTTTCGAGCTTATCAGTTACCTCATAGAGCTCTTTCAAACTTCTCGTACGCTCTTCATTTCTCTCACCTAGGAAAGATGGTGGTGATTGTGAAAATGACGGTGATGTTGGTGGTGTAATGGGTTCTTCTCCTGATTGCCCAATAATTACTTGTTCATCATCTTCAAATTCGGGAATGAAGTTGTAATCTTTCGCATGTGTACCCCAATCCCATTCACCTTCTTCATCAAAGATAACATCTCGATTGGTGATTATCTTTCCATTGATGGGGTTATATAGTTTGTAGCCTTTGGAGTTGTTGTCATAGCCGATGAAGATGAACTTCTCGCTTTTTATCATCCAACTTGCTTCTTTGTTCATCTCGGTACATGTACATGAGATATGCTTCAAAAACTCTTAAATGAGAAATACCAGGCTTTCTCCCATTCCATGCTTCTTGTGGTGTCTTGCCCCACACGCTTCTTGTTGGTGAGCGATTTGACGGATAAACCGCACACGCCATAACTCGCCGCCGTAACTCCTTTGGCATTTTCTTGCTTTTGAGCATACTTCGTACCATGTTGAGAATGGTTCGATTCTTTCTTTCCGCAACTCCATTCGTTGGGGGATCTGGGAACAGGAAGTGGTCGTCGAATTCCATTTGCTTCACAAAACTCTTGGAATTCCTTCGAAGTGAATTCTCCTCCTCGGTCAGTTCTCATGACTTTAATGTGAAGACCACTTTCTTTCTCCACTGCCGCCTTAAACTTTTTGAATGCTTCAAACACTTCGACTTACGCTTCAAGAAATAAACCCAAGTTTTTCTTGAAAAATCATCAACGAATAGTAGAAAGTAATTACTTTTACCAAATGAATTTGGCTTGATAGGACCACAAACATCAGCATGTATGAGCTCAAGTTGCTTTTGAGATCTGGAGTTTGACTCTTTTGGAAAGCTTTGCCTGAATTGCTTCCCAAGTAAACATCCTTCACAAAGTCGATCGGGATGGCCGATACAAGGTAAACCTCTCACCATATTCTTCTTGGATAGTAACTCGAGTCCTCCAAAGTTGAGATGTCCAAATCTTAGATGCCACAACCATGATGAATCTTTATAGCACATCTTGAGACACTTTGCTACATCAGTTTGAATGTTGAGCGAAACATTCTATTTCTTGACATGGGTACCCTGGCAATCAAGTTATTCATATTGTCTCTTATAGAAAGGTTATTGTCTTTCAAATGAATATCATAACCTTTCTCTAAGAGTTGTCCAGCACTCAAAATATTTGTGTTTCATGGTGGGTACATAATAAACATTAGAAATAAATTGATGCCTCCCATCTTTCAAGCGAATAAGGATTGTACCTTTTCCTTTTACGCTACTTTAGAATCATCACCGAAAGAGACATTGCCACTTCTGATTCATCAAGTTCTACGAACATTGTTCGTCTCCACACATATGATTGCTAGCACCTGTGATTCAGGTACCATGTGTCATCTTGACCTTCACCGTTATCGTTTCGTGCTAGAAGCAAAACATTAACACCATCTTCTTTCTTTTCTTCAACCAAATTGGCTCTCTCATTAACTCGAGTATTAGGATTTCTACAATCTCTGGCGTAATGACCAAACTTTTGACAATTATAACATTGAACTTGAGATTTATCATACCGAGTATGAATTTCCTCTTCCACGGCCTCTTGTGGAACTTTCTCCATGCATATAGTTGTTGTTGAAATTATTATTTGAATTCCAACCTCGTCCACGGCCACGACCTCTTCCTTGTCCACGACCTCTTCCACGTTGACTTACATTATTGTGGAAGTTTTCTTCATTCTTGGTTTCTTTGGACTTGTCTTAAGAAGTTGATCGCAACACCCTTTTTCTTCTTCTTTTCTTCATGGGCTTGCAGTGAACCAGAAGTTGTTCAATTGTCATAGTTTCAAGGTCTTTAGTTTCCTCGATGATAGTTGTAATACTATCAAAATTTGCATCCAAAGATCGTAAAATTTTCTCCATAATGACTACATCTTCTAGTTTTTCACCATTTCTTTTTAGTTGATTAGAAACGGTCAAAACTCTAGAAAAGTAATCAGAAACAAGTTCACCTTCTTTCATTTGTAGTGAATCAAACTCTCTTCTCAATGTTTGTAGTCGTACCTTTTTAACTTTCTCTTCTCCCTTGTAAGAGACTTGGAGCTTATCCCACACTTGTTTAGCAGAGGTAGCACTTGAGATTTTCTCAAAGCCATCATCATCTAAAGCTTGGTAGATGAGGAAGAGAGCCTTATTGTCTTTCTTTCTCGAGTCCTTCAAACTATCCTTTCTCAGAGGATAGTGTTGACTCGTCTTTAGTTTCTTCATAACTTTTTTCCACGACTTCCCATACGTCATGTGCTCCGAGAAGTGCCTTCATTTTGATACTCCAGTTTTCAAAGTCGTTTCCCTTAAGTTGTGGAACTTGGAATGATGCCACACCGCCATGTGAATCAAGATTCGACTAACAAATGGATAAAAAAAAAAAATCTTGGAATTTTTTTACTTGGTCAACTGTCAAACCTGGTCAACTCGCATGATCAACTATCAACTTGAATTGGTCAACCCATGAGTTGACTCAATACTCTCAACCTCGATCTCACTATGTATAAAATCTCAAGAAATTTTTTTTCGATGTGGAAGATCATCAAAGCCGCAACCACAGAGCATACTTAGAATTTCACGAGATTTTACAACTCGTGGGCTCGATGCCACTTTGTTGGAAATTTCCACTCAAAAGACATAATTTATGACCACTCAAATATTACAAGACACACCTCACCACAACTTCACTCAAACTCAAATATTGCTTAGAATCTTTGCTTCTCACTCACTTGTTTTTCTTTCTTAACTTGATACAAAATGAACTAACAACATCCCCTATTTATACTAAAACTTCAACTAAATCAATGGCTAAGATTGATTCTCACCAACCTTGATCCAATGGTCATCTTTTATTTCCATCTACCACATTCACCTACCACACCAACAACTTAAAATCAACTAACAAACTCAACTACCACAATTAAACATAAAATAAGTTTATATTTCAACAAATTGGTTAGTGTGTCAAAACAGATTTAATAAGAGTAATTTGAAATATACGTTGGAGTTAGCATAAATCGGAAATTAAAAGATAAACCAAATATATTTTTGAAAGATAATATTTTTAAATGATATTTTAGGTAAATCCTTGATATTTAGATTACTTATTATCTCTTTAGGTTTGTTATTATCTTTTAAATTTGTAATTTTTTAGATTCAAAAATATATTATCAATTCACCTTTAATTTGTAGATAGGAATGCCACATGGATAAGGCAAAATTGTTTTTTAGTGGTCTAAGTGGAGCCACTCAGAGATTTAGTCCTTTTTTTTTCTCGACTTTGAGTTTAGTCCTTTAAATGGACAAGATTCAGACTTTTAGTCCTGTTACCTGCTAGTGGATTTTCTTTAATTCAAACTTTAAATAAATTTTAAAAAATATTAGAATATTATCCATGATAAAAAAATAAGTTTTAATTTTATACTTTTAATTTTTATTTGAATTGTGAATTTCATATTTTAGAAATAAAAAAATCTATTTTCCTATAAAAATTTTACTAACAAATTGTTTTACAAAAACTATTTCAAAAAAAATATTTTTTTGTATTTCCTTTTTTGGTTTAAGTTACTTATTGATTTTAAAAATAATAAAAATATAAAATTCACATATAGTTATTGAAATATATTCAATTCAACTATAAATAATATAAAATAGTTTATAATATTGAATAATTACATAATTTATAAATATAGAAATTATTTTTAAAAATAAGAAAATACTATTAAAATATTTTATATTTCTAGCTAAAAGTATACTTAAATTATAAATATATAAATATTAACAAATTATCCATCTTTTCAAAGAAAATAAATGGTTATTCAAACTTTAAAAATATTAAAATAATATTATTTTAATTTCTATTTATTTATATTTATATTTTATTTTTATTCAAACATTATATATATATATATAAACGCATATACATTAATATACACATGTTACATACGTATGCATAACATACATATATATACAGTATACTTCAAAAGAATTATTAGTACTTGGTAATTATAATAACTAATTATTAGTACTTGGTAATTATTAGTACTAATAATATATAATGTTTGATTAAAAACTAAACAAAATATAAATAAATATAAATTGAAATAATATTTATATTAATATTTTTAAAGTTTGAATAACCATTTATACTTTTTGAGAAAATGTATAATTTGTCAATATTTTTATATTTGTAATTTAAGTATAATTTTACTTAGAAATATAAAATATTTTAATAGTACTTTTCTTATTTTTAAAATAATTTCTATATTTATAAAATATGAAGTTATTAATATTGTAAACTATTTTTATTTTATTTATAGTTTTAGTAAAATATTTGAAGGAAATAAATTTTTTTAATTCTAAATATGAAAATCACAATTTAAATAAAACATTTAAAAGTATAAAATTAAAACTCATTTTTTTATCATGAACAATATTCTATTTTTTTTAAATTTATTTAAATTTTGAATTAAAGAAAATCCACTAGCAGGTAACATTTACATGTTATAGCAGGTAACAGGACTAAAAGTCCGAATTTTATCCATTTAAAGGACTAAACTCAAAGTCGAGGAAAAAAAAGGACTAAATCTCCGAGTGGCTCCACTTAAAGGACTAAAAAAACAATTTTGCCCGTGGATAATTATAAAGTCGATATATGGAATTGGGATAATGAAGAGTTGTCACATGTCAAAATTAATGAGGTGATGATTGTTTCAACTTTGTTTTCTCTTTTAGTATATAGGGTTGATTTGTAGTTGGCAAAAACTTGTATAAAATCGTCTTACGGGTCTAATTTCGTAAGACGGGTCTTATTTACCCAACCCGCCTCATACCCGCCCAAACCCAGTTTTTTTAAGTTTTCTTTTTCATTTTTTTTTCAGTTTTTCTTTTTCTTTTTACTAGGGTTTGTTTCCAATCTTTTTTACGCTTTCTTCTTCCCTTTTTCTTCTTCTTCCTCTGTTCTTCTTCATCTTTTGTTATTTTTGCTTCTTCTTCTCTCATCTTCTCGATTTGCTTTGTGTTATTGTCGTTCTTTTTTTTTTTTTAGTTTTTTCGTTTTCATGGCTCAAGTGTATTTTGCCGCTCGTAGTCGAAGTATCTTCTCGATTCCACCATTGAAGTTTGAAAGTTTGTAAATTAGTTTGATAATTTCTGGAAAAAAATTGTAAATATATATGTAAATATGTTTTGGCGATTAATTTATTGAAGTTGAATAATTAGTTTTCTCAAGTGGAATAATTTGTAGATTTGTGTGTTGAATTTTTTATTAAACTGCATTTTTATTAGATTTGTTGTTAGATGGTGATTGAAATTATGAACATTGTTGTTCGAAATACTTCAATACAAACATGGTTGTTTTAGTACAAATCTGCGAATATTAATGCTCGAAAGTATCGTAAATTGTCATAAAAGTATCATAAGCGCCTTAAAAATATCGTTTTATGTCATTGTATTTCAACACTGAATATATATTTATATGACTGCGTGTATTTCAACATTAAACTTTTGTTAAACTATATTTTTGTTTGTTTTATTGTTAGATGGTGACCGAAATTGTTAGATTTATTAATATGTGTGTTTAAGAATTTGACTTAAAAGTATCGGAAATTGCCTCAAAAGTATCAAAATTTGCCTTAAAAGTATCTATTTTTTTTTTCATATTTGTAGATGACACGACAAAGCAGTTAGTGTACAGGAGAGACAGAGGAAGGGGCAACCCGAAAAAAGGCATTGTAGTGGAAGGAACTTCAAAAATAATTGATGTAAAAGAAGGAAGTCCGGTGGAAGAAGATAACACTAGCCGTAAATTGGAAAAGAAGACTACCTTTAAGAGTGATTTTTTTGTTGATAAACTATTGTCGTTTGAGATTCTTTTATCATTTGTATGTTATTGAAGTTCATGTATTGATACAAAGTCAATTGAAAGTGTAGTTTAGCATTAAAGTTCTTGTATTACTAGTTACACACCCAAAGTACTCATTTGGATTAAAAGTATCATTTTTAATGCTAAGAAGTATCAAAAATTGCGTAAAAAGTATCATCTTACAAAATGAAGGTTGCTTTGTGAAGTGATTTTTATTGATAAAGTATTGCAATTTGGTACTCTTTTTATCATCTGTATGTGTGTTGAAGTTTCTGTATTGATACTAAGTCATTCGAATGTAGTATTCATTTGGATTAAAAGTATCATTTTTAATGCTGAGAAGTATTAGTAATTACGTAAAAAGTATCACTTTCTTAAATCAGAGTATTATGCATATTCAACATGTAATATGTATCATTGTGCATATTAAAAGTATAATGTTTAAGGCTGAAAAGTATCACTAATTGTCTAAACAGAGACCTAACTTATTGTACTTGGAATATATAAAATCTAAAACTATCATTATGCATCTTAAAAGTATCATATTTAATGTTAAAAAGTATGAAAATATTATAGTTCATTTTAAAAGTACCATATTTAAGTGAAAAAGTATTACTTTTGATGTTTATAATATTTAAAATATAAAAAGTATAAGAAAACATCTAAAAGTATCATATTTATTGCTCAAAAGTATCACTGGCGAGATTTGTGGCTTTGTTGGAAATGATCTGGGCATAAAAAAAGAGATAAAAAGGAGATCTATTGGAGGGGACCACAAAATAAGAGGAGAGAGAAAAGGAGATCTTCTCAAAAAAAAATATCACAGTTGGCGAGATTTATGGTTTATTTGGAGTAGATTTGGGGACAGAAAGAGAGAGATAAAAGTATTTTATTGGAGGGGACCACTAAATAGGAGGAGAGATAAAGTGATATGCTGACAAGATCTAATAGGCGGGCAGCAAAACGCACTGCGGATCCGGATAGTAGGATCCGTCTTACGAATCCTGATCCGTAAGACGGTCCTACAAAAGACTTTCTCTTTGTAGTTTGAGTTGTTTATGTGAGGCCCCGAATTTTAACAACGTGAGATATGGTGTTATGCAGTGATTATTTATTCGGCTATGTATCACAAACCTATTATTAATGAAACGCGACTCTACTTTTATTTATTTCTTCCAACGTCAATTACGCATTTCACATTTTTGAGCTTAGCAATTTTATATTCTCCTATAGTATTAATACTTGATCGAATGACTACGACTTTAGAAATATTAGGCCCTCGATAATTTAGGAGTACATTTCGACCCTTATCAAAATATTTGATCTTATTCTATATTTCATTCCCAATAACTTCCAAATTGTTGTTTTTGAAATACACATTTCTTATTTCACATCCTAAATTTTAAATTTCTAAATATTCAATTATGGATATTTATATATTTTTTATTTCCCTTAATTTTATAAAAGAAAGAAACCAAATATTTTATTTTGTTACTTTATTTTACTAGGTTTCGAAATTTCATTAAAACTGGAGAATTTTTCAATTTATTTTTCAAGCCTACATTTAAATTACCCTACATATTCCACTACATCTTGGTCAACAAATAATAATTCCCTTAAACATAGCTTTTGGCTTCATGTCCCTAGTAAAAGGACTCTAATTAATTTTTTATTTCCTAAATCACCCAATTATTCCCACTAAGTTATTTTTTTAACCAAAAACAAAAAAAAAAAAATTGTCTCCCTCCCCACCCCCTTAATGGACGGCCAAATGGCCTTAGATGTGCAAGAAATTTTGTTCAACTTTCATTCATCACACTTCATTTCACCAACATTCACTCCCTCTAATTGCAAATTACCTTCTTCTCTCTAAAAGAAAAATCCTCCTAATTCTCTCTTCTTCTTTTGTTCTCCTTATCATCATCTACCTTCTATACTTAACCAAAATTTCAAGAACAACCCCTTCTACTTCAACAACAAATTCGAACACCCCCTTCAACAAGGTAAAAAATTATGTTCTAAAAATCATCTTGTTATCCTCTAGCTCATCCTCTTCACTTCTTAACCTAAGTTTGATTTTTGGTTTGAGGTACACTTAGAAGACAACTTGTGTAAGTCCAAGCGGCTACGATAATCTAGAGGGGGGGTGAATAGATTATCTCCATCTTTTCGATTTAGCCCTCTTTTTCGAACCGAATGCTCAAAGACAATAATAAAGGTGCGGAATGTAAACAACACACATCGATTTAAAGAGGTTCAACCCACCTAGGGCCTAATCCTCTACCACCCCAAAGATCTCCGGATGGATTTCAAAAAAAAGATTTAATTAATAATTACCAAAATTATTACAACAAAATCTTACACCAACACCTTGAAGAGCACCACACTCTTCTTCAACACCACCTTTGAGATTACCACAATCTCATTTGAAGATTACCACAATCTTCAAACGGCACCTTGTGAAGATTACCACAATCTTGACCCTTGAAGAGCACCACACTCTTTCAACACCTCAACAAGAAGATTACCACAATCTTCTTACACCTAACACCTAGATCACCCAAGTGTGTTCTTACCACAAGAACACTCACAAGGATATCTTGTGTTTGAATGACGACCACAAATTCAAGATTACAACTCGATAATTGATAATACAATAGAGTGCCAGTGTAATCAAGAATAGCCTAGACCTCAAGAATGTGAAAGTGAATAGCTAGGCAAATTACAACAAGAAATAAGACAATGTAAGAACAAGTGTATTCTTGAGTGTATCTTGTTGTGTTGTAGTTTTTTCTCATATTGTTGTGCTTCAAAACTTCCTCTATTTATAGGAGATGATTGATACTTGATAGGCTCCTCTTGGAATCTGATTTCTACAAAAATTGCAATTAAAAACAAGATTATAGCCTGTTAGAAATCAATTCCACAATTTAAGGAAAAGTCGTCACTGCTTGACAACGGTTAGAATTTTTTTGTCAAACTTAAGGGCACCGTCGCACGTAAATAGAGTTTGAAATAATCATATCAACATTTACACAGGCGGCCGGTCGGCGTGCACCTCGACCGGTCGACCCTAACCACAACCGTCGCACTCATCAAAAAATGAAAGACAAGTTCTGCTTTCAATTTTTGCTCCAGTGCACGGTCACCATCGGCCGATCGGTTGCCCCTATAGGGCGACCGGTTGCCCTGACCATTTTTTGCAAACATGAAGTTTTCTATTTTCCTCAACTTTCAGTGCACGGGTTGCCTATACGGCGACGGTTGACCTCAAAACAAAAGTGTTATCCAATTTTATATCGAAAATAAACTTCAAGAAATACTCCGAGAAATAGTGAAAATATTTTAGACCGATCGGGAGTATTAGGACAACATTTAGAAACATTGTTTTGGTGTAAAAATACATTAATGTAGAAAATCATTAAAAGTGTTGTCTAATTTTGTTGAAAATAAAACTTGAAGAAATACTCAGGAAAATATTAAAATCATTTTAAATCATTTAGGAGTATTTGGACAACCTATAAAACCATTGTTTTGGTGTAAAATCAAAATCATCAAAATCATGATAAAACCATTTATCAAACAATCTCCCCTTTTTGATGATTACAAACCAAAACAATTTTAACGAGGTCGATTTTGAAAACAAAATAATTTTTTACCGGTTAAAGAGAACTATCCGTTGTGAGCGACAACATTCCGTGCAATAAACACAAGGATGGGAGTAGAGAGATTCAAACATATATTACAAATTCTCCCCCTATCAATATGCACAACAAGAGTTATATAGAAGCAACTTAAACATAAGCTAAAATCTTAGCTTTTCAATATTGAGCTTAAGTATCAATAACTTAAAAGCTCCCCCTGTCAAAGAGACATCATTAGAAATATAAATACGTCCATATTACAACCAATGGACTAAGAATTATACATAACCATAATACGACAAGTGGACATAAATATGATCCACAACTTATGGCTTTTAAAAGCCAAAGCTTATAGCTTCTTTTCGTTAAGCATATCTTAGCTTTTATGAGCTAAAGAGCTTATAACCTGTTTCTCCACCTGTTTCTCCCCCTGTTTCTCCCCCTTTGGAATCATCAAAAAAAATGTTAGCACGATAAATACATCATATATTCATATCAAAGAGCACAACTAAACCGATGTATCGAGCTATTTGATCATTGAAGCTTATAAACCAAATAGGAGGGAAAAGTCGAATCATACGACTTGTAGAGGTTTATGAAAACTCATTTGATAAGCAAAACATGTTTTCTATAAATATATAAGACTTTTCAAATCAAGAGAATCATGTAGGTGATGAATTTTTCATTGAAACATTTTATCGAACACTTGGCGGGCGTCAAAAATTGAAAAAGATATATATAGCCCTTGTAAATAAAATCAAGCCAAGTTTTTCATCACCAAATGCAATTTAATAAATATCATTCATCAACAATCAATAATCTCATCACATACATATATAATTTGCAACAAGAAATAGACATTTAAACCAAGTTCTCAAGGGTTCAACCCAATTGAGCTAAAGAGAGTGAAATTCTTACCATTCGACGGTAAAGATGAGCAATGATGATGATAATCGAGCTAGACAATCCCCAAAGTATGAATTTTATGCAACAAAACTCATTTGAAGTGAATTGTGTGTGAAATTGACGAAGGGGACGAAAAATGAACAAAATAAGCCAAAATTGCTAAGTCCTGGAAAATGTAACCATTTTAAGCCAAGAAATCACATTGGGCGACCGGTCAAGGGCTAGGGCGACTGGTCGAAGCGGTGGGGGACGGTCGACCCTTTGCCCCGGCAGCCCACCGCTTCTTTCTCGCTTTTGCAAATTTCAAGTTTGATCCAAAAAATCCGATTTTCGCCCTAAGTTTTAAAAACGCAAAATGCAAACGTAGACCTCATTCAATATACATTATGTCATAATCAAGCTCGAAATGAGGTAAAATACTCGGCGGTTAACGATCAAAAAGTTCATGAGTTACCCTTGAGACGGAATTAAACACATCTCAAGTTTTTGTTAAAAATCACAATCCCTTAAAAAATATATCGAATCTCAATATGTTTAGTTCGATTATGACGAACCAAATTTAGAATAATTTTCACCGGACTTGTTATCCCGAAAAATGAGAACATTTTAAAGCTTTGGATACACAAGTCATACGAAGAAGTGCCTTTCAAATATTTGAAAATTTCTTTTAACGGCACTTTAATGAGATTCGTTGGGATAGTTTTTGAAGTCGAGCATATAGACATAAGGCATATGGAATGACGAGTCTATAGAAATAATACAAGAAAACATACCTCTAATTTGTTTGTCAATCGATATGTCTTTCTCAACCTTTGTTAATCTCTTCATTGGTAGCCATAGCGGTTGAGATGATTCTTCCTTCTTCAATGCCTAACTCCTTCAAGAGTTCTTTTGAAATGTAACCATCTACTTGGCATTGAATGATTTGAAGTCCAAGCAAGAAATTGAGCTCCCTCATCATGTTTATTTCAAGTACACCTTGCATCAACTTGGAAAAATATCTTGCACAAATATTCATTAGTAGTACCAAAAATATTCTCATAAATATGCACAAGTAAACAATCTTGCCCTTTTTCAAAAAACAAGGAGAGTAGTATCAACTTTACCTTTTGTAAAATCATTTAGCAAAAATAGTTAAGTCTATCATACCATACATGAGGTACTTGTTTGAAACCATACAAGTGCCTTTTATAAAAATCATTTGGCCTAGAAAAGATTTTAAACCCCGGTGGTTGTTTTACAAAGATTCCTTCTTGAATAAAACCATTGAGAAAATTGGATTTAACATCCATTTGGTAAAGCTTGAAATATTCTTAAAACAAGAATTGGCAAGTAAAATGCAAATAGCTACTAAATGTGCTATGAGTGCAAATGTTACATCAAAATCAATTACCTTCTTCTTGAAAATACCTTCGAGCTACTAACCTCGCCGTAGTTCGACCAATGTTGCCTTGGTCATCGAGTTTGTTCCGGAATACCCTTTTTGTCTTCTTCATTACTATCATCATAGGGCATCCAATTTGTCTAAGGTGTTCACAATAGAACATATACATCCAAATATTTTGAGGTAACCAATATTTGGAGTACTTCATTTCTCATCTACACAACTTAACAAACTCATTAACGGCATCGCTTATATAATCAAGAATAAAATAGCCCAAGTGTAAAAACGTGCCTCAATCATCAATCACAAAATATCTTGCATAAGAGCATAGTAGAAATAGACACTATATATATAAACCATGAAGCAAGAAACACATACTATGCATTTAGAATATCATCAATAGTCTAATAAATCATGCAAGTTCAAATAAGCTTAAGAAAGCTATAAAAGGTCTCTTTTGAAATTTGAAAATCCGATAGCATATAGTTGAGACCTCATTTAAAAGAAGTATTTGAACAAGAGTTGACAAAGCAAATATGTGCAATCAAATATCGAATAGTGCCTTTCAAAAAAAATCTAAAAATCCTCTTAATGACACTTGTATGAAATACTATAAGAAATAAGCACATAGGCACATGGCAATATATATCGAATAAGAGTAAGAATAACACAAGTAAACGTGCCTCGATAATTTATGCCTATCTTGACAAATAATGACGTAAATGGCCATTTGTGAAAATATGTAAATCCTACACAATTTTTAAAACAAATCTAGCACAAATCATAATGATAAAAGTGTAAAGCTAAGAGATATCACAAGTAAGCTCATGCCATAAAAATCCATAAGAGATGATAATACACTTTAGTCTACAAAATGCACAAGAGTTTTAAAAACATCATATAAGGTCTTCTTTTTCAAAAAATATTTTAAAAGCACAAATATATATCAAGACCTTAATTAAAAAAAAAATACTAGAAAACTCATTTTGCAATTAAGACACAAATAAAAGCATGCACAATAACAAAATAAAATGCATATTTAACTAGGGAGATACGGGTTACCAATTACGCCATTTCAATGGGTTGTGCCGTCCCATCGTTGATGATATCTTTCCTGAGAAGTCATTTTGTTGATGATGACTTCTTTGATTTCTCCATTTCCAAGGTTTGTTGCCTTCCCATTGTTGAAAGTCTCTTCTTCTTTGAAAATCATCTTGTTGATGATGTCTTTGCCACTTCCAAGGATTGTGTTCTTCCCATTTTTGATTATATCCTCTTCTTGGAAATTGACTTTGTCGAAAATAGTTTCTCCTTCTTTGATCAAATGAAACGGTCATTTGATGTCTTCTTGGCGGTATAAATTTTCTTCGATCATTATTTCGTCGGGTACCTAATATGACATTGTTTTGTGGTACCCTCATGTGTTTGGGTCCTTTGGGATTAGTTTTGAGACTTTTAGGTCTCCAACAATAATTAGAGCTATTTCTAGCCCGACAAGTATTTACCGTATGACCCTTTTTACCGCAATAAAAGCATGTAATAATTCTAAGAGCATAATGACCAACATGCTTAGAGACTTGATTCTTTTTCATATGATTGACAACATTAAGCTTATGATCAAGTTCTAGTTTCGAATTATCACAACAATCAACAATTTCATCGGTACTCAAGTCGGATTTAGATAAATCTTTTTTTATGCAATTAATATCCTCAACAAGAGTACTATTTTCTTTTTCAAGGTTTCTAACCTTGTCAAGTGTGGTGGTGTGAGAACAAGATAGTGATTCATAGGAAGTGAATAAACTATCCTTATCATTTTTCAAAACAATGAATTCCTTTTTCAAATTTTTGTATTTAATAAGTAAGCCTTGGAATTCATTTTGTAGTTCATCAAAATCATTTTGTAATTCACTATAATCATTTTGAATGACAATATCATAGGAAGTAGAGGGTTTAAGACATACCGCTTTCTTTGATGCCCATAAAACAATATTCAACTTCTTCATAATTAGAAGTTGTAAGAGGTTTGTTCCTTAGATTTGGGCTTGTATCCCTTTGAGAAGTAGATGTTTTTGTTTGACTCCTTTCATTTGCAAATACTCCATAGATGGCTTCTAATTTTTGCCATACTTCATGTGCCAATCGAATTCCTACAATATGTTCGTATACCAAATTAGTAAGTGAACAATACAAGATATTTAGAGCCTTACCCTTTAAAGAGATGATTCTCTTCTCTTCATTATTGAGCTCTTTGATGCCTTTAGAGGTGTGTGGTGTATTCTTCGTTGGAATGGATTCACCATTGATGACGGTGTTTCAAATATCGAACCCGCAACTTTGTAAATAGCATTCCATTCTTTTTTTCCAAAATATAAAATTTTTGGAATCAAATAGAGCTAGCTTGGTGGTGGAGGTGTTTAGATGAGCTTCGTTCGTAGCCGATGATCGCTTTCTCTTCACTCGCGATGTGAAACGAGCTTGCCAAAGAGTTTGGCTTTGATACCACTTGTAAGTCCAAGTGGCTACAATAATCTAGAGGGGGTGAATAGATTATCTCCATCTTTTCGATTTCGCCTCTCTTTTCGAACCGAATGCTCAAAGACAATAATAAAGGTGCGGAATGTAAACAACACACGCCGATTTAAAGAGGTTCAACCCACCTAGGGCCTAATCCTCTACCACCCCAAAGATCTCCTGGATGGATTTCAAAAAAAAATTTAATTAATAATTACCAAAATTATTACAACAAAATCTTACACCAACACCTCAAGAGCACCACACTCTTCTTCAACACCACCTTTGAGATTACCACAATCTCATTTGAAGATTACCACAATCTTCAACGGCACCTTGTGAAGATTACCACAATCTTTCACCCTTGAAGAGCACCACACTCTTCAACACCTCAACAAGAAGATTACCACAATCTTCTTACACCTAACACCTAGATCACCCAAGTGTGTTCTTACCACAAGAACACTCACAAGGATATCTTGTGTTTGAATGACGACCACAAATTCAAGATTACAACTCGATAATTGATAATACAATAGAGTGCAAGTGTAATCAAGAATAGCCTAGACCTCAAGAATGTGAAAGTTAATAGCTAGGCAAATTACAACAAGAAATAAGACAATGTAAGAACAAGTGTATTCTTGAGTGTATCTTGTTGTGTTGTAGTTTTCTCTCATATTGTTGTGCTTCAAAACTTCCTCTATTTATAGGAGATGATTGATACTTGATAGGATCCTCTTGGAATCTGATTTCTACAAAAATTGCAATTAAAAACAAGATTATAGTCATAGAAATCAATTCCACAATTTAAGGAAAAGTCGTCACGACAACGGTTAGAATTTTCTTTGTCAAACTTAAGATGCACCGTCGCATTGTAAATAGAGTTTGAAATAATCATATCAACATTTACACCGTATGCACGGTCGACGCGTGCACCTCGACCGTCGACCCTAACCACAACCGATCGCACTCATCAAAAAATGAAAGACATAAGTTCTGCTTTCGATTTTTGCTCCCTGTCTGGTCACCACGGCCGAATCTGGCCGATCGCACGGTTGCCTATAGGGCGACCGGTTGCCCCGACCATTTTTCGCAAACATGAAGTTTTTCTGCTTTCCTCAACTTTCAGTGCACGGGTTGCCCTATACTACGACGATCGTCGACCTCAAAACAAAAGTGTTATCCAATTTTATATCAAAAATAAACTTCAAGAAATACTCCGAGAAATAGCGAAAATATTTTAGACCGATCGGGAGTATTAGGACAACATTTAGAAACATTGTTTTGGTGTAAAAATACATTAACAGAAAATCATTAAAAGTGTTGTCTAATTTTGTCGAAAATAAAACTTGAAGAAATTTTCCGAAAAATATTAAAATCATTTTAAATCATTTAGGAGTATTTGGACAACCTATAAAACCATTGTTTTGGTGTAAAATCAAAATCATCAAAATCATGATAAAACCATTTATCAAACAACTTGAAGATAATAGACACTTGGAACCATCTTGACTAGACCTCAAGAAATTGTGAAGGAATTTGGACTAGAAGGTAAGAAATTGGGTTTGTAGCACATTTTTCATTCTCCCCCTAAATTTCGAAATTTTGACACTCCATTTTCATTTTTGGACTTTTAGGAGCTGACCTTAAGAATTGTTTTAAGAGTGTGCAAGGAGACCCATTTTGAGACTCCTACTAGTCTCATTTCATCTACTACACAAGGTAAGTATAGTTTTACCAATCTTCTTCATCTCCTTCTTCTTTCCTTAAATTTTTAATCTCATTCCCTAACTCCTACATTTTTTTGGTATTCCTTGACCTAGGGGGTTGACCTAAGTCACTTCTCCTTCAAGAGTGATTTATTTCATCTTTCACCAACAAGTTCATTTTTAAGGTGGGTGGACAAATCTTTCCAACTTCTAGGTGTTTTTACTTAAAATGCATGTAGTATTTTGATGTTGAGCACTTGAGATATATATGTTATGTATTGCATGTTAATTTCTAGTATCAAGTTGAAAATTTCTCAAGTATGGCTCAAAAATGCTATTCGTTGAAAAATAGGCATACATGTAAATTTTATTGTGATATTTGGTGAATGCTTGTGTGAAATGGACTTGTATATGTATGACTCTTGAAATCCATGTTTTGTATGACTAATAACCTGGACAAGTCGATCATAATTGATTAAATTTTAATTTTTGGACTTAAAATGCAAAAATGGAAAGTTGGTGGACTTAATTGCAAGAAAATAAAATTTAAGGACCCTCTGTAATTTTCGATTTTGAGACTGTACTCAGGTTCAGAAATGATGTTTGGACATTTTAATAAAGTTTTAAGGGTTTTTAGATAAATAAAATCAACCCTTAAAAGCCCAAGGACTAGATTGTAAAATTTTAGAAGTTTAAGAGCTATATTGCAATTTTCAAAACTGTACCAGACCCTATTTTTAAAATTTGAAATTTTAACTCTAAGGGACTGGAAATAACATATTTTAAGTGTATTCCAAAAATCCAAGTATTTAGAGCTTGGAAAGTAATTTTATAAAAATTGAGGGACCAAATCGTAAAAGATTAAAATTGAGGACCAAAATGAAATTTCCAGGACTTATGAAGTCCATGCACCTGGAAATACTAATTTAACTATAACATAATTATATTTTGGACCCAAGGTTCAAATTTCATAACAATTGGACCCCTAAAAGCCTAAAGGCAATTATTTCAAAATGGGACAAAAATGAGATTTTCAAAAGTTAAGAGACCTATACTTATTTCATTTAAAAACTATTTTTGTCCCAATATTCCACTGACCTTAGTGACTTTTACAACTGGAATCACATTAAAATCCCTTCCGGTTTGTGAGTTCCAATTATTTTAAACTTAGGGCCCAAAATGACAATTTTAACAAATTTGGGATCAATGTGAGAATTTTATAAAAAATCGACCTCAAAACTTTAAAAACCTGAATCTCTGAACAATTTAGAGAATTTAGAACTGGCCTCATAATTTTTCAAGGTCGGGACATTTACTTATTCAATTTTTAACCCCAAAAGTATTGATTTTTACAAACGGGGCTAATTGTAAATTTTCTTTTTAACAAGGACCTAACTAAAATTATTTCCTTTAAAGAAAAAACAGCCCTGACCCTATGACTTTTAATAATGATATAAAAGATTTTATTTTCTTAAAACCCCCTTGACTTGTCGGATCGCCTTGACCGATTAATACCCGATCGCGGGCGACTTCCTCGCCTTTGCGATTTTAATCTATAACGGGACTTATGTTCCACCTAATCTTTCAAGATATCAAGATTGATTATCCTCCCGATAATCATCTTCATCCAAATAACTCCACCAACGCCATAATTGCCACTCACGATTTTCAAACTTTTCTCGAATCGTCTCTGAATCAATAATATTCGACCGCTGGTTGATTTCCTAAACTTGTATTAACTTTCTGCCTCGAGTCAACTTGGTGTGTCGAGCTCACAGCCGGAATGGATACATCGGGATGGAACCGCAGTTTCGACCGCTATTCCACTCTTCCGCCCCATCGCCCTAATCCCGCAACCGAGGGGACGGAGTTTGTCCAAGGAAGCGGGTCGTAGTACATGAGGTATAATCATGATTATGACAAATCCGAGCCTTGCTAGATCCACCGTGGATTTTGTCTTTGCCATGGAGCGATAAGGTGATGGGTCTTGGACCATCTTGCTCAGGAGTTACAAGGAAGAACGAAGGAATCGCTTATCTGATACACACGATTCTCGAGTTAATCGGACCCGCTTGGTTGGTGCTACAACCCAGACGCAACCGCTTACTTATCTTGCATAAGATTGATGCTACAAATCCATACGCAATCCTCCTGTCTTGCTTGAATCACATAGTGCCTGTGTGACCACGAACTGTTTTCTTAAAATCAGATAGGTATATTACTTAGATATATTTCACGACGCTTGTGGGTCGTGTGTGAAATCACACATCATATCTCACGCATTTTCATACGATCAAGCATTTTTGCATCAAAATATATATCGC